>CM034533.1:64457321-65187806 GCA_020002185.1 Paraescarpia echinospica | reverse complement strand
CAGACACAATCAACGCATGCAGTGCACGCATTAGGGTGATAGTACAGACACACAATCAACGCATGCAGTGCACGCATTGGGGTGATAGTACAGACACACAATCAACGCATGCAGTGCACGCATTGGGGTGATAGTACAGACACACAATCAACGCATGCAGTGCACGCATTGGGGTGATAGTACAGACACACAATCAACGCATGCAGTGCATGCATTGGGGTGATAGTACAGACATACAATCAACGCATGCAGTGCATGCATTGGGGTGACAATACAGACATACAATCAACGCATGCAGTGCATGCATTGGGGTGATAGTACAGACACACAATCAACGCATGCAGTGCACGCATTAGGGTGATAGTACAGACACACAATCAACGCATGCAGTGCACGCATTAGGGTGATAGTACAGATACACAATCAACGCATGCAGTGCACGCATTGGGGTGATAGTACAGACACAACCAACGCATGCAGTGCACGCATTAGGGTGATAGTACAGACACACAATCAACGCATGCAGTGCACGCATTGGGGTGATAGTACAGACACAATCAACGCATGCAGTGCATGCATTAGGGTGATAGTACAGACACACAATCAACACATGCAGTGCACGCATTAGGGTGATAGTACAGACACACAATCAACGCATGCAGTGCACGCATTAGGGTGATAGTACAGACACACAATCAACGCATGCAGTGCACGCATTGGGGTGATAGTACAGACACAATCAACGCATGCAGTGCACGCATTAGGGTGATAGTACACACACACAATCAACGCATGCAGTGCACGCATTGGGGTGATAGTACAGACACACAATCAACGCATGCAGTGCACGCATTAGGGTGATAGTACAGACACACAATCAACGCATGCAGTGCACGCATTAGGGTGATAGTACAGACACACAATCAACGCATGCAGTGCACGCATTGGGGTGATAGTACAGACACAATCAACGCATGCTGTGCACGCATTAGGGTGATAGTACAGACACAATCAACGCATGCAGTGCACGCACTAGGGTGATAGTACAGACACACAATCAACGCATGCAGTGCACGCATTGGGGTGATAGTACAGACACACAATCAACGCATGCAGTGCACGCATTAGGGTGATAGTACAGACACACAATCAACGCGTGCAGTGCACGCATTAGGGTGATAGTACAGACACACAATCAACGCATGCAGTGCACGCAATAGGGTGATAGTACAGACACACAATCAACGCATGCAGTGCACGCATTGGGGTGATAGTACAGACACAATCAACGCATGCAGTGCACGCATTAGGGTGATAGTACAGACACACAATCAACGCATGCAGTGCACGCATTGGGGTGATAGTACAGACACAATCAACGCATGCAGTGCATGCATTGGGGTGATAGTACAGACACAATCAACGCATGCAGTGCACGCATTAGGGTGATAGTACAGACACACAATCAACGCATGCAGTGCACGCATTAGGGTGATAGTACAGACACACAATCAACGCATGCAGTGCACGCATTGGGGTGATAGTACAGACACACAATCAACGCATGCAGTGCACGCATTAGGGTGATAGTACAGACACACAATCAACGCATGCAGTGCATGCATTGGGGTGATAGTACAGACATACAATCAACGCATGCAGTGCATGCATTGGGGTGACAGTACAGACATACAATCAACGCATGCAGTGCATGCATTGGGGTGATAGTACAGACATACAATCAACGCATGCAGTGCATGCATTGGGGTGTAGTACACACACACACAATCAACGCATGCAGTGCACGCATTGGGGTGATAGTACAGACATACAATCAACGCATGCAGTGCATGCATTGGGGTGATAGTACAGACATACAATCAACGCATGCAGTGCATGCATTGGGGTGTAGTACACACACACACAATCAACGCATGCAGTGCACGCATTGGGGTGATAGTACAGACACACAATCAACGCATGCAGTGCACGCATTAGGGTGATAGTACAGACACACAATCAACGCATGCAGTGCATGCATTGGGGTGTAGTACACACACACAATCAACGCATGCAGTGCATGCATTGGGGTGATAGTACAGACACACAATCAACGCATGCAGTGCATGCATTGGGGTGTAGTACACACACACACAATCAACGCGTGCAGTGCACGCATTGGGGTGATAGTACAGACACACAATCAACGCATGCAGTGCACGCATTAGGGTGATAGTACAGATACACAATCAACGCATGCAGTGCACGCAATGGGGTGATAGTACAGACACACAACCAACGCGTGGTTTCGTCGTACATTACTTAGACAACAAATCTCCACTCTAGTATCACTTCAGGAATTTGTAAAAGTTCAAAACCGTTTGTGCGCCGATGTTGGTAATGGCTGTCGAGTGAAAGTAAGCCAAAACAGGTGGCAGGCAACGTTTTGCCTGTGCAAAAGGGTACACACATACGTGCGTGAGACCCGTAAACAGCTGCTGTGTGTGTTGTTCTCACGCTCCTAGTGTAACGCCGCCAGTGTCACGGTCTAGTATTATCATTCATCTACAGAAATACGTGTTGTGAAAAGTAATACCCTGGCTGGCATACAAGCTGGCTATGTCATCAGTAACGAGGGATGCTGAGTGTATGGTCATACCAGTGTGATTCCAAGGGTAATTCTCCATATATAAGACAAAGAAACAAGCACACAAAAGGAGGATAATAGTAATCGCTAATGCACAACAGCAGACGTGTACAAATGGACGCGATCTTTGCCAATGCACAAAGCAACAGTTTTGGCAACAAAGCTTAAACTCTGCTGGTACCCATTAATATTGGTTACATTTATACCAGCAGCCTGGGGAACAGGGATGCATGCCAATTTCACTGGCTGTGGACAAATGTGTTTTAATTCATTTCCCCAAAGTCTAAGATTGAACAGCATTGCAATTCAACGTAGCAAGTTTCTGATGGCACACGGATATTGATGTTATGCCCTTATTGTCAATCTTATTCCAACTGGTACCTCTTACACAATACGTAGATATATCATTATTCAAATAATTTGCTGTCCTCACTGAGAATAAGAATGTTCTCATATCCAATATACACAGTTCTTTTTCTAGGCTGTGCCTTCTAATTATACTATACTTTCCTTGAGTTCGAAGAACAAGTGTAGCCAATATCGTCATACTCATTCAATATATTAATACTGTTATATTTTGTTTCTCTCAATCTCCTGTTTTCTGGTACTATCAACCAGTAACCAATTTAGCTGTTTTCACAACTAAGATAAGTTTTGGAAACAGTTTAATTATATCGCTACTAGCTTGATTATGGGTTTCTTTCGATACTACCTCCGTGAATCGTCCCTATTTTCTGTAACCAATGCTGTTCATAGTATATACACGTCCATCCCACCGACAGCGTTACCTGCTACACATCCCGGGCTGGAATTGGGACCGAGACCACGGGGACAGCATCATCTGCATCTCCGAGTTGAGTCTGGCCATCCTAGCACAGAACTGCCTCGCCCCAGGCTTCGCAACACTTCTCTCTAACCTCTTCACCATGAGGTCGTCACTGGTGAGTCTTTCACGTAGACCTTGTCTATCCACTGCAGGATGTAGCCATCTGTAAAACCTTTCACGTAGACATTGTTCATCCACTGCAGGATGTAGTCATCCGCTAGTCCTTTCACTTAGACGTTATCCACCCACTGCAGGATGTAGTCATCCGCTAGTCCTTTCACTTAGACGTTATCAACCCACTGCAGGATGTAGTCATCTATTAGACCTTTCACGTAGACATTGTTCATCCACTGCAGGATGTAGTCATCCGCTAGACCTTTCACTTAGACCTTGTCCATCCACTGCAGGATGTAGCCATCTATTAGACCTTTCACTTAGACCTTGTCCATCCACTGCAAGATGTAGCCATCTATTAGACCTTTCACTTAGACCTTGTCCATCCACTGCAGGATGTAGCCATCTATTAGACCTTTCACGTAGACCTTGTTCATCCACTGCAGGATGTAGTCATCCGATAGACCTTTCAATTAGACGTTATCCACCCACTGTAGGATGTAGCCATCTATTAGACCTTTCACGTAGACCTTGTTCATCCACTGCAGGATGTAGCCATCTATTAGACCTTTCACTTAGACCTTGTCCAACCACTGCAGGATGTAGTAAACCGCTAGACCTATCACTTAAACGTTATCCATCCACTGCAGGATGTAGCCATCTATTAGACCTTTCACGTAGACCTTGTTCATCCACTGCAAGATGTAGCCATCTATTAGACCTTTCACTTAGACCTTGTTCATCCACTGCAAGATGTAGCCATCTATTAGACCTTTCACGTAGACCTTGTTCATACACTGCAGTATGTAGTCATTCGCTAAGCCTTTCACTTAGATCTTGTCCACCCTCTGCAGGATGTAGTCATCCGCTAGGCCTTTCTCTTAGACGTTATCCATCCACTGCAGAATGTAGCCAACTATTAGACCTTCACGTAGACCTTGTTCATCCACTGCAGGATGTAGTCATTCGCTAAGCCTTTCACTTAGACCTTGTCCACCCACTGCAGGATGTAGTCATCCGCTAGTCCTTTCTCTTAGACGTTATCCATCCACTGCAGGATGTAGCCAACTATTAGACCTTCACGTAGATCTTGTTCATCCACTGCAGGATGTAGTCATTCGCTAAGCCTTTCACTTAGACCTTGTCCACCCACTGCAGGATGTAGTCATCCGCTAGTCCTTTCACTTAGACGTTATCCATCCACTGCAGGATGTAGCCATCTATTAGTCCTTTCACTTAGACCTTGTCCATCCACTGCAGGATGTAGTCAACCGCTAGACCTATCACTTAAACGTTATCCATCCACTGCAGGATGTAGCCATCTATTATATCTTTCACGTAGACCTTGTTCATCCACTGCAGGATGTAGTCATCCGATAGACCTTTCACTTAGACGTTATCCACCCACTGTAGGATGTAGCCATCTATTAGACCTTTCACGTAGACCTTGTTCATCCACTGCAGGATGTAGCCATCTATTAGACCTTTCACGTAGACCTTGTTCATCCACTGCAGGATGTAGTTATCCGATAGACCTTTCACTTAGACGTTATCCACCCACTGTAGGATGTAGCCATCTATTAGACCTTTCACGTAGACCTTGTTCATCCACTGCAGGATGTAGCCATCTATTAGACCTTTCACTTAGACCTTGTCCAACCACTGCAGGATGTAGTCAACCGCTAGACCTATCACTTAAACGTTATCCATCCACTGCAGGATGTAGCCATCTATTAGACCTTTCACGTAGACCTTGTTCATACACTGCAGTATGTAGTCATTCGCTAAGCCTTTCACTTAGACCTTGTCCACCCTCTGCAGGATGTAGTCATCCGCTAGTCCTTTCTCTTAGACGTTATCCATCCACTGCAGGATGTAGCCATCTATTAGTCCTTTCACTTAGACCTTGTCCATCCACTGCAAGATGTAGTCAACCGCTAGACCTATCACTTAAACGTTATCCATCCACTGCAGGATGTAGCCATCTATTAGTCCTTTCACTTAAACCTTGTCCATCCACTGCAGGATGTAGTCAACCGCTAGACCTATCACTTAAACGTTATCCATCCACTGCAGGATGTAGCCATCTATTAGACCTTTGACGTAGACCTTGTTCATCCACTGCAGGATGTAGTCATCCGCTAGTCCTTTCACTTAGACGTTATCCATCCACTGCAGGATGTAGCCATCTATTAGTCTTTTCACTTAGACCTTGTCCATCCACTGCAGGATGTAGTCAACCGCTAGACCTATCACTTAAACGTTATCCATCCACTGCAGGATGTAGCCATCTATTAGACCTTTGACGTAGACCTTGTTCATCCACTGCAGGATGTAGTCATCTGCTAGTCCTTTCACTTAGACATTATCCATTCACTGCAGGATGTAGTCATCCGCTAGGCCTTTCACTTAGACCTTGTCCACCCACTGCAGGATGTAGTCAACCGCTAAACCTTTCACTTATCCATCCACTGCAGGATGTAGCCATCTATTAGACCTTTCACTTAGACCTTGTCCATCCACTGCAGGATGTAGTCAACCGCTAAGCCCTTCACTTAGACGTTATCCATCCAATGCAGGATGTAGCCATCTATCAGACCTTTCACGTAGACCTTGTTCTTACACTGCAGGATGTAGTCAGCCGCTAAGCCTTTCTCTTAGATCTTGTCCACCCAGTGCCGGATGTAGTCCTCCACTAATTGGTAAATCTATCGTGCTATCGTCTTTGATGTCTGCCTCTTGCTCTGTTCTGATTGCCATTCAGTTATTATAATGCTCCAACAGTTCCCTTGCATAACGGTTACGTGATCTGTCAGTCGCCATGTTCTTTTCATGATATTATATCTTGTTATATATCGTACGTTTGTTCTTCGTCTAAGGACATAATGTGGGATGTTATCGTCTACTACAGTTGAACTGCAAACTATAACATTGTATTTGGGGATGGACAGTTTTAGAGAGATGTTTAATTCAAAATAAGAACTGTCCTTTTTATGATACACGAAGTACTACCAGTGCAATTTAAACAATCTAAGCAACTATGAAACGAAATACAATTATTGTAGAAAGAAGAAGTTGTTTATTATGTGTACTTTTTTGTAAATGTAGAAAGTACCTTTTGTTTTGATTGGTAGTAATCATTAAGATTTGATGATGTCAAGGGTGTGCTTACATTTTCAGCCGGAGAAGTTTAATTCCTGGCGCGACGACTACCAATACGGCGCATCCAACGAAATCTACTCAGAGACTTTTTCCAAATCATTTTATGACTTGACTTTCCGCCAGGCGGCAGAGTAAGTTATCCAGTCAACCATCTTCACGCTGTCGGTCGTAAATTGTTTTACATCACTGCAATAATTAGTCACTGTATTGACATTTACTACACTAATGAATACGTCTCCGGCAGCGACGACGACGATCATAACACGTATTTATTAATTTATACATTTACACATTTATACAGTAGGCCTATACAGGTAAAATAATAATATTTTACAGCGATCGAGTACGCGTTGGCTTAGATGTATGCTTTTTGATAATAATAATAGTAAGGTAACTTCTTTTGAGCCTAAATCCTCGGAAACCAAGCGCAGAGGCGCATCATTACAAAAGGGTTAGTTTATCACAGAATCGATAAGCCATATTAACGACTTCAACGGATGGATCGATTCGCCAGGGAGCTAAGGTGGATAAGCAAGGTTATCAAGGTAAGTTTTTAAATGATGGCGAAATTGTATAATATTTTCAACTGATCTAACAGTAAGAGGGAGCGTACTCCAGAGGTTGGTGCAGCAACAATGGCGAAAACCTCACGCTGCAGAAAAGAGCCGGCTGCAGCCTGTAGGCATAGCGTAGCAGTAGCATCAAGCGTGCAGTAAAGACTGAAGTTTGCTTGCTAGTAAACAATGCAAGCCGCAAGTTGGCGTCAATGAACTTCTCAATGTTCGCACCGTTTGATCCCGACTCAGAGACACACACCAGGTGGCAAAATATCTTGTTTGCCATCGTTTTTCTTTACAAGAAAAATGGAAATATGAATTCCTATGTCATCCCCACATTAAAAATGTTCACGAATATGCTATCATCATTCGACGTGTTTGTTACCTGGCGATTAAACATATATTAATTCGGATAGAGTATATTACAAGAGTATGCCACATTATCTGTATAGGTTCAAATGACAGACTTATATACTGCAGAAACACTGCTGCATTTGCAATTTTTAATAACTGCCGTAATTATGAAAAAACGTATCCTTTTTATATTCACTTGTTATTGACTTACGTATAACCAAAAATAGATAAGCGACCGAAAAACGAACAACTTGAAACACGTCCAAAATATGAAATTCTACGGTCGCTAGCAACCTCACGGTTCGTCCGATTCCGACGATCTTGATATCATTTAAAAGGATGCACTTTCTTTTAGTCTAGCGTCATCTAGATTTTCCGGTAACCGAACACATATAAACGGACCTACAATCATGCTGTTTTCGGGGTTCTGTACGGTTCCAAACGATGTTGGCGGCGGGTATTCAGTACACTAATCTTCCGATTGTGGCGCTGTTTTCCTCATTTGGTTAGGTTCAGATATGCGCACTTCACAATTTCTTGATTCTATGTTAGAAGCTACACCCATTTTTAAACGACGGCAATATAGGCGTGCTTTGATGGCACCGAAACCGATATATCTCTAAAAGCACCTCGTTTCTCACCATTTCTGCCCCTACTTAGACAGTTGCATTGGCTTCCAATTACATATCGAATACAATTCAAATTAGCCACTATCACATATCGTACCCTTTCTACGCAACACCCATCCTATTTGTTTAGTCTCCTTCGTTTTCCCGATACCCCCAGGAATCTGAGATCATCTGTTTCACAACGACTTTATCTTCCGAAAACCAAGCTTAATATAGGCAAACGTGCTTTTTCTGTAGCTGCATCCAAAATCTAGAATCAACTCCCTATCGCTTTAAAATCATCTGAGACTATAAATATCTTCCGTAAAAAATTAGACTTATTTATTTGAAATTGCATAACCACCCTAACCTTCGCCGGTCCTTTGCTCTAATGACGACTCTTGCTTGTCCCTGTTAACGATTTTGCCCAACGATTCTTGTATGTTGCGCCTCTGAGCTCAGATTCCTGGGGATTTAGGGGCTATATAAGTTTGTTATTATTATTATTATGACGTCGGCGTGACATCACAATAACGTGGTGCCTCAATCGGTAGATTGGTGAACTGTGTCGACGAACCTCGTTCGCAGTGTCTAAGACACCGGAAACGGCACAGTTGTTGGTCTGTTTCTAATTTATGTGGGAATGATTATCAGGAAACCAGATATAAAGTTGAATAGAAGCGTAAGCTTTCAAACGATATAAAGATCGCTGGATTGGACGAACCGTAATGGTACTAGCTATTTACTATCTTTTTTATTTACTTGTATTGTGCGTACATATGGACTTTTGACTGAAATAAAAACATTATTATTATTATTACAACAATCGTTCAAAAAAGCGTTTTTGGACGTGCTTCATGTTGTTCATTTTTTGCTCGCTTATCTATTTTTGGTATAACGGATATTCTGACTGACATTTCAGACTCTGCTACCTCCAACACGATGTTCTGCTCGTGGCTGTCAACGTTTGTAACAAACGCAAGACGCACATGAAAGTGAATCCAGGCAACAACGTCGTCATCAAACCTGGCGACGTCGGCTTCTTCATCGCGCAATCGTCACAACAGGTGGCAAGGTGAATGAGGCGGTGTCACAGTAGAGCAAAGCAGTGTGTGTGTGTGTGTGTGTGTGTGTGTGTGTGTGTGTGTGTGTGTGTGTGTGTGTGTGTGTGTGTGTGTGTGTGTGTGTGTGTGTGTGTGTGTGTGTGTGTGTGTCTGTGTGTGTGTGTGTGTGTGTGTGTGTGTGTGTGTGTGTGTGTGTGTGTGTGTGTGTGTGTGTGTGTGTGTGTGTGTGTGTGTCTTTGTGTGTGTGTGTGTGTGTCTTTGTGAGTGTGTGTCTTTGTGTGTGTATGCGTGTGCGTGTGCGAGTGCACGTGCGCGTGCGTGTGTGCGATCGATATATGTTTATTATTATCTTTAAAAAATATTTTACAAGCCTCTCGGTTGCCCCGTGGGTGGCATCATCGGTATGACGGAAAACTTTAAAATACAAAAAGCAAACGGAATGCCCCTTATTGAGAGAGAGAGAGAGAGAGAGAGAAAGAGAGAGAGAGAGAGAGAGAGTGTGTGTGTGTGTGTGTGTGTGTGTGTACGTGCGTATGTATGTATGCATGTGTTTGTGCTTTTTACTTCCCTTGGTATAATCGTTCTGTTGAGCTGACCATCATCTTAGTAACACAATAAGATGATGCGTTTTGCTAGCTTCCTTCCGTTATGCCTTGCGTTGTGTGTCGGAGTTTATGTTATACTTGTCTTCATGTACCTATTTGCACGACACGATTGGCGAGTGTAGTACCAGGAACTAGAACCTATACCATCTCGTTAGCACACATAATTGACCAATATCACATATAGGTGTGTAGCGTGTAGCGTGCAACGTGTAGCGTGTAGCGCGCAGGTTATGGTATTTGTCGTGGTGAATATAAAGTATTATGTATAAGCAATATTTCCGTTTCTCGTGTTTATGAACCACGTTTTTCTTTCACCATGTGGCAACAGTTGTAAACAATATTGACACAAGCATTCCACGCTTTCCCTTCGTCATTGTCAGGGTCGCCTCTTTCGAAGGTGTTGTGTCATACATCACGAAGGACAACGAGATGCAGACCAAATCTGGTTAGTCAATGCCATTTTATTTCCCAACTGTATAAACTGTCATACCAAGTTTAATTATTCACACGAAGAATTCGTATGAATAATATGTACACACACCTTTGTTGTGTGTACTTTTTCGATTAATTAAGTCAGTAGGGCCTAATACAAGTGAAGAAACGTCATCACCACTTTATACAATGCGTTTAAGTGCACTGTCGGTGGCGGCGTTTATTATAGTGATGGTGGATGTGGCGGTGGCGGTGGCGGCGGCGGCGGCGGCGGTGGTGGTGGTGGTGGTGGTGGTAATAGTGATGATGGAAGTGGATGTAGTGGTCGTGGTCGTGGGCGTGGGCGTGGGCGTGGGCATATATTTGTTGTTGTTAGTGGAATGTTGATGGTCCAGATTTTACTGACAATGTTTGATGCAGGTGCATTGATTGATGAATTTGATGGCAGTAACAGGTGCGGTGATGACGGTGGCGGTGGCTGTAGTGGTGGTGTTGGTAGCGTCGACGTGACGGTTGTAGTGATGTCAGTGGCGTCAGAATCTAAGGTTCTGCTGACACTTCCGCAGCCGCGACTGCTACCATGTTTGCAGAGCGAGCGAAACGGATGCACGAATTAGTTGAAGTACCAGCCACCCGCGCACAGTGCAAGGTGGAACACGTTCTTTTGCTAGATTTGGAAAAATTCAATTTAACGCAGATATAACTTTTTAAGTTTTTATTTTAAAAATGCATTTGTTTTTTTGACGTGCAATACATTATATATGTTCGTATTTACAAAATGCAAACGCAACGGTTAAGCTGTTATTGCTATCGCCATATTTGATATAGTTAATTGAAAAATAGTTCAATTAACACGTGACAACTAAATATTCTGGTAATTATACACAGACGGGTGATTTTATTAATTTACAGATATCAATTCAAACGAAGATGAACCGGGATTGACGGAGACACAAATGACGATATCCGATGATGCCGTGTAAGAATTATTACATGTATTATATCATTTAGAGCAAAACCCACAATGCAAATTAGTATAGGTAATTTACAACCTGACACCGAACAACAAAATATTCCTGCATATATGAGACGACTCACATTTATAATTTCTTTAAAAATGGATGGTTAAATTAATTCAAACTATATATGTTACGACAATATAATTTCATCCACTCACTCGATCGCTCGAAAACACGCTTGCACGCACTTTTTTCACGCACGCACTCTCTCTCTCTCTCTCTCTCTCTCTCTCTCTCACACGCACGCACGCACGCACGCATGCACACACACACACACACACACACAAACAAACACACACATGCAAACACATTGTAAACAAAGCAATTGTAGACAAAAACGTCAACAAAACAAACTCATAATAATAATAATAATAAGAATATTTATTGATACATAATGTTGAGTATAGCACAGATGTAGCAGTAATATGAAACATGTATACATTACGTAACAATCGGAACAAAGCAACGCATTGCTTGTGTTCCTTAATCATGTCATATTTGAAATGTAAATTATAATTCTTGTCAAAATACAACATAATACATAAACATAAACATCTTCATAATAAACTAACTAATTATTTAATAATATTATTTAATAATGTTACTTCCTGCCTTGTATTATATTTTGTGTGGATATTTGCAGGACAAATACATCATGAAATACATCTGGCAACATACCTCTATTATGCTTGTACATTAGAATACAGCATAACTATTTATTTTCATCATAAATATTCATTATTTGATAAGATATAAATAAGTGACTTATTACACGCAAAACACTTTTTTGGAGTAAAGTAATTTTAGCAAGGTATATATTCGGGGCCCTTCTCGAGACGACATTACAGTAAGTGATATATGGATATATAAACATGTAATACAGGTTTAACAATGATTTATTATCTAATTTGTTTGTCACCTTTTTCATAATACCAATATTCTTAGACATTTTATTTGATATATATTTAATGTGTATGCTCCAGTTCAATTTATTATTTATAAGAAGACCCAAAAACTGTATCTCATGTACAGTGTTAATTTGTATGCCGTCTATGCAAATGTTATTACACCTCTCTCTTATACTGATCGTATTACTAATGGTCACTGTGTTAGTTTTCTGTATATTCAAAGAAAGTTTATTAATTTTAAGCAATAAAGATAGTTTTTTTATTTCAGAGGTCAGAACATTTTCCATTTCATCTATATTGTTGCCTTGTATAAAGATGCTCGTGTCTTCAGCAAACACAATGGTAAACGTTGTGTCAGATAAAGTAGATGAATCATTTATATAGATAAGAGAGAATAAAAGTCCCAGAATCGAACCTTGCAGAACACCACATGGTATGTTTTTAAGGGAAGATTTTGTTCCATAAAATTTTACTCGTTGTTGTTTGTTACTTAAAAAGTTACGAATCCATTTGAGTATATTCCCTCTGATTCCATAATTTGTTAATTTTCTCAATAATATAAATATTATTATGATTAACGGTATCAAAGGCTTTGGCTAAATCCAGAAATAATCCAATTACGTGCTCTTTGGTATCGATTACGTTACAAATTTGGTCAATTAGCAGTGGAATAGCCATATCAGTGGAATATCCTTTCCTAAATCCAAATTGGGAATTAGATAAGATGTTATGTTTTATTATGTAATTCATTAATCTATTGTACATTAATTTTTCAAAAACCTTTGAAAATACAGTATAACATAGATAAATCATACGGTATAACACTGTGTTTCGACAGGTCGTCCCCGCTGGCGGATGAGACTCCCTCCCGGGACATGTTGGAGGGAAGTGGCATGTTTCACTGGTGTCCCTCGAGGAAACTCGACGATTGTCTCTTGGTGCGTATCCCATCTCAAGTCGTCATCATGATGTCTGGCAGAATACAGTAGAACTATTCTAAAGCGGCCACCCAAGTGATTGACGCAAGATGGCATGATTCAGAACTCCTCTAAATCGGCCACCCATTGACGCAAAATGGCATGATTAAAAGGGTGCCCAGATAATATACAAGAGAGCCTGATTAGATATACATATGTGCAGTTTAGGCTAAATCGCATGCATACATATAACTGTAATTGTTGAATGTTTTCGAATCAGCATGCACTGTTGACTTATGGGTTATTGATAACAAGCTCGCGGGTTTATGCTGTAAATCTGTAAACGAGGTAATATATTTAGGTTGGATTACTTCACATTTGTTTTCAGCTTAATGCTCACGCTATCACATAACCAGTGTATGCAATTATCATTTGAAACCTCAAATGACAAAACGCCACCGGCACAGTTTTTCTAATACTAGTCCATTATGTAACACAGTTTAAAATAGCTCCATCTAAGAGTAACCGTATGTTGAGTGGTGCCTATTTCTGTACCGATTCCGGTAGGCATCCATGACATATTTAATATTCTTAATTACAGGACGACTTTTCGACAAGAGAACGCAACTTCTGCAATCACGTGATCGTGGTGTTCCCTGCGAACGATGCGGCAAACCCCGTAGAGCTCGTAAACTTTGTACTGCCCCTGCGCGCCAGCAGCTTCCGGTACAAGGAATTGAAGGACATCGTCATCTTTGTCACGGACGTACAGTTCCTGCGCAAGAAGTGGGAAGACATTTCAAATTTCCCCAACATCTACGTGTACGAGGTAGACCATATGTTTATTATGATTATCTTTTCCCATAATAAACATGTCCTACTAACTTGAACATATTTTTTTAAGCCACTAGCCGATCTAAGAGCGGCATATATTTTAAACAGTATCGTTTTAACTTTGAAAACAAACTACGTAGATATTGCAGAAGAATCAGTCTCGAAAAGCAGACTAAAATTAAGATATCTACGTTGTAATTCAGTGATACGTTTTGAAAAGTCGATGATACAGAATCTACGCTTTGTTTTTTTGGGTTTCCACAATAAAGTTTTTGCATTTACTATGCATAAAACATGCATTTAAGTTAATATACACACGAACACACACATGCACACAGACAGGCACATGCAAACCCGAGTGCACACGCACTTACTTACCAACCGTTATTACAATTTTCGTGATCCTGTTATGTACGGTATATATCCGATTAAGTTCTACTTTCTTGCGACAGTAGTTAATTACTACATAGCACTGTAAAACGTATTCATATTCGAACAGGGCGACACCTCGCGGCGTGCAGACTTGCGAGCCGTGAACGTTAACCGTAGCGCCATGAGCGTGATATTGTCGAACCAAAGTCACATCGTAATAGATAACACACATCACATTGACAAGGAGGCAGTATTGGCCACACTCAACATGAAAGCGATGTGTGGGCAGGCGTTGCACCGATGTCTCATGTTGACCTCGGGTAAGTACATCCAGGTCAGCGTCTACCAATCAGCTGTGCGACTGTCAAACAATACTGGTTATATAACTACGTTTGAGCTTTTGGAAAAGCAAAAGTGTTAGTTTCCATGCCGGTTGTCGTAGATGAATCGCTGAAAGTACGGCGCCCGGGATGGCAACCGTCTAGGAGGAAACGGCTAACATACTCAAACAACGCGTTAGATTGGTTATAATTTATGTATCTAATGCTGTTTGATGTTGCAACTTTTTGAGTATGTTAAGGGTTCTTACCGGTTAAGGTTTTGCACTGTTTGTTCGAAATTATATAGACCGCCAACCAATCAGTCGGGCTCGTTTTGTGTAACTTGCAACAATCGTAGAAAACATGCGCAAAATTGAACAACTTTTCAAATTACGTCATCTTTGACAAGTGTCCCGATTCAATACGTCTACTGCGTCCAGACGCGTATGAATTGTCACACGTAAGATGGGTATTTTAGCTAGGAAATATAACTGATCAATCAGCAATCATGCTTAGATCATCTGCGAAATTGCTCTAAAGGACATTACATTTTACACGTATTTGAAGAATTGATAAGAAACTGAAATATCGAGATTTATAAGCATTAATAAATTAAATCCGCAGTATTTAATCGGGTTTATCTACTGCCTCCTAACACTCGGGAGATTTATTGCAGGATCGAGTGAACATCGCATACTGGAGCTGAAGAAAAGCATCCAAATAGACAAAAGCCAAGCGACGCCATTTATCACACTGCTCGGTGCGTGCAGGTGCCGTCGTCGACCTAATGGACAATCTAGATTCACTCCCATTCTGACAAGACATCCTTTCTCGACAAACGTTGGCCGGCAAAATGTTCATTTCGTCCGTAGCATATCACGATAAAAAATTATAACACAAATTCGAATAAATAAAAATTTAAACTTTATACTGTGAATGGCCACAAGCGTTTGTGATGCAATGCTATGCCCAGTGCGCCTTGTATTTCAAGAATTTGATAATACGCTACATAAATCTACATTTTAGAGATTGTACAAATGCAATTTTAATGTGCGAAATAAAGACTATTTATTTACACTAAAATAATAATAATGTTTTTATGAGAGAAGTAGCATTGTCAGTGATGGATTCATAGCAGTTTATTATTCAGTCATCACCTCATATTACGCAATACCACGTCAGTTCAGTTTTTAGTGTCATCAGCGAAAGGGCGGCGGGTTTTCGCATTTAATGCAATTCCTTAAATATAACAACGGATTGTGTTCAATGAAGGATTTTCGTTATTAGTTCATTATCTTAGTGCAGCGGTCTCCTGCTCTCTGTCAACGCAGAAATGCGATCAAACGGCGAATTCCTTGAGCACGATGACGACGACTGCCCCGACACACCTTTCTACCTCACGATGACGTACGCTTCCGGTCGCGCATTCGCAGTCAGCATGCTAGACAGTCTCATGAGTTGTGTAAGTTCGGCGTAGTCACTGTTCGCTTGTGCATAAGAATACACAATCTTACACAATTATGAATATTTGTTGGAGATTCAGGCGTATATTTAACATAAATTATGGCACAAAATGTTATTCTTTGCGAAAGCAAACGTAGAGAAAATTGTCTAAAGCGAAAACAACTTTGGAGCTTTGTAAGTATATCTTATCTCAAGCGCCGAGGACTACTCTCTCTTTTCTTTTTTCATTTGGTTCCTGGAACTATTGGCCTACCAATTGGCGATATATTTGTAACCGCTGCATGCAATGCCGTAATTGGAGACAGCAGACATTAATTGGTGATGGGAACGAATTTAAATTCAATACTGTAATGGTGACAACTGCTACCCTTGGTTTGTGGTTCCACTGGTGGGTGCAAGCTAGTTACTGTTAGTAACGTTAGTGGCAGAGGACAAAGCATTAAAGGGAAGCAATCTTTTCCTGTATCCGGAAATAGCCAGCGTAATAATTTGTAACAGGAAGTCTGCTGTGTTGAACGTGAAAAAATAAGAAATTGTTGAACATCAGAGGATACTGCGGATTACTCAGCCCGCCTTGGCGATATTGTTTGTTTTGAACATACTTCGGGGTCGTATCTTTCAAATTGTGAACGTTGTTACGGACTTACTAACCACAACTTGGCGAACGGTACACGTTCAACATATTTAGTATAGTCTTAAGTACATTATTATTAATTAATCAATGGAAATGTAGAAACATATTGCCTACCTTTAATACCAATCCGGTATTGCAGGTGTACATCAACTCGGACCTGCTGACCATGGTGCGGACGTTGACGACAGGCGCGTCTGAGGCAGAGTACGAGCAGATCCTAGCCGACGGCCTCGGCCTGACCCGGCAACAATCGCTCGTCGACGTCTCGGCCGCCAGGAACCGCTGCCGAGTGGCGCAGTTAGACCTCGAGGAAGGAAGACTGGCACAGCTCGAGGTACAACTGTTCCTGCATAGCTTCTGCTAAGGGTGATTATTGGGGATTGCTTTACTATAGACGGAGTTACTGTTTGACTTTTATGAGCATATAGGTCGGGTCATGCCATTGGTGCAACAGGTCAAACTATCCTCCTTTTAAACGTATTTTTCTGTAAGCATCCATTACGTGTAAATAGACTATACGTATTGAAATACGCTACTTCTAGACGTCCAGTCTTATTTACGATAATTTCCACCACTCACAACAAACCATATTTTCTGAGGCGAAATTACCTTTGTTTTCTGAAACTGTGATTCAGTTTATTGCGATAGGTGTTGGTGATTCAAGGCCTGTCAAACTGCACGGTCGGTGTTTAGTAGCTCTGTTCCTTCCAAACCGACTATTTAACATTTCTATACATGATACATATTGTGATAACATTTTGAAGAATTCTAATTTTTTTTCTTCAAAATGAAGACGATGACGAAGGAAGGTGTAGGAAAGGGGGCTGCTGATAGGGAACAACGGAGGTCAACAACAACAAAAACAATGTCCACTGGCCACTTTATTCACCAACATATAACCTCCAAATAACTAACGAATGCCTAGGTGAAGAAGTTTGAAACCGTGATGCAGTCCTTAAAGGTGACGCCATTGTGTGGCCTTGGAGGCGGTTGGTTATAAAAAACGATGAATCCTTGTATGGTGTTGATAGGGTCAGCGACTGTTGACGTCATGTCGGTAAATATTGCAAAATATAATTGCAAAAAAACATGTTTAAGAACATTTAATTGTTTTCTGTGACAGAAGTATCCCCGCTGATCTGTTTGTCAACTATGGATAGTTAAACGGCGATAACAATCGATAGTTAAATTTAGTATCGATACTCGACAATACACCGTCGTCACTTCGACTATTTCAATGTATCTATTGTTCCACACATGGTTACATCCTTAGTTATTCCTTCATGGTCATAGACACGATATTCTTTATTGTGCAGGTACGTGCTGTATTGGTTTGCTAATTTTGTTTTGTGAAAACGCGAAACAACATACACTAGGAAATTAGGGTTCAACCTGGGTGCTGCTGGTGTGCACACCATATTTGCACCCTATATGCACCCTTTGGTGCAACATTGCACCCTACTATGCATGAGACATTAATCTTGATTGTGATGATTGCAGCACAACAACCGGTACGGTCGGCTCTTCGTGCAGGCCTTGAACCGATACGGCATTCTGTGTCTGGGACTCTATCGCGTGATGGACCCTTCAGGGGACGTCCAACACCCGCTCAGACGCTTCGTCATGACACACCCGCCCCCGTCGGTCAACCTGCTGCCCTCCGACAAGGTGAGGAACAACGTGACTTTTTGTGACGTCAGGCCGGTAGAAGCCGTAAGGTCACTCAGGCTTTGGCCTGATCAATATTTGGCCAAACCACAAGGCGTGATTGATTGATCCATAAATATTTATTAGTCGTTCTGATTCAGAGATCCAACCCCACATGTCAGTGCAGAATGCACCGTTTTGCACATAAATTAAACACATCACTTCACAGGGACCATACCCGCCGTCTTCCTCTAGTCGGGGTAGGCCTTACCAAAAGGCTTTGCTTCTCGCGGTTGACAGAAAACAAGGTGATTCTGTTATTAAATGTTCGTTCGTGTTAATAACTGAATTAACACGTCCGTTTCAGGTGTTCGTGTTGAATTGTATAACAGAAAACACAATTATTTGAAGTGTTCGTTCGTGTCAACAACTGAATGACACGTCCGGTTCATGTGTTCATGTGTTCACGTGTTCATGTGTTCATGTGTTCATGTGTTCATGTGTTCATGTTGAATTGTGCAACGTAATAATAATAATACTAATGGAATAACACTTTTAGCGCCAATGTTTGTTTGAAATGTTCGTTCGTGTTCACGAATATCTAAACCCGTCTGATTCAGGTGTTCGTGTTGAACTGTACAAAATACAACACAACATGACGTGTTCGTTCGTGTTCACGAATGTTTAAACCCGTTTGTTTCAGGTGTTCGTGTTGGAGCCGTATCTCCTGGAACAAACCTCGGGCAGCGTGGCGGGGTCTTATGTCGCGTCCTCGACCGCCTCCCGAGCGTCGTCCCGGGTGAGCCGAGCCGACCGCCCGCCGCCCTACCTCGAGTGCACCGGCCAGACCGACCTCTCCGGCTTCATCGCCGACAGGAACAGGCGTGGACGAAGCAAGAACTCAGCGAAAACACCACAATCGCGTACCGTTATTGCAGCTGACAATTGCACTACCCACATCTGAAGCAAAAATGCCATTAATCTGATACCATATTCGTTGGCGGACATTTAAATACCTCGAACATAATGTTTGGCGTGTTCCGGCAGCTTTTGTGTAATTGTAAGCGGGCAGCATAGAATTGGTTACGTTATGCACGATAACGCCGTTACGATTCGTGGTCGCAAATGGGTGCAACGCAATATTATTTTCTACAACAAGTCACATTGGAATTAGTTTGCTTAAGGAAACATTCCATACTACTGCAGCCGTGGTGTGATGTCCGTAGTCAGTGCAAGTCACACACAAAGGACATAATGCTTGATCTAGTTGAAGTACATAGTCTGCTGTTTGCCGAGCAAAACGCTCCATCTACTGTCGTATCCGCTCGTGTCATCGACCAACATTGTTTCGTCGACTTATTTTAGATATCGGAGAAAACCTTATTGACACAGAGTGTAACTTTGACAACATGTCGACGACAGATAAGGCACAGCAGTAGCAACAACAACAACAACAAGGACACTAACCAAATGGGGTGGCTGTTACACACGAAATGCGCGGTTCGTATTAGTGGCTCTCTGAAATTTGACTCGATAGGTAACTAGATGCTGGTGCAATTGTCAAAGTACGGGTAGTGATGGTGAGAAACGAAGGTACAACTTTTGATAAACAGTTGTATACACATCGGAGTTTAGCTAAGCCATACGCGCCAAGCACTTTTGCATATGTTGTGGTTTAGCGAAGTGCCTTATATAACTATTGCTTAACAGTCAGCTGCAACAATCAAGGCGATTGCTAATTAGAGCTATTGATATTATTAGTTTAGCAGCAGATACAAATAAGTGACGCCGTGTTCGATAGAGAACACGTATATGGTAGAAACAGGATTTGCATACCTGATAAATATACCGATGAAAGCTGAAGTGACTATCAAATGCAACACCTATTATGAGCGGTATGTGGTGGTGATGTATCAACACCTGTTATGAACGGTATGTGGTGGTGATGTATCAACACCTGTTATGAACGGTATGTGGTGGTGATGTATCAACACCTGTTATGAACGGTATCTGGTGGCGATGTATCAACACCTGTTATGAACGGTATGTGGTGGTGATGTATCAACCATGTTTCGCTGTTGCTTTGTTTCAATAATAGTTATGTGTGTTTGACTTGGATTTAGCTTCACTTTACTTGCTTCCATCCATCATAAGATGCCAGTGAGGCAGTCGTTTAAAATTGGTAGATATTCCTGCGCATCTTGTGATGAAAATGATGTACGAACCTGGGTGCCATCAGCATAACAGTGAGGACTGATGGTATGACTAGTAATGACTCAACTAATATAAAGGTAAAGTTATGTTCTTTTACAGCACAGTATTCAGTCCTTGGGACTGTTCAAAACGGTTATCACTTCACCGCCTGGCAGACCTTCATTCGAATACCATCGCGTCTTCTCTGGGAAGCATTCAACCACGCTGTAATTACTCGCGAATACTATTCGTATGCAAATGTCCACCGCTGTCCATATTCAGTTACTTATTTATACACCTGAGTGAACTGGAGTTACGTAGAGTGAAATAACTTGTTCAAGGTTCGAAATGGCTGTGAGATGATTGGACCCGGGTCTCTTGAATGAGAGTCCGTAGCTCAATTCATTACGTCAACTATAGGCTAAACAGAACAGGACCAAGATCGGATTTTTGTGGGACTCCAAATGATAACATTTTATTCCGTGGAATTACTTGGCACACGCACGCGCACGCGCACGCGCACGCACACGCACTCGCGCGCGCGCGCGCGCACACACACACACACACACAGACAGACAAACAGACAGACACCACACACACACACGCACGCACGCACACGCACATACACGCACACGCGCGCGCACACATACACACAGACAGACACATACAGACAAACACACACACACACACACACACACACACCACACACACTTGCACGCACACGCACATACACGCACACGCGCGCGCGCACACACACACACACACACACACACACACACACACACACACACACACACACACACACACACACACACACACACACACACACACCACACCACACCACACACACACACATGCACGCACACGCACATACACGCACACGCGCGCGCGCAGACACACACACATACACACACCGACATACACATACAGACAAACACACACCACACACACACACACACACACACACACACACACACACACACACACACACACCACACACACACACACACACACACACACACACACACACACACACACACACACACACACACTGCTTTGCTCTACTGTGACACCGCCTCATTCACCTTGCCACCTGTTGTGACGATTGCGCGATGAAGAAGCCGACGTCGCCAGGTTTGATGACGACGTTGTTGCCTGGATTCACTTTCATGTGCGTCTTGCGTTTGTTACAAACGTTGACAGCCACGAGCAGAACATCGTGTTGGAGGTAGCAGAGTCTGAAATGTCAGTCAGAATATCCGTTATACCAAAAATAGATAAGCGAGCAAAAAATGAACAACATGAAGCACGTCCAAAAACGCTTTTTTGAACGATTGTTGTAATAATAATAATAATGTTTTTATTTCAGTCAAAAGTCCATATGTACGCACAATACAAGTAAATAAAAAAGATAGTAAATAGTTAGTACCATTACGGTTCGTCCAATCCAGCGATCTTTATATCGTTTGAAAGCTTACGATTTCTGCTATTCAACTTTATATCTGGTTTCCTGATAATCATTCCCACATAAATTAGAAACAGACCAACAACTGTGCCGTTTCCGGTGTCTTAGACACTGCGAACGTACCGCGTCCGTCGCCGGTGTTGGTGATTCAACGCCTGCCAAACTGCACGGTCGTTAGTGTTTTGTAGCAGCTCTGTTCCTTCCAAACCGACTATTTAACATTTCTGTTACATTACATATTTAACATTTCCATTACATGATACATATTGTGATACAATTTTGAAGTATTCTTAATTGTTTTCAACATGAAGACGATGACGAAGGAAGATGTAGGAAAGGGGGCTGCTGATAGGGAGCAACGGAGGTCAACAACAACAAAAACAATGTCCACTGGCCACTTTATTCTCCAACGTATAACCTCCAAATAACAATAGTCATACTAATGTTAAATGTCTCTGTAAAGATATGCCAATATTTAACAAAATTGCGGTAAACATTAGACTAATGTTAAATATTAGCGTAACGATGTACACCTGAAACACCGTAAATAGTATTACACATTAACAAAAATATAAATATGAATGGTATTGAACTGCCAGTTTGTAGGTCCTCATGCACGGGCATGTGTGTGTTTTCCATTTCTTCCACTGCCATTACTGCAAAACTTCAAGCTTTTTAATCCAAGGTTGGCCTGATTATGAAGAATACGACTCACAACATGATCTGTGAGTATGTGCTACGCCACACAACTATTAACCTGTTATAAAATATTATTATTATCAATACTGTGATTTTATTAGTCGGCTTTGCTAGTCAAACAAAACCTAATACATTGGGAGTTCCACGACAACTTTGATCCGTTTTCTTTAAATGCTTCCTTCTTCTTCGTTCAATTGCTTTCGATTACGTTCGGGTGTCATCGTCTGTTACTGGTTTACGCCGTACAACCGCATGTACTCAGTAGAACGCAACAGCGAGAATTGCACTTACAGCCAGACATCCAATAACCGAAGGGATCATCGCCACATGATCGGCGCCTGAAACAAAACCAGATTCAATAATGATTACATGTGTTCGCGCGCGGTGCACAAGGGCTATTGACGTGTCCAGGTGTCCCTGATCAATCCGTTACCTTTGGCTGTTCGTCGTATGGCAATACGGATCATCTCAGAATGTGTATGTCCGATATCGAACGAAATTACTTTCAGCTGGCTTCAATCCCCCACCCCTACCCTCAGAGGAAAGTGTGCAAACATTGATATGATGATACCAATATATTAACAGTGTCGGGCAGAAGCGTAACATATTGATGTTCGACGCCACACGAAACTGCCTCAGACCCCCCCTCCCCAAACAAAAGTAATTTCGTTTCATAGCCGACATCAACGTTATGAGATATTCTAGAAGTTATCCAGAAGGTGGCGCGTTGTTGCTACCGAAAGAAACCTCATTTTCAGAAAGCATATTTTACAAAGAAGTCGATGCTGTTATTATCATGTTTGCGATTTACGATGCATTTGTCGGTATTTGCCTCTTTCTGTTGCTAAAATAATTGAAACTGCGCTCGTTACTAGAAGACGGTATTACTGTAATATTCCCTTTTCACTACATTACCCACAAGGGGCATACTTACCCGACATTCGTGAAAGAGGATTGGAATTAACATGTTTGTTTGTGCTAGTTTCCACCTCATCGTTGACTGAAACCAAAGTTACAGCGATATATATTACAGACTGTTAAGATCAATATGAAGAAACAACACTCGTTGTTCGTGAGGTCAGTAAGTCAGAGGACAACGGTGGGTGAATTCGGCCTGTGTACAAAGAATATATTACAAATTAGGTTTACTTAAAAGCAAACAAACGTAATATACACTGTGACATGCCACTTCCTTTGTGCAACGTTTTGCACATTGATTTGGTAAAATCATCAAAAACTATTATTTATGTACCCAAAATAAATTCAAGTGATTCTTATAAATTGAATCTTCACGAGCGTGCGCGAGACGATTGTTCATGTATTTAAGAGTTGCCTTGTTCTCACAAAAACATATGGCCATCAAATTCAGCACAAGTTGTTTTAATTAAATCGAACGTGGATTTTAATGAAAGTATTCACACATTACATGTATGGATGTCAAAGACCGGATTCGCGAAGGACTCAACGAGTTAGGGAACAGCTTTACCGTCCTTCAACTGCTACATGTATTGAAGACATTGGGTTAAATTATAACTTTGTAATTTAAAGTTGTAGTTTCATTATTGTGACAAGTGGATGGGAAAAGTGTTATACTTTAGATATGTGTAGGAAAATGACACACGTACGCGATGTTTGTACGGGGGAAGTAGTGTGTCTTGTCGTCGTCGCCGTCGTCGTCGTCGCCAATTGCGCAGGCGCTTAAACAAGACACATTACTCATGTAAGGGGGTCACGTTGTATTGCCTGTTTCCTGGGTTTGCAAAACGTTTGTCATCTTGACTATATTTAAAGATATATCAATGATATTATATTTCATAGGAATACATATTTGAAATACAACGGAAATTATATATATGTGGACGATAATATGCAGCGTGAAAAATTGCTATTCAAATTAACAATATGGAAACTAGGAAATCACGATGCTCTTTCCCATTTTTATGTATGCACACACGCACGCGCCCACGCACGCACGCACGCACTCACACACACAAACACACACACACAGGCGGAGACGACGATGAACTAATGATAATAAAGATAATGACCACGACCACAGCGACGATGATCTCATGACAACTTACGGGAAGGTTGTGAATCTAATTGTTTGGTGACGACTTACGCGATAAACATATGGTGGTTTCGTTAGGGTTCCGTTCCGGACAACGCCAGCAAGTGTGGCCTGGCACGCATTGTTTCATTGCCGCGACGTTAGCTGAACATGTGTCATTCGCCTCCAAAACCACTTCAGCTACAAAACACAATTATCGACGTGTTTACGTGTTGTGTGTGTGCGTTTGTGTGCGTGTGTGCATTTGTGCGTGTGTGCGTGTGTGCGTGTGTGCGTACGTGCGTGCGTGCGTGTGTTTGTGTTTGTGTTTGTGTGTATGTATGTGTATGTATGTAATAATAGTAATTATAATAACAATAATAATAACTAACCTCCACCTAAAGAGCAACAAACACGGCGAACTAGTTATCATTGTTTCAGTAGTTTGATCTTAAGCTAGTTCAAAGTAGCGCCATATTTTCTAACCACTCAACATGTTCAGTTTCCATCTTTCTTCGACAGATAGAAAAACATATTGGGTATTACACGTAAATAACTTTAATTATATTAGTGTTTAAATACATCAACAGCGTGTTGATCAGGGGCCAATGGTCCAAGAAAGTGACTGGACATAGACAAATCCGAGTGAGCCTCGACGCGTGGGAGGAGATATAGCCTAACTGCTCCCAAAGTTAGCGTATTAATATGCAGATAAACAAAAAGCTTCTGATAAAACTATGTTTATCTATTACAGGTGTATAACCGTTGCATCCATGTGACTACTCAACACAACGCAAAGAGCTTGACGTTGCTTACTATATATTTATTTATATCTTTACTTTGCAGACAGTAGCTACACATTCATAATTATCCAACTTTGCCTACTTGAAATTCGTATTACCAATCAATGTTTGTTTGTCTTCCGGTAAGCCTACATGTTAGTTTGAATGTTGATGTTATTGCACGACAGGTCTACTTCTAACAATTGAAAGTCTACGAGGAGCGAGACAACACGTGTCAACCAACCGTTCTTGGCATAGCAGATGTCAATCGCATTACCAAAGTAGTCATAAATCGAGTGTTTTGTATCGCTGCTACAGCCGCATATATTGGACACACACGACAGGTCGGTGCCACATTCCTCGTCGGCAGAGCACTCTTGACCGTACTCGGTCCAACTCACTGTAAAGATAAAAAGGTTAGTTCTTGAATGGCGCAGTATCCAGTCCTTAAAACCGCTCAGTGCGCTTTACACATTACTCCCTGGCAGACCTGCTCAATCGAACACCATCTGTACTTCTCTACGAAGAATTCAGCCACGCTGCACTTAATGCGCGAAGACTATTCGTACACAAATATCCACCAAGGTTGTTATTCATGCAGCCGAGTGAACTGGAGAAATTGCAAGCAACGGTAATTATACGACGCGGTGACGAAGTCGCGAACGTAATCGGACATGTAGCGCCCGATTGCTTGTGCTACTCCGCCACCATTAAGAACGATTACTGCGGAATGCAGGCAGGGAACGTAAGAACTTAATGTTCTACGAACTTACATTTATACCATCGATGACGATTATAGTGGAATGCAAGTCACAACTGTGCCATTTGATTTTTATTTCACACTACCATGATTTCCTTTAGCCAATTTAAGCTCAGTGATCAAAACTATCGCCGCAATCGGTTAACAAGCGGGTTTATATATCACCATTGTAATGGCGATAACCACGTTATGACAATAAACTGATAGAATCATAAATATTGCAACGTATGTGATTGCTACGACAACATATCGACCAGCCACAACGACGTAGATATGTAATGCGCAAAGCTGCATCATGCTAAACCATGTTTATTGGTGAATCATTTTCAAAGTTGTTATTGAATGAATGTAAGTTTATTCAACAACAACAACCACAACAATAACAACAACAAAAACAGCAACAACAACAACATGGTACATGTACATAATTGTAATAATTCCTTCTTTGAGTAAATCGAAGAAGAAATTTAGGTGTCTTGTTACCAACCGGCTAAAACAGACTAATCAACCAAGTATACAAAGTGTAAGTATGTAAATAATAAGTTGCTGCTGCTGCTGTAGGGACACAGCTAATTTGGAGGGACTTGTAAATGTGACATGCGCTTCTGAAACTACAAATACAATGCAAACATACAAGTACAAACTAAAGTACCAATGTAATCCACAGTTCGTTGATAGATCTACACAAATGTTGTGTTGACATGAAGTAATTTGTTTTGTCTGGTGTCATGATTGTGTATAGCTGCGGCTGGTTTAAAGAATGCTTGCGTACGACCTTATACACGTATTCAACCACATGTGTTATATATGGAACAGTTACTTACCTAGGCTACACTTGGGGTTGTCCGTTGTTGAATAGATATAGCCGACGTCGCAGTAGCACCATCCTAACTCGCACTGGTCGTACTTGAAGCACAGGCCGTGCTCATAATTACAGTCCTTGTTATTTGTGCAAACGGGAGGTAAGTCTTCATTACCTGTAACAAAACGTAGCCATCCCAAAAGGTAAGGATCCGTGCGTATACCGTTTGTTGTTTTTAATTTTGAAAACGAAAAATGATAGAGCAAACAATGTTCGTTTTTCGTTTTCAAATTTAAGTAAGATTCAAAATAAGAACAACTAAAGACGAATGCAAAGTAATAAACGTGGTTTTTCTTAATACAAGTTGAAATAAAGACACAACATGCCGTTTTTCGTTTTTCCTACTTCAAATTTGAAAACGAAAAACGAGAGATATAGTTTGCTTTATTCGTTGTTATTTTTAGTAATTTTAAGTAAACACCAAAAACGAAATGACGGTATTTACACGGACCAATACGCTCCTGATGGCTCATTGACAAGGAAGCCAACGCCCTATCGATAGGCCACCTATATATCTATTGCTGTTGTGTAGCACATACCGGTATTACATTTCTAACACTTATGTTTTTATGTTATAGTATATTTACACTGTGAGCATACACAGAATCAGTTTGTCATGTTATTTGTTTGGTTTATTGACAATGACGTGAACATCACATTCTCTCCGATCTTCATCATTTTGAAAATGCAACGAGTATCTGCGAACCTGTTATGATTTTAATGTAATGATGCTGTTTTTTTTTTTAACATTTGATAAATATTGCTATCACTACTGTCATCTACCAAGACATCCCGTCAGTGAACGGGCATTTGTGCTGGTTATGTTAACTAGTCAAACATGCGCATCCTCCATATGGCGCTGTAATATTGTACACGTAGACGCAGAAGATCAGAAGACGATTTCCCGACGTATTCATACAGGTTTGTTGACGTAAATATTTAGTAGTTTTTCCCAACGCAAGTTACATAAGACGTGCCCAGTGGACTGTGGGACGGCTTACGTAGATCGTAACCATCGCAGAAAACAAACACGTGTAACTTCGAACAAGTAATCAACTTCAACAGGCCCTTCAACAGCAGTAGTAATAACAGCAGCAATAGTAGCAGCAGCAGTAGCAGCAACAGCAACACCAACACATCATAGTATGCGCCTTTAAGGCCCTGTATTGTGTTACTGTTGAATAAACTTTGTTGATTAAACTTCCATTCATGGATTAATAAATACGTAAACACTACTTACCGTAGCCGCAATTCACGACCACTGCTACCACCAGCAGGAATAAACTCGTCTTCTGCAACGAATTGTAGTTAAATATTTATTTGGTGACGCCATGATATCTTTAGCATTGCTAAATGTGGCGGTGTCGTCAGCTATAATGTTGCGACCTGCCTACCAGTCAGTTGTCGGATACTTATCACATAACATAACCTTCGATAAACCTGTCGTAAACAGAGACACTATTGTTTGAATACATTATTTCGATTGTTGAGAAGCACGACTAGTTTATCTTGATGACTTGCCGAACGTATACATCTCACTCTCACTCGTCCGACCGGGAAGCATCTGCGGCCGCTAGGACCAACATACAATGAGTTAGAGACAGAGACCACCACTCTGTGTGAGTCCACGACAGGTTACACATTTACCTCCTGTGAGGGATCGTTTACTTCTCATATACATACCAGGTGGAAGGGAGCACCGGCTACTGGAGTCTCTTCCGAAAGACACGGGCAACGTGAGGTGAACGAAATTGCCCACGTTTCGAAACATGTAAATATGTATTAAAATTAATTTTATTCAGTCTAGTGTCTTGGACATTGTGCAAGGGCATTGCTTTCTCAATCGAGAGAACCTGGATTATAATCCTATGCTACCGCTTCGAACCTTGTGCAAATTCATTCATTCTACGTTGTTCCAGCTCATGCAGCTGTATGAATGGGTAACTGGCTATAGTCTATACACAGTGGTTGATATTTGTCTAGCAACAGACTTCACGCTTTAATTGGTACGTGGCTGAATGTATCCCAGAGAAGTTGAGATGGTGTTCGTTTGAACAGGTATGTCAGGGCGTAAAGTGTAAAGCGCTCTGCCTTTGAGCATTTCTAAGGATTGAACGGTACGCTATAAGAACTTACCTTTGCTTTTCTCATCGTCTGAAGACACGTTGTGTCGCTTGAGGAAATATTACTTTATTCTCTTCATGCTCTGCGTGTGTTACACAACAGGATGGTGTACCGCGCAGCTACTAAACAGTGCTTCAATCCATCAACTGAAGGAAAGTTCGTGACACACGTCACAAATATAAAAAAAACTCGCAATATGACGTACATGGGTCAGAGGTCAGACCACAATGTTCAATAACAATACTTTCTCCTGTAGTGGCGCGTGTTGTGTTTAACATGTACTTAATTCAGTTAATTTATTTGCTAATATAATAACTGTATTCAGCGAACACTATTGGAACCTTTGATATGGCGGATGCATTATGAAGCGGGATTAAAGATCGGTGCAGATTATGAAGGTCACATTCCCGAAACACCGGTAGACGTCTAAGCATGTTAGGCCCTAATAGTTTGCCGAAGTTATTGTGCGTTTGTTGCTTTATTCAAGCTGTTGGAGATGTATTACTTCAATCGGGATTTTAAGGATGGAACACTTTGGGACAAGTTTCGAACAATATAGGGCTAACCCTAGCAGAACGTTGGATGGATTCAAAATAGTTATGTAGAGAACGGCGTGCAAAATGGGCCTCTTAAGCGAGATTCGTCACCAAGTTGACACTTTTTATTCTAATAAATTGTTCTCTACGGAATCATCTTCTCCACTTAGTTGACTACGTCTGTGCTAACATTTATTGTATTTCTATTAAAATTACTTAATCTACGGGATGTTTCAGAACAACACCCGAATTTTAATTTGCTAAAAAGGTGCACCCAAAACGGGTCCTTGCACATATATTTGTATTATTTTGCCATCATCACACATTTCGCAAAAACATTGTGGATATTCAAACCGTAGCCAGTCGTGGTGTGTTCATGGCGCATATTAGTCACATTGTATCCTTTCTTCGCCGTCCTTACTGTCCGAAAACAGTTGGTGCATTATTGTTTCTGCATCCAGCTGTCTCGCTTGTTTTCGAAACTACCTTACAATGGCAGGGCGAACGATCTCTTCCTTCCCCGTGTAGTTCCACTCGTGTTGGTTTGATGCTCCGTTCGCGTTGTAGGATTTTTTTGACATTTTTGTTCTCAATCGAAGTTGACGTGTGTAAGTCCTGAACGTGGTGATGCATGTCTTTTCTCGGTTACTCGACTTTCACTCCGTTGATTGATCTCCTTCCAGTATAGGTTAGACATTTATTATTACGGTTGAGTGATACATGCAACTTGACAATATACACTACTTGATAATACAGTGATATAATATGTATCCATACAGCTCATATTGACGTTATATATTTATAAAATGTATTTGTAATGTTATCGTTTTGTTTACTAATGTTATTATTATTATTAGCATTGTATAACTGGGTAATATGTAATATCCTATGTAAAATAATGTAATACCATAAACCTTACAAATGCTGGTGTGTGTATTGCACAAAACGGAAATATGATATTTTGATAACAGTGCTAACATTTTAAGAAAAGTGTGAAAAACAATCTTTTAGCTCACCTCTTTGAATGTCTGTTTCGCACTTCCGACCAATGTTCATTGGGGTCCATTTATAAGTTACTTAGCAGTGCCACCACACATTTAGCAGTATGTAGTACAAATGGCGTGGGCCTTTTTTAGGCAGGGGGCCCGTTTTGCACGCCATTCCCCTATGATCAACGCAGCTCTATCGTGACACTTCCTCAGCGTCAAACTTTATCCCGTTCCCCTCTGTCGTTTCACCATATTGGTCGTCATCACAAGGCAGTGTCACGGCAGTTCAAAACAGATCGCAGAATGTATAAGGGGTGATTTGCATAATTTCCACAACATGTATTATGTGGAGAGAGTCGGTTGTCACCACGTGCCACGGTGAAATTAATTGTTACAGTGGCGCCACCTTGCGAATGAAACCCATGTTATGCAAACTGACATTTAGAAGCCCTTTGGCTTATCCAAAGTCCATCCCTTTTATTTACGTGTATCCCGCTCTTCTGAGGTATGTGTCGATTTCATTTTTAAACATATTCACACTACTAGCACCCACACAATCATCAGATAATCTGTTCCATTCATTTATAGTCCTTTGTGAAAATGAGAACTTTCTTATATCTAATCTACACTGCTCCTTTGCTAATGTAACTTCATGTCCTGTAAACCTTCTATCTTTCTTAACTCTTTCTCAATATTTTCATAACCATTCAATATTTTAAACACTTCTATCTGATCTCCTCTCAATCTCCTGGTCTCTAGTGTTGCTAAACCACATTATTTTAGGCGTATTTCATAACTAAGATCCCTCAGTTTTGGTATCATGTTTGTCGCTCTCATCTGTACTCTTTCTAGCTCTATGTCCTTCTTGCGATATGGCCTCCATTCTTGTATACAATATTCTAAATGAGGCCTAACTATTGTTTTGTACAGCGGTATTATTAGTCAAGATCATCGTATAGATGCTGTCTACCTCCATCACGTTTAATCCTTCTAAACACTTTTGTCAACACCTTGCTTGTTATATCATCGTACAAATCGTAGATATATATTTAGAATAACATATGTCCCAGTACTGATCCCTGTTGTACCCAATTCAAAACTGATTTCCAGTTTGAAGCCTCCCCATCAACTACTACCCGTTGTCTTCTGTCAGGCAACCATTTTTTTATCCAGTTAATTATACAATTTCCTATACCATGGACTTTTAGTTTAAGCAGTAATCTTTGAATTGGCATTTTGTCGAAAGCTTTTTGAAAATCTAAGTAGGTGATATCTACTGGTGATCCCTCGCCTACCCATTTATTGATATCTTCCAATAAACAAAACATATTTGTTAGGCATTACCTCGCTTTTAGAAACCATGTTGAGATGGGGTTTTGAAGTTATGTTTAACAAGAAAATCCTTCATGTGATCTTTAATTAGTCTTTCTAATAATTTGCAAATCATCGATGTTAAACTTGTTGGTCTATAATTCTCCGACTTGTTTCTCGAACCTTTTTTTAAATATAAAATAACGGTATAATGTTTGCTTCTTTCCATATCAAAAGGAACAACTCATAATTCATAATTTATAATTTCCAGTACGTCTATGTAACTTCCACATAATTTGTTTGCACTTAATTTTGGTAATGGCTTCTTTCGATAAGTGTTTCTTTTTGGACCGTTTCCCTTTTTTTCAATGGAACAAATTTATCGACGATGCACTCAATTTCACTTTTTAAGATATTCCAGCATTCTGTTGCTGTCTTATTCTTCAGTGTGTTATTCCAGTCTCTTTGCTAAATATTTCCTCATCACCTTATATCTTCCTTTGTGGAAATTTCTCCTGTACTACTTTTTATTATTCCGTTCTGATTTTACTTTGATGGTAAAATGTATCTGGTTGTGATCACTACTCCCCAGTGGCTCACATATCTTGACATTATGAACTAATTCATTCTGTGTGGACACAATTATGTCTAACACATTCTCACTTCTAGTTGGTTCTAGCACATGTTGAGAAAGGAAACTATCTTGTACTAAAACGAAAAACTTGTGGTCCTCACTCCCCATACTATGTAGAGATGTCCATTGTTAAAATCCCTCATAGTAATACAGTCCCGTTGTGTTTTGTACTTTTTCGTTCTCTTCTATGCTAATGTTTGGATGGACTTTGATAAACTAACCCAACCGATAACGTTGAGTTTCTTGTAACTGTGTTACACCAAACAGCTTCTTCGCAATCTGCTCCGCTTTCTAATTTTATTTCATAAGCCTGGATAGATTCTTTAATATATAAAATAATTATACTTCCCCTTCTTCCTTTTCTATCTTTCCCAAACATTATATATCCTGTCAGTCCCAATTCGGCATCTGATGTATCGGTGGTGGCCCATGATTCGGTTATACCTATTATGTGAGGATCAATATCTACTATCATAATGTTTAGTTGATTTCTTTCGTTTACTATACTCCTTGAATTTAACACATTTATATCCAGCTTCAGAACAGTTTTCCAGACTGTTCTTTGCTGATTTATTTGTGCTGTCTTTATCCATGCCTCCAGTTTCAGGCTTTTCTATGAGTCCCCCCTGCAAATCTAGTTTAAATATATGCAACCTGTCCCACTGTCAACAGATCGCAGCAGGTCATCTGAGAATACTGCTGCCCCCTTTCCCCTTAGATGGAGGCCATCTCTCATGTACATATCGTTCCTACCAACAAACTATCCTCATAAATCTATGAATCCCACCCCCTCTTCTTCACACATCTGCTCAATTAGTGCGTTGATCGCCATCCTCTTGCTTTTTCTATATGTTGCCCCCCTTCCTCTCATTACTGGCAACATTCCTGAGAGAATAATCTGTTTAACTCTCGTCTTTAGTTTCCTCACTAACTGTGTGTAATTATGTACTATCCCAGTTCTTCCCTCCCTGTCTGCATTATTTGTTCCTACGTGTATTAGTATAGACTATTCTCAGAATAGAGTCGCCAATGAACACCCTCTCTTTTCTCATTACCCCCTCAATCACTGCCTCAGAGTAGCTCCTTCTCCGGTTTGCATCTGTCTGGTGGCTGCCTTTCCCCCTGCCGTCTTATCTCCTGTCACATTCTCTTCCGTTCCATTTTTTCCTGTCGGTTTTTTGTCACCTTTCCTCCTGTCATCTTCGACTTCAGATTTACTCTTAGTTCTTTACGCCACTTCATCTTTTCTCCCATCACATTTTCTTCTCTCCTCTCCCGTCCCATTTCTCCTCACTCCTTCTATACGGTAACTTTCTCCCCTGTTATCTTCACGCCTGTCTCATTTTCTGTCATCGATTCTCCAATTTCTTCCTATCCAATCACTTTCCCGCCTCTCAATCTCCTTTCCTCTGCCTTCTTGCCATTACTCTGCTCCTTCTGCGTCTCACAGTATTCGCAATTCCCTCCCTGTCGTGTCTCTCCATTCCACCTGTCTCCTTGCTAATTCTCATCTCCATCCCCTTCACAATATCTGTCAACCTAACTACCTCCTTCCGCAGACACTCCACCTCCTACATCCCACGCACTGAAAGGTGAATCCATCCTCCTTGGTTTCTGCCCATGACTTCCCACAAAATCCACCCAGTTATGGCAGTGATTGCACACCAAGTGTCGCTTTGCCTTGACTTGTCGCTTGCAAGGCGCCATATCAGAATTTATTTAATAACATAACTAACTTAGTCTTTATAAAGACTGTTTCCTGTGTACTACAGCACGGTTTATGTTACAGCAGATTTTAATTACACAGCTGACCATTTATCCTATCACGAACGCTAACGTTACCAGTAGTGACCTGTAAAATATTACTTAATGATGTCTCCCTAGAAAGTGAAATAATAAGCTGCTCCCTTGTCGCGGCAGCCACGTTTAATAAACATTTAATAAACGTATATTCTAAAGTACAAACGCCCGAGTAAATATCGTAACATGGTGGAGTCCGTTAGATATCGAAGGTAACTGAGTATGGCAAGGCAGTCCTGTTAAAAGTGACATTTGTGTTAAAGAGTGAACTATGGCTGACAACAATGCAGCTGTAACGGCCGGCGTGGCTCCTGTCGGGGCATCTACTGTGGCTGCTCCAAATGTCGAAGACCCTCGGTCTCAGAATCACATCTATGTGAACTTTCCCAGTGGCTCGCCTCCACCTGCATTGGAAATGGAAACCAATCAGGTCGATAACTGGAAGTTGTGGAAACAAATGTGGAAAAACTATCTAATCGTGTCTGGACTCGACACTAAGCCAGACAGATATGTGATGGCACTTCTTCTACACTGCATTGGGAAAGACGCACTACGCGTCTTCAATGGTATGGATTTGACGGAAGAAGAACGGGTCAAGCCTGCTGAAATCATCAGAAAATTTGACGAACATATCTTGGGCGAAGTAAAAGAATTCTTTGAAAGGTATAAGTTTAACACCCGAAATCAGGAAAACGAGTCGTTTGAACAATACAAGTACTACTCAGTGTTTAAAGATCTAACAAAAATCTGTGTGTTTTGCAACTGTATGCGAGACGATTTGATTGTCGACGGGATAACCCTCGGTGTAAGGAGTGACAAGATCCACAACAAACTTGATCTACCAAGAGCAGTAGACATCTGCCGGTGCATGCAAGAGGCTAAAGAACAATGTACAATTCTGAATAAAACAGAAGCAGTGAACCTAGTACGCTAAACTACCAAGTCGACATTCCGTGGAAACAAATTTGCTATTCAGCGAAAATGCAAATTCTGCTGTAAAAGCACCCCATGAAAAAATAACTCTGCCCTCCATGGGGCAAGACGTGTGATGTGTGTAGGGGCCGAAACTATTTAAGAGGTTCTGCACAATGCTCTAAGACTGTACAATATGGGTCAGATTCAGATAGCTCCCGTGTTAATTATGGTGATAATTATCAGCTGCGTCACTGCCGATGTGCACGCACTCTCCTCACAAGATGGTCCCATTTTGTGCAAAATGCTAGTCGAAAAGCAGTCAGTGAAGATGCAGGTTAACTGTGGTTCAACTGTCAGCATACAGCCAAAGAAGTATGTGAAGGAGAAAAATATCCGCCCAGAACCAATCACTCTGAAGATGTGGAACAATGTGAAAGCTGAAGCTCTCGGCAAGTGCCGAGCTAAAACCGTACATCCTGCTACAGGAGACGAGTTCAAAGTGGACTATGTCATAGTGGATCATGGCGAGCTGACACCACTACTCAGCCGTAAAGCTGCTTAATGCATCAAGCTCATCATGATGAATTTCGAGAACTTTGAAACTGTATCTTCAGTCTCCAGCTGTAGAGTTACTCAAACCCCATGCACTGAACACTATCCTGAAGTGTTCGTCGGTAAACTTGGCTCGCTTCCTGGTGGAAAAATTCGTCTCACTCTGGAACAAAATGTTGAACCGGATGTGAGACCACGTCGTACCGTACCAGAATCACTGAACAGTTCCGTGAAAGATGAGCTACACCGACTAGAGCACACTGGTGTCATAGTCAAAGTGGACCAACCAACGAATTGGGTGAACCAAATGTATGTGGCCAAGAAACATTCTGGGACTGTCAGGATCTCTAAATCTAGCCCTGAAGCGTGAACACTACAATCTTCCTGTACTGGACGACATTCTACCGAAGCTTGTGAGCTCCAAGAAATGTGCTGTGTGGATATCTACACTGCGAACTGGATAGAGAATCTATCCTACTAACTAGTTTTGCAACACCGTCTGGGCGGTATCATTGGCGACGACTACCTTTCGGCTTGAAAGTCAGCAGTGAATTTTTCCAAAAGTGTCTACAACAGGCACTGGAAAGGCTGGAGAATGTTCACTGTGTTGCTGATGATATTATCATCCATGGATCTGATGACTCTGATCAAGAACCAGAAGCTGCTCCAAAGATGCAAGGAACATGGGATCAAACTGAACCCTGATAAATATCATTTCAATGAGAATGTAATCCAGTTCTTAGGCCATGTTGTCACAGCTGATGGTCTGAAACCTGACACATCAAAGGTCGAAGCTGTTCTGAAGATGAAGAGTCCGTGTGATAGGGAAGCTGTGGAGAGGCTAAGAGGTACCTAAGTTGACTGATGTATTCCGTCCTATTGCTGCTCTTGTACAACGAGATGTTGCCTGGATGTGGGGAGATGATCAGAAGAAAGCTTTCACAACACTGAAACAACTCCTGGCTGAGGCACCCACTCTGACTTACGTTGACCCGAGTAAGCAACTGGTCAATTAGTGTGATGCTAGCAACTACGGCCTGGGATGTGCATTACTTCAGGAAGGAAGACCAGTTGCTTTGACTGACACAGAGACCAGATATGCCATTATATAGAAAGAGATGCTGGCCGTCGTTTTTGCTCTTGAGAAGTGGCATCAGTTCACCTATGGTCGCCCCAACCTTGTCTACAGTGACCACAAGCCTCTTGAAGCAATAGAAAGAAGAAACCTCTGGACAGAGCACCCAAACGTCGACACTGCATGCTCCTACGTGCACTTGCGTAAGACATCGATGTAAAGTACCTGGAGGGTAAGAAGATGTATCCCACAACACCCTATCACGGGCCTTCCTGTCAGCTGGACAGGAACTACCAACCACTGAGTTCGAAGCTATCCACGCTGTGAACTATCTGCCCATGAGTAAAGATGTCCAGGACATTCGTAATGCCACCGAGCAATATACAAGTGCTGACAACTGTCCTACAATATGGCTGGCCCGAGGAACCAGATATGCCGTCACCTGCTGAGCCTTATTACCACTTCAGAGATGAGTTGGCAGTCACTGATGGGTTGGTGTTCCGCGTCGAAAGACTTGTGATTCCACAATCCATGAGATCACAAATTAAGAAGGCCACGTTGTCATTGAAGTATGCCTAAGAAGAGCAAGGGAGTTATTGTACTGGCCTGGCATGAATGCAGAAATCAAAGAGTACATCCAAACGTGTGAAGCCTGTCGTGAGTTCGAACGTTCTCAGACTAAGGAAACTCTGATGAGCCATGATGTGCCGGACCGTCCATGGCAGATGGTCGGTGTCGACCTGTTCTCTTACCAAGGAAAGGACTACTTAGTCACCACTGACTATATATCGAACTTCTGGGAAATAGATTACCTACCAACCACTGGCTCCAAGGCAGTAATCACAAAGCTCACTTTGCTAGGATGAGAATCCCAGACACTGTAGTTACTGACAGTGGTTAGCTGGTGTCATACGAGTTCGCTCATTTCAATAAGAAATGGAGATTCGAACATGTGACGACATATCCACACCACATTTGTTCAAACGACAAGGTGGAATCATCAGTGAAAGCTGCAAAGAAGATGATCGACAAAACACAATGCACTGGTGATGACCAATATTTAGCATTGCTGAATATCCGCTAAACCCTACTGAAAGAATTGATAGTAGTCCTGCATAGAGGCTACTAGATAGGCGGACGAAAGCAATTCTTCCAACAGCTCAAAGTCTTCTGGGGTCGCCGCCGTCTATGTAGCAACATGAAACAGATGTACTGAAAAAGGACACAACGCCGTCAAGCCAAGTACTAAGACAAATCAGCTACAGATCTTCCACATCTGCATCAAGGCGATACCGTCCGAATTAAGCCGTTCAAGCTTTGAGTCAAGTCATGTGTTAGTTGAAGAGTCCATGGATATCCCATCCCAAGATGATCCTCTAATTACTCCAGTTGACCCAATTCGGGCCAAACACCCGTTTAAATTCAGCCGAACACACCTGTTGAACAACAACACCAGAGTGTGGTTCTGTCTGAACCACATTCTTAAGCTTGGTGTTCTCAGTTGGATGATAAAAGTAATGTGTCAGTGGTATTGCAATCAGTCATTGTGTGTAAAATGGAGTTCAGTATTCTCTAACTTCTTTTCTGTCAATAATGATGTAAGACAGGGTGGTTTGCTATCCCCATTATTGTTTAATGTATATATTAATGACCTCGGTGTGTCACTTTCGAAACTACCAGTGTGTTGTTGTAGTGGTAACATCAACATTAATCACCTGTTGTATGCGGATGTTATTGTGTTGCTTGCTCCCTCAGCCAAGGGCTTACAAAAGCTTATTGGTGCAAGCTATTCACATGGATGCAATAATGATATTTTGTTTAACAGTCAAAAATCTCAAGTAACGTTTTTTGATACTATGAATATAGGTCAGGTAACAAATATAATGTTGGGGGAAACTCGGTTAAAAGTGACCAAGTATCTTGGTCATATAATAATTGATACTTTGTGTGATGAAGCTGATATAAAAGCTAAACAAGGGAGCCTTTATGGCAAGTGCAATGTTTTGTTTAGAACATTTAATTTTTGTTCTAAGCAAGTTAAAAAATAAGTTATTCTCTTGCTATTGTAGTAATGTGTATTTGTGCTCATTATGGGTTAAATATAGAAAGTTGTCATTTCAGCATTTAATTGTATCTTACAATAATGCATACAGGATCTTACATAACCTACCTATGAGATGCAGTGCAAGTACCATGTTTGCCACTTCGGTTGTTGACAGTTTTAACACTCGTATTAGGTTATACCGCACCCTAGCGCATTAACATTAATACAAATTTTTGGATCGTAGAACTCGCAAGTCCCATACTACATATTGCTGGGGAGGGGAGGGTTGGATAAATGCTTAACGCATGTATGTTTTCTTGAGTTTTGCGAATTGATGAGACCAACTGTAAAAATCGTTGCATCATCTCTCTGAAAAGCGTAGCCTCGACTAAGAGAGCTCCGTTAGATGGCGGCACTGTTTATCGCACTCGCAAACGGAAGGAGTTTCCTACAATCCTTCTACGTCGTATGTATACAAATCGCTGGTTTAATGTACAAAAGCGGTTACGTTTATGTTTAGGGATATGGTTGGGTTGAAGGCACCTTTTTAGAGGATTTACATCAGGTGTTTACATGCATATGTACGTTGAGGGTCTGCACGAAACGCGCTCCACCACAACCTAGGGATTCTGCGAAAGCTAGCAAGAGTCGGCTTTAGAGAGACCGCGAGCAGCGTGACTGTGTGCTGCGTGGACACTATGACGTTCTAACACATTAAATAACATTAAACAAACTAACTGAACAGCTATCAGGGTCGCTCCTATGACAGCATCATATTGTTCATTATTGTTATACTATATTGTACAACCGGATAAATAAACAATTATGTATGTATGTCTGTCTGTCTAAATACATAAATGAATACTTAAAATAGGCCTACTCAAATACGTACCTACCTTACCAATTTTTGTCATATAGAAAAAAGAAAATCCATGCTACCGACACTAATGTTTATGACCATGTAAGAGGAAACAAAACATATATACTGGTATGCGTGAGCTCGTTTGTTTGGAGTGAACCTATTGATTTGGGAGGATACTTGTAACCGACATGATGGTGGTGGTGGACGATGATGTCGTTGATAATGATAGTGATGATCATAGTCGTGGTGACCATGATCGTTATCATGATGATCCTCATGATGATGATAATGATCACAATGGTCATCGTGACCACAAAGGTCATCGTGATCACAATGGTCATCGTGACCACAAAGGTCATCGTGATCACAATGGTCATCGTGATCACAATGGTCGTCGTGATCACAATGGTCGTCATGATCACAATGGTCATCGTGATCACAATGGTCATCGTGATCATAATGGTCGTCGTGATCACAACGATTGAATCTGAATAACTCGATTGCACAAGACTATACTTCAGTTTCAAATAAATTGATTACAATCCGTTTCCATTACATTCCTGTCCTTTCTTTGGTATAAGGCAAAAACGTGTCTGGGGGCGGGAAACGTGCTCCCCTAGACCTCTGGAATTTTGCGTGCCGTCAGACCTTTTAGTATGGCCCCAGTGACCGTGCCCCATTGACCTTTTTTAATGGGCCCCCGTGACTGAAGTTACGGCGGTGCAGCGACGAAAAGGTTTCAACAGTACTACCCCCTCCGTCTTCCGATGTCGCCAGTCGAGTGGGAGACAGCGGAGAAGCTGAAGTTACGGCGGCGCGGGTAGCGAACAATTTTCTACACCATTTCGTTCGGCTGCCAGTGGAGGTTGCGTCCATCTAGACTGCTCTCTCTGGACACGCCCCTGCAAGGCACTTCTCCATTGTCGTTACTAATGTGAATGCAAGTCTGTAGGACGTTTATTCTGCCTTATTCAATATGCCCAATTTCTATTGGTGCACAGCATATGTCGTTTTGTTACAACGCGTCTCCTTATTTTTTATGTACAAACGCAATCCCATTTTCACAGACATATTGCAGAGTGGATGCAGAGTGTAATCAATCTTCTCATACCCTGTCTTAGTTGAAATAACATGGACGGTCGGAGGATTAATGCCCAGCAACTCACCGACCAATACACTGTTGTACAATAAGTATATTTAATGTATTTTGTATGCATCACTGTATCATTTTCCCGACCGAACAACACACACATGACTGCCAGCTTTACTGACAAACCATGCTGTGGCCGTACACCAAACCTGCAAAAACCGTAGAGGGCCAACAGCGACACATCCAGCACCCACGCCAGATAAACCTCGTGCAAACCATCCACTTGCGGAACAACCTATTTTTTATACGATAACGGAGACGCGTTCGAGAAGATGTACGGTGTATATGCCCTGCATTTCGAGTGCTTGTGGGTGGCGACGAAGCGATGTACTTAACAGCAAACTGTTCGCGAGACAGTAACACACATGTAGAGAGGTCGTTATTCCACTTCGTCTGCTCAACGTGAATTATGGATGTGCCGCTGCGCGTGTACATAGCTGCTGGCTGATTACGATAAACTTCATCTGGTAGGCCGTGGAGCCAGGCAATGTGTATATACAGCAACGTACAAAAAGACATATCAGTAACAGTTCCAGGGTGAGACGTTTACGCTAAAGTGAATATGAACTCGCCCACTTCCATTTACGCGCACTTTTCCTTTCCCTCTCCCCTCCCACTGACTCTCCCTCCCTCCCTCCCTCCCTCCCTCCCTCTAAATACAACCATATTAGATGTAACACAATGTATGTTCTTTGTAAAGCAGATTAAAGTAAAAAACAATTTAGCTTACAATTATGATGATTACAATAGAGTATTCGATGTTGACAAAATAGTGACATTCCAACTATTACGGAACGCTACATAGGGCTGACAAGCACGAGTGCACGAATGTAAAACTGCAAGTTTTCAAGCACGCTTTTATTAATATACGTATACATTTATACATGCATACGTGCAAACGTGTAGACATTGTTAGAAAATACGTAAATGAAGGCGGTGTTTTGTACTGTTTAAATATATGCCGATGCAAGACACAGTACCCGGCTAGTGAAGTGCAAGACAAAGTACCCGGCTAGTGAAGTGCAAGACACAGTACCCGGCTAGTGAAGTGTAAGACACAGTACCCGGCTAGTGAAGTGTAAGTCACAGTACCCGGCTAGTGAAGTGCAAGACACAGTACCCGGCTAGTGAAGTGTAAGACACAGTACCCGGCTAGTGAAGTGTAAGATACAGTACCCGGCTAGTGAAGTGCAAGACACAGTACCCGGATAGTGAAGTGTAAGACACAGTACCCGGCTAGTGAAGTGCAAGACACAGTACCCGGCTAGTGAAGTGTAAGTCACAGTACCCGGCTAGTGAAGTGTAAGTCACAGTACCCGGCTAGTGAAGTGTAAGACACAGTACCCGGCTAGTGAAGTGCAAGACACAGTACCCGGCTAGTGAAGTGTAAGACAGAGTACCCGGCTAGTGAAGTGCAAGACACAATACCCGGATAGTGAAGTGTAAGACACAGTACCCGGCTAGTGAAGTGCAAGACACAGTACCCGGCTAGTGAAGTGTAAGTCACAGTACCCGGCTAGTGAAGTACAAGACACAGTACCCGGCTAGTGAAGTGTAAGACACAGTACCCGGCTAGTGAAGTGCAAGACACAGTACCCGGCTAGTGAAGTGTAATACACAGTACCCGGCTAGTGAAGTGCAAGACACAGTACCCGGCTAATGAAGTACAAGACACAGTACCCGGCTAGTGAAGTGTAAGACACAGTACCCGGCTAGTGAAGTGTAAGACACAGTACCCAGCTAGTGAAGTGTAAGACATAGTACCCGGCTAGTGAAGTGTAAGACACAGTACCCGGCTGGTGAAGTGTAAGACACAGTACCCGGCTGGTGAAGTACAAGACACAGTACCCGGCTAGTGAAGTGTAAGACACGGTACCCGGCTAGTGAAGTGCAAGACATAGTACCCGGCTGGTGAAGTGTAAGACACAGTACCGGGCTGGTGAAGTACAAGACAGAGTACCCGGCTAGTGAAGTGCAAGACACAGTACCCGGCTAGTGAAGTGCAAGACACAGTACCCGGCTAATGAAGTACAAGACACAGTACCCGGCTAGTAAAGTGTAAGACACAGTACCCGGCTAGTGAAGTGTAAGACACAGTACCCGGCTAGTGAAGTGTAAGATATAGTACCCGGCTAGTGAAGTGTAAGACACAGAACCCGGCTGGTGAAGTGTAAGACACAGTACCGGGCTGGTGAAGTACAAGACACAGTACCCGGCTAGTGAAATGTAAGACACGGTACCCGGCTAGTGAAGTGCAAGACATAGTACCCGGCTGGTGAAGTGTAAGACACAGTACCGGGCTGGTGAAGTACAAGACACAGTACCCGGCTAGTGAAGTGCAATACACAGTACCCGGCTAGTGAAGTATAAGACACACTACCCGGCTAGTGAAGTACAAGACACAGTACCCGGCTACTGAAGTGTATGTCACAGTACCCGGCTAGTGAAGTGTAAGACACAGTACCCGGCTAGTGAAGTGTAAGACATAGTACCCGGCTAGTGAAGTGTAAGACACAGTACCCGGCTGGTGAAGTGTAAGACACAGTACCGGGCTGGTGAAGTACAAGACACAGTACCCGGCTAGTGAAGTGTAAGACACGGTACCCGGCTAGTGAAGTGCAAGACATAGTACCCGGTTGGTGAAGTGTAAGACACAGTACCGGGCTGGTGAAGTACAAGACACAGTACCCGGCTAGTGAAGTGCAAGACACAGTACCCGGCTAGTGAAGTATAAGACACAGTACCCGGCTAGTGAAGTACAAGACACAGTACCCGGCTAGTGAAGTGTAAGTCACAGTACCCGGCTAGTGAAGTGCAAGACACAGTACCCGGCTACTGAAGTACAAGACACAGTACCCGGCTAGTGAAGTGTAAGACACTGTACCCGGCTAGTGAAGTGTAAGACACAGTACCCGGCTAGTGAAGTGCAAGACACAGTACCCGGCTAGTGAAGTGCAAGACACAGTACCCGGCTGGTGAAGTGTAAGACACAGTACCGGGCTGGTGAAGTACAAGACACAGTACCCGGCTAGTAAAGTGTAAGACACAGTACCCGGCTAGTGAAGTGCAAGACACAGTACCCGGCTGGTGAAGTGTAAGACACAGTACCCGGCTAGTGAAGTGCAAGACACAGTACCCGGCTAGTGAAGTATAAGACACAGTACCGGGCTGGTGAAGTACAAGACACAGTACCCGGCTAGTAAAGTGTAAGACACAGTACCCGGCTAGTGAAGTGCAAGACACAGTACCCGGCTGGTGAAGTGTAAGACACAGTACCCGGCTAGTGAAGTGCAAGACACAGTACCCGGCTAGTGAAGTGTAAGACACAGTACCCGGCTAGTGTGTAAGACACAGTACCCGGCAGTAAGACACAGTACCCGGCTAGTGAAGTGCAAGACACAGTACCCGGCGTGTACCCGGCTAGTGAAGTGTAAGACAGTACCCGGCAGTACCAGTGCAAGACAGTACAAGTACACACGGTACCCGTGCTAGTAAAGTGTAAGACACAGTACCCGGCGTGCAGTGGTGAAGTGTAAGACACAGTACCCGGCTAGTGAGTGCAAGACACAGTACCCGGCTAGTGAAGTGTAAGACACAGTACCCGGCTAGTGAAGTGTAAGACACAGTACCCGGCTGAAGTGCGAGACACAGTACCCGGCTGAAGTGACACAGTACCCGGCTAGTAAGAAACAGTACCCGGCTAGTTAAGTGTAAGACACAGTACCCGGCTAGTGAAGTGCAAGACACAGTACCCGGCTAGTGAAGTGTAAGACACAGTACCCGGCTAGTGAAGTGTAAGACAGTACCCGGCTAGTGAAGTGCAAGACACAGTACCCAGCTAGTGAAGTGTAAGACACAGTACCCGGCTAGTGAAGTACAAGACACGGTACCCGGCTAGTGATGTGCAAGACATAGTACCCGCTAGTGAGGTGTAAGACACAGTACCCGGCTAATGAAGTACAAGACCCAGTACCCGGCTAGTGAAGTGCAATACACAGTACCCGGCTAGTGAAGTGTAAGACACAGTACCCGGCTAGTGAAGTGTAAGACACAGTACCCGGCTAGTGAAGTGCGAGACACAGTACCCGGCTAGTGAAGTGTAAGACACAGTACCCGGCTAGTGAAGTGCAAGACACAGTACCCGGCTAGTGTAGTGTAAGACACAGTACCCGGCTAGTGAAGTGCGAGACACAGTACCCGGCTAGTGAAGTGTAAGACACAGTACCCGGCTAGTGAAGTGTAAGACACAGTACCCGGCTGGTGAAGTGTATGACACAGTACCCGGCTAGTGAAGTGTAAGACACAGTACCCGGCTAGTGAAATGTAAGACACAGTACCCGGCTGGTGAAGTGTAAGACACAGTACCCGGCTAGTGAAGTGTAAGACACAGTTCCCGGCTAGTGAAGTGCAAGACACCGTACCCGGCAAGTGAAGTGCAAGACACCGTACCCGGCAAGTGAAGTGCAAGACACAGTACCCGGCTAGTGAAGTGCAAGACACTAGTGAAGGTCTTGCACGAAACCTTCACGAGGGTTATTTAAGAAAGGTTGACTCGTAGCCACACCTATACAATGATTGCTGCGTGGTAGATTGTATGAATAAGTCCGGAGTATGGTGTGGGCAGCTTCCAGGTTATATCCTGCAAACATAACTCAAACAAAATGTAGCAGTGTTTCATGTATGCAAGCACCCAGCCGAGGTCACTTGATCATAGGCAGCTTCACATATACCTTTAATCTCACTGCACATGCACCGACTGCTAACACCAAGTGGAAATGCCAACTACCCGTAGGCGTTTACTTTTGAAACACCATAATATTTAACATATTGGAACTTTGGGGGGGGGCGTGACGTAATGGTATGAACGCAGCATGGTCTCATGCACCTTTCATAAACATTCTTATGCTCTCATAAGCTCGGTTTTTTCTTTAAAATCGATTTCGCTCTTTAACAGTAATCTTGTCTGAAAACTGTTAAAACGAGGACGCGCCACCAGGGTGCGCCACCGGGACAATATCGGCGGTGTCGCACGGAAATAGTGTCCTCAGTGATACGGCTGCAGCATAAATTCATTTTTAAAAAGTTCTTTAAAAATTGAACAAGGATTCTGTGTAATGATACATTTTCTTTACTGTTCCATTGGTTATCTTAGTGAAACGGTTCCCTCACTTCTAATCCATTAGGATGCGCTTTGACGCCACGACGTAAGCCTACATCAACCTTTCTGTCATTGTCAAGACTCTAAGCAATTACATTAAAACACATGTTGTTATTAATAAAAAATACCTGAAGTTGAACTGAATCCAGGGTATTGCGACATCATCATTATAAATATGTTATAAATTAAATAGTAATAATTGGTTTTATTTCACATAAACAAAAAGCGGAGTGGAGGTGGTGGAGACAGCAGTGCAAGATATGTGAGGGGGAAGAAAATAGAAAAGTAAACATACATTGAGGATCAGTAAGCTTAATAGAGTTGTGTACCGAATGTCTCCGTACGGTATGTACGGTACGTACCGTATATTTTATACGGTGTACGGTACGGTATACGTTTTTTGTCGTCATGTATACTCGAAATTCCGTGATCGCCCAAGGAATCAATGGCTTGAAACATAATTAACTTCACAAATAAAAAATCCATTTTACATAGACGACATTCAAACAAAATGAAGGACGAATTATAGTCATAACCCGTTCGTTTTTTTATTGTCCGCTAGATGCAATGACATGCGTCGTGCGCGGCTTGTCCTGGATTTTGGTTCATATTGATTGACATTTACATTTTTGGGGAATATTTACGCATTGTTAGCTTAACGATGTACACATATCATATGCAATACCGGTTTGACTAAATAAAACAACCGGTTCCAAAACCGTATAGAAAAACGGTTCACCGGTATACCGATATACGGTGCACAACACTAATCGGTATCGAGGCCAGCCTCATCCCTGACAGAGAAGGAAACAAGGGGAGAACAACAAAGAACTACAGGAAGAAACTGGAATAGTCAATACGTGAGACTTATATTCGACCATCTCCTGATTGTGTGGGTGCTAATAGTGTGAATATGTTTAAAAATAAAATCGACACATATCTCAGAAGGGCGGGATACACGTAGATAAAAAGGGTTGGACTCTCGATAAGCCAAAAGGCTTCCTTGTCCACCTGCCATCTAGAGTTAATTCTATGGGTGGCAATCTTGTTAAATATTGTTATTGTTCGTTTTCAAATGTTTTTTGTTTTGTTTTTTAAACTTACCGCAGCGAGATCTGCTTCGTGAAAGTTAGATTATGGTGTTTACACGAATACAATATAACGGTAACTGAGATCAATACTTTCGTTTAAAAGCGCTGTCAATTCAGGCTTACAATCTCTTCCACCATATTGCCCCTGTCGTATCAGACACGGATGGCTGTAGTCACCCTAGACTCCAGTCCATAATCGTTATCTCATGTCGGTGGCCCAGCGTTAATTTCGATCCGTGCTGTTTTCTAGGAACACCTCTCAACCGCTCTTCCGCTCGCACCAGCAAGCAGATATAATTTTAAGCGATTGCGCCCAAATACTGGACTCTTGCTAGCGGGAAGAATGCAATGCGGAACGTCGCCTGTCTTAATGTCGTCTGCACCGCAATGACACCATTGCAATGTTAGATAATTATGATGGCGGCAAAACGTGATCAGTGACCAATTAGATGTATCCATGCGATACCAAGTAAATTACAAGATACTAGTTATAACCTCAACTCATCTATTTTCTACTATACAAATTACTTCATGCATCGTATCAAAACTAAATCGACCTTGGATAGAATCATCATCTCAATCCAGGGGTTGAACACAATTAGACTATTGGAGTGTAGACGTCAACAGCGGGACTGATAGTTCCCGCTGTCGTTGCTGTATCAACACCGACCCAGTCAGCTGGAACAGAACGCACATTATGTTGTTTTCTCTATTCCACACGCATGCCATATGCTCTATCATATACAGTTATGTTGTTGTTACGACTGAAGTAATAGTGTTGACGTTATGTATAGATCATCGCTTGCTAGTGACCTTTCGAAGAAGTGGCGAACGACAGTTTAATTAAGTTTTGAGATCCTTCGAATTGCAAGGTTACATGGCACACGCAAGAACCGTGTTCCCGGCCAACATAACTATGTAGACATGTTGTGTTGATGCATGTGTGGCAACTGTTGTTCACTACAATAAAATTATTTAATTACAGTTCGAAAAAGAACTATTTTATTAAAACATAGCGGAATCGAACACCATCTCGACTTCTTTGGGAAGCATCCAGCTACGCTGCAATTAATGCGCGAAGACTATTCGTAGACAAATATCCACCATTGTCTACAGCCAGGTACTCATTCATACAGCTGAGTGAAGTGTAGCAACGTGTAATGAACGAACTTGCCAAAGGTTCGACACCGCAGCATAGGGTTTGAACCCGGGTTCTCTCGACCGAGAGTCCGAAGCTCTATTCACTGCACCACTGCCGCGCTCCACACGGCAAGATGCCGAAATGTGGAGGGAGGGAACTGTTGATTAGAAACAGTAGCGGACATCAACACAACAACAATACAACGTCACTGGGCCTAAATCTGACCCTTATACAAGGAAACCAGGATGACAGTGCTCCGCAAACATTGGCCCGTCGGCCAAATTTCACACGCGGACACATTTCCGCTGACGTAGAAGGATGATGATGAGGGTGATGGTGTCGTTGTCACCCTCGTCGTTCTAGTCATCCTCAGTTAATCTCCTCTTATGATCAGTACCATCGTCATCTACTTCAGTGTAATTCCCATAATAATTGTTACATTACCGGTTGCTTTATACATTATCGGTTGATGTAATGTAATTACTGATTGGTTACCGATTGTGACTCATTGCCAAGCATTTATCCTCCCAGACAATATACAACATACTTGTTCTGTTAATCCCTGAGAACGTCGAGTGCGGGTCATAGCAGTAGTAACAAAATGGCGACCTAGCAGCCATCTTCGACATTGTACATTTGTTTACAGAGAAAACTTGTTTTGAAGCTTTTCAGTGGTAAATTAAGTTTCAAGACCAAAAAATGGTCTTCAATGTAGTTATCTACCAAAGTACACGTTGTTATGATGACCTTCTCCTGGCCATGAACTAGCACACCTAACCAGAAAGTGTTGTAAGAACCGAAGGAACACGTATGCAAATTTGGGTAGGTTAGAAGTTGTAGCACGATTTTCATCAAAACTTGTCCCCAAGCCATCGGACTATATTGCAAAAAGAACGCAATAACTACTACAGTTTGCTGCTACTGCGAGCGTCGTCATCTCGCGGACAATTCTCCACTTACATCGAGCACTTGTTTATGCCCACGCATTAGCACCTTCTCGGATCACAGGACACATCACGTAGGGCGATATTTAGGACAAGCGCGGTCCAACATTAGTTAGTCTTTACAGACAGGTCGGCGTAGGAATCCAAAACACTACCGTAGTGTTTTAAATCTGTGTTCAAAACGGTCACGAGTGCTTTTAATATAGGTTCAAGATAATCTTGTAATAATAAGGTTGACTTTGTTTTATAGTATCGCATTTGAACGTAATCCTGATTAACACAAACATACCTACTAATATAGTTAAGAAATGTAATAACATGATTGGTTTTTTTCACAAACGATCATGATTTTATGATAAAAAGATCAACTTTGAATATGGGTACTGAATGTGTTGAATACAGGTTGAAAACGTTCTAGAGTGTTCGCCTTTCACCGTACTACTTGATTCCTTTTCTCTAGTTCCCTGTTGCTAATTTCTCCGTCTTTACGCACTGAATCCAGGGTAGGTCTTACATGAATGTGACTAAACTGTCAACTTAAATAATTAATATTGTTTTCATCGATAATTACTTTAGATCAACGTGATGTTGTCCGATCTATATCACCCACGTAATCTCTAGGTTCATTCGGAGGCCACGCTTTCTGATGATGATGATGCTTGCATGCGCCCCTATCTCGACTCCCTTCCCGATACTGATCGCGCCACGCGATCGGTTCGACTGTTGGACAATCGAACCTTTCGCGTGGCGCGATCGGGATCGGGACGGGAGTCGAGATCGCGCCGTTTGTAAACACTCCCCATTGCTATGCTTTTCTTGCAATGTCTCCGACGTAGTTCCTCTGTTCTATGTGCCACCACTGCCAGGATGTCTGCCTACAATACCGTCCTCGTTACTGCCATCCTGGTCCTTCATAAAACATTTTTCTGGTTGTATATGTAGCCGGACATTTCATTAGTCTAGCATATTATATTACTATACATGATATTTTCTGACATGTTATTCCAGATGTAGCTATGGCACTGGCACAACACGATCCGTGACGTAACAAATATACGGTCACAATCCCGTAACCAAGGTAAATCGAGAGCCGCTGTAATGGGCCGAGAATAGTCGCGTGCCGGAAGTAGGCCGGTGTATACTGCTCATGCGCGCGCAATGCACTGAACACCTTGATCTAGCCTTGGACCACGACACGTGCTACCTTACCAGAAGTAGCCCGTTTTAATTTATGTGTCGTCTTCTTATTTTTTATTATTTTTCGTTCAAATAATTTCACAAGTTATTACACTTATGCCTGTACTATTTGTTCTAACAATTAACACATCAAACGTATATTTACTAAGAAAAATCACATGCGAAGCAACGCTTATAGCGGGCTCGCTCCCAGTGGGCGCTTACTTCTGGCACGAAACTACACTCGGCTCGTTTCACCGGCATACATTTATTAAGCAAATAATTAGAACATTGGAAAGGTACTTGGTTGTGCATCACTTCTTCGTGTCCGCATCTCTATGACGCAGCCGCACTAACGCCTTCACTACATGGTGTAAACTTGCATAATCGCTGTTCCTTCAACTTTGTTACTGCTTGTCCTATGGTCGATCTCCTGTTTGTCTCCTGTTTCCAACAATGTCACTGAGCTGTTACTTATATAGAAACCTTTGATGTGGCGTTTTGTTGACAGTTTTCTGAATATCTAAGTAGATCATAAATGTTGATTATCCCATCTATGTGACTCGTTTAGTTGGCAGTATATATAATCATGATTACACAGGCGGTGCGTAAGTAATCGACGTAATTACAACATATTGATCCCATTACACTAATGGATTCGCAGAGACGGTGACCAAACGTGCGTTCACTCAGCGATGTCCATGCTCGTGGCTGACCAGTGGCTGACTAGTGACTGACCAGTAACTGGCCAGTTTATTTAAGAAACATAAACTGAAATGAGAAGTAAATTAATACTAAGGCGCTTCCCCTTTATACGATGTCTTTTTTGATCAACATGAAGTTTAGTTTAAATGTAATGCAGCGTTTTGTGCGAGCGTTTGTATAAAGAAAACAACGAAATATGTTAGAATGTGTAGACGTGCTAAAATTATACTTTTGCAAAAAGTATCAATAGTGATATATTTTCTATGTTATCTTTATTGCCATAGCTTGTTCTTGCTGGTTAAAACGACTTGTTTCGTTCCCATGAGTTTTAGCTGGTAGCAGAAAGTTCGCTCAATGAGTTGGAGGCTTCATTATTCCCTCTCATGGTCTTAATTGTGGTACAGCCGGTGGCGCCCTGTAGCTGCGTTAATACTTAGTGTTGTGGTAATCCATGCCCATGTTGAGGAGATATAGTTAAAAGTTGTAATCATCCATGTTAGTCATTGTTCTAACGGATTGTTTGCGGGACTCTTTTCTGGGAAGAACTTCCGGTTACATTCATCATGGTGGTAGGAGACAGGTCATTATTTTACTTCAGGGTTAATGACATAACATTAACCATTTAGGCTGCACAGGGGTTTAAACCGTCAGTCTCAGAAAGGCAGGCAGGCGTCTCTTTACATAAAATCCTATAATTGTTTTTTCTCTCGAGACAATGAACATGAAGATGCTCCCATTTATTTGTTGACCAAACAAGCCAGATTACAATTATATCGTACACAGGGTCTTCCCATCACCGAAACGCGCATGAGCTGCCAAATAGCAACTATAAATGCAAGACTGTCCACACAGTAAGTGTCGTAGTCTACAGATATACCCATGTCCTTGTTCATAAACTATTTTGCCAGGGTGCAAAAACTTCGATGTGGGGATCCTCTCAACCTCATCCTTAGCTCTTTATTCGTAAGTTATGAACGAGGATGTATAACAAAATCCAAAACAATTAAAATTTATTTAGACACCATAATGGCATATCTCTAAAAAGAGAATCGGGACTCTATATAAATACATTACGCCGGTGAATATAATGTTTTAAACATCATAAGATAAGATAATACTAAGTAAACATAAAAGAAAATTGCGAAAACTGTTGTTCAAAAAGAAATGCTTCAAGTCGCTCCTAAAACGTCCAGCGTCTCGTTGCATTTGCAGTTCAGCTGGAAGAGAGTCCCAGAAACACTTCGCGTCAGTGATGGGACTACATCCCGTGCACAAAGAGACACGCGCTACACGTCGGTTTTGGGGCGATTGCATTACGTAAAAGCATTTGTAGGATTATGCCATACCTCACCTACAGGTCGGTAACAAAACACACATCAAAGTGTGCCTATTTAATTTAAACAGCATCGTAGTTTCTTCACTGTTACGTGTAATTGCATTTCTCAATTTTAGCATTGGATTATATTGGAAGATCAGTAGCGGTCTGGACATAGTAGATCTAAACCTCTGTAATAGCGCTGTACTTCTCTTTATTCTCCGAGTCGGGCAAATAACAACATTGCATTATAACAGTAATAAAACATGTTGTCTTATCAATCACATTTCAATTATATAATAACAGTAATAAGGAAACTCGATATTTAAGTGCTTCATAGCAAATACTATGTCTACGCACTATCGCCCGAAACCACACTTGACGGATCCGCTACGTCGCGGTTTACCTACGTCACATTCATAGTTAGAATACATAATTATAATTTGCTGTTTCAGATTTGTGACCAAGTATAAGAGTAAGTCACGTGACGTGTGCGTGGAGAAGAAACTGTTTTACGACATAAATTGTTTATGTCTGTGGGAAGCAAACATTTTATAATGTATGTATATATATAGACACGTATATGTAAATATATATATATATATATATATATACATATAAACATACATAACGCCCGGATAAATGAAAACGCGACAGTCGTAGCTGGTGCTAAATACACTCCCCTAGATACGCGCACGCGCAGAAACGTCACCCGGATATTATTTAACGCCCGGATAAATGTAAGCGCGACAGGGGACCTTTGCAACAGGTCTCGTGATAGATAAGTCAATTATTTCATCAACGGAATATTGTACGCGCACCTCCAAATTAAGAAAACGTGTAACCACACCCGACTGAGCAGGTGGCGGTGACACCATTTGATGGTCTATAAACAATAAGGTAAACACCAATAATAATAATAATAATAATAATAATAATAAGAAGAAGAAGAAGAAGAAGAAGAAGAGAAGAATAACAATAATAATAATAATAAAGAATTAATAATACATAACAATTGATCACACTTAAACCTAAACTCTCAATTCAATTAATCCACCGTGAAACAAGTTAAATTTGTTGATTTTCATGTTACATGTGCATATAGTTTCATAAAAGAGTGCAAGCTTAAAGCAATGTCGTGGAAAGAATATTAAATTTGATAATTTGATGTGGTAAACTGGGAAAGTTTAATTAGCCTTACTGTTACAATTATGATGCTATCATTCAAGAGGCGATACTGGTGTTATTTTTCGAAAGTGAGAGACACGCAAGATTACACACGTACATGTATACACAGACGTGCATCTGGAAGGAACAGCAGAACAGACTTGCAAACAGCCAGCCAGCCAGCCAGCCAGCCAGCCAGCAAGCCAGCCAGCCAGCAAGCCAGCAAGCCAGCCAGCCAGCCAGCCAGCCAGACAGACAGACAGCCAGCCAGCAAGCCAGCCAGCCAGACAGACAGCCAGCCAGCCAGCCAGACAGCCAGCCAGTCAGCCTGCCAGACAGACATACAGACAGTCAGACAGACAGACAGACAGACAGACAGACAGACACAAATATACAGACAGATATACTCACAGACAGACGGACACACATATACAGTTAGTACGAGAGCGAGCGACCGCTAGGGGGAGTCGGGGATTCTAGATTAGAAACCGTTCAGATTTCCTCCGCCGCCTCTGCTTGCCCATCGAGCCCAGCGCCTCGGGTGCAGTTGACGCGGTGGCCTCGCCCTAGCACTCTCAAGTCAGTCGCGCCAGATAACGGGACGTTTGCGTTACCGAGTTACCCACAAGAAGGGCACCAGCGGTCCGAAAACGACTGCGCTCTCGCCAGAAATAGTACATTACGTCAAACGCGGCTGGCGTCGGCCAATAGGCGCACGTCTGGCGGTCACGTGGCCACCCAGCTGCTGGGAAACTTATCACAAACCGTGTTCTCGGCACGGCTGCTGTGGCATCACTTCACGGATATCGCTGTGCCGTTCGTTGTTTTGCATATCCGGGAACAAACTTGCAAGTGAGTGTTCGCGGTAACTACGGCCCTGCGTGACGTCTGCGAGGACTAGGTGACAAGCGGATGAGTCCGCCGTAAACCACGTAGATCTCACGGTCACTGCCCGGTATACGCACGCCTTGGGCAGAAGGGAAGTTCACCGAGGAAGCTTATTTAGGTAGGTAGTTTACGGGGCGGCCCTGGCCGTAGCCCGGATAAGTAGGTGCGTTGCTGACACCGCCGTTATAATGCCGTTATTCTCCCTGCACGCAAACTACGTGCTGGTTACGAGTGCACTGGATCGAATGGTCTAGCAATTTCGTCTCGTTTAGGCATCATACATCACTCTAAACAGTGCCATTGCCATGGGATATACCTACATTGACGATAGCATCAATAATAACAATAGGGCGTGTAATTGTGTTGTTCTGCAGCTCTACTAATGTGTCAGGATGAGAATAGACCGGTTGATGCTCGTCTAATGTGCACGTCCTGTTTTCACAGACTAATTTCCTATTCTCTGTGTTGTTTATCTTGACAAATTGAGTTATTAATGAAACGAGAGGAACTGGCATACAATTGAAAGGCATGTTCGACCAACGGCGACTTTCAAGACACATTGTCGTCTTTCCATTTTTATTGATGAAAATGACTCAACGATAGTAAAGATAGCAACACCTGAGCATCACTATGTATTAGCATGCATAGCTATGTGTTGACATCCGCGGGTGCGCCATTTCCTTTCTGTGATAAATATTGCTGTCTATAAATTGACGCAATAGACAGAACATCTCGGAAAGATTCGTTATGCGGTGGCGCCCGCAGCACTCTACAGTTACCTGGATACAAGGGTCTTGTCTAAAGATACGTGTTGGGATCGTGCCCAAATATTGAAAGTTAACGAATACGCGGTAATTTGACACGGCACATTTTTGCCGTTCTGTCTGGCTAGAGAGCAATCGTATTACATAGACACCATGTTAAACAAGACGATTGCTTGTTGTTGTCGTTTAATAGAGACTAATTACACGCACATCTCGACTCCAGTCAACAGGTCCACGGGTATGTCTAATTTGGTTGTTCTTCGGGATGTGTTAATAACAACGGAGATGTTAACTGACGTACCAATGTAGCCTTGTGCCCCAGTAAACTTTGCAGTTGGGGATAGACGTCAACATTCTCGGCACGGTCGTTGTTTGGACCATGTTAAGTGGTTTAGGACCATTAGGATGGGTTGTTGGCACTGGCCACCATTGACGCGTAAACAACACGTGATATCACTGATTACTTTCGAGTTGATACACCTCAGTTCCGCTTCGGGTAAACATCGTGTTTTAAAGGTATGTGTGTCGAATTCGGTGTTTTATTTACACGTTTGATAGAAAACAGATTCGATTCGCGAGTTGTTTTAACATTCCCAACTACCGCCATGCGACGCACTAACTTTTCCAATTATGTTGCCCCATTACTAATATAACCTATACACTATTTGTTTTTTGTTCCATGATACACACGTCTTGTCTTGTTGACAAATATATGTCACTTAGCACGAGACCCGAGCACATAGCGAAAAAGCTTCCTTAAAAACGGTACATTATGAGTAATTATCGCATATCGAATCAACAGAGATAAGGTTGCATTATCGTGTCAACCGTGGTCCCGTGCTATGCAAATTGACGCAAATTCAATCGATTTCCCCACATTATAATTGTTCGCTCCCCTTGCAGAACTGATTGAAGCCAAATAAATAGTTAGTACATGTATGCACAGTGTGCGTCAATTTACAACAAAGGAGCCCAGATCATGTGAGGCCGTCACGTATACTCTAATGATATAATGAGTATGTCATCTCTAGTTGCGGAGTCATTAGTAATTATCCTAATTTTCGTTCGAGCATAAAGGCACATAAGATAAGACAATGTTCACGTTGGTCGCCTCTTCACTGGGTGGTCAGACCGGAAGCTGTAACTCTAACGAACCTCGTTTTAGTGCTCGCGGCATGACAACAGTGGTGGTGACGTCACCGGTAAGTCAACGTCACTGATTGTTTGTAGTTTCTGTACATGCAAAATCACACATAGCAGCCAGTCTGGTAGATGTATAATGCATGTTGTTAATCATAATATCGACGGAAATGACACTTGCGACATACTATAGGCATTACGTCGGGCGCGATAGCGTAGTCGGGAGAACATCGACCTCTCAATCGAGGGTACACGGTTTCGAATCCCCTTGCTGCCATGTGGAAACGTAGGCAATTTGTTCTCTCCATGTTGCCTTAATTCATTCAGCTGTATATGTGCCTCGCTACAGACAATGGTAAATATATGATACGATCAAATAGTTTTAGTAGTAAATACAGTGTGGTTGAATGCTTCCGAGGAGACCCGGTGGTAACATTGAATGGTGTGAAGTGTTAGGCACGTTGAGCAGTCCTAAGAACATTGTACTGCTCCATTTTAGAACATACCTTTATACTTGTGAAATTACCTCACACTTATTTCCCACTGTCAGTAAACGTAATTATCAAGTAGAGCAGACACATCCTATTCATCGAGGCCGCCACTGTTTCTTAGTCTGAGAGTCTTACAACACGCACCTCGAGGTAATCTTACACCGGCTGCGTTGTTCGACCCCCTGTGGACACATGCTCAACGCATCATTGTTGCATAACAGAAAGCTGCTCATTAAAACGAAAATATATGTTCCGTTCCAGTCTGTGGTCGTTATTGGCATGAAGCGCGCTGAATGAGTTCGCTTATGCATTGGTCTTGATTGCGGAATCTAAACCGCAATTCTAACCAAATTCAGGAACTCAGAACGAAATATACCCTATGTTAAGTTGCAGCTAACATCGCCTGTCTCTTTATAATTAGAATGGTTTGTGCTCGTTTCGTGAGCACAACATTCAAATTGCCAATACTGTTTTGGGCTTATTAAACGCATTTTATAACAGTATAGTAATACCTTCTGACATTTATTCTAGTATTTCGAACATTACAATAACACAATGAGAGACAGAGCGCCTTGGTTTAAACGCGACCCGAAAAATAATCACGTCACAGTTCTAGTCAAAGCCTTTGTTTTCGCGAGGACAGAGAACTATTGATTTATATTTTTGGGCATGTTTCGACGACTGATTATTTTATTATTTTACATTATTTATTGACAGTCTAAACGCAACGTTCCCAGAAGGGTCCAATATTTGACAAAGTTCAGATAGAATACGGAGCAAAATAGATACATTACTGAGTCTTTATTCTTCTGATGAAAAGTACATGAGGTCTGTTATGATTTCGATACAGCATTGGTGGCATTTAAACACATTTGATTTGAAACACATAGTAAGCTGGGCCTACAAACGTTAATGACGTTATACTATCACAACAACACTATGTAAATTGAGGGGATACCGATGGACCATATTTAGTGTCAATCAATGCGTGACAGAGAAGACAAATAAGACAGGATTCTAGATGGCGCAATGATGTACTAGGGATGAGACAATGTGGAAGGTATTTGTCCAGTAGTAACGCGAACAAATAGGAAGACGAAGTTGGCTTCAAACATCGACGTTCGCCAGTAAAACGTGGCAACGATTTGGCACATCGGAGGCCGCCGCGTAACCCTTCGTGAAAACAGCAAGACGAGGCCACCCACCTAGGTTTCAGATTAGGAAAACGGAGTTGTCGACTTACAAATGATCGAAATACCTCTTGTTCACTGACACTTCATAAGTTGCTCCGGATTGGAAATTCAAGACAAAATACTTGCACGTAATATAGGCCCTATAGTGCCGAAAGGTTTCGATGTCTTCTCGCTCCAGTAACGTTAGAAGCGTCATGACGTCACAATGTTAGCTTCACTTGTGTACATGTAATTGACCCATCCTTTACGCGATCTGTTGCCTAACAAAAAGGTCCGTCAAGCCACAAAAAATGGATGCCAAACACATTAATCGTTCTGACATTTTGTCATGTGTTTTGTTGAAATTCTGACCCCAAACGTTTTTCTTTATGAAAAAAGCACAAGGCAAGGTATGCGGGAATGTTTGTTTGTGCAGATGTCATTTCGCCCTGTTAATGTAATTCGCATATTACCCTTTTCAACATTGTTGGCAAAGCTTGACTGATGTTAAACGCGTAATTTTGATTTCGACGTAGACAAACCGCGACGTAGTGGATCGAAACATTCTGGCTAGGCGTGAAATATCTAGAAACGGGTTAGATTTACATATTTACATAAAAGACCGTGAATAAGAGCGGCTTGTTAAACAAAACTATCACTTTTTTTTAATCCGAACAAAACATATTCATACGCATACGTATGGTCGTCTTTCGCAGTCCCTCATCAGTTCGATAATAAGGGTAGCTGCTTAATACAAATGTCTGCTTCCTATTTGGTTGATAGGTTGATTGGCTGCTAAAAAAGGTTAATTTGGATGAATATGCCATTTGAGTTTGAGTGAAAAGGACAAACTGTTCAGTTTGTTCTCACACACTTGCATAAGACGCATTAGTGTGTTGCTAATCTGACAAACGTCAATGATTATATCGTCTGAGGTCGTTATGTTGCTGCCACGAGTAGTTGTTGGTGTAGTAAGTTCAACACTATACTAGTGTTTTTAAACTAGGTTCACCACAAAACACTGTAAACTATTGTCTACTTAGGTGCAACATACTAAAGTACCCACGTTAACAACTAATGGTTTTAGTTATAAAATATGTCTACTTTCTGCTATCATGCAATCAATATAATATCATGATATTTAGTTCCAACTCTATAATATAGGGTATATTCACATAGACGTGACCTCGTAGATATATATCTCATAGTTACGCTTGATTTCAAATGCGAGTGATATGTTTATGGATACCCACCTATCAAAAATTTAAACTAGTTGAAATAGTTGAGATTAAAATTACACTGAAGAGTATTTCGAACTTCAGTTGAAAACACTAACGTAGTAATTTGAATGGGAGAGTGTTTCGTACGTCCAACACCGATCGCCGAGGACTGCGTGCTCGGCGCATCCATTGGCCCGTCCCAGATTCGGGAGTCGTCAGAAAGTATTCTTGCCGGCTGTTGTTTCTATATATCATGTGTTGGGACGGAATGCGCAAGGGAAGTTGGTCAGGACGTTCCCAGGTGGTTAGTCGGTGTTCTTCGCATAGACAAACCCACAATTCATACTTTGGGAAGCCCTGCAGGCAAGTGTTGCCGTTGCCGCAGCTATATCGTTTGCCGTTCACGAGGCAATGCGAGGTATATTGCTTGTTCCATTCTAGACAATGAATGTTATAGTAGCAATAAGTGTAGCTTCATAATCTCAGTGTCATGTGCATCATTCGAATTTCGGCTGGTCGTTTAGTAAAAAGGACCACAACATTGCATTGTTATGCAAAAAACAAACAGTTTGTTGTTGTTAGCGACACGTTAACTATTTTTTAAATGTCCGGGGACACGCACCCGATCATACACACGCACGCATGCACGCACGCACGCACGCGCACGCACGCACACACACGCACCTTTCATTGTATCTTTCAATATCTATCTTTCAATAAGGTGTACATAATATTATAAATGTTCTGAAACATCTTGTAAGTCAACTACGAACTATTTCCTCGCCCGCCGTCTTAGTCTGGCAAACATTCGCCTCCGTTTACACAACCATAAGCAAGCAGCGGCGTTATCAAAAGCAGGGAATGCGCCTCGCTCGGCAAGTCTATCTCGCGCTGTATTTATCTGACCTCACCTTCTGCTGCCGACATCTCGCGTGTGATAGATCGGCGTGAGCGCTTTTTAAAAACGAACCAACACATTTGGAACAGATTCCGCCCATTTTCGATGATTACCTACTGGAGGTCAATTGTGGAAGTATCGCAGGCCAGCTTGGACTCCGTGCTCAGCGGTCGTGGTGTAGGTTGCGTTTAGCCTGTGGTTACGTAAATAAGACGAATGTCCACCAAGCCCCCCAAAAAAAATGTAGTGAATTATAAATTCCACATTTTATGCTGTGCATCCGGACTTTTTCGAATATGCATATTTTTTGGGCGCTGTTCGGGATGCCGAGATATGACGCCACAGACGACATATACTCGCATCAGGCCGACACCTTGCATCCATTCAGAGCATGTTTACAAGGATAGCTTTTGGGTGGAAACGAGCGTCAGAATGAGTTATTATGCGATATTCCGACGTAATACAAACACTAGTCATCATAGAGGAACAAGCAGTTATCTTACGGTTCCACATGAATCCAATTTTATTCAAAACAATGAATGTGAATGGGCCTACAACTAGTACAAGCCGGCGGGGTTTCGCGGAGTTTCGGCTCGTTTTCAGAATAATTACATCGATTGCAACCTACGGGAGATAATCTACACCAATAAACATACTTAGCAAACAGATATTGTATCCAGCTACATAAAGTAACGTTGTTTAATCTCATAATGTCACTAGAATATGAAGGAGGAGTTGTACAACGTATCATAACAACTTAAATCAGTTAGTGAATTTCTGCTCTTCTCGGTAGCTCAGTCAATAGACGCGTTGGTTTCGTGTAATTTATTTTATAATCGGGCGACGCCGGTTCAAGCCTGACACCGAACCATCCATTTTCTTGACACTTTTTTGTTTATGTTTTCACGAAGTAATGTAAACAAAATATTGTTTACACTATGATGAAATGTTTGTAAATATTTTTGTTATTTTTTAGTAATTATTTATTAGCCACGAAAATATGGTAATTATATATATAATGATGTTTCTAAATTTTATTTATCCAAACAAATCACAATTTATTTTCATATATATATTTTCAGTATATATTACTGTACAATTTATTGACACTTATTTTGTTTATGTTTTCACCAAGTCATATAAACCAAGTAATTTTTATACTAAAATGCACTGTTTGTAAATATTTTTAATCTGTTGTAGTAATTATTTATTCGCCACGAAAATGAAAATATGATAATTATTATATTTAACGATGTTTCTAAATGTTATTTATCCAGACAAATATAATGTAATGGATATATATATATTATATATTTATATATATATTATATATATATATATATAATATATATATTATATAATATATATATATATAATATCATATATAATATATATATTATATATATATATATTATGTATAATAAATTATATATCAAAATGTAACTCTGAATCGAAGAGAAATCAACATAATTAATTATGAGCTAGCCTATTCCTTACGTATAGATGTCGAGGAAATAGGGGCATTTGACGCATCACCGCATGATTGTAGTTGCAAATGGTTAGATTATGTTAAGTCTTTTACGTGTATAGGACCACACAATTACCTTTTTGTTTCCCTTTAGATAGCAAGAACTCAACCCGAACTGGTTGTATGGTGCCAACAAACTGTCATTCGCATACATAAGATCAAAACATAAGCACACTTCCTGCTAGGTTTCGTTCTGTGATTATTTCAGAAGTATCCGCCATTTACCCGACTGCGTACCCATGGTAATGATGCAGACACCACTGTTGGTAAATTATATATCCGGGTATTTTTGTTAACATGTGAAGACTCACAAATCACATGAATGAATGCGATTTGTGAATACCGTATGCCAACGCATTTAAAGAATTGGACGTACGTAATATGTGTTTTTGCATGCGCGACAACAAGACGTCAACAAGAAGATTGTAGAAGTTTATCAATATTCTATGTTTTTTATACAATCCCAATATATCCAAACATGTGAAAATTGTGGCGTGCCTCCCACCTTACCTAGCCGTTGAACACCGGTGTGTATGTACGCGGTTCGATGCCTCGCCGAGCAGTTTTTGCCCGAGGGTTGATTCGGTTATGTTACCGAAGCTACTGGGCGTGTCTGCCGATAGTTTTGAGGTGGAGCACGGATAGACCACGACCTCAATATTTGCTGAGATCTGCTGTTGCTAGGATGCCGCGTGCTGTGTGGCCAAAGATTAGGTCAGTAGAGTTATGACAGGAATGGCTTACGTGAAGTCGTACAATCGAAGGGCATGCTTGTTGCCAATTGTCAGAACATACAAGGGGGGTGTTTCATAATAATTATCATTATTTACATATGCTAACGTTTATTTATTTCTGTACGAAAAATAACGATTCAGATTGATTGTATTACAATGTCTCATGGTGTTACGTGTCATGTCACTTATTTGGTATAGAGTATTTGGTAAATCCTACCACTTTACCATCAGATCAAGACAATATTTTGTCTACATACTCATTGGACCTCACCCACATGCTATCAATCAGCCACCAGGAATGTGAACCTCTGACCAGCATTTTAAGCTGTTGAAGTTCGAAAATATGTCATTTTCTCTGTTCACATAGCCATTTTTTCCGAGGGAAGAATACTAAAAAGATCGCACCGTCTAACGGAATCTCACTTTATTTGTATGTACAATCACCGCAAATGTGTGGAGCGCAGTAGCTCCGGACTCTCGACTGAGAGAACGCGGGTTCGAATCCTGTGCGGCGGTGTCGAACCGTGGGCAAGTTCGTTTATTGTACATTGCTTCAGTTTACTCAACTGTATGAATGAGTACCTGGCTATAGACAGTGGTGTATATTTGTCTACGAATAGTCTTCGCGCATTAATTGCAGCGTGGCTGAATGCTTTCCAGAGAAATCGAGATGGATTTCGATTGAACAGGTCTGCCAGGGAGTAAAGTATCAAGGGCTTTGAGCAGTCCCGAGGACTAGATACTGCGCTATATAAGAATTTACCTTTTTTATTTTTTAAATGTGCGATAAGGAACGATCACAACAATCCTCCGTAGCTGCTTTATTAGTGCTTGGGATTATGATAGTTTATTATATCGTTGAACTTTAGAAGAAATCATGAAACCAGTGCACAATAAACATCATTCATAATTAAACCGTATACCAGGTACGAGAGTTTTAGCGAAACCACCTAATAGAAATGGACAGATCTCTCACAGGTGCCAAGTCTACCTGCTGTGGAGGTAGAACTCGCGTTTCTCCTTCACTTTTTCGATCATTTCACGGTCAACCGCGCTATCACCGAAATCTATCGCTAGACCGATATTTCACGGTTTAAGAAATACTCGTTTGAGCCTAATTGTACTGCCTAGTCAACATTTCACTTAGCAAATTTACTAACCTAAGTAAATATGCCCCAAAATTGGGCAATTGTCTAGCCGTGGAGCGGTTCCCCTTTCCCAGGCATTCCTCCACGCGAATGCACTTGCGAGGCTCGTGGCGCCAGATCCTCATCTCCCGCCATCACACCGTCAACAGCAGCAGATCCATCGCTTTTGTGCATTACTGTTTGACACCTCTTACTTCCGTTCGTGCACGAGTGCGCGCGCGCGTGTGCGTGGATCGCAGTTGCACAGTGCCTAGATCATAGGACTCTCAATCGAAAGAACTTGGGTTCAAATCCTATGCTGCCGTGTCGAACTTTGGACAAGTTCGTTCACTCTACGTTGCTCCAGCTTATTCAGTTGCATGAATGATGCTATAGACAGTGGTGGATATTTGTATACCAATTGTCTTCACGCATTAATTGCAGCCAGAGAAGTCGACATGGTGCTTGATGGAACAGGTCTGCCAGGGAGTAAAAATATAAAATGTCTTGTACAGTCCAAAGGGCTGGATACTGCGCTACATAAGAACTTACCTATACTCTTACCTTTTTAAACGCATTAACATTTACTTCAACATGGAGCGACAGAGCCTTTCTAAGAACTAGAATAAAAAATATTGATTACGACCCTCAAGTTGTGAATCGACTTTTGTTGCCCCGTTCGCGTCATCACCAATCGACCTGCCAATCATGAAGCAGCGGAACTAAGGATGCTCTGACACCATCTCGTATAACATAGACTCTTGAAAAGAACGCGAACCATGTTGACGAGCTGGTCTATTTTTTTCTCGTGAAATCGGGCCTACGCGCCATGAGTCATTCGATGATGTCTTACAAGTTCAAATGAATCAGCGTTGATGCGATTTATACTGGCTCTCTGCTCAGTAAACATGGCACTTCTGCGTACCTAGGCATCGTCGAGTTCTGGTTACCTAACTCGGCAGTACACACACGTGTTTGTGGATATTATCAGGTCATGTATATGCGGGCAGTTCGGAGTAATCGTAAACATGTACGCATAACACCACGAATACCGTAAACATAGGAGCATTACAACCATTACCAGTAGTAACGTAAACATAACATGTTATCATCATATGTTTACCGCCAGCCATGTACGTCTGATGCACTATTTTTGTTATTTCATTAGTGAAGTCCATGAACGTAGCCCGATGATGACGTTAAAACACGGCAAACATGCATGCACGACCCAAAGTCGGACGGATTTCAGTTGTCAAATCTAAGGAAAAATTATACTCCCTGAGTTGCATGTTCATGTGTGTTAGCGATGTAAACATTGCGCAGTTTCGTAGCCTATCTGCGTGGACCAGCGGCTATATTCTATAGTCACCTCCCATGCACATGGAATCCGTATTTGCTTCCACCGTCTTGTCACAGCTTGATGTCTTCAACAGGAGTACCATTGGGCTACATCCATTACAGCTAATCGTCGACCATTCACAGTTGATTTCATAATTAATATTCGGCAAATTTCACAAACAGTTTCGACGTTTTTACTTACATGTTCACGGGCTATGTCGCTCGAACTGTTATTGCAAAGTCTCACACTATGAACACACAATCAGACTGTAATTTTACGCGTCGTTGAAATTAAGTTTATTTGAAGAAAAAACGTTTCCATTTAGCGTGTAAAGGGGGGTCATTCACAATTGTCCACATGTATCTATTCGAACAAAGCTTACAGAATATCCGCGTACTAACTATAAATATGTCGGTCGCGTATGAATTGCATATCCATAATAATTGAAAATAAAAGTTTGTAAACATAATGATGGTTACTATTATATGTCCCTTGCATGTTCCGTGTCACATCACTGTTACTTATCTGCATATGACTTTCATTCTGGAAAATTATCGACATTTTAAAGTATTCGGGGGGTGAGTGGGTCGGAGAATTATTACGCGCGGATTTAGTTAAATTTGTCCAGTTACCTATCTGAATCCTTCTTTGGCTCCACGGAGCTTTCAGTACCTTCACTGTGCCTTCACCAGGGTCACATGACAACGTAGAGCGGCACACAATAATGCTGACGAAGTGTCGAAAGATTCGTTGAACCAAACACGGATTCAGGCTGATAACTTAACAACCTTATCAGATACATTTCCCTGTTGCTATTGTATAAAATATTCTGCCATCTTGATAGCCAAAATGTGTTCTAATATACCACATTTTTTGAAAGTATGCTTTGGTTGTTATATGTTTGATGTGAGTGTCCCAGGAGCTACGTCGTGGTGATGTTGCACGCGGAGTGAAAGGCAATTTTACGGGCGTTACGATATACCCGACACTCGATCCGGCGAATGCATAACCCCGATAAACGTTGTCAGCAGGTACATAAGACATTGTCGACACCTGTTCCTGAGTGGACTGACTCCAAGGTTTATGTTCATAAACATACAAGGTTTAGATTATCGTCTAATGGCCATTTATTAAAACACACATAATTACACACGCGCACACACACAAACGCACACGTCGCGCACATATACATTATATGTACTAACTGTATGGGTCTATACTATTTTGAGAGCCACACACAAGAAGCAACTGTCACTGTCATACCCATTCTCTCAGTGACACAGACGTGATGAGAATCGTACTCAGTCGTGTCTGAGAAGGCAGTGTTATAATAGTGCGATAGTTTTACCTTTATGTGAATCTTAATTAACTGGACCAGCGATTAGCAGGAATTGGCGGTGGTCGTGGAGGCAGTCTCTTTATAAGCGTTACTAATAGGTCTGCCTACCTCCTGTATGTGGGGCGCTGACGATGATTGATTCAAAGCAGCTTCCTCTTTCTTCTCGGGCTCTGTAAACAGTAATCAATCCCGCTGGGATTGCTCGTGGGGAAGAGTCTGGAAGCGACAGGTCGGTCGACGTGGCAGCCCGTCTAATGGGAGGGTCGAGGAGTGTAAGGCGCCATTAGGATGAGGCATACGCACAACAGGCGCGCACAGCATGCACGCGCACATGCATACGTGTGGTTCCGTGTAGTTATATAGGCCCTATGCACCCACGCCAATTATGGCACGCATCTACGCACATACAAACACACTAAATCCATGCCCACACACACATACACACACGCACGTACGCACTCACACACACACACACACACACACACACACACGTTCCATATGAAATAGCTTGTGGAAGTCATCACGCTATCGCGCAGACGGCAGACATGAACAAGTTATTTGTTCTGGCCCTTTTAAACTGCATCGCCGACGTTGTGCAAGTACATGACTGTGGTAATTACTGAGTGGCAAATTAAAAGGCGTAACATCGTGATTCAAAAGGAATGTAAACGGACGTACAGGTGTACAACGATTTTCATCGGCTACCTCATACGGAGCTAGTCGGCCACTTTGCAATTAGTTAAAATGCCCAAAATGTCAACAGTGTACGGTACACTATCATGCTTGTGGTAGACCCTACTCGTACAGTCAGAAATTGTACAAAAGGGAATTTGATTTATACATAAATCATTCCGAGAAAATATGTTTTATTTCAGGTGAGCAAAATATGATTTATTGTTAAATGCAATTATGCAATAAATAAAGCTATACAATAAAGCTGTTTATACATGCCGTTAAACCAGCATGGTTAGTGTTATCGCCAAATCGTGAAAAATAGTTTGACGTGAAAAATTGATCTGGTGACATATTTAGTTTATATATTATTTATAACCAAGCAAGATGTTATAGCTACTTATCCATTCAGTCCCGATCAAGTCCTGGAAATCGTTATACAGTATATCCTTTAAAGTATACACGACTGCTTTTGTACCTCATGATTCGCTAGGTGTCACTACTGCAGTGAACACGTCACGTTGCGCGGCAATTATTTCCGGTTCCGGTTTTAAGCTGTGCTGTGGGAGGGTGGCCATATTATCCTCCAACTGCCTCTCTTCCTCTGTGTCGATCGAGTGAATACACACAACAGGCGTGACGCGCAACATATTGATAACGCATGTAGTGTATCTGCTTCGCATTAATCATTTATTGTGGTTATCTAATCGGCATGTTTATTATATTAAACGCTGAAGATTGCTAGACTGAAAGTCATATGCCATGTGATGATTTACAGTAATCTTTTTCTTATGTTGCAGACATTTCTCCCCAAACTGCATAGACCGAACGATGACCGACAAGCCGCGATGCCGCTGCATTGTTTACGCCGTGTGCACGTAACGCCAAACTAGAAGCGGCGACGCTATTGTGTGTGACGTACTTTCAGGGTCAACCGTACGATCCTGGCGCGTCGGTCGCCTTAACCCCGCGCTGTCAAGTTCGGCAACGGCAACTGAGATGGCGACAGCCAACTACAACGAAGTGACCCACAGCAACGTATCTGGGGACATAAACAGTCTTGACCCGATGTTCCGCTGGGACACACGTTTCCCGGAACGCCTGTCGAAACTGCATCTGAATTCCGAGTACGAGCCTCCGGTCACCCGCCGTGCTCGCCGGTCCAGGACCCGTAACGCGGCCCGATACAAGACGCAACCGATCACGTTTGACGAGATCAAGGAGGTCGATGAGGAACCGACCTCGGAGGAGACAGACAAGCTCGGCTTGAAGAACCAGTTCGCTGCCTTCTCTCGTTCCATGGATGGGCTCCTGCCGGGGTACCCTGGTGCAGCAGCGGGCGGCAAGCAGAAGGCGACAAGCCCGCCAACGACAGCGGTAGAAACCGGCGAGACGTCGTCGAGTATTTCGTCAGACACAACCGTCGCAACGGAGCACGCGAGTGCGAGTGTCACGTCTATGTACAACGAGTCGCTTCGGCGGCGGCGGAAAAAGCGACAACAACGCAGCATCGAGGAGGTGCCGGAGACCGACAAGACAGACGACGCTACGCCGACAGTCGGCTAGCTGTCGACAGTCAGCTAGTTGTCGACAGTCGGCTAGCTGTCGACAGTCTGTCGACCGCACATACCCAACGCCGGGTAGTTCCGCTGTTCACCCACTGTACGCAAACCGGCCCTCTGTTCACAAGTGTTAATATGCGTACGTTTCATAACTGGCATTCTTTCTCAACGTGTAGTCTTAATGGAGAACACATTTGGTTATGTATTGGATGTTGTTGTGCATGCGTTGATGTAACTCAGTCACACGATGGAGTTAAACCACACACTGCCTCGTTCAACTAGAGCCTTATCGTCAAAACATCTCGTTTTCCCCGCATATTCCACGTAGCCTTCGTGCTCTGCTCTAGCTTGCTTCGCAGTGATAGTCAGCTCGCCAAGCGCATCTCTCTTAGCACTTTTGTAGACTCTACAGTAACTATAGACCGATATCTCTGCTACAGTAACCGCCTTCTTTGCACAATACACCAACAAATACAACATCTGCGGAAACGCCCGATAATGAGCGATGCTAAGTCCACATGTTCGACTGTCACATAAAATTATGACAATTATTTATTATTACGAACTTCAGTAATGTGTCCAGATACAGAGCTGAGACGAATGTGCCTTATATAAGTAGTGATATCAGATGTGCGATTGATTGCAACTGTTTTCGACGTGTTCGTTCCTGCAAAGAAGAGACAGAGTCACCACGTGGACCGCGAGTATTGAATACATCGTCGTCGAAACTCTGTAGAACATAAGCTATGGATGTTGCGTGAACGGATGACAAATGTGTTGTTTGATATCGTTTTTGCCTATATCTGCAGTACGTGAAACGTGGCGCTACGGCGCGTACTAATACATGGACTGCATTTTAGTACTACCTGCGTTGTATATTATTTAAGGCGACCCTGTTGGTCCATTTCCCAAATTATCCTCTCTAGCCACGGGTGGTACGCCGAATCAATCGTACCTCGACCCACTCACTTACTGTTTCATTGTGGGAACCAGGCATGCAAAGAACACATCCAGAAACTTACGATTAGCCTCACCTTCCACCCCTGCAGCTGCTACTTACTATTTGAATGTTTCACATTCAATTGCAACGTTTCGTGGCCGAAACATTCAACATGCAGACAGTGCTTCGGACTTAATAAACGAAACTTGGCGGACAATATACCATCAACGTATTTATTCTAGTATTAAACACTTTATTTTAAAATGAAAGGTCGTTTTAGCAGATGGTGACGAGAAAGAGAACTTCGGTAGGAATATTACTTATTCAGTCATATCGTACACACCTTCAAAAACAGTAATGTTAAGATTCGGTGTCAAGGGTAGTCTAATTATAGCGACCCATTCAGTAATGTCCGATACAGCAACTAGCTATCAGCAGATCCGTCCCTGGTATAAATGCAGTGACATTCCTCATATGATAATGTTTACAAACGTTGACGCGGATTCCAGTAAGGGGCACTTGTGCAGAATCCATGCCCACACCGATTTCGCCATTATAACTAGCACATCTGTTTAAATGTGTTTATTCAGTTACTCCACATCATTTTGGAAGTACGTAATAATAATAATAAATAACTTCTTACGCGCCAATATCCTCAGACAATCCGAGCTCAGTAGCGCACCAAAACCAAAGGATTAAGCATTCTCGTTCTCGTGTGATAGGCGAAAGTCGTCAACAAATGGATGGATGTGCTAGGAAGCTAGGGAGGATAGGCGATATTGAAAAGATAGGTTTTGAGGTGACGACGAAATGTAACAATATTTTCTGCTGTTTTAACATTAACGGGAAGCGAATTCCATATAGTTGTCGCGGCAACTGAACAAGCTCGAGTTCCAGTCTTTGGCTTAACTCTAGGAACAGATAGCAACTTCGAACTAGACGACGGAAGTTGTCTGGCTTGTCTAGCTGGTGTGAGCATTGAGTGTAAATAACTAGGTTGTTTGGATGAAAGGGCTTAGTAGGTGATTGTGCAGATCTTAAACATAATGCGATATCGCACGGGGAGCCAATGCAGTGATTTTAGAAGTGGCACTGAGCGGGAGAATCGAGGAGATTGTGTGACTACCCTTGCTAAAAAAAATTGGACGCGTTGTAGTTTGGCAATATCCTTGATAGCAATATTATGAAGGAAGGAATTGCAATAATCTAATATGCTGCTAACAAGAGCTGTTGCGATAATCTTAGCGACAGAAAGCGACATATGTCGGCGAATGCGGCGAAGATCACGGATATGATAAAAACAGCAACAACACGTTTGGGATATGTGTTGTCTGAAATTGAAGTCGCAATCAAAGGTCACTCCTAGATTCCGTACTGATGCTGCTGGTGTGATGTTTTTGACTCAGGATGCAAGTTGGAAGAAAGTCATTAAGTTTACCTCGCTGCATTGGAGTACCAATGATGAGGAATTCAGTTTTGTCTGCATTTAACTTTAATTTGCTATCGGTCATCCATGAGAAAACATCTTGGAGACAATCGTTGAGTCGGTTTAGAGAGAGTGACTTGTACAGGGCGTGGCCAAGAAAATGTAGATATGTGTTTCATCTGCATAAAGGTGATGATCCAAGTTATGACTTTGGATTACAGAGCTGAGTGGCGAAGTGTAGAGAGTGAAAAGCAAAGGCCCAAGAACGGAACCCTGGGGATTGCCACATGAAGTGGGGAGTGAGGTTGAAAAGTAATTATCTATCTTTATACAAGTACATTGATGTCTATTGGTTAGATATGAAGAAAACCAGGTCAGAGCTGTGCCAGATATGCCATACCACATTGATAAACGTTTGACAAGAGTGTTGTGATCAATGGTATCAACGGCGGCAGACAGATCAAGCAATGTAAGTGCAGTTACTTAGCCTTTATAAGTAGCGCGTGCCTTTATAAGTAGCGCGTGCCTTTATAAGTAGCGCGCCAATTTGCGCCAGTCTGTGTCGCTGCGGCTGTGCGATATGTTGATTATTTCATTAAAATGACAAACGTACAAACAAATAATTTATCTTAACAAATATCACACCAGCCAAACCTATATATTATGAATAACTATTTAACAGGAATACGAATGACACAAGGAATACTCGGAAAACTATAAATGAAATTTCACAAAGATCTCACAAAACAATCATTATCTCTATATTTTAGAGGAGACTGCAAAATAACTGGCAATGTAGAAATTGCAAATACATTTAATTTAGTTTTAACAACATAGAAAAACACCTTGCTAACAAAGTCAAATACACGAGTAATACAAATCATACTTTCTATTTGACAAGGAATTCTGAAATGCGTTTCTAATTCCAAGATATAAATGAAGAGTTAATACTCAAAATAACTGGCAACTTCCCTGGAAAAACCAATAGTGGTCATGATGGTATTTCACTGAAAAGATCAAAATATTTAAAATGTATTCTCATTAAACCCATAACATTACTTCTTGATCGAATCTAAAATAACTGGAATCTTCCCATTTGTTTTGTAAATACAGACCGATATCTCTGCTACCTATAATTTCCAAGGTTATTGACACACACACACGCACGCACGCACACACACACGCACGCACGCACGCGCGCACACACACATATTTTATAGAACACCAACTTTTTAATGCTAACCAGTACGACTTCAAGTCACTTTGCTATCAGAGTCAACAAATCTTTCTTTTGTGTCTCACAGAACCAATAAAAATTATGGTATATTTTTTTATTTTTATGAAATGTTCCTGTAGGATATGGAATATAACTCGTATCACTTTAAGCATCAGGAACAACAGACAAAGTGATCAATTATCGTAGAAGTGAGAAAATGGCGCCTGACAAACAACAGTGCTGCACCTTGGTGGCTAATGGCACCGGATATTTACCAAGATTTACCAAGATTGCCACCCAGAGAATTAACTCTAGGTGGCAGGTGGACAAGGAAGCCCTTTGGCTTATCAAGAGTCCGACCCTTTTATCTATGTGTATCCCGCCCTTCTAAGGTATGTGTCGATTTCATTTTTAAACATATTCACACTACTAGCACCCACACAATCAGCAGATAATCTCTTCCATTCATTTACAGTCCTTTGTGAAAATGAAAACTTTCTTATATCTAATCTACTCTGCTCCTTTGCTAATGTAAATTCATGTCCTCTAGTCCTTCTATCTTACTTAACTGAAAAACAAATTTCTATCAATATTTTCATAACCATTCACTATTATAAACACTTCTATCTGATCTCCTTTCAATCTCCTGGTCTCTAGTGTTGTTAAACCGCATTTTTTAGGCGTATTTCGTAACTAAGATCCCACAGTTTCGGTATCATTTTAGTTGCTCTCCTCTGCACTCTTTCTAGCATATCTATGTCCTTCCTGCGATATGGCCTCCATGCTTGAATACAATATTCTAAATGAGGCCTAACTATTGTTTTGTACAGCGGTATTATTAGCTCTTTTTCCTTATACGTTATGTTTCGCCTAATTAATCCAAGGATTTGATTTCCCTCTGAAGCTGCAATTCCGCAATGCTCTGAAACCTTCATATCAGCACTAATGGTTAACCCTAAGTCCTTTTCTTTTACAGTAGTACTTAGTACAGTACCCCCATTGTATATTCTACCTCTTCTTTCCCATGTCCTGCGTGGAGGCATTTACAATTCCCAAAATTGAACAGCATTTGCCACTTTTCAGACCATTTGATCAACTTATTAAGATCATCTTATAAAATCTTCATCACTTTTAGTCCTTCTAAACATTTTTGTATCATCCGCAAATTTCAACACCTTGCTTGTTATTTCATCATCCAAATCGTTGATATATATTAAGAATAATACAGGTCCAAGTACTGATCCCTGTGGTACCCCACTCAATACCGATTTCCAGTTTGAAGCCTCCCCATCAACTACTACACGTTGTCTTCTGTCAATCAGCCATTTTTCTATCCAGTTTATTATACCATTTCCTATGCCATGGGCCTTAAGTTTAAGCAGTAATCTTTGATGTGGTACTTTGTCGAAAGCTTTTTGAAAATCTAAGTAGACGATATCTACTAGTGATCCCTCATCTACCCACTTAGTGATGTCTTCCAAAAAACATAACATATTTGTTAAGCATGACCTCGCTTTAAACAACCCATGTTGAGATGGGTTTATCAAGTTATGTTTAACAAGAAAATCCACCATGTAATCTTTAATTAGTCTTTCTAATAATTTGCAAATCACTGATGTTAAACTCACTGGTTTATAGTTCTCCGACTTGTTTCTCGAACCTTTTTTAAATAACGGTATAATGTTTGCCTCTTTCCATTCTAAAGGAACCACTCCTTCTTCTAATGACAAATTGAAAACTGTTGCAAGCGGTACGGTAATTTGTTCAACAATTTCCAATAATAGTTTGGGTGGAATCTCATCCACTCCATGTGATTCATTATCCTTCATAGCCCTTATTTTCTTAGCTACCATTTCCGGGGTTACAATTAACTGTCCTAAATAGTCTGAATCTGCCCCCTTGAACTTAGCCTCTGGTACTGGCAGTAAATTAATATCTTCTCTGGTAAACACTGAACTAAAGTACTCATTCAGGTCTTCTGCCATTAAGAATCCCTCTGATATTATATTTCCAGCACTATCTTCTAGAGGACCGACCTTATCTTGAACTTTCTGTTTGCTTCGAACATACGCATAAAAACTCTTGCTGTCATGTTTTATATTACTAGCTAATTGTTGTTCATAGCTTCTCTTTGAATTTCTAATTTCAGCTGTAGCTAGGTTAAGTGCTTCTTTATAACTGCTGTAGTCTTCATCATTTCCAGTACATCTATATGACTTCCACATCATTTGTTTATACTTAACTTTTCTAATGGCTTCTTTCGATAAGTGTTTCTTTTTGGACCGTTTCCCTTGTTTTTTGAAGGGTACAAATTTATCGACTATGCACTTAATTTTACTCTTTAATATATTCTAGCATTCTGTTGCCGTCTTATTTTTCAGTGTGTTATTCCAGTCTATCTTTGCTAAATATTTCCTCATGTCCTTATACCTTCCTTTGTGGAAATTTATCCTATACTGCTTTTTACTATTCCTTTCTGTTTTTACTTTGATAGTAAAATGTATCATGTTGTGATCACTACTCCCCAGTGGCTCGCATATCTTGACATTGTCAACTAATTCATTCTGTGAGGACAAAACTATGCCTAACACATTCTCACCCCTGGTTGGTTCTAGCACATGTCGAGAAAGGAAAGTATTTTGAACTAAAACAAAAAACTTGTGGTCCTCACTCCCCATACTCTGTAGAGATTCCTATTGTATATGCCCGTGGTTAAAATCCCCCATAATAATACAGTCCCGTTTGCTTACTTCCCTTATAGCGTTTTGTATTTTTTCTTTCTCTTCTATGCTTACGTTTGGACTTCGATAAACTAACCCAACTGTTAACGTTAAGTTTCCTGTAACTATGTTACATCAAACAGCTTCTTTGCAATCTGCTTCTCTTTCTAATTTTATTTCATAAGCCTGGATAGATTCTTTAATATATAAAATAACTCCACCTCCCTTTCTTCCTATTCTATCTTTCCTAAACATTACATATCCTGTCAGTCCCATTTTGGCATCTGATATATCGGTGGTGGTCCAGGATTCGGTTATACCTATTATGTGAGGGTCAATATCTTCTACCATAATGTTTAGTTCATTTTGTTTTGTTTACTATACTCCTTGCATTTAAACAAACACATTTATATCCAGCTTCAGAAGAGTTTTCCAGACTGTTCTTTGCTGATTTATTTGTGCTGTCTTTATCTATGCCTCCAGTTTCAAGCTTTTCTGTGAGTCCCCCCTGCGAATCTAGTTTAAATAGATGCAACCTGTCAACAGATCGCAGCAGGTTCTCTGAGAAAACTGCTGCCCCCTTTCCACTAAGATGGAGGCCATCTCTCATGTACATATCTTCCCTCCCAACAAAGTATCCCCATAAATCTGTGAATTCCACCCCCTCTTCTTCACACATCTGCTCAACTAGTGCTAATATTGTTGGCATCGATCGGATATATAGGGCATATTTGCACCGATGTCACGACTACATTCATGTACACATTAATAGATAGACCAACTTACACAAACTACACCAAAGTGGTTGTTTACATTGATGTGTTTTTTCAATGGACGAATTGAGTGGTAAAATATCGCCAGATGGCGCCACTGTGACGCTACATATGATCACAAAGAATTGAGTCCATTAGTTTTACGTCATTGCCCTTATTTGGTGTTCAGTCGTCAAGGTAATCCACCATCTTGGTTATACACAATTGAATGTTGTGTATTGTTTACCATTGAACCGAAACGTTGCTGCAATACGTTGATCGATAGTGACATATCTAACGCCTAACAATAATATACACGTTTTTAAGGTGACCGGCCAAAGAAATGCAGCTGAAAAACTAGTAGAATGTTTCCATCGTTTGATTGCAATAGACGCTTATCGGTTTATTGTAGCTTTGTTAATTGTGTTATGGCGAAACCTGTGCGGCGGTGTCGAACCTTGGACAAGTTCGTTTACTCTACGTTGTGGATATATGTGTGTACTCCAGATGGTGTTCGATTGAACAGGTCTGGCAGGGAGTAAAGTGTAAAGCACTTTGAGCAGTCCCGAGGACTGGATACTGCGCTACATAAGAACTTATCTTTTAATTTGTTATATTAATTATACATAAGAGAAAGAGCCAAGCAGCATTCGACGGATTTGTGAAATTTGGTTTTGATCCCGAAATTTGTGTTCGTCTAAATGAAATAGATACTAATATTTAATTAATGTAACAAGTACCAGTACGTACTAAAATATGTAATATAACATATGGATTACATAACATGATTAACAATTATGTAAGAAATGGGAGTTAAAACGAGATACAACCGATTGTCGCTGGTCTTAAAAATCGCGAATGGTAAAATGTTTGTTATAAGTTGTTGACCTACGGGAAGGAAAGACAAACCCACCACATGGGTCAGCATGGGCAGCGCCATGTGGCTCGAATAAATGACCTCATCTGTTATGCTATGTCACTTAGTAATTACAAGATTGGCTACCGCGTGCGGGGGAACCGAAGCGCTGGGACCCAGGCACCAGCGAGAAATCAGCGAAGATCTGGAGGGTCGAACAGCCGGCATCGACTCTCATACGAAGTCCGGTTTGCCACCCTCAATACGGGAACAATGACGGGGAAACGAGGGGAGGTGGTGGAGGTAATGAAGAGACGGCAATTGTCAGTGATGGGGGTACAAGAAACCAAGTGGAAAGGGGACCGGGCAGTGGATCTGGGAGAAGGATTTAAGATGCTGCATGCAGGGGAGATGGAAGGACGAATGGAGTGGGAGTGATTATGAACAGCAAGGAAGTCATCAGGCTGGAACGATGGGAAGGCATGATAAATGTAGTGTGGATGTTAGTTGGATGAGGGATTATGTGCATACTATCGGGCTACGCATGACAGACAGGGAGAACTCAAGAAGACATGGATGCATTCCGAAACAACCTGGAAGAAATTATTGGGCATGTGGAGCCGGAGACAATGTTGGTTGTGGCAGGTGATCTAAATGCACATGTAGGAAAGAGACAGAACAATGAGGAGACCTTAGGAAAGTACGGATATGGAACTAGAAACAGAGAGGGACAAGATCTGGTCGAGATGCTAGGCAGAAATCAGCTGGTGGTGGTAAACTCCGTCTTTCAGAAGAAGGAATTACACAAGAAGTGGAAACACCAGAACAAAAATAGATCTACTGATTGTTAGAAGCAGCCAGTTGAACAAGGTTAGGGACTGCAAAGTTCTGGCAGGAGAGCACATAACGAGCCAACATAAACCACTGGTTTATGAAATGTGGATAGGAAGAGGCAAACATGGAAGGAGGAAACAAAGACAGGTAATCAAATGGTGGTAATATGAAGGAGAGGTGACGGCCCAATACAAAACCGAAATAGAGAGGAAGTTCAGGCTACTCCAAGAACGAAGGGAGGATGTGGAATCAGAGTGGAAAGCACTTAAGGAAGGCTTTGTTAGAACAGCTGAGGAGATATGTGGCCGAACATCAGGAAAGCCCACACAAAGCCGAAAGAACAGTGGTGGTGGAACCAGGAAGTTCAACAAGCAATACGAGAAAAAAAGAAGGCACCGAAGTGTGTGGAAGAAGCGAGTGGTGAAGAAAATACAAGGCCGAAGCAGAAGTACCGGGAGAAGAAGAAGGCAGCAAATAAGGCAGTTGCTAAAGCAAGATGAAAAACAGCATGACATATGTGATAGTATTGAAGAAGATGGAGGGAAAAAACTGATCTTCAAACTTGCCAGGAATAGAGACAGAGACAGCAAAGATACTATACGAACATCGGCAATGAAGAGAAGCGCCGGGACACTGGTCACTGGAGTAAAACAAGTGCTGGGTGTTTGGGAGGAGTATTTCAAGAAACTACTAAATCCGGAGGACGAATATGAGATAGAGATACATCATACTGTAAGGAGACAGCTGGAGGTGAGGACAATAACAGAAGAAGAGGTGGAGAAAGTAGTAAAGAAAAGAAATGAAAACAGGAAAGGCTGTAGGAGTGGATGAACTCTCAGTGGAAATGGTAAAAGCAAACTGACTAGTTACAATCAAATGGCTGGCGAGGCTGTTTAATGTGTGCTTCACAGCAGGAGATATACCAGCAGAGTGGCGAAGAGGAGTGATTGTGCCGATATGGAAGGGGAAAGGGGACATCCATGATCAAGGGAAATACAAAGGCATCACATTACTGAGCCAAGCCCTGAAATTGTTGGAAAGGATACTGGATGCCAGAGTGAGGCTTACAGTGGAGAGCAAAGTTGGAGAGAATCAGATGGGGTTTAGGAAAGGGAGAGGAACAGATGATGGATTGTTTGCCATCAGACCAATTATCGAGAAGAAGAGAGAATTTAAAAAACAATTGACACCTCGCATTTGTAGTCATGAGATGGATGGAGGTTGGAGAAGCAGAAGCCAGAATGGTGGACAGCGGTAGTGAGAGTCGAAGGAGGAACATCGGAACAATTTGGAGTGGAAGTAGGACTCAGATAGGGAAGTGCCTTGAGTCCCCTGCTTTTCATTACGGTGATGAACCTGATCAGTGGAAAGATGTCGGAGCAGGAAAAACTTAAGACGATACTGTATGCAGACGACATAGCAGAGGTGGCTAATAATAAAGAGGAACTACAGAAAGCATTGCAAGAACGGAGTGACACCGTCAGAAAACACGGCCTACGAATGAATCTGGAGAAGACTGAAATAAACAGCTTTGTACCAAACAGCTTTGTATACCTGGGTGGTACAGTATGCGAGGATGGAAGGAGTGGTAAAAAAAATACAGAGGAGGGTGCAAGCAGGAGCAGCAGCCTGGAAGGAGGTAGAAGGCAATACGTGACACAGAAAACTGAAGAAACAACTGAAACGAAAAGTGTTGGAAGTGTTGGAAGAGGATGGCAGATGAAGGAGAGGAAAAATGGAACGACTGCATAAAACGAGACCTGGGGAGGACAGGCGTGAACAGCCATGAATGGATGGCCACTGCGGACGAGAGAGAGAGAGAGAGAGAGAGAGAGAGAGAGAGAGAGATATATATATATATATATATATATATATATATATATAGAGAGAGAGAGAGAGAGAGAGAGAGAGAGGTGGAAAGAACTGATAAGAAAAGTAGAAGAAGCTACCAAGTGACGTGGACCCCACCCCGCAAGGGAGCAAGGGGAAGAAGGTGATGTTATTTCAAGACAGTTCGGTAACCATTAATTTATATCTGAAAAGTTGCCCAAATGCACACAATCACCAAAACGTATGCATTAGTTCGTTAGCATGTCGTACTGGACGAACAAATGCATAGTTGTCATTGTTAACAAAGTTGTTTTGTGTAAAATATGTAGCATGCCACGCAACCTCGCCACGGTAACTTTGATACACAGAGACAGTGTTAGTGGCAGTGTCTGGACTGGCAATGCCGCCTGGCTTGTCAGCGAAACTACATTATTATTATGTAGACTGTAACCTGATAGAGGGAAATTCGACGTTTCAAATCACAGGGCAACTGTATTATCTGATGACCATTATAATTTATGATTTCCAGATCTTGTTCAATTGTTACAATCGTAGTTAAATCATTATTTCAGAATAGCTGTAATTTGTGTAACTGATTGAATTATTACCAAACTGAAATCCAGATGTTTGAGACGGAAATTGCATTTTGAAATACTCAAAATTGTGATAAAACAGGATTGTTCAACAATTTAGATAAATATTATATTTTATGACAAATGGTTAATTTAATATAAATATGATGAGAGCCCCTGAGATATGGCAATGCCACCAAAAGAAAGTTTCCCTTCCACTTATGCCAGGGTCATAACTATAGCCCGTAGTTCATTGCCATTTATTTATTGTTATAAAATGTTTGCATTTTATTTTAGCCACTGTAATTGTGATGGACTACGAATATAATTATAAAAACGCAAAATTCGGGTGGCCAAGCCTTGCCGCCTAGACAAAACCAAGGGATTTTTACCCAACTAAAGTAAGTAAGAAAATGTATATGTATATTTTGTAATGCAGCTTATGTATCATATTATTTGTTGTGTAGATTAACGACACAAGAGTTTATTGTCAACACATCAACATGACGGACTTTGTAAACACACGAGCTGGACTGAGGAAACTGGATGCACAATTCACATTTGCTTGGCCAGCAGTTAATTCAAGTGGACGTTTGCTATAAAGAAGGAGCAATCAGAATAGTGTAATGAACAGCCGATCGCATAAAATAAATATATTTATTTAATAACTGTAGCCACTGAAGCCGTCAAATGTGGTATTCACTTCCAACAGACAACAGGATAACGTATGGTTATATGACATTTTGTTGTGCAGTCATGTTGTCATTGTAAGCGCATTATATAATAGTTGGTGTGTTGGATCTATTAGCAGTCAGTAAAACATGTACGCACGTAGATCTAACATTATTATGTTAAAACATGTGTTATGACCATAATATATAAATTACAAGGTAATGCTTTATGTTGAAAGTCAAAAGACAACACAGATCAAGGTTACAAAATGATGCACATGTGATAAATGTAAAACAAGCAGACATGGTCAGTTACTTAATTAGGCCTGTTTGTTCGCTGGGAGCATAGGCCATCGACCATGGTCCTCGATTATTGTCGGTTTGATGTCCTTTTCTCTCTTTTTCTTTCCAGGTTTTTTCCATCTGCTTTCTTTTCTTTCGCTTTCCGTGTCTCTGAGAAGTGTTTCTCGGTCTTCCTTTTCTTCCCTTCCCTGGGGGGGTTCCACGTAATTGTTTGTCGTGTGATGTTTGTTGCAGGTTTCCTCAGTGTATGACCTAACCACCACCGTTTTCTCTTCTTTATTTCGTTTTCTATTGGTAGTTGTTTAGGTCATTCCCACAGTGTAGTGTTCGGTACCTTGTCTGACCACTTTAGGTGTATGATTCTGGACAGGCATTTGTTCTTGAAGGTCTATATTCTTGTTAGTGTTTTCTGTGTAATTCGCCCTGCCTCCGAGCGAAAGTGTAACTCTGACTTGACATTTGAGTTGAATATCCTCAATATGGTATTAAGCTTGATTTGTTTTGCAGTCCAAATGTTTCTCAAAATGAGAAATGCCACTCTTGCTTTGTGTATCCTTGCTTTGGCGTCTTCTTCTGTGCCTCCACGATTGTTAATTGCGCTTCCCGAGTATGTGAAGGAGTCAGTTGCTTCCAGTGGTTCCCCTCCTAATATGACTGGGCTGTTATTTTTCGTGTTGGCTTTCATGTTTTATGATCTTTTCTTTGCTTCTGTTGATATTGAGTTCTATCTGTGTTGACACTGTGTTTAGAAGCTATGTTTTTCCTGCATCTGCTAGTGACTGTGGGACAGGAGAGCGAGGTCATCTGCAAAGTCCACATCCTCCATCTGGCTCCAATGTGTCCACTGGATACCATTTCTTCTGTTTTTGTTATCTTTTTCATAATCCAATATATGGCAAGCAGGAAGAGGAATGGTGGCAGAAAGCAACCTTGCCTCACTTCTGTCTTAAATGAGTTTGTGAGTTGTCCTGCATGAATGACCTTACATGCCATGCCTTCATCGTTACTTTGTATCAGAGTGTCGCAGGAGCTTCCACAGCGTCTCCCTGTCGAGGCTATCAAATGCCTTCTCATAGTTTATAAAATTAATGTACTGGGATGAGTCCCGTTCCATTGATTGTTCAACTATAATTCGGAGTGTAGCTATTTGGTCGGTGCATGAATTGTCTTTATGGAAGCCTGTCTGGTGCTCTCTGAGTCTAGCATCCTTTGCTGTTTTCAATTTGTCCAAATTGATTTTATTGAGTATTTTTACGGTCACTGGCAGAAGCATTATCCCTCTGTAGTTATTGCATTCCTGCAGGTCTCCTTTCTTTTGGAGTTTCACCAGGTAGCCTTCTTTCCATTCAGTCGGTATTTCTTCTTGATCCCATATATTCCAAATCAGATCATACAGCATCTCTGTGGAGGTCTCCCTGTCTGCCTTGATTGCCTCGGCAGAAATTTCATCTAGGCCGGAACCTTTCCCTTTCTTCAGGTGATGGATGACTTTCTCGATCTCTGTCTTGCTTGGTTTTTCGCAGTTTACCTGGAATAGTTCTTCAGCTGGTGGGACATCTCATTCGTTCTGCGGTGGTGGTCGGTTCAGCAGTTCATCAAAATGTTCCCTCCATCTCTTCAACTGATCTTCGTCACTGGTAAGTATGTTGCCGTTCTTGTCTTTCATTGGCCTGTCTGCGTGTTTGTACTTTCCTGCTAACTTTCTTGTTGCGTCATACAGTTGTTTCATGTTTTCTTGGGCTGCGGCATCCTCTGCTTCCTTTGCAAGGCTGTTGATTAAGTTTGTCCTGTCTATGTTTACGCTTTTCGTGACCGCTCTGTATGCCTCTGCATACTGTTCCTGGGGTTCTGCTTTCGTTGTTCTAGTTCGGGTGTTGTTAATTGTGCCTTTTTTCCTTCCTCACTTGCACTTGTTGATATTGTCCATAGAGATCCACTCCTTCTGTGGTATTGTCTCTTTCCCAGGACTTCGTTGCATGTGCTGGTCCATGTTTCTTTGATCCTTTGCCACTGTGTGTCTATGTCCATGTATTTTCGAGAAGGTATTGTAAGACTTCATATTTGTTGCTGATTGTGAGTCGGAATGTCTCTGTTGTGACACTGTCCTTTAGAAGGCCACACTGTATCTTGTTCTGGTGCTCCTCTTTACGTCTCCCTTCTTCAGCTTCATTTTCAGTCTGGCCAGCACTAGGTGGTGGTCTGAGGTTGCGCCTGCTCCACTGTGTACCCGCACGTCTGCAGTGATCTTCTGAAATTTCTTTTGTGTACAGATGAGGTCGATATGGCTTTCTGTTCGGTGGTCTAGCGATATCCAAGTAGCTTTACGAATTTTGCTGTGCTTGAATATGCTACCGCCAATGATCATGTTGTTAATATTTGAAATTTTAATGAAACTAATAATGTATTACTGTAGTTATTTATTAATTAACTAATATATATTAATAATATATTTATCTCGCAATTTACTATATAGTTGTTTGATATATTTATGTGTATATATATATATATACTTATTTTTACTATTGATGATATATAATATAATTTACATCAATGTCATCTTTGATTTAGTTTCTCTAATTCAGTTTTGTATTTATATATTTTACTTGTTTTATTATTATATTTATTTCTTATAATTTCTAACGACTATTGTCAACACTACTGAACATAGTTCTACTTTGGATTTTAGTGTCTAAATAAAGTCATTATTTTTATTATTATTAAATGCGCAGAAGTCAGCCAACATCTCGCCATTTACATTCATTGTCCCCAATCCATGTCTGCCCACGACTTCTTCGTACACGATGTTGGTTGATCACATATTGGCATTAAAATCTCCCACGAGTATTGTCATGTCCTTGTCCTTCAGTTTTGCAGTCTGGTCTGGTCTGTTGTAGAAGTCCTCCTTCGTTTCTTCGTCCTTGTTATTTGTTGGTGCATAGCACTGTATGATGATTAGCTGGATCTTGTTCTTCTTTGTTTTGAATGCGGCATAGACGACCCTTGATCACACTGCCTCCAAGCTGATGAGGGCACTGTGTGCCTCTTGTGAAAACATGAATGTCACTCCTTCTGTGTGATGCGCATCTTCTTCTTCACGTCCCGAGTAAAGTATAATTTATCCTGTGTTCAGTCTGTCTTGTCCTGACTGTGTCCACTCACTTTGTTTCACATAGTCCTAAAACTGTGATGTTGTACGCACATCGTTCCCTTGCTACTTGGGCTGCTTTGTTTGTTTCGTACATGGTTCTCACGTTCCATGTTCCGATTTTTGACATTTTCTTGGATGATATAAAGGGCATCGGCGATACAGCTTCCTTTCGGCTTTCACTGCATAGCGTCATACTCTCCACGGGAGGCCCTCCCTTTCCCAAGTTCAGTACAGTTGGTCGATATTTTCATAACAATCTTGTTTTTTTACGGGAAACAGTTGTTAGCCCTTTGCCCAAACATCCTTTCTTCATATCCGGGCTTGCAGAGTTGACGTGGTCAATTAACTTATTTGAATTTCAATTAATTTCCAATTCCCACATGAATATATACGTATTTTAAAAAGGAAAAAATCAATGTACTGACAAAATTGATTTATTCAATTAAAATTCAATTTGTTAATTATTTCATCAATCATCCATGCAATTTGTTGATTAATTAAATTACAAATAGCCTCCAGGCCTGCAACGAATAATGGAAGTTGTGATTTTCACTAGGTAGATGTATTATTCTGTACACAACAGGTGATGTAACAGTATACTCATTGTAATGATAATTTTATGAAACACTAACTGTATTTTACAACCATACGGAACACAAAATGAACATACTAATTGATAACAAAAGCCTTTCACACATTCTAATAATACAATATTATAACGCATGACAGGTGGACAAGGAAGCCCTTTGGCTTATCGAGAGTCCAACCCTTTTATCTACGTGTATCCTACCCTTCTGAGGTATGTGTCGATTTTATTTTAAACATATCCACGCTACTAGCACCCACACAATCAATATATAATATGTTCCATTCATGTACTATCCTTTGTGAACATGAGAACTTTCTTATATATAATATACACTGCTCCTTTACTAATGTAACTTCATGTCCTCTGGTCCTTCTAGCTTTCTTAACTGAGAGACAAATATTTCTATCAATATTTTCATAACCTTTCAATATTTTAAACACTTCTATCAGATCTCCGTTCAATCTCTTGGTCTCTAGTGTTGTTAAACCACGTTCTTGGCCCTACACACATTCTTGCCTCCTCATAAGCGATACGGGTCCCCTTTATGAGATCTACAAACATGCAACTAGCAACCTGTTACCTTATATATATATATATATATATTGTCTGATAGGGGCGCCACTTACCTGTCGTTGAGCAGGGAGCTTCGTTTTGTTTCGGGAATTTTGCGGCATGGTACATGTGCTAATAAAGTGTCTTACTGTAAAACTGCGTGCATTTTCTGACTAATGAAACGTAGTGTCAGAAGCAAAACAAGTGACCGCACTTGTGTAGAATCCGGACCCACCTCAATTTTGCCGTTATAACTGTATATTTGCCTACATTTCATACTTCACTGCGTTAGTTCAATCATTCAACTTCAACCCACGCAAATTTATGTTTTATAAACAGAGCATCTTAGCGCACTTTTGAGGCCGAAAAGACTGTGCGGTCGGCATAAACAAACTATTTATCGCTCATTTCAAGTACAAGGCGTAGTAACGCATGGCCGCTGCGCTTGCGGTTGGCACAAATCGGAACGCTATTTGGGTCTCAAAATGTGTCTAAGACACAATATTTGTAAAACATAAATATACCTGGGATGATGTTGAATGATTAAATTAACGCAATGAAATATAAAAAGTAGGCAAATATACAGTTATAACAGCAAGATTGAGGTGGGTCCGGATTCTACACAAGTGCCCAGGTGACGCTCACACTGTAGCAGACAGAGACTTCGTTGAGTGCACAAGTAACTGATAAGAAACCGTGAAAAGATATCAAATGACGAACAACAACGCCAGCCGGAGCCGGAGCCGGAGGCGAGGGGCCGACACGTCGCAAGGATTAACCCTCCACCACCCATTGACCTGTCGCAGAACAAAGAGGAAAATTTATAACGTTTTCGTAAGCAATGGCAGAACTATGCTATCATGTCAAGGCTGAATGATGAAACAGAAGAGTATCAAGATGCCCTTCTGAAATACACAATAGGGGAGCAGTGTGTCAACATAATTGAAAACGCCGGCACAGAACACTGGGGGATCAAACTCAACAAGGAGAAGATGCAGTTGAGACGGTCGCACATCAAGTTCTTAGAACATGTGGTGACAGACGAGGGTCTACGCCCAGATCCGGAGAAAGTACGATGCGTGCAACAAATGACAGAACCAGCAGATGTGAGCGAACTGAGGAGATTCCTAGGATTCATACAACACCTCGCGAAGCTTCTCCCAAATCTGTCCGGCATCACGGAGCCGATGAGACAACTGACCAAGCAGGGCACAGAATGGTAATGGGGAGACGCCCAGAGAAAAGCTTTCCTCTCTGCTAAGGCGATGGTGACAACAGAGCAAGTAGTCCAATACTACAGACCTGAGGTGGAAATACACAATAGGGGAGCAGTGTGTCAACATAATTGAAAACGCCGGCACAGAACACTCAACCGTTGACAGCACATTTGCAATGTTACAGAGACACTGCGTGGGCGATACCAACATCGTGTTCCGCCGATTAGTCTTCAATTCATCCAACCAAAAAGAAGAAGACGATTGTGATATGTATTTGGCAAGGTTGGGAGAGTTAGCTGCTCGGTGCTATTTTGGCAACCTGCAAGACGAACTCGTTAGGGACAGGTTTATACTCGACATTAACAGCGAGGAAACAAGAAAGAAGCTGCTGGCGACAGGTGCGTTGACCTTAGAATTAGCCATCCAGACATGCAGTAGTAATGAGACAGCATGCATGACCCTAGGTAGTATTCTGAAGCAAAATGACGGAAGTGATGATGTTCAAGCAATCTCAAACGCAAAGGGTTACAGGAAGAAGAAGACAGACCGTACGTACAGACTGAAATGCAGATTCTGCGGATTGCAACATGTCATGAAGAAAGAAGAGTGTCCAGCGTTTGGGAAACAATGCAACATGTGCAAGAAGATGAATGGTTTTGCGACAATGTGTAAGCACCAGGAAACACGCCATGTCGACAGCGACCACGAATCAGTGGAGCAGCTGACACATGAGGAAGTTTACAGACTGAACAGAAGTAAAATCTACGTGCAGATGAGGATAGTAAACTCAGGTTAATCGGTCAAATTCCACATTGACAGAGAATCATCTGTGAATGTCATTCATCAAGTATTTATACCAAATGGTACAGATGTCACGCTGACTGATACAACATTGAAATTTTGTCCAGGTGACAAGATCAAGCCGGTTGGAGTTACCAAAGTGATGATGTGCAACCCATCCAATGAGAAGAAGTACAATGTGAAGTGCTTGATTGTCAAAGAGAACCTAACTCCGATACTTGGTCTACGAGCAAGTGAAGTGATGACGTTCATCACGGTCAGTGAGTCAAATATGTTGAATGAGAATGAAGTCAACTTCTAGAGTTGTGCAGAACACCACAGGACATTGTGAAACAGTTCTAATCTGTGTTCGACGATGAAGTTGCCACCCTGCCAGGAGTGCAACGTTTAGAGAGAAACCGAGAAGTGCTGCCTTCGGTGAGTCGAGTGAGAAGAATGCCACATGCCATATCAGATGACATGAAAGCAGAACTGCAACAGGTGGAGACTGGTGGTGTCATTGAGAAAGTGGAGCAAACGACGGCATGGGAGAGTAACCTAGTCATAGCAGTGAAGTCAAATGGCAAGCTCATCATGAGCGCTACTTGATACCCACAATGGACGACGTCCTACCGACGCTGCAGAGGCCAAGGTGTTCACAGTCGTCGATCTAAAGTCAGGCTACCGGTACGTGAGGCTAGACAGGGATTCGTCTCTCAATATGACTTTCAACACCCCTTCGGACGCTATAGATGGTTGCGTCTTCCATTTGGCCTCAATGTGTCTGCAGAGATCTTCCATAGAAAGCTTCATCAAGCTCTAGATGGACTGGAGGGAGTCGTCGTGTGTAGCTGATGACATTGTAATGATAGGATGTGGAGACACCAACATGAGTGCCACTCAACAACATGATGAGAGACTCACAGCCCTACTACAAAGATGTGAATAGTTGGGGATCAAACTCAACAAGGAGAAGATGCAGTTGAGACGGTCGCACATCAAGTTCTTAGAACATGTGGTGACAGACGAGGGTCTACGCCCAGATCCGGAGAAAGTACGATGCGTGCAACAAATGACAGAACCAGCAGATGTGAGCGAACTGAGGAGATTCCTAGGATTCATACAACACCTCGCAAAGCTTCTCCCAAATCTGTCCGGCATCACGGAGCCGATGAGACAACTGACCAAGCAGGGCACAGAATGGTAATGGGGAGACGCCCAGAGAAAAGCTTTCCTCTCTGCTAAGGCGATGGTGACAACAGAGCAAGTAGTCCAATACTACAGACCTGAGGTGGAACTGACGATCCACTGTGATGCGAGCGACAAGGGCCTAGGTGCAGCGCTTCTCCAAAACAGTCAACCACTCGCATACAGCAGACATGCCCTCACTGACACAGCAGGAAGTCCACTGAGATCTACCATCGAGAAGGAAATGCTTGCAGTAGTCAGGTCTGTTGAGAAGTATGATCAATACACATTTGGAAGGCACACAGTGGTACATTCCGATCACAGGCCACTGGAGCGTATCATGACCAACCCCCTGAATGATGTTCCGAAACGCCTGCAAAACATGCGTGTGTCACTGCAGCAGTGTAATGTCACCGTTGTATACAAGCCGGAAGATGAACAACACCTGGCCGACACTCTGAGCCGCGGCGACCATAGAGCGACCGACGAAACTCCCTCGAAGTGCAATGAACAAGAGATGGTGAATGCAGTTCAGATTCCGATTCAGACTGTTTATTACCAAGTAGCATTTTTAAAATGTACGAGGAATTCTAGGCGTTATGGCGTCAACATACATGCACGCTTGTCTCCCGTGCCCCCCATCATGCACACGCAAAATATACAATGAGAAACATTATGAAACTATACTAAAACTAGTATAAATTTAAATCAAAGCCAACTGCCAACATATTTTAAGACAGTCGTACATCTATTGACATAAAGTGAACTTGATAACATAATATTAGTACCGTCTGAACATTACCTAAAAAGTTAAAAAGTATACATGTAGTTAAATAAATAATAAATAAATGTATAAATAAATTATCTGACGATATAAAAACTAAGCTGACAGTTAAAAAGTATGCACATACATGTAGTCAAATTAATAAATAATAAATAAATAATAAAAATAAATAAATAACAACAAAAATAATAAATAAATAATTTAGCATGGCGACATAAAATATAAACCGACTGAAAACAGTATCATGGCATCTCGCGGTTCAGGTGACTCACAGCCTGCGGATAAAAACTATTTTTAAGTCTAGTGGTCCTTGTCTTAATACTTCTATAGCGCTTGCCAGAGGGAAGAAGTTCAAAGAGATGGTTGGCTGGCTGGGTAGTGTTCCGTACAATGCTCTTGGATTTTCACGCACAGCGAGCATGGTAAATAGATTCCATGGATGGCAAATTGCGCCCAATGATTCTAGATGCGCCCTTCACGATAACTTCTAGCCGTTGTTTCTCCTCCTGACTGGCGCGGCCAAACCACACTAAAATCGAGAAAGTGAGGATACTTTCAATGATTGCGCGGTAGAATCGTATCATAATCTCCTGAGCAATGCCGAATCTCCTGAGCTGCCTCAGGAAGAACAGGCGTTGTTGTGCCTTTTTCGTAATGCACAGTGTGTTTGTGCACCAGCTGAGATCGTTTGAAATTGTTGTTCCAAGGAATCTAAAACATTCAACCTGCTCGACCTCCACGCCATTTATCGAAAGAGGGTGGATGGGAGTCTTCTTTTTACGAAAATCAACAATCATTTCTTTAGTCTTTGAAACGTTAAATTCGAGATTGTTATCCGCACACCAGCCAAACATTCTCTGAACTTCCTCCCTGTATGGCGTCTCATCCGCATTCTCAATGCAGCCCTCCACAGTATTGTCATCGAAAAACTTGATCACAAGGACCGAATGGTCCACGAAGACACAGTCATTTGTGAAGATAGTAAACAGGAAGGGGGATAGCACACAACCTTGAGGCCTGTGAAGAAGAAAGTTAAGTACCCAGTGACACATGGCAGGTTGTACATTCAACAATGAAAGTTTATCGAACAGCTTGAATAGTGGTAAATGTTGAGCTGAAGTCAATAAACAGACCTAAAGCTACCCCATCGTCTACTGATCTGTTTGCTTGATATGCAAACTAGTGCGAGTCCAGGAGGCCGTCGGTGGCCGACTTCAGGTACTTGAGTACTATGCACTCGAACACTTTCATGGCGACTGAGGTCAGTGCCACTGGACGGTAGTCGTTCAGCCCGGTGATGTTAGACTTCTTGGGAATGGGTATGATAGTGGAAGTTTTGAAGCAGACTGGAACTCTGCACTGCTGGAGAGAGGAGTTGTAGATGTCTGTAAACACCGCCGAGAGTTGGTCGGCGCAGTTCTTCGGGGTAGATGTGGAGATGTTGTCTGGACCCGAAGCCTTCCGCGTGCTCTGTCCCTGAACAGTTTCCTCACCTCAGCTTCCTGGACTATGAAGGGCGGAGACAGAGAGGTACCTGCTGGAAGTGGGCGCTGCTATGGTGAATAGTTAAGCTTGTCGAATCTGCTGTAAAAGTCGTTCAGCTGATCAGGGAATGAGGGGTGATTGCTGTTGGTGGCCGCTGCGTGTTCCTTGTACTACGTAATCTGCCGCACGCCATTCCAGACAGATCTGGTGTTGTTGGAAGCGAACTGGTCCTCAAGTTTGTGTTTGTATATGAATGTGGCCTTCTTGACCGCCTTCTGCGCCTCGCACTTAGCTCTCCTGAATTCTTCCCTGCTGCCGCTGATGAACGCCGCGTTCTTCGCCGCCAGTTTCTGCTTGATGTCCCTGGTGACCCAAGGTTTGTCGTTGCCATACAGGGTGACAGTCTTTGTTTACGTGCACAGCTACTCACACCAGATGATGTAGGATGTCACGGTGTCAGCGTACACGTCTAGGTCAGGACATGCCTCTTTAAACATGTCCCAATCTGTGCACTCCAGGCATCCACGAAGAGCTGCTGTCGACTCGTCCGTCCGCTTCTTGACAGTCTTCTTTGATGGCTTCAAAGTTTTCAGTTTCTGTCGGTACGTGGGGATGAGGACGACCGTTGCGTGATCGGACTCTCCGAGGGGAGCCCTGGTGGTGGCACGGTACGCATCCTTAAAGACTGTGTAGCAGTGATCCAGGACCTTGCTATTGCGTGTGGCACAGACTACGTGTTGCTTGTACCTGGGCAGTACCTTCTTCAAATTTGTGTGATTAAAGTCACCCAGAATGATGACTACGCTGCCACCACCTGAGCAGCCAACTGGCTGACTGCCTTGCTAGCACTAGTTGGGCACAGCCTTATAGGGGAGCAATGGAGAGATGAGCTGGTGAGACAAACCGCAGCGGATGACAGCCTACAGACTCTGAAGAGAATGATTTTTGATGGTTGGCTAGAAGACAGAAGCTTGGTGACAGATGCAACCAAGCCTTATTTCCAATTCCGAGATGAACTGGCAGTCATCCCCACATCCATGAGGCCAGCCATCAGGCAAGAAATCCAAAGTTCGCACTTGCGAATATAGTCATGCTTAAGCAGAGCCAGGGAATGTGTATACTGGCCCGGAATGAATGCTGAAATAGAGGATTACGTATCCAGATGTGAAATATTGTGACAACATTGACCGCTTATTTAACCAAGTTGTGACTAAGAACACTTTATTTATCTTTGGTGATTTCAACATAGATTTATTGAAATATGAATCACATGGTGGTACCGAAAAATTCCTAAATTTGATGTTCAGTCTTGGTATGTACCCGGTAATTACTGAGCCTACTAGAATCTCGAATGTTTCGGCAACACTTATTGATAATATATTTACTAGAGATATATATTGATAGTGATATCAGGAGTGGATTACTTATTACTGATATAAGCGATCATTTGCCTGTTTTTGCTATTTGCAAGTATGGTGGGAGCCGGTGTAGTCGTATTTGTCCAGCTCAATACAAACGTCATACAAGTGTTGAAAATATTAATGCATTAAAGCTGTGTTGAACGCGCATCCGTGAGATTCGGTGCTTTGTCACACAATTATTAATGAGGCATACAAGGATTTTCGTAACGATTTCACGATATTGTATAATCAACACTGTCCACCTCGCCTAGTTAGTAATAACAATAAGCGTGAACATAAACCCTTGGCTCACGAATGGTCTCAAAAATGCGTATCGAAAAGAAAACAATTTATACAAACAATTCCTTGCTAATAGAAATACGTACACAATATAACAATTAACTAAAGGCCGTCATACGATATGTAAAATGTGAATATTATAGTAAGTTATTGTCAGAACCTATCCGGGACTAGGAAAAGTTTATGTAAAATCATGGGGAAATATCGACTTGAATGCAATAATTATCCTGAACAATTAAATAACAATGGTATTATAATCGGTGACCGGCCTACGATTACTAACTCGTTCAATAAGTACTTTACAAGCACTGGACCAGAGCTAGCCAACCAAATTGAAACTCCACCAGGAGTGTCAGTTTTTTATTACATGGGTGAACCCAATGAACATTCGAGGTTGTTAACACCAACTAACAAAAAAGAGGTTATACTCACCGTCAATAGTTGCGGAAATACATTTTCTGCCGATCGTGACGGCATTACGATGAGTCTCGTCAAAAATACAATTGAATACATTTTTGATCCTATGACACATATATGTAATCTATCGTTTAAAAGTGGCGTTTCCCCACATAGATGAAAACTGCTAAAGTAATGCCTTTATTTAAATATGGTAAGAAACATTTGTTCACCAACTACAGGCCGACTTCACTTCTACCGCAATTCTCTAAAATACATGAGAAAGTATATATATATATATATAATATAATAATATACTATTACATTTTGGTGGATCAGCTGCTAATAATCTACAACACGTTCTCGATAATTTAGATAACAATAATGAAAACACACTCGCCATACGTAGACATCTTGAAACTAAATGGAACTATTGCTTCTACAAAAGATAGTTTTACAATCTTTAGCTTAACTAATTAAAACTTTAATTCAAAGTTCAAGGTATAGGGTTTAGCGCAATATGCATGCATAAAACATGACTCGGAGGATTCGGACTCTCAATATCATCTTCTTAATTGTACCATTATTAACCATCAACGCAATGGAGGATTCGGACTCTGAATATCATCTTCTTAATTGTACCATTATTAATCATCAACGCAATGGAGGATTCGGACTCTCAATATCATCTTCTTAATTGTACCATTATTAACCATAAACGCAATGGAGGATTCGGACTCTCAATATCATCTTCTTAATTATACCATTATTAACCATCAACGCAATGGAGGATTCGGACTCTCAATATCATCTTCTTAATTGTACCATTATTAACCATCAACGCAATGGAGGATTCGGACTCTCAATATCATCTTCTTAATTGTACCATTATTAACCATCAACGCAATGGAGGATTCGGACTCTCAATATCATCTTCTTAATTACACCATTATTAACCATCAACGCAATGGAGGATTCGGACTCTCAATATCATCTTCTTAATTACACCATTATTAACCATCAACGCAATGGAGGATTCGGACTCTCAATATCATCTTCTTAATTGTACCATTATTAACCATCAACGCAATGGAGGATTCGGACTCTCAATATCATCTTCTTAATTACACCATTATTAACCATCAACGCAATGGAGGATTCGGACTCTCAATATCATCTTCTTAATTACACCATTATTAACCATCAACGCAATAGAGGATTCGGACTCTCAATATCATCTTCTTAATTGTATCATTATTAACCATCAACGCAATGGAGGATTCGGACTCTCAATATCATCTTCTTAATTGTATCATTATTAACCATCAACGCAATGGAGGATTCGGACTCTCAATATCATCTTCTTAATTGTACCATTATTAACCATCAACGCAATGGAGGATTCGGACTCTCAATATCATCTTCTTAATTACACCATTATTAACCATCAACGCAATGGAGGATCCGGACTCTCAATATCATCTTCTTAATTGTACCATTATTAACCATCAACGCAATGGAGGATTCGGGCTCTCAATATCATCTTCTTAATTGTACCATTATTAACCATCAACGCAATGGAGGATTCGGACTCTCAATATCATCTTCTTAATTGTACAATTATTAACCATCAACGCAAAAAATGTACAGATCATGGAAGCCTAATTATATATTTACATGAACGTTACCAATATAACATAAGGAATCTATACGAGATATCCGATGTTTGGGAGGGGCTGTTTATTGATATTTATGGGGCAAATCTTAAAAACCACATACACTATTTACAGACCACCGAAATTAAATAACACAGACGTAGTAATGTCCACTTTTACTGGTGAATTGGCACCTATCTTGTCAAAATTAGGAACGGAAAGCACTGAAACAATACAAGTTGGAGATTTCAACCTTGGTTTGCTGAAAGTGAATGATAAACAACAAATTGGGGAATATTTTGCTTTATTTTATACAACTGGTTTTTATCCGAAGATCACTCTACCGACCCATTTTTCTCTGAATTACTGTATACTCATCGATCAGATCAGGTAAACTTATGCGTAATATATCATACCATCTACCATATTTCAGAAGCTTTCACAAATATTACAAATCTAAATAAAGTACCCCAAATATAAGAAAATTAGGACATACAATGAAACGTCTATATTAAATTACTGTGAATCTGTAAGTCAATTATACATTACGGAGAACTAAATCAAGATCTTTCTGCTTACCCAAATGTTAATTATGAAGTCTTGAAGGCAAACTTACATATTTAAAAAGCTTGAATACTACGGCACAAATGGTACTCCCGGTCCGTGTATGTGCCGTCTTTTTCCTTTTCGTTTTGAAATTGGCGAACGAAAAATAAAAAAGCAAACAATGTTCGTTTTTTTCTTCTTCATATTTGAAGTACACAAACCGAACAAACAAATACGATCTACTATTCGCGGTATTTCAAATACATGTTAGAAAAACGAAATGACGATAAAACAAACCGTTTTTCATTTCCGGATTCTTGGTTGTTATAATATGACATAACTACCTCACAAGAAATTTTTGTCTCTTCTTTTGAAGACTATTTTTGGGGACTGTTTCCAATATGTATGGATTGCCTACGATCCACAAGGACATTGCACAAGTAAAACCTATATTATCGAGCATAGGCAGTATTACATATAAGAAGGCAGTGTCTAGCCACCATTCTGAAATCACTGGTTGGAAAAACCGAACATTTCGTGAAAAACAGCGCACAATTTGTAAAGAAGATCGAAGGGTTGGAAGTGCCACCAGGAAGAATAAATGTGTCATTTGATGTGACAGCTCTGTTCACTAGTGTCCCAGTGGCAGAGGCAGTATCGGTGACCAGACAACGATTAAACCAGGACACAAAGTCAAATGTGAACTATCAGTGAACCAGATCATCACACTGTTAGAAATCTGTCTGAACACCACGTAGTTCAGTTACGACAGAGTGTTCTACAAACAGAAGAAGGGAGCAGCCAGGGGTCACCGGTATCCCCGATAGTTGCGAACCTATACATGGAACATTTCATTTTCAGGAGTCATCATGGAAGCATCTCATCCTCCAGATATCTGGTTGAGATATGTGGATGACAAATTCAATGTGTTACTAGTGAGTTAAATGGAGCAATTCACAAATCATCTGAAGTCGGTGGACGAGAACATCAAGTTCGCTGTAGAACCGGGACAGGACAGTATGTTAGCCTTCATAGACACATGTATATGTCTGAAGGACGGTGGATCAACCAAGGTAAAGGTAACCCACACAGATAAGTATTTAAACTATCTCTCTCTCTCTCTCTCTCTCTCTCTCTCTCTCTCTCTCTCTCTCTCTCTCTCTCTCTCTCTCTCTCTCTCTCTCTCTCTCTCTCTATATATATATATATATTTCTTTGGGTCTTCCTCGGTACAAATGGGGGCGGTTCTGACCGCGCGTTAACAGGTTGGCATGGCCAATAACCCAGGATGCTGTTACTGCTAAGAGTGTTGGTGCTATGAAAACATCCGAACACGTGTTACTTGTGTGAATTGTCAACACTTTCACAGGTAAGATTGAGGTAATCAAAATCCTGAACCCTCTCGGGTATGGGTGCTCTTATTTGGCTCTGGAAGAATTTGACACAGCGCAGTGCAATGATAAACTATCAAGTATTGACAGTAATTACGTTCCTCATCCTTCCAAATATTCCACAATCCGTCCCAACAGTGTTGGCGTTCGACAACGTCAGTAGGCAAGGGGAATCACTGACTGGGGGTGGGACATCACATCGAGTCAATGGCATAATTCGCCACCCAAAGTTGTTGACGTTGTTGACGCATCAGACAACTGTTATTGCTGCTAAAACATAGAGGAAACGATCAATCCAGCTATCTTGGAAATTGCTTCCAGTGTTGGGAAAAGAGAAAGCCCACCTACAATCAAACCAGCTTATTTATCTGGACCTCTTGCAGATGGAGCATCATCAGCACAACGGAGTAACCACGTGCGGGTGTTACCTCAGAAAATCAGTTCATGGACTGCATTTAACATAATCACAAGAGAACATGTTGAGTTGGAAAATGTTGCGAGTTACTTGCACAATATCAGTCAACATGCAACACTGTCCATTGTCCAAGAATTGTTACGCAACGCCTTGGACATAATGTCCCCCTTCAGCTTGTAAGCGTTGGACAGTTGTGATCTGTTCGCAATGGCCACTATAGTAACGTTGACACTTCCCAACCAGTAACGGAAAATTGTTCTCATGATGGACAATTTCCATATGAAGCTTTGATGTGACTCGCATGGAAAGGATTCCAGGAATGGGTGGAGTTGGATCATCCTGACGATTGTCCCAAGTTTAATAATATATCTCACATGCCGCAGAGTATTGGTATCATACGAACACCTGTCACGAAACTGCTGTTGCTGCTGTGTTTTATGTGCAAAGATCCTGGAATTGTTCGTGGCTTGTTTGGATGTTCTGCGTTAACATCGTTAACATCGTTAACATCGCTAACATCGTGGCCATCTGGCACGGTTCTCGATGACGTACATCTACATGGTGAGCATCCTGCTTGGGCTGTTGCGTTGTGACAGGGAAGGCAATTTACTTGACATGCATCCAAAATTTGGACTCTCTGGTGCCTCGCTTTGGTCAAGGTAAACTACACAAAAAACATACATGTCCAATGATGTACTAAATATTTCCTACGAGGTTACTTTTCCGTATAATTCACACGAGCAACCCATTCGGCCAAATCTCATTGGATAAAATTACAGAAGAAATGGACAACAAGGATATACAACTGCAGGAGGGACAAAAGGCTGATAATTCATTGCAGTATTATAGTGCATGCAGAAATAAATGGCATCCGAAGCTGACGGGGGTGTGTCTGACGGACTCGATCTTTACATGTCTCTCTCGTAAGTTCGAAGCAATCATCTTCTCAGGTAATGACAATTATTCGACTACCCAGCTTCTCCCTTTTGGATTTCTCTTTCCATGAATCCGCTAAAAGCTTGGTGAGCTTATTTTTTGTTTAACCGCACACCAACAAACGTCTCCATTTTTGTCTGTGGCGTGGTCATATTTTCTTGAATGTGACAACCTGCTGTGATCCATGGTTCACACGTTCAAAGCACCTGATCGAGAGGTTTCAAATATCACATCAGCGAGATCACGTCTTTGACCAGCGTGCAACGATGGTTAAAATGTATAGTTAGATAACTCTTCAGAAGGGGGATTGTCTCCGTTTAGCGTCTGTATGAGAGCATTTGCACCAATCAGTGTATGGTCGGAAACCATCATTTGGTGGGTCCATCATTTCCAGGTGCAGTGCTAGAGCAGCTTTGCTTGTTTTCTTTATGCTACCATCAATGTTTGCAACTGATCATAGCTACGACCCAAGAGGATGGGAAAACACAGTGTGCATCCTTTATGCAAATGTCATCCAAGAGCTGATTTTCTGAACGGACGGTTCCAGCAAACGAGTCAACACCGACACGCTGTGCTAGCTGTTGATACTGCAAGAGGTCCAGATAAATCAGCAGGTTTATTACCGCTGTACACTGTAAGCAGTTTTTTGCAGAGTTGGGTTGATTGCTTCTTGTCTGTTTTTGCAACAGAAACGTTGTCTGGTGCGACTTGCACTTCAACACCTTTTGTTGGATAATGATGCCATTAACTCGATGTGATGTTCCTCCCCCAGTCAGCGATTCCTCTTGCTTATTGATGTTGTGGGACCCACGCACTGCTGTGATAGAATTACGTACATTGGAGGGAAGTAGAACATAATCACTGTTAACACTTGATAGTTTATCAGCGCTGTGTCAATTTCTTCCAGAACCAAATAGGAGTACCCGTGCCCGAGAGGCTTCATGGTTTGGATTACCTCAATCGTACCTGTAAAATATTTGATAATTCACAGAAGTAGGACGTGTTTAGATGTCTTCACACACCAAAACTCACAACATTGACAACACCCTGGGTTACTGATCTTGTCAACTTGCACCGCGTAAGACCCGAAGAAATGTATGTACATGTGGCGGAACAGTAACATCATTAGTTTGTCGAAATACCATTATTACTTCTGCGTCATATTAATTCGAGGCATTCTCTATGTGTTTTACATACAAGATTTCTTGGAAAATAGTTTAGATAACTACAAGTAACGCCTAGTTATCTAGTATAACAGTTGGACTAAGCACATGCTAATATAAAGGGCGGTTAAACATGATTACTGCGGCGTCATTTTTAAGGTATTGTTAGGCTATGATTTAGAAATTAGGGCCACACGTTTGGAAACGGATTAGGTGCATAACAATGTAAGATCCAAATCAGGGACATTAGCTTTGAATAGCTTGACTTCCGCTTGAACATGGCAGCCATGTTTAAAGATGGCGTCCAAAAAGGTAATAAGCTACGTTTCTGAAATATCCATCACCCATTTTCGGACACCTCAGATATTGGTGTAACTGAAAATCATAGTGGGAATAAGTCCCTCAATTTGAGAATCAAATTTTGTCTGGCTCATAGACTATAAACACGCACATCATTGGTAATCAATCCACCAGTCCACCAATGTACGCAAAGGAACCCGCATGTTTTATTTCCTTCACCTCCAACATGGTGTTCGACCCCTCTTTCTTGTGTCAAACCGCGCAACTTTTATTCACTCTAATATTCAGCCCATGCCTCTAGAATACGTCCTCACAATTCCACTCTTGCTGCGCTTCTCTTGCAATGCCTGTCAGTTCTTCGCTCACAAATGTATGACAAGGTTTGCAGAGATATCTAAAATCCGTGCGGGCCAACCGAGCCTGTGACTTGTGGCGGGCCGACAGAAGATTCTGCAGTTATGTCGAACGCTGCCCTCTTGAGGCTCACCAAAAACAAATTTGAGGATCATTAAAAAAAACCAACTGCATCCCCATCTCCTAACAATGGGGGGGGGGTAAACACGTCTCCAGCCTCAACATATATTTGGGGTATATGCCATTCCGACACCTTTGTTCTTAGATTGTTCTCAGCTTACACAGTTTAATCAATGAACCTGATATGCGGAGACAGCTATAATTTATCAGCAACACCACAAACATAAACAAGACATATGCTATTAAACATTGACCGTATATATGTTGCACAGGGGAATATTCGCATATTACTGGGACAGCCTCAGGAACCTGAGCTGAGATACAGCAGTGACGAAATTTAAGGAAACGTTTACACTGTAAGCTCTTATATATCGTGATATCCAGTCTTTGAGACTGATCAATATGCGTTAACCTTCACACCTTGGCAGACATGTTCAAGCGAACGGTAGTAGTAGTAGCAGTGGTGGTAGTAGTAATAGTAATAATAATACCTCGTAATAAACTTCTACACGTCTATATCCCCAGGAATCCGAGCTCAAAGGCGCAACATACAAGAATATCATTGAGCAAAATCATTAACATGCAAGTCATAATTAGAGCAAGGGACCACCGAAGGTTAGGGTGGGAATGCAATTTCAAATAAGTCTTGCGTAGCTAAGATTTCAGATGATGTTAAAGTGATAGAGAGATGATTGCAGATTTTTGGGGTAGCTACAAAAAAAAAACGTTTGCCAATATTAAACTTGATTTTAGGAACAAAAGGTTGTTGTGAAAGAAATGTTCTGAGATTCCTGTGAATATTGGAAAAACAAAGGAAACTAACCGAATAGGATGGGTGTAGATTCCATACATTTGTCACATTTTCAAATATGCTCATTGTTTTACTATGCGATATTTCAGATGACATGCTACGCCAGCGAAGACTTTATTCACGAAATCTCGGTGAACGCGCCAATGGAAAGATAATTGCTTTGTAACAGTCGCAGTGAGGATGACCGTCGGAGTATACATTTAATGTCGAATATAGATGCGATTTATATTTGCGTGCGTAAAGTTCTTTGCTTCTGCAATTTGTACCATTCAAAACGTGTCACCACCTTGCAGTCACGTTTCAATTTGTACCATTCGAAACGTGTCACCACCTTGTAGTCACGTTTCAATTGGTACCATTCGAAACGGGTCACCACCTTGCAGTCACGTTTCAATTTGTACCATTCGAAACGTGTCACCACCTTGCAGCCACGTTTCAATATGTACGAAACATACAATGTTGATATTCTCTTTGATGTTTATTTTGTCAGTATTCACAAACAAACATTGTATATTTTGTTTTTGTTACGTTACTTTCTGCTCAACTGAACGCGTCAGTGTCCTTCGGTCTTCCAAGCGCAGACTAGAATGTTTATGTAGAAACATACACAGTATGTGCTACTAAGGTGCGTTAAATCATTTCCAATGCTGCTGCTATGGTTTTCACTCGCACCAATCTGTATACTGGCTGGCACCCGAATAAATCGCTCAGTATGGCCACTCGTTTTGTTGGTTGATTGGTTCTACAATTTGTTGGAAGATGGGAGGTTGGCCTTAATAATAGATGTAGGTGGTAGGCCTAGGCGAGGTTAGAGGGGGTATACTCTACTATGGTGCGGGTGGGAACGTTGACTCTTCAAATAAGTGAAAGACGGGAGATCGGTCCCACCACAGTTGGTAGGTACGTAAGAGGTTTACCTTAAATGTAACTGGGAAATTGCAGATGGGCCCCAAGACAGATAAGATATATGAAGTTTCCCCCTCAAAACTGATGGAAGATGGCTCCAAAACAGATGGAAGGTGGACGTTTGGCTCTAAAACAGATGGAAAGTGGAAGTTTGGCTCCAAAACAGCTGGAAGATAGGAGGTTGTCTCCAAAACAGATGGAAGATGTTAGGTTGTCTCCTAAACAGATGGAAGATGGGAGGTTGTCTCCAAAACAAATGGAAGATGGGAGGTTCACTCCAAAACAGATGGAAGGTGGGAGGTTGGCTCCAAAACAGATGGAAGATGGGAGGTTGTCTCCAAAACAGATAGAATATGGAAGGTTGGCTCCAAAACAGATGGAAGGTAGGAGGTTGTCTCCAAAACAGATGGAAGATTGTCTCCAAAACAGATGGAAGATGGGAGGTTGGCTCCAAAACTGATGGAAGATGGGAGGTTGTCCCCAAAACAGATTGAAGATGGGAGGTTGTCTCCAAAACAGATGGAAGATAGGAGGTTGGCTCAAAAACAGATGGAATATGGGAGGTTGGCTCCAAAACAGATTGAAGATGGGAGGTTGTGTCCAAAACAGATTGAAGATGGGAGGTTGTCTCCGAAACAGATGGAAGATAGGAGGTTGTCTCCAAAACAGATGGAGTATGGGAGGTTGGCTCCAAAACAGATGGAAGATGGGAGGTTGGCTCAAAAACAGATGGAAGATGGGAGGTTGGTTCCCAAACAAGTGGAAGATGGGAGGTTGGCTCCAAAAACAGATGGAAGATGGGAGGTTGGCTCCCAAACAGATGGAAGATGGGAGGTTGTCTCCAAAAACAGATGGAAGGTGGGAGGTTGGCTCAAAAACAGATGGAAGATGGGAGGTTGGCTCCAAAACAGATGGAAGATGGGAGGTTGGCTCCAAAACAGATGGAAGATGGGAGGTTGGCTCCAAGGCAGATGGAAGATCGTCTCCAAAACAAATGGAAAATGGGAGGTTGGCTCCAAAGCAGATGGAAGGTGGAGGTTGTCTCCAAAACAGATGGAAGGTTGGCTCCAAAACAGATGGAAGATGGGAGGTTGGCTCCAAAACAGATGGAAGATGGGAAGTTGGCTCCAAAACAAATGGAAAATAGGAGGTTGGCTCCAAAACAGATGGAAGATTTGTTGTTGTTGTGTTGCTTAAATATTATGCTCTGTTAAATTAGAAAATAAATTATGCTATTGTCAAACTGTCTTATTAGTCAATATGCTTCAAAATTGATGGATGCTGCCAGCCACTGATGTAATTTCTGGGAGACTTTGGTATACCTCATGACGTAAAAAGAACATTGCAGGACATGGTTTCGACAACAGTACTTCAGCATAGCATATCTGGAAACATTTTCCACATATAATATATATATAGTATGTATGTAATATACATACTATTTGCCCTACATGTTTTCAAGACAGACTATACACTGTAGTTTTCATATCTGAACTTCTATGTAACTGTGGAGGTTGTCTGTAGCGGCTATGGGGTGGGGCTCTTCAAGCATTCGATACAATTATTCTATCTTTGAAATGCGTTTACAGAAACCCCATTTTTGACAACATAAACTTACATTTCAGAACTAAAAATGATATGGTAATCTGGTTTGGAATGTTGTGTACGCCTTAATATTTTCCACAATATGTATAAAAGCATTTTGATTTTATGCTTTATCTTTGCAGTAATATCGCAAAATGTATAGAAAATTGTCACATTTGTAATTATACATAGTTTGAAAATTCGTAATAAAATATAAATATTTAAAAAACTTGAATGTTTTTATAAAGATTGTACAGAATATCCAGGGGAACACAAGCCATGCCGGATTACCATACCATTATCACTTCAAGAGTGTTGAACTTTTTACATGTGCTACATTTGACGGCCATTTTGTTTGTTACCATAGAAACAAGGGGTCGGGCAGAAACAAAATGTCAATATATTGTTCTACTCAGTAAGATCTTCTCTACCGTTTGGGCACAAAATATTATGTTAATTATGCTTTAAAAAATTCCACCCCTTAAAATTGACAATCACGGCACAAACCATTGTCTAGCAAGGTAGAAGGATGTCTAGAGTAGACAGTGTGTCGGGCAATACGGAGAGAGAAATGCAAAGAGCTGTGAAGAACTGTTAGTGTCGTTGTTAGTCGAAAAGAACATATATTGTCAGTTTGTATTCTGTCACACCATTCCATTTTGTATTCTGTCGCACAGTATCATTTTATATTATGTAACGCCATGTCACTTTGTATTCTGTTACACAGTGTAATTTTGTATACGTAACGCCATGCCATTTTGTAATCTCTCACACCATGCCATTTTGTATTCTGATACACCATTGCATTTTGTATTCTGTCAAAGCAACACGATCTTGTCTAATGGATGGTAACAAAGTAACTTCTTTCAGCCAGACAGCGTATAAATGGTGACTACAGTTGTCACCATAGTTCACAATAAATATATAAGAAATGCGTAAGAAGTAATCTTCAACAAATGTCACATATATTTATGATAATCGTTGCAATGTGTGGCACGTTGTTAACTTGTAACAGATCATATCATTTTGTTAGAAATTACGTAAACTTCCTGAAGACAATCTGATGGCTTATAACTAGCAGTATGTTTACTTGCCAATAGTATTACATGAGTTATAACTGCGTAGTGTACATTTCATAAGCAATGTCCAAGATGGATTCCAAAAAGCATAAAGCATAGCAAGATGACTTCCCCATTTCACTGCAAGTCACTCCACATGTGAAGTTTTATATTTTATCTCCAATGACTGAACAATGCAATGTCGTACATTATGTGTCAAACCACTTTGTGTTCGTAGATTTTTTGTTTGGCACTCCTGTCATTGCTTTCGTCAACTTTTGCTGGTACTTGTGAACAAGTTTATCGAAATCGTCTGTTTGTATCCGACGTCGCTTTTGTTTTGACGGCGCCTGTAAACAGAAATGATCAAATATTACTTTAAACATTATTATTCATGATGAGTTAACCTCCACAATGTTGTGTGCTTCAGTAAATACCCAGCTGAAATGACGCACTAGGTACAGCAGGATAATAATAGGAATTTATAGAATACATGAATGCACATAAAATAAAATACTCGCTGATGCTATATATAAAACTGCATAAATTCAATATAAATGTTTAGTTAAAAAATTAAACTGTAAAATAGAAAAGCTGATTGAAACACTTAATGAATATATACAAAAGAAAGTCAATCATCAGAATTATAAATATATCACAGCTGATTAAAACAGTTGGAAAGTGACGCATTCACATTATTCCTCATATTATGTTAATTTAAAAGATGTCTTTAAATATTTCTTGAAATTCAACGCCAGTTATTGCCAACTATACTATCTATCACATCAAGAAAATGTACAAAATACTATGTGTACTTAATTCAAATTATGAAGAAATAAACAATTACAACTTAATAAAAACATGATGCCAGTACGAAGACACTACAGCTATAAAACTATAAAACTTACATTTGACATTTCCCTCCTCTCTGAATTTGATCGCTTCTGTGCAGCCTGCTTTTTTGGTTTCTTTGCTGGGGGTGGTGCTGGCCGAGGCTTGTGTCGAATCTTTGGGCCCCAATGTGAGGGCAAACCTTTGGGACCCTTGGACTTCGAAAGGCCCGACTCGGGTTTAGCGTCCACTGTTGCCTTTGTTACCGATGACACATCAGTTTTCAATTTCTTGCTTTTCCTTTGCATATTTCTTGACGTCTGGTCTCCGTCTGTCCTGTTGCTGAGCATAGCTTGCTTTGTCTGAAGTAACAGTTATCTATGTGTTCATTTTATAGCTTTAAATCCTTGCGATAGGTAATATACTATGTATATAATGTATGTATATAATACAGTGGTGTGTGTGTGTGTGTGTGTGTGTGTGTGTATGTAAGCAAAAATTGTATTTAATGATGGTGACCATGTCACATATTATATCGTGGTTTTCAATGGGCAATTTCACACTACATTCTTACACAAACATTTATATAGCGTTAGATAAAATATTAAAGTCACAACAATAAAAATAATAATAAGTTAATTAAGTAAATAAAATAAATAAATAAAATAATAAATGATTAATATGATACTACAAATAAAACAACATCATGAATCAATTTACCAATTCTACACATAAAGACTGAAGCCAATAATAATAGTAAATAAAATCAAAATGAATGAAAACAATTTACCATTTAAAAGTAAACAGTCATATCAATTGAAAAGTACAAACAATTGTATGCATACTCTTGAGAAATTTTAAAAAGACTGTGTTTTTGTGTGCACACGTGTGTGTATATACATGCATGCATTTACATGCATGTATATATGTGCATGTATGCGCGGGCATGTGTGATTATAACATAACAAAATACACATTTTCTTCCGATTTTGTAGATTGTGTTTATTCACTACAGTAATGATTACAGTGTATCTTGCCACATTTGTTATTTAATGTTTAACATATACATTTTATATGCTTATCATTTTGTCTGTTTATATATTTATATGTACACATTAAGAAATTGTGGCACATGTTACCTTCATCCTTTCCATCCGTTTCTCTTTTGCAAGCAGTGCCAGTTTGTTTTCGAGTGAAAATTCCACAATAGGCCGCTGTAAAAAATACACAACATAATTTAATGTACTTGAAAAAGCTGCACATCTTTAGATGATAATGAGTCTTTACTAAGATTATGCACATTGGAACAATAAATACAAACTGTAACAAACACATGTAAAAACCCAATCCAATAATATATATATATATATATATAATATATTACAGCTCTAACTGTGTGTACCGTAAATCCTGTATTTGTAGCCACACCCCTAATTAAAGCCGCACCCCGACTTTTGACCTAACCCCTGACTATTCTCCGCGCAGTTTGTCACAGGCAAAATCCTTATTTAAAGCCGCACCTGGACTTTGAGCCATGACCATTTTAGCCCTGCGTGTGACATATTTCCGTACGCACACATAAGGAAAAATTAAGAGGTTCCATAAAGTAAGTCATAACTTTGCTATTAATGATCATAAATGAATGACTAAGGTACAATTTTATTGGTAAAAGACATGATTGTAATGCATTGATAATAACTACATCACATTTTATATTATCGTTGGAATATTACTATATGTGAATGTTGTCAAAATGGAAAAAAAAATAAAAATTTCACCATGCTACTAGAAAATAACTGCGTGGCTGAATGTACATACATCCAGTGAATGAAATGTAGCCATGCATTTAAGCTATACGGTAAAGGTAGAATTATTAAAATATTTTTAGGAGTTTTATTTTATGCAAGCAACAACACAAAGTCCAATATAGTGATGAAAAAAGGCCAAATGAATGACGTTTATTTATTAACGTGATAAGAGAGAAATGTGGGCTCGACATCCCAAGGCCAGGCCTGTGACTGAGCCCATACTAGTCTCCTGTACCTCAGGTTGCCAGAGCCCACATTTCGGCACATAACACAAGCAGTATTGGTATACATGATATAATTTATCAAACAATGTCATTACTGCTAAAATCACCATATACCTACTGCACAGTATAATACTAGCCAAGCACACCAGTCAACCACACCAAATCTAAATCCAACACTACCCGCTGACGCATTACACTATATATAACTGAGGCTAAACCTTAAAAGTGGGGTCGATTATGCCTATGCCTGACCTACATTTCTAAAATCATCAGTGGAAGAGAAGCGAGCTGTCTCCGCATCAAAACCCCGTGAACACATTGTCCACCTGAACTAAGAAAATGGGGAAAGCATTGAGATATGCTGACGACCCCTTTTCCACTAATGATGCACATGTGTTATTAAGGCTAAACTCTACAGAAGTGGGCGGGATGGGAGGGACGCAAAATTCTCAACCGAATAGTCTGCTCTCTCGAACCAAAGTGGCCGACTTCTCCTAGTGCGCGCTACAACTGCGCGCTACTACTATGCGCTGATTGGTCCTTTGCGCCCACGGCTAAGCAGAATTAGCATAAAATTAAAATAATCCATTGGGCCAATCATCATTTGTCTGCATTGTTGCCCGCACAAAAATACGTATGCTGCATCATGCCGGTGCAGCATACTCTCATTTATGCAAGCAACAACTCCAATATAGTGATGAAAAAAGGCCAAATGAATGACGTTTATTTATTAACGTGATAAGAGAGAAATGTGGGCTCGACATCCCAAGGCCAGGCCTGTGATTTTATTTTATTGCCATTTTATGTAGAATCATGTATAAAGTCGATGTTATAAATGCATTGAAAAGACTACTGCTGGTTTAGTGCAGAAGGACCAGCAGTGTTGACTTCAAAGGTGTGTGATTGACAGCTAGTAATTACAATGTAATAATTGTAGTCGAGGCACCGCGGTGTGAACGGATGTAAATCTTGTGGTTTGGCCTATTTCTTCCAGTTCCAGACAGCTGTCCCAGGCACTTAGGCTAATAACACTGTATCTTGTACCAGGGCAAGTGCCATTTACTCTGTGCAAAGGGGGCACTTGTAATGGTGTTGTGTTGACAATCAGGTGAAGCCTGGCTTCAGTAAAGCTAAGGTGTGAACGTTGTGCATGGAACTTGGCTTAAAACATCAACACCTGATACCACTAGCAAGCATCTGAACAAAGCAGACAGTTGTTACAGTTGATGTCTGCTAGACAGTTGCTAAGAACTGCAGATGCCATCATATTCAAATTTCAAAGAAAGTGATTTCGATGACGATGGATTTTAATATTTTCACATGTTTTGATCTTTGTTTCTGAACACTCTTATGGACACAATTTTTTTTATTATTTTTTGCACCAGTGGCAGTTGTAATACAATATTTTATTGATACATCCGACTTCGCATTTTTTTGGTAAGTTTTTTACTTATTATAAACGTTACTACTGACAACCCAGTGAGCCAATTTTCATAATATTTTCAGCAAATTACTGTATTTCAAGCCGCACCCCAACTTTGCCGTCATCGTTATCATTTCGGCTACACACTACTGTAATTAAAGCCCCGGCTAAAATACAAGATTTACGGGTAGCTACATATTCATCCCAGATTTATGATTTTGCAATATCTTGGTAAAACTCAATAAATCTAGAGATACTCAATTTCAGTGCATATCTATACATTGATACTGAATCAATTCTCAAGTGCTTAAAGCAATAAATTACACATTTTCTTTATTACGTCTGAGGTAGTGTAAATTTGTATCTACATGTGGTGATGATGCTGAATTTATACAATGTCCTCACGGCCAAATAACAACATCAGAAAGTCTTCCAGCTTAACATTTTAGTGAACTAAATATGTTGCGCATACATCGTCGAAGTGCATAGATGAATTTGACCGACCCTTTGAGATGTGGACTAGAAACGGGCTCCTTGGTCACCTGAAGACATGTCAGGATGCAGTGCACCCATGTTGGCAGCAAGTACTCCGCTCCATTTTAATCTCTATTTTTGATACATATTAATGGCATGTGAGTAACCAACCTGATGTAGTTGTTCCATAAACGTACAAGGAACATATTATGTGCACTGCCAATAGCGATGATATAGCGGTTTTAAGTGATTTATGAACATTTATTTATTTGGGCGTGTCATGTCTGGAACAGACTGCAGTGCTGATCACTGAAGCGTATACGACTACGATTGCATATTGACATTAGGTTGTGTCAAGTAAATCTGGAATACTGTTGCTGCTGACGTTTATCGTGATTTTATGTATTTAAAAAAGTTGGATGTATCTCGAAATTCTACCTGAATGTGTGCCACTGACTGAACTGCCACGGTCTGATGTGTACGGCTAGAAATAGACTTGCCATTCTTCTTGGGATGATTGCTTACAGCAGGAATGTATTGATAAACATTGGCAATGGACTTTACCCTGGACATGTCAGTGGAGTTTACCCTGGGTCACGACAGGTCAAGCGTGCAAGCCCTCGTTGTAGGGCTGGCAGGCTCAAACAAAAACCAATTCGTGTAGTTGACATTTTATCGCGTCACGTTGGCTTCTGCCAAACCGGAAAACATGGACATCAATAAGTAACCTCCTTTCCGTGAACATTGTCACCTGGGATCGGGTGTCCGCGTGTCGCTAAATTGAATATGCATTGCATCAATGTACATTTGGTTAAGAATAAAGTGAACTCTGTTTCTGACGTTTTGATTTCGCGGGACATCAACATTTTGGCTCTGAAGGAGACGGTAGCGTCATTGATGATCACGTGATAAGAGTGTTAGTTCAACGTGGATACGAATTTCATTCCGTGTCACGACCTGGTGGAAAACGAGGGGGAGGTGTGGCACTGTTATACAAGATAGCAAAGTCGTTCTACCACCAGATTCGCAACATTGGACAAATTCGGCTAAATATCTCTGGTGATGCGTGCAAAACCCTGGTGCATGCGCTCGTGACGTCACACCTCGATTATGTAAATTAATTACTCTATGGCTTTCCGCAGACGACATTGCAGCATTTGCAATGTGTGCAAAACTGCGCAGCCCGCCTCGTCTGCCGTATGAGAAAGTACGACCAAGTCACTCCAGTGCAGCAGAACCTGCATTGGTTACCTATCTGTGTGAGCCCGACATATAAAGTGCTTGTGGTCTGTACTCTGTGATGCATGACCTGGAATCGAGTTATCTCGCGGAGTTACTGAACCGACGTCAACCGAAACTGAGATCTGCATCTTTGCCGCTATTGTCAGTACCGGCTTCACAGACAGTCACTCACAGTGATCGCTGTTTTGCTGTAGCTGCAGCCAGTCTATGGAACAGACTGCTGGACTGTGTCAGGATGGCAGACACAGCCACAGATCAAAACGCTTCTTAAAAGACACCTTTTTAGAGTAGCATTTCTGTGGATCACATGGAATTTATCAAATGCACCTACCCATATTTTATGTAATTATTATTATTTAAAAATTATTTATTACATTTTCAACCCACTTATTTATTGTTTCTATTGTTTAATACTTATCATATATTTTTGTTTACATGGAGGTCTAATAATAATGTAATGATTGTTTTAATTAATATTTTATGGTATACATTTTAGAATGATTTTTGGTTCTATCTATAATACAATTCTAAATATTGACGTGTACATGCATATAAAGCGCCTGAGAGCAATCTGATTGACAAATAAATTGTACTGTTATTATTATAACTACATTGAAACAATAGAGGACCATGGTTCAACAACTCTATATTGTCTCGTTGTGCTGGTTCAGTGGATACAAGGCAGATGGTGGTGTGCATGTTGAGATAGTGTCAGTACAGAACTTACCATTGTTGTTGGATTCACGTTTGAATTAGTCATAAGCCCGTTTTCATAATTTTTTTATCATACTCGATTATTCATTTAAATTAATGATAAACTTTATGATTACTTTATTGTTGACTAATAAACTACACATGTATTACGTTAACGACATGTAACATAACTGATATAAGTGGTATTCAACTTTTAAAAAAGAATCGGTAACATATATTTTGATGCACTTCTTATTTTTTTATAGTGCTTGCTAGGCATAGAACAAATATTAAATTTCTGATAATAATTGCGACATGTCAAGTTAGCTCAGATACAATGCACTTCAGCTAAGTCGAACCTGAAGGGACCCAATACTTCTACTTATAAGGAAGTTCCACTTATCAGGATCTATTTATTTTGTTTTTTTTACACTATCATCGGTTAATTTTGTGCGAAGTCTGTACTTTCCCGATCAACACATTAAAACATGCAGTCGGAGAAATGTTGATGTGTAAGAGTAACTAAGTCCTTACAAAATCACTATAAAATAATAGCGTTTTATATACATGTGGGCGGACAGAATTTCTTTGTTTTGTAGTAGAGATTCATGAAATTCGGGTTAAGTGAATGAAAGAAATATGAGAGAGCAGATGAAATTGAGTCAACTTAGCTGAAACTTTGACTTATGAATAGTCAACTTATTGGGATTATCTTATACTATGTGAGACACAAAGACAACCAGGAACGAGGAAAAAGAGTCGACTTATGCAAAAATCGACTTAACCAAGTTTGTATTAATGTGGAGTGTTCTGTAACAATACATCTTGGTGCTACAGAACGTGGCAAACCTTTACACTGACCTTTTTCTCGCCAAATATTTCTGGGCAGTTGTTGGTGCTGCGGAGAGCCTGGATAGCGTGGGTGTGTTCTGTGAAGTTGACAAAGGCAAACCCTCGAGATTTGCCAACTCCCTGACTGTTCACCTGGGTCATGTCACGCATCACTCGACACTGCAACAGGGCAAAGAAAAGGCTTGTGCAGCCATGTGGAACGAGTGAAGCCATGTGGAATGTGTGAAGCCATGTGGAACAAGTGAAACTGTATAGAACAATTAAAGCGATGTAGAATGAGTGAAACTGTAGAATGAGTGAAGTCATATAGAACAAGTGGAAAAGTGAAACTATGTGGAATATTAGCAAGAATTAAACTTACATAGAAGCTGTATTTGAAACTTGCAACATTTTGATTCATCTACAGCGGATCTTGATCATGCACTGAGCCACGTCACATGACATCAGTGCGTGATCAATATCCACTGTAGACAGACTGAAACGTTGCAAGTTTAAAATATGGCTCCAATGTAAGTTTAATTCTTGCAATTAAAATCTAATCTTGGAGCCATGAACAATATCTTCCATAGTGGAATCAGTTGTCATGTGGAATAAATGAAGCACTGTTCAACATGTGAAGTCACATTGAACAAGTGTATTTCTCTATTAACATTTTCCAAGTATACTATTCATGCTGGCACAACAAGCAGCTGATTTGCTACCATGAATCTGCATGCCCACCAGGTGTCTATATGCCACCGTTGTGTGCATGTCAACCACCTTACACTACACAGCCGAGTAACGTACCTTCTCCATTTTATTTATATTTTTACTCAAGCACAAAATAAATGTACTTGTACCGCTTCTGCATGGTAGTGAACTGTCACTCACTTCAGTAATGTGAGCCTGGTGGTCATCGGCAGCCTTGAGGAATATAGTCTTGAGTTGCTTGTCATCCACCCGTACGGGAATGTTGTGGACACAAAGGCGAGTCGTCGACACGAAGATGTTCTCGTTCTTCAGCTTCTGGCGTTTCACTGTTTCTATCTACAAATACATTTTCATTTTAATCAAATGTTATCTTACTCCCTGGAGAGCCTAAAATAATTATGCTACAAATAAAATGAATCAGACAAACATATTTTAAACAATTTAAACAATACAATAATACCAAAGCTGACTAACATGATAATAATGTAGAAGAGAGAAATAGGTTTCATGTCTAACAAAAAAGGTAAGTAACAGTTTCTGGAAATGTGGCAGCATCCGCTATGGCTGTCCAGGCCGATTTGGGAAGAGGGAAGTGTAATTCATAGTTCTGGTAGATAATTCTCATTATCAGTTTCTAATAAGAACATTATGCGAGTGTTAGCAATATTAATTAGCTTTCGTTTGAAGCAAAATAACATACATTGCAAGTGTTTATGACACTGAGGCAAAGTAACACATATTGGAAACTAATCTTATTAAGGTAAAGGAATAAATCAGGCAACCTAATGCGAGGTATTGTGCAACATCTTAATTGTAAAGGTGTACTCATTATAAGTCTTACAGGTTTCTTAGAGATCACCAAGGTTGGAATATAATCAGATAATAAATTAAACTTGACATTTCTTGTAACAGTTGCAACTGAATAAAGAGTATTATTATTATTAAAAAGTAACAAATAATAAAACAAACATTAACTAATAATTTGATATAATCCAAAGAATAAATTTAGTTTAATAATTAGTTTGAAGTGAGAAGCAGGTGCATGTGAACAACGCCTTGCCTTCATTCTCTTTGTGAGATCAGCCTGGGCCAGTCCCTGAGCTGCCTGGGTCCCTGGACGAATCACTGAAACATGAACACATCACAAAGTCAAGTGTATTCTTGGAAGACCGTCATCTCTCATTCATATGTGAGCCATGAGATGGGTAACTACTACTTGATCACATAATTTTCATAGGCTGCAACGTTACCGTAACATGGTCAGTGGTAATGTCCAGTCAAAAGATCTTTATTATGAGAGTGAAACGAATTTGAAATTACAATTGAGGCCCACCTTTCTTGGGAAAAGTGACCCCAACCAGTACTAATAAAGAAACAATATTTCTTGGACATCAACCAGGGACTGAGCCAGACAAAAAGCACATGTTATGACGATAGATAAGAGCTATGGATTGTCGGTGTCATTTTGATGTGTGTTCGTAGATGGGAAAAGATCATCCTGACTATGGGGGATTGCCGATGATGAGATGAGAACTAGTTTCACTACATTAACAAGCACACAAGGAAAATCCATCAATAACAAAATCTGTTGTTAAAGTTAAGGACTGTTTTTAAAATGCAAAAGATGCTGCCGTTTCACAGAGGACATTAGGCAGAGCATCACAGTGTTGATAGTTTTCCGTATACAAGATCATTATTAGGAGTGAAATCGATTGATAATTTTATTTTAACTAGATAATATGTTTACTTTACACTATTTTCGATGGATCATTTACATCAATTATACAACATGTATTAACATATGTACAAAGGATTAAAATTAACAAAATATTTTCTTTATATAAATAAATAAAAAATACATAAACAATAAATAATGGCAGTCAAACGGTCCCCATAACCTTCCCTCTGCCAGTACACTGCTCCCTGTATAGACTTACATCCCTCGCGGACGAGGTACAGGTTTCTGTTGTCCTTGGATTCTTTTGTAACTCCCGGCTTTTTCAGTTCCTTGGCCTTCTCCCGTGGGACTGCTACAGTGACATTGAGCCTTCTTCCCTCCAGCACCAGCCCTGCTCCCTGCCAATGCCAGTCATAACGTTTATCACAACGCTACTTATTATCTGAGTCACATTCTAAAGTAGAATTAGTAGAAAACACACTACTAAATACCTGCCAATTTTTTTTTGAAATCCGGGAGATTCATCAGTGGTTCAGCACGCTTCCCATGTCGTCATGCTGTCTTTGACCTTGACATTGGAAGAATGGGGGGTGCTTCTGAAATTCTGTTACCACCATGTTGCCGTATTTTTGCCACCAATCCTCCGTAACCTAAGATTCTCCACCGTCTCGGCTTGACTCATGACATTGGAAGACGGGGGGAGGTGTTGTTGAAGATTTTCAGCAGCAGAAATCCGGGAGATCTGCCTGTATTCCGTGAGACCGGGAGACACACCAAAAATCTGGGAGACTCCAGGATTTTCCGCGAGACTTGGCAAGTATGCTACTATTGGTAATTATGAATCAAAATATCAATACATTGCGACAGTCGATGTGATGATAGGGTACTACTGATAGTAAACTGAACTATCGACAGTTACATTTGATAGTCAATTCAACTATCAATAGTTATAGTCACTAGTACACTGAACTATCAATACTAACAACAGTTTGCAAACAGATCAGCAGGTCACTTGTGTCACAAAATAACATTGTTTGTAAACGTGCTTTTTTAAATTCATGTTATTTCACATATTTACCAATAATCTAACATCCACAATTGTTGAAGACGGCACCATTCATAGATTCATATTCTGAAGTGCCTCTAAAGTCATGAGATGGTGCTACAAATAGATTATAGTTTCAGACTGCTTTTCCTGGGTATTCGTTATCCCAGGAAACATGGTTGGCACGTTTTTCCTACCCTGGTAAATACTGGGTGGTAAATACCGGTAAAACCCATCCTGGGAAAAAACCCAAATAGTGGTAAAACCCATCCTGGGAAAAAACCCAAATAGTGGTAAAACCCATCCTGGGAAAAAACCCAAATAGTGGTAAAACCCATCCTGGGAAAAACCCAAATAGTGGTAAACCCATCCTGGGAAAAAACCCAAATAGTGGTAAAACCCATCCTGGGAAAAAACCCAAATAGTGGTAAAACCCATCCTGGGAAAAAAAACCAAATAGTGGTAAAACCGGGATAACTGGGAAAAACTTTAAACGCGATAGTTTTCCTGGCAAGAAAACTATCGCGATACTATGGCAATAGTAATGACACTACTGCAATAGTATTGCAATTATAACTTACCCCAGTAGCCACCTTTACACACTACCATTGGCTCGTGAGGATAGCCAATCATAATAACACCGCTCTCTTGTAAGAATAGTCAGATGAGTAACTCTGGGGATTTCCTGGTTGCTCTTTGATATAGGGTGTGGGCGTTTAGTTCCCACAAACATGACCAGCAAAGACAGCAACTGGGACGATACAAAACAGATTCGGCAATGGTATCTGTCAAGTAGTGTAGTACAGGTACTACCATCCCCGACTCGAGAGGATGCATACAACTGATCAGCTATCATCTCTCACCTGTTCATCACTTGCACACTTCAGGCATTCACCAGCGTAGCTCTTCTCCTTGTACTGCACAAATGCACAGCCTGTTAATGCAACACAAAATGTTCATTGATCACAAGTTTCATACACAGCTTTGCCGTAGAGACATTTATTAATAATAATAATAATAACATAACTTCTATTGAGCCTAAATCATTGGAAACCTCAGAGGCGCATCAAAACAAAAGGATTGGTCAATCTCAAAATCCATAAGCAGTATTCCAGTTGTCAACAGATGGGTCAAGGTGCCAGGTAGCTGTGGTGGATATGCAAGGTTGTAAAGATAAGTTTTTAAATGTTGACAGAATTTTGTAATATTTTCAACTGATCTAATACCAAGAGGGAGCATATTCCAAAGAGTTGGTGCAGCAACAGAAAAAGCCCTAGTTCCAATGTTAGTGTTGACTCTAGGAACAAAAAGTAGGTCAGAACTAGATGATCGAAGCTGGATAGGTTTTCTTACAGGAGTAAGCAATGAATGCAACTAAGAGGATTGCTTACTGGACAGTGCTTTTTAAACCTGAAATTGCCATAATGGTGACAAGTGCAAAGGTCACTCATCCTTTTGGTAGGACAGAGGAAGGAAAGTCAGTGAAAAGAAACTCCATTCACCATATTTTAGTATCATGTATTTCTTTCAGATTCTAAATATACACCACAATGGCTTTCACAAACATGTCCATTATATCATATGATAGGCTGGTATCATGAAGACTGGGTTGTTCGCCAAAGGTGCAGTCTTTTATTTATATATCTCATGCAGCTGAAGAATAAGTGCACAAAGAAAGGGTGATATATGTGTGTTGATAACCAACAGTGAGCTATATTTATCATCCATAAGAACCACAACAATAGAAAAAACAACTTATGCACATTACATTAGTTTGTGAAGAATTGTAACACAGCGGTAAGAGCTCCGGACTCTCGACTGAGAGAACATGGCTTCGAATCCTGTGCGGCAGCAAGTTCGTTTACTCTACACTGCCTCAGTTCACTCAGCTGTATGAATGAGTACCTAGCTATAGACAGTCGTGGATATTTGTGTACGAATAGTCTTTGCGCATTAATTGCAGCATGGCTGAAAGCTTCCCAGAGAAATTGAGACAGTGTTCGATTGAATAGGCCTGCCAGGGAGTAAAGTGTAAAGTACTTTGAGCAGTCCTGAAGACTGGATACTGCGCTATATAAGAACTTACCTTTTACTTTTTACATGAACACATAAATACAAGATATCTGGTTACTTACCCCTTGAATGTTCCGTTTTTGGGTCCATCACTATGCGACAATAGCACAGTTCCCCATAAGGCTCAAACAACTCATCCAAATCCTCTTCCTCAGCATCAAACGGGAGATTCCTAGACAGGGAATGACACAGGATAATGAGAAATGGAAGATAACGAGAACAAGAAAATCACTTCAAACATAAACATGCAGGTCATGTTAGAGAGGTTATATTATGCAGAGGGTTTGGTTGTAGCCACGTATCGGGGAAAATTGCTACACTGGCTCCACCTAGAGAGTGAAACATGTTAACACTGTCACAAAGTGGTTTGTATAGAATTGAATCAGGCTTTAGAACAGTGGTTTTGTATACAAAGTATGGTTGATGGTGCTGCCATCTCTGGTATGTATTGTCGCGGAGGTATACGCTGGTGTCCTCTGGCGATTAAGGCGTGTAATGTTTTAACTGCCGACGAGTCAGATTTAATTAATTTCATTTGTAGCGTACACCACTAATTCTACGGTTAGGTATACCAAATTTGGTACCTGTAGAAATTATTTAACATGACTGGTAATATGGTGACCTTGCAATCTACTTATGTTGTGGTTATAAGAAGATTATATTATGAACTTATAAAAGTTGTTTACAAAAATGTAGGTGTGAAAAACACTAGGGTCACACCTAGCTTATGAATAGAGTGCGTGTTTTATTAAAATTATGGATTAATTCATGAGAGTTGGAATGTACGATGAATATTGTGGTATCCGGCTCGATACAGGGAATCCAGTGATATTAATTATGTAAGTAATTCACGTAAGTTAAAGATTGAATGAGCACTTATATAGCCAAACGTTTAGCTCACAAAATCTATTTTAAACTCAGCAAGTTGAATGGATTGCTTCGAAGTGTGAATGGTTTCGGGGGCTGGTTTTTGAAGCGACTTTAATTTGTATTAAGTGTTAATTGGTCAGACTAACTTCCGGCCATCAAGCTATATAAGGGCAGGACGGCCATTCGAGGCCAGACGAACATTTGAGCAGAAGAAAGTTTTGCACTCTCGTCTCCAGGAATTGGGCTGAAACGTGTGTCTGCCCAACGCCTGTAGTAAATACTTCTACGATTTCAACAGTACTGATTAGTTGTGAGATGCTGCACTTCTCACGCATTGAAGTAGACTGAGCGATAACCGACTGCAGTTCCGTTTTGACGTGATCTTCGAATGCGAGGCCACCACCGTTTCGTCATCTAGCTGTCGTAACACAGACTCCGTGACAGACCTTCTTGACAACCCCGAAGTCGTGACATCGTTTCCGTGTTGTCGCCTGGTGATTCGCGTGGGATCAACAAGGCAAATCTATCGTCTACTTGATCGCCCGAGTCGTCTGCTTTCATCTACGTGAATTCATTCGCCGAACGCCTTTCGACTTCGTCCTGACATCTCGCCGAACGTGACCGATGCGAACGTTGACATTCGCACATCACGAGACATTCATTGGTTACAGTTCATAGACTTTACAACGGTGTATACCCGTCTTCATGTAAGTGACCAGCTGTTTAAATTGTCTCCCATGTAATTTTGTATTTGGATGCATACTCGTCGAGTACAATGTAGGGTGTTATAAATATAATGTCACAGCTGAGTAACGGTTGTCCAACTATCACTGAACCGCATATGTTTATGTTGTATTAAATGGGAACGCCAGTTGGCTTCTCGTACATACATATCTGATGTCACGTTATATCTCTCGTTCACTCCGAATCCTAGTGCACCTGAACCTATAACTTGCTATGTCAAATTAGGTACCGCCAATTTATTAATACTTACACACGATTTTGTGACAAACACTAATAGCAATTTTTAATAAAAAAATGATACGTTCCACAGTGGTGACGGGGGTTGAACCAACCATTGTTTTTGGACTTTGTAAAGTTACTTAGACCATCCTTAGATATAAGAATTGCAATATATAATATAGTGTGAGCCAGAAACAGGAGATTTGCATTAAAACACAATTAAATATTCACCTGATGAACAATGTCCGCCCTTGATTTACATCACTCTTTCTTGGCACCATGTTCTTTTTTGTCCTCTCTGTTAGCGGAGGCAACACAGAATGCATTTTACTTTTCATTTCAAACAAACTACCTGGTTTATTCAACAAAAGAAGCAACACAGATGGAGCAGTTTGTAAAATTAGAATAAATTATTAATACACTGGCTATGTCACCCTGTCACTGCACTGTGAGGAAAGACTCCTGTTAATAAGCCGTCTCTAGATCACAGAGATTATACGATGCCCTTGGATAGCTACAATGTTACTATTCAATGCTAAGCTACAACATTATTCCAGTCCACTGGGGCTCCCGATTGAAATTAAAAAAACTCATCAGTCAACATTAGCATGCCTACATAATTTTAGTCACATAAATGCGAAACTGATGGAGATATACCAAGACATACAAAATGATAGAGACCAACGTTCAATTTTACAATATAATATTACTACTTGGTGTCATTGTTGTCAATCTTCTCAGTGGCCAAGAGAATATACGGGCTTTCAGTTAACCTTTTGTAGTGGCCATTTAAGGTCAACTAGACCCATATTTTTATGACACATGCATAATTAAGTTGGAGCACATCATATACAAATAATAAACATTTGTTATTTTATAAGATTGGTATTTGATGAGACATTGTTAAGTAGACTTGTGTGATGTCAGCATATGAATGTGTGATTATTATGCTAGGTTCAAGGCTGAGTAAATACAGATATCAATGTTATGATGCATACAATGTTAGCGTAATTTACAATGGATGAAGTGGCGTGATTTACGAATATCACTCAATAAAATGTATGACTTAAAAATGCATAGCTAAAGATAGCGATTTGTAAAATACTTTGCTATGTTGAGATGAAAAGGTAACTTAGCAAACTGCTGAATGTTTTCTTATGTTACTACATCGTAATATTCAACTAATTTACCTTTGCTTTGTTTATTTTCCCCTGTATCATCATCGTCACTATCATCATCGTCAGTATCATTGTCACTCGTGTCATCACTGCACGAGTCACTGTTGCTGGGTTCTTTTTCATCTTCATCCAAATCATCGTCATCGTCGTCATCTTCATCCTCATCACTATCAGAAGTCATTTCCTTGGAAACTTCAGCCTCCTCATTGTCAGACTTCATTTCTATAACAGGAGGAGATTACCGTACACCAAAAACAAATTTTTACTAAATTAATTAAATATTGTACTTGCGAGCATATTTGTAACATATTAAATCATAAATAGTATTATAGTTATTATTTCTCAGCCAGTTATCATGCTGGTATTAGTTTGTTTTAATAGATAGTAAAACATCTACCAATGTTAACAAAGGTTTCGACCCCTTCAGTGTCTTAAACAAAGATGTATATAGACATAAAATTGTGTATGACATGTTCACCAAAGTGTACATAAAACTAACGGACAAAAAAATGAAGAAAAAACAATCATAAAACGGGTTACATAAAAATTAAGGTACCTTCATCTTTTTCTTCTTGACTTTCATCACTTTCACTGTTGTCATCTTCCTCATTTGCGGCTCTTAGTGTTTGGTCTGTGGAGCTCTCCGCTTTGTCATCACCTGAGGTTGAAATGTTACAGCAAGCATGACTAGTCATAAAATCACCACTATATATGAGGACTGGCTAGATTTATGTCATCGATACAAACAAAGACTAATACCACAGGTTGTGGTAAAACTACCCAGGGGTAATTAATATGCCAAAGAAATATAATAATGTATATTTACCTATTTGTGCCATCCGAAAATGTTCTTTAAATAAATCTTATAATCAAGTAATTATTTAAACATACCTATTAATGTATAGTTGGATGGGAATGTATCTAGGAAAGTACACTGTATATAACTGTTTCAAGGTAAACATTGAAATAACCCCATTACCTGGCTTTCCGATTGCGTCCACATATTTGCTCTTGGGAACCGCCCAATCAACTGCAACTGGTCGCCCTGGAAAAGTAACATCACAACAACATTAATATTTACTATGTGGGTAAATCAAACCACTGCCTGCTTCAAGAATATAATTTCTTAATTACTTATGCTAGAATATTAACAACAAAACATGGGCATCAGCCAATTTCTCATGAAAAAACAATACACACTAAATCAACCAATTACACTTAGTTTGAATAGTTTAATACATAAAAGAATTGGTAAAAATAATTCTGCTTCAGGTATATAATTTTGTAGATACTTACGGGAGAATTTTAACAAATAAAACATGGGCATAAACCAATTTCTCGTAAAGAAAACAACTGAATCAACCAATTATATTGAGTTTGAAGAGTCTAATGTATAAGAGAATTGGAGAAAAAAAAATTAGAGAAGACATTGAAACATGATGCATTGATAGACTGTATGAAGAAAAGAACATCACAGAAAAGCCAAACGTGCATTGACTTTTCACATGTCAGAAATCTGCCAACTCTTCTAGGATGCATAAAATGCCCCACAAGTAACCACCGACAGGTACACAGAGCAGCAACACTGGGGAAAGATATCAAGTTACATGTCACTTAGCTACTTTTAAGTATATTTCATATTTTGCATAATAAGCTACACAATGCAGCGCATAGGTTTATCACAGATATATACCTAGAATGGGTTTGGCATTCTTCTCTGTCAGAGCTTTATTTGCATCTGCAATCTTCAAAAACTGCACAAAGCCAAAGCCAAACATCTTGCCATCTGAAAAGTAAACAGTAATCATAAATTCATGTCCCTGCTCCTTTAGTAGCACTTACTAGTATCTACTAACCTGCTAATCTTCACAACAGCAACATAACCTTATAATCAACCTAAACCAGCAGTAAATAACCCACTGTCCATTATGGTCTAGCCACAAGTAAATGTAAATAAAAACAAGAAGAAAAAATCAGATAATTAATCATGTACTTGTCGCAAAAATTATATTAAAATGTTACACTGTTCCCAGTGAAATCATACTAATTTTACCCACATAATGTAATGTGAAATGTAAAGTGACATGCTTTAATAATTGTACATGTTTCTTGAATAAACGCAATTTGGTAAACTACATAGCATTATTTACCATTTTAAATATCAATAAAACAGTTCCATAAGTAACAAAATACAACATACCTGGTTTTATAGGTATTTTGACTTCGGTAAGTTCACCAAACAAGGAAAATTCTTTACGCAAATCTTCTTCCTTGCACTGTAAAAAAGGTACAGGTAAGTTCTTATATATAGCGGCACTCCAATCTTGATCACCGACTGCTGGAGCAAGTTTTTGTTAACATGATTCAAGGAACACATACTGATGACACAAAATACAGATGAGCTGTTAAACTGAACATTTAGGTAATAATGAGAAATGTGTTCCATATAGCAGGCACTCACTGTGATTATCAGAAATATTTCTAGCACTTTGAATACATCTGCCCTGCAACCATCCACGGAACAACAACCAAGAAAAGCCATTATCAACATGACACAATTTTGATCTTTTTTAAATTGTGCCCACACTGGTGTCCGCTGGAAGGGAGAGTTTCACCTCTCAATTACCTCAGGTAGGAGAAATTACATCTACAAAAGCATCGCATATCTGAAACAAACCCTAAATAACTACTGTTGTGTTTTTTTAAAGCATTGCACATTAACCATCAACAGTTTTACACAAACCCAGATATCGTGCATAAAACACATCAGCACTTGATGTACATGGATGCAGGGTCATGTTGAATATCATTAATGATTGGTTTGTTTTAAATTTGTACATTAATAAGTTACATGTTCGAGTATGGTATGGTTTAGAGGTTGACCTTACCTTGAATGAGAGGTTTCTCACGATTAGACGACACTGTTTCAAGTTCTTGGGTATTGTGAGAATCTCCATTTGTGAGAGCCGAAGAACAGAGAGAGAACCATCCACGACTGGAGACAAGAGACACATGCTATTAATGCAGCCGATCAAAAACACTACCAGATACATAGTCAATCAAAAACACTCTAACACATACACAGCCAATCAGAAAAACTCTAGGACATACACAGCCAATCAAAAACACTTTACATAACACATACACAGCCAATCAAACATTAGCACATCCACAGCCTAATCTAACACACACAACCAATCAATATTTGTTTTAACCCATCTACAGCTTATCAAACACATGACACACTACAACTTAGCAAAAACATGTTTTAATTTCCATTGATTTCTACAAATGTCTACAGAGAATAATAATATATGGTTTAGAAAACCACAGAATACTAGATTCTGTAAAAAAAAAACATATTCTACATAGTATTATATTATTGCATAAAAATCCTACAGTATATATATATGTTTATTTACAGAATTCCATAGAGACCACACACAATCAATATTAGTTCAATAAACACAAATAATCACACCTTGTGACAGTAGATCAGTAAATTTGGCCAACCATACACAAGTTGTGACATCTCAACAAATATGGTTAATTACACAGAAGTAATGACAGCTCCCTTGGCTGAGCCAATCACACTCAAGTCATGACAGCTAAAAAAACAGCCAATCACACACGTTCTCTAGCAAATGTGGAATCACAGCCAATCATGTTCGTGTAAGTTAATTTAATGTTACAATATCGAAAACAGAATGAGATAGGCAGGATATGTATAAAGAACGAGTGAAGGCAGACTGTCAAAAAGAGCATGGAAATCAGAAGAGGGTAGCAAATGACAATGAGGAAGAACAAGGCTGAGAAACAGGACCTTAGGAGGGCAGGTGTGAACAGCCAAGAATGGAAAATCATTGCGGATGACAGAGAGAGTTAACAAGAAAAGCAAAACATTCTACAAATTAAGTGATGTGGACCCACCCCACAAGGGAGCAAGGGGAGAAGAATGTTAACCATCTAGCTCTTACTTTCTGTTGGCTTCCATTTCTGCAATATCCGAGTGGCCTGCACTGCCTCTTTCTTGTTTTGTAACCTCACAAATGCTGCAGGAGGGGCCCAGCCCTCTACGGGAAATGTCAGCTCTGCTCTCTCCTTGATTCCACTGGAAACATCATGCAAGTGGCCAGTGAAAACTGCTCAGTAGGCTAAGTACTACTGATACTCATTGTGATGGCAAACAAAAAATCCAGTTTCTGGAATGATACTTCCTGGCAAACAAATGTATTTTTTTGTGATTTGAAAATATACTTATGTCTACATAACAATGTGTGTGGAAGACAGTGGCGTAACGGCTAGAGCTTCGGACTCTCAGTGAAGACAGTGGCGTAATGGCTAGAGCTTCGGACTCTCAGTGAAGACAGTGGCGTAATGGCTAGAGCTTTGGACTACCAGTGAAGACAGTGGTGTATTGGATAGAGCTTTGGACTCTCAATGAAGACAGTGGCATAATGGCTAGAACTTCGGACTCTCAGTGAAGACAGTGGCGTAATGGCTAGAGCTTCGGACTCTCAGTGAAGACAGTGGCGTAATGGCTAGAGCTTTGGACTACCAGTGAAGACAGTGGTGTATTGGATAGAGCTTTGGACTCTCAATGAAGACAGTGGCATAATGGCTAGAACTTCGGACTCTCAGTGAAGACAGTGGCGTAATGGCTAGAGCTTCGGACTCTCAGTGAAGACAGTGGCGTAATGGCTAGAGCTTTGGACTACCAGTGAAGACAGTGGTGTATTGGATAGAGCTTCGGACTCTCAATGAAGACAGTGGCATAATGGCTAGAACTTCGGACTCTCAGTGAAGACAGTGGCGTAATGGCTAGAGCTTCTGACTCTCAGTGAAGACAGTGGCGTAATGGCTAGAGCTTTGGACTACCAGTGAAGACAGTGGTGTATTGGATAGAGCTTCGGACTCTCAATGAAGACAGTGGCATAATGGCTAGAACTTTGGACTCTCAGTGAAGACAGTGGCGTAATGGCCAGAGCTTCTGACTCTCAGTGAAGACAGTGGCGTAATGGCTAGAGGTTTGGACTCCAGTGAAGACAGTGGTGTGGCTTGGACTCTCAATGAAGAGCTTCATTGGACTCTCAATGAAGACAGTGGCTTAATGGCTAGAGCTTCTGACTCTCAATGAAGACAGTGGCGTAATGGCTAGAGCTTCGGACTCTCAATGAAGTCAGTGGCGTAATGGCTAGAGCTTTGGACTCTCAATGAGAGTAGCATAATGGCTAGAGCTTCTGACTCTCATGGAAATCATCATTAGATGAATTTATAACCTCTATTGATATACCTTACGATTGGTGTTGCGGTGTGACTGTCAAGGCTGATGAGAGAGTAATTGCAATTATCAATGTATATTTACCATATGAAAGCAATGACAAGGAAGAAGAATACATGAGTGACCTCAGTGCAATCAGTACTATTGTTGATGATTTAAACTGTACTAGTGTGTTAATCATTGGTGATTGGAACGCTGATGCTAGTAACCCAAAATCATGGTTTTATAAGTACCTAATGGAGTTTTGTACAGATAATGGATTTGTTTGGTCTAGTGGCCTGCATTTACCTAATGACATGTATACTTATGTAAGTGAAGCCTGGGGGAGTACGTCATGGCTCGATCACTGTGTTTCGACTGAGGATGGAAATAATGTAATTACTGGTATGGATGTAGTATATGACTGTAATTTATCGGATCATTTCGTGCTTAATATCAACATATGTTTAGAACTGGCCCCAAAACTAGAAAAAGTTAGCAGTGTACAAATGAAGAAAAATAATTGGGCTAAAGCCAATGAAAGAGATATTCATAATTATTGTAATTATTCTGGTATATTGCTACAAGACCTACAAACAATGAATCAGGAAGTGTTGACCTGTACAGATATAAATTGTCAGAACAAAGATCATGTTAAAGAAATTGAGAGATTTTATGATGACATATGTAATGTTCTCATTAAAGCCAGTTGTGATACGATAAGTAGGCAAACAAGCACTAACTATAACAAACCAGGTTGGTCTGAATATGTTGCCGAGCTACATGGCACAGCGAGGGAAACATTATTGAACTGGAGAGCACATGGAAGTCCAAAACATGGACCAATTTTTGACATGATGAAAGAGAGTAGAGCTAGATTTAAATATGCACGCAGGTTTATTGAAAGACATAAAGAAACAATCAAGGCTGACAATATGGCCAATAATTTGCTGAATGAAAACACTGCTGAGTTCTGGAAAGACATTAGGACCACGAAGAAATGTAACACTACACTTCCAAAAACTGTTGATGGTGTAACGGGTCAAGAGGAGGTGGCTGAAATGTGGAAAAAGCACTACAAGGGTCTACTAAATTGTTTAAAAAATGAATCGTTAAATACTATAAACTATGATCTAAACAATTGTGAATATACAGATGTCATAGTAAACAGTGATGAAGTAACAACAGCAATTAATAAACTAAAATGCGGCAAATCACACGGTGCCGACAATATATGTGCTGAACATCTAAAATACTGTGGTCAAAGAGTTGCAGAAATGTTAGCCTTATGTATATAAAAAATGTTTGTTCATGGATATTTACCTGAAAACCTATTGCACGTACAGCTTATACCTATTATCAAAAACAAAGCTGGTTTGTTAAGTAGTAAAGATAACTACAGGCCTATTGCCATCGCAAGTGTACTGTCTAAGATATTAGAGTTCATAATTCTAGACAGAATAGAATCCTATATACTAACATGTGATAATCAATTCGGTTTTAAAAAGGGACACGGTACTGATTCATGTATATACGTAATGAAAGAGGTGATTAATAGATACAAGATGCTAGGAAGTACAGTGTACCTTTGCTTCTTAGATGCCTCCAAGGCGTTCGATCGTGTTAACCATCTTACGCTATTTAAGAAACTTGAAAGAAGAAAGGTCCCCGGCTATATTATCAGACTGTTAGTCTTTTGGTATAGTCATCAGAAAATGTTTGTAAAGTGGGGAAATGTTATATCAGATAGTTTTACTGTAAGTAACGGTGTTCGTCAAGGTGGAGTCTTGCCTCCATACTTATTTAATATCTATATGGATGACCTTAGTATGTTGCTAAATCGCTGTAGAATCGGTTGTTACACTGGCAAAACAAAAGTGAACCATCTGATGTATGCGGATGATGTAGTATTAATATCACCGTCCAAGAATATAAAGGTTGATAAAAACTTGTTGTGAATATGGAACTACGCATGACATTATATATAATGGTGAAAAAAGCAGTGTGATGTATTGTGCTCCCACAAAGGTCAAACATCTGTTACCTACAATTTTTTCTGTTCAGGGTCGCACCATTGAAAGACAGAATATTGTGAAATATCTGGGTCACATTATTAATGAAGACATGTCTGACGAAGATGATATCAATAGACAGATTAGAACTTTGTATGTAAGAGGAAACATTCTATGTAGACAATTTAAAAATTGTAGCACCAATGTCAAGCTACTTATTTTTAAGACTTATTGTGCATGCCTGTACACCGCTCAGTTATGGAGTACCTACAGGCTTAAGATCATGAACAAATTAACTGTAGCCTACAACAATTCACTGAGAATCCTTTTAGGGATCCCAAGATATTCTAGCGCGTGTGAAATGTTTGCATATACAAATTTGCCAAGTTGTCAATGTGTTATAAGAAGGAGTATATATACATTTATGAAACGGATAAAAAAGATTAACAATTATATTGTTCACAGTGTTGTAAATAGTGACATGATATATTCGTCCCTGCTGCAGAAAAAGTGGATGAAACAATTATTTTGTCTACGTTAATACTCATTATGTTATTATACTAATTATTCATGATATGGCTGCTCTGACGTGCACACAATTGTGTTTAGTAGCTTTGTTGGTGTTATTACATGTATGACTATGGAACTTTCCTTATATTAAGGACTGAGTCTGAAATAAACTTATCTATCTATCTATCTATCTCAATGAAGACAGTGGCGTAATGGCTAGAGCTTCGGACTCTCAATGAAGACTGTGGCGTAATGGCTAGAGCTTTGGACTCTCAATGAAGTCAGTGGCGTAATGGCTAGAGCTTTGGACTCTCAATGAGAGTAGCATAATGGCTAGAGCTTCAGACTCTCAATGAAGACAGTGGCGTAATGGCTACAGCTTCGGACTCTCAATGAAGACAGTGGCGTAATGGCTAGAGCTTCAGACTCTCAATGAAGAGATTCCAGGTTAGACTCCTCTTGCTTGAGTTTTGAACTTGGGCAAGTTCTTTCATTTCATGGGTGTATGAATGAGTTTCTGGTTATAGACGTTATTATTTATATCCATTTATGTATCAGTAAAATGGTTGTAAATTACAGTTATTACATTGAACTTTACAGTAAATTCAGTAATACCACTGCAGTGATTTTCTTTGATCTCATTTCCAGAAGTTACCAACATAATGTAAATAAAGCATCTTACCTCTGCTTCAACAAACGTTGAAGCTTAGCTTTGGTGACCCCTTTCTTGAAGCCTTTCAGAACCACCGTTGCCGCAGCTATTTTGCCTTTTATGTTTGCTGTCTCTGTCGTGTTTTCCGCATTGTTCCGTTTTTTCTTCTTCTTCTTGGGCCTTTCTTGCACCGGGGACACAACAGTTTCTTCTGTGTCTTTATCACCTGATACACAGAATTGTTTGACAGGAGAATCTATAGACCACCTCAACAGTTGATATGGCAGCAAACAAAACTCGGGATGGGACAAAATATAATTCATTGACGAGAAATTAATAAATTGTTGTTGCACCTTCTGTATGTATTTAGTGTCAAATGGATGGGTATTCTCCAATAACTGCACACACTGAAAAAGCTTTTTTCTACCTTGAGTACATAAATTAATTAAATTCAATGCTGTCATTTAAATGATACTAAATCATCTGAGTGTGTGTGTGCATGCATGCATGCGTGGTGTGTGTACAACAAATATTCCTAAATGCAACATATGCAGACCACTCCATTAGGCGAAATAAAATAACAGCTGTGTTTCCAGTAACCTGACCGTCCCTAGTATTTCCATGCGACACGCATTTTTTTCAAGAACAAAGAAAAATGTTTTTATGATGCCGACCCTCGACCCTTGCCTCTGACCAAAAACTTTTCATTTAACATTATATTCCGCAAACGACTATTACAACGATCATTAATCATGTTAAAAATTACAAATAATCATTACAAGTCTTGAAAACTGACCTTTTGGAACGAAAATTCTGCGATCGTCCCTGGTATTGAATAAATTTCCGTGTAAATCGTGCAAAGTGTCATGGCGACCCTGCTACATACCTCGTGTCAACCGACGTAAACAGGGACGTGGAAGGCGCTAACACAAACTGTTTCGTGATTGCTGTCTGGTTGTCCGCTAAGCGCATTGAAGACATGTTGTTAATTAAATATACTTGTCACATCCGGTTTCTAACACAAAACTCGAAGGAATATCAGCAGCTTCGGTTACGCTGGCTCAAAGTGATATAGTCTGGGTTTCGTAGTTCTAACAAATTCCGTTGGATGGCATCATATACGGTGCTAGCTAGTGGTTGAACAAAAATAATAAATAAAATAAACTATTACAATAGGTCTGCATACCCAATTTTTTTGGCAATAAAATGTTTTAAAAAATAAATATTTTTCCTACCTACCTACCCTTTTAAAAAATCAATGTTACAGGAAACACAACTATATTTTATTATGGCCTTTCTATGAGATATGATACAGAACCTCCAAAAACAATGCTCTAAAAATCACCAAAATATTATTTTTTGCAAATAATTATATTTCTGGCTATACCACAAATATTCAGATATTCATAGTCAGAATGTTAAACTAAAACGTATTATCCACTTAACAAGGGGTCAAAAAGCTTTAAGCAAACTGGCTTTGTGTGAGCTTACAAAAATTTCTTGCAGAAAGTTTAATGGTATTAAAATAGGACGGTAAGTAGTACTAAGTACTACAGAACCACATATGCTGTGTAATAATCAACTTAATTTTGTTGAAAGGTGAACTTCTACAAATGCGCCATTGTTGCCATGAAGAGTCTACCCTCTTTGGCACACAAACTCATCCCTATCCAGTTAGCGTATCCATTTAAATGGTGTAGTACACATACTGATTACGTAATCCAAATTTTCTCAATGATATATATTTAACAGCTCTAGTTTGTCATGCGACTTTACCAGTATCGGTTGGTTCGACTGGCTCTTCTTCAGTCTTTTCTGTTTTACTGGCTTTCTTCTTCTTTGGCTTTTCTTTTGCAAATGAGCAACCAAGTCTTCGTCCATTCAGAGTGTGTGTAGCACCACTGGCTGTTTCTGCATCTTCCCTGAAATAAACAAATTAATAGTCAGCATGATTTTAATATGATAGCAAATTATAGTATCTGGTATATTATATGCATCGTAACACATAAAGCCACAGTCAGTCCATGTAGCAATTTTATAGTCTCAGGTTAGCAATGTTCAGATGCCCTCTTGATCAGGTATTTTAGCGATTTGATGATTCAAATATAATCATCATGACATCAGCACCTGTGTAAACAATAAAATCAGCACTGTTCACTGGTTAATCGACATTGAGCCCAGTGAGCAGTGAATAAACAACAAACTGGATATCATCATATTTATGTCACTTCAGCATTTACTGCTCACTTTGTTCCTTATTTTCAGGTCCAACAAACATGTATTAAATGGCGCTACTGCACTCACAATAAGTCTATTTAGATCACTGTTCAAAAATTGAACCTGAAATTGGATCAGTGTGTTTATGTTACATTTTGTGGCAGATTTGTGTTGCTAAATTGTTTGTGAACTTACCGCAATGAGAATGTAACATAACCAAATCCTCGTCCGCGCTCAGTGCCTGAAACAAGATCAATTCATTGTTCAATGAATGTTGTACTTGTTAATAAACACTGTACAATTATGAAGATGTGAACACATACACAAAGTTCTGTTTAGACTGTATGTATGTTATAAATTATTTAAATAAGTGTTTAATACAGTTTTATATAAACTTAGAAAACAGGCATTATATTTCTTAACCAATACATACATAATATGTCATGCAAACTTAATTATATACAATTTCTCCTATATTTTTTTCAAGTTTGCCAATAAACATCCACACACAAAATGACTGCATCTCTTTTGGCTTTGATCAAGTTTGATGGATGGATGCTAATCGTAACTGAATGTTCCACCTTGTCAACTGATGATCTTGGTTTCTCAACAATGATTGACCGTAACTACTGGGAGAATTTGCAGGCATACCAGGTTACTGACTCTATTCCTAAATAGTAAGGTGACTGAATTAAGTAGTGGGACTAGTGTCCTAGATACTCTAGTTATGCAAATCGTTTCAGACTGTCCCAGATTGACTGAATTTGCATGGTGCGCGTAATATTGGGGTGATCTTAAAACGATACACGTTGTTCATTGATACCAAGTAAAAAACCATCAACTGTTGCATTAGCATCAGAACAACTAAGAAAAGGAAACAACGTCAGCGGGTATATCACAGGCAGAGTCAGAAACCAGAATCTCACTCAGGGACAATCAAACGTCCACGCTGTACTGGGCGATGATAGGGTGCATCCAACATGTTTGGTTAACTGCTGGGCGACATACCTTTTTCTTTCACGATAAAACAACGCTTCAATGGGCCAAATTCACTAAATACTAATTCAACTTGTTCGGTAGTTGCATCAAGCGGCAGATTCCTTACAAATAATGTTTTAACATGTTTCTCTTTACCATCTGCCATGATTGTACAAGCAAAATTGTATGGAGTTACAGCGTGCTACGGATAATGGGTGTTTACGAAAATAATTCAGCCGCTTTCATATAATAAGGCGTTTCTGCCCCAATTTCAGTTATACATGATGTTGCGAAAGCTGTGAAATTAGCTGTATGCATATCTTTGACCATATATTTGGCAAAATACCAAAACAAATCCATATCACCAGACAAATTATAGAATTATCTGTTTCCCAAATATACCGTACCTGGCCTACATACATGTACTTCGTTGCGACCCACTCTCCAATCATTTTAGTCCCTAACTTCCAAAGCGATCCTGCTGATCGTGTTCAATTCAGGTCGGCCGTATCTTCTTGCAGAATTAATGCATGTGTTGTTTGTGCTTGGCGTGTGTGTGTGTGTGTGTGTGTGTGTGCGTGTGCGTGTGCGTGTGCGTGTGCGTGTGTGGGTGTGCGTGTGCGTGCGCGTGCGTTTGCGCGCGTGTGTGTGTGTGCATGTGCGTATGCGCACATGTGTGCTCGCGTGCGCGCGTGTGTGTTTCTGCGTGTGTGCGTATGTGCGTACGTGCGTACGTGCGTGTGATAGAGAGAGCGAGCGAGTATGTGACGTGCGTGCGTGCATGCATGTGACTGTGTGGGTGCTCGCGCGCATCCGTGTGTGTACGCGCACCTGTGTGCTTATTAAGAAAATATGTTAAACAACATAAGACCTATGTATTATGTCATAGACTTATATGTCAGGTTTTGACTTTGACTAAACGCCTTTTTGATTTTTGATCACAGCTATACCAAGACATTTATAGCAGTGACATTTTCGTAAAAATAAGGCATGCAGGCCTACTAAACACGCATGGCCTAGTCTGTTTCTAATAAGTTACCTGTTTCCCTATTGTTTATGATGTAATAATTGATAGCCATAGGCCTCTACATGCTCATTCGCAGTGAAGTGATGAAATATGATATGCAAATTGAGTGTAGATTTAGTAATTATATACCTGCCAACACTCCCGTGAAATCCGTCGAATTGTTGGTTTATCTCCCGGTCTCATGGAATACAGGCAAATCTCCCGGATTTTCTCTGAAAATCTCAAACAGCACCCCCTCGTCTTCGAGACAGCGCGACACCAGAGGAGACGTGGAGATGTGCTGAACCGCTGAATTTCCTGCGAAAAAATCTTCAACAGCATCTCCCTTCTTCCAATGTCAAAATACGATACAGCGCTATGCGACACGGGAAGCGTGCTGAACCGCTGATGAATCACCCGGATTTCAACAGAAAAAGTTGGCAGATATAATAATAGTACCTACATATGACATTCTAACAATATTCAAATTAAGTTTTACTTGCTGAAGAAATATTATGAATTATGAAGCTGCAGGGCAATATTAATATCCCTCGGGGTGAGTTATAGCATATGTTTAGATAAACAGGCATACTAGTATATTATATTCGGTATCAGTAGACTAAATTAGACCCCCTATACAAAACCAAGTGCTCTAATTTAAATAAAACGTTATATTATAATACAAGCCGCATACTGATTTTAATAAACATTATGGTACTGTGTAACATGTGTTTATTAAACCATCCGCTTATATATACCGTTACATTTATTTTCATAATCTAGCCGAACTATAGTATACTATAGGTTGATACTAACAGTGTTGCTAACAATGTCTTCAAAACAGCCTAGCTTCAATTTCTGTCTTCATAGGATATGTGAAGTTAAACGATACTGCAGTTTTAAAATGTTGTCATTTGTAGAAAGATGTGCCATACTGTCGTCGAGATAGCATAGTGATGTGGACGTTTAACGTTTGGATTGTTTCGTATATTCAGCTTAATTGTCCCCTAGCGGCGGCGTAATACAAAATTAGCGCATGAGTGAAAGGGCAAACAATGCGCACCTTTCTGCGTAGCGTTTCATTCAGTGCAGACGAAATACGCCGTCGTCGACTTTTGATTGCTGTAAGTGGAGTCGGTTTCTCATAGGTGCAGTTAGAACTTTTATTAAGTGCATTTTGTTTTGAATATATGTTAACAAACAGTCATAGAGGATCAGTGTTCATCTTGGTCACTGCCGGAGTTGGGGTGTGTACTTCGAAACGAAGACAAAACACTGGCTTGCCGTCTGGATAAAGAGCGTCTAGCCCACACAAGATATACTTTGTAACACATCCGGTACGTACATTCGCGTGCCTTGAAAAATAAGTCATTTGTCATGTGCAGCATCAACTGAGAAGACGTTCAGCTTGCCCAGAACATTTCTACGAGTGTATTTGAGTTCGGTACGTCTTTCGTTGGAAATTGGTTCCCTTAGAGCTAACCGCATGATATTGTGGGTCAGTTTCATAACGTATGTATTGTGACCATGACTGCATGAGCGTGACATTTATTAACGGTTATAATATTATTGATCACGCCATGCTGGCTTACTGACACACATTCATTGATATTGTTTTGGCTTAAATGCGGAAGTATTTTGGGGGGTTAAAAACCACCGTTTAATATTGGATGTTATTGGTAAATTGAAATGAAGAGGATTAATGATCGTCTGGTTATTACCCCGTCCTCACATATGCATTAGGCCTATCTTACTTCCATTAATAGTTTTGCTGAAGAGTCACCTGAGGCTGAATCCTGAACGTAGTCGTAGTATTTAAATACAGCCTGGTTTTATGGCTAAACGCGAGGTAATGCGTTCTCGTACCTCGACAGCTTGATATACTGCAAATAAGAAATAATACGTATTTTGGTTAGAACACCGTTAATAAAGAGTGCTACGAACGCTGAATGATTGTTATTTGCTAAAGAAATCAAATGATTGCTGTAGTCAAGGCTTACTCCTTCGGGCGGCCTCGAGCCCTGACGTCAGACGTAACGACTCGTCATAATCTGGCTAATACGTTGCACACGTTATACGGCAGTCGATAGATTGAAAAAAAGAACTATGGGCACGTTATTGAGTAAGGTTAACTGTGAATAACCAGCTAACTTTCCACACATTATCAAAGGTACTTTAAATAATGTTTATAGGGGCGTACTTTTTACTTTTCCATTATCTAACGAATTTCTCGACTCCCTTTAATACACATATACATAATTCGTCCGATATAGAAACCATGCCCGAAGAGTGGTTGATTTTATTGGTTGGTTGTTTTTCAACCTGCGACTGCAGGCTCCAAGTGAACCTCTGTCTGTACCCCTTGAGATCTGTACCCACTTAAGACTCACCCAAAAATCTCTAACTGCACCCCTACTCCAGTACTTCCAACAGCACACCCCTTGAGGCTCCCCAAAACCTCCAACTGCACCGTCGCCCCACGAAACCTACAATTATACACCTCCCTTGAGATATCCAGCGGAACTCTTGCCTCAGCGGTGGGAGAGGGGGACGTACGCACACACCGCACCCCCAGGGTACAGGCGTACAGAGGATAACATAGCGATATAATGTTTATTACTTTATAGAAGCAATTTGCCATGCAAAATCACACTAATGATACATTGTCATTGCATAACATGTGTATTAGAACGTCTTATTTCCCAGGTGTTAGTTGTCTACTTCTGAGAAGACAGACGTCTCAGTCGAATCAACTTGCCAGCGTGTCTGGTATATAATGTTAGTGGTCGTTTCGGTTAAGAAACGAACGAATCCTTCGCAAAACCCGTCCATCAGCGACCATCTTCACATCGCACCGAAGCTGAAGGACGGTAGCTTGTCCAAATTCCACAACTACTGTCGTCAAAAAACGACAATGATACAAGGGAAAGCGACTGTCGCTCGCCCGGCCACCGTTGCGGCGTTGGTGGCGGCAGCGGCCGCCAACGGAGAGAAGCCGACAGCCCTGAAGGGAACTTTGTGGCTCGACACGATCGTAAAGCAGATCAGTATATCGTTCCCGGTGACCAAGCTAGCTGCCGGCGGACGAGCACGTCTTGGACGTATCATCCCGGTCGAGGAGAGGCAGCGAACGCGCGGTCGTCTTGCTGTGGCGTCGCTCGCTGTTCGCAGGCCGGTTGCCAGCAGCGCCGCTGACGGGTGCTACATCCCGACGAACTGTGCACCGAACACAAGCACCGTCACGACGGTGAGCACGTCCTGCATGCGCCCGGCTGTCGCCCTTGTGCCGGCGTTCGCTTACAGGTGAGGGTTGTTATATGCTGCAACTGACTACTATTTGTTTTAAATGGCTGCAAAGTAGTACGACCAGAGCGATACAGTTTCCGATTGTGTCGTCCGTCAATCGCACCCTTAATTAATTGCTCATGTAGCCAGATATTTGTTTTCTACTACTTCAGTATCGTGTGGATGCCTTCGTCTATCTAAGCAGTACACTTTTTTATTGCTTGCGGTTAATGTGCATTTCAAACATCTGCGTTATAATGCAAATTGTGCCAACTACACAATGCCATGTTTGCACTTATTGTTATAAATTACTAAACTCATTGGCGTCGGAATGTAGTGGTGGATATTCGGAGGGCTGAAACTCATCGAAAAACTCCAATTGCACCCCCGTGAGGCTTTCCAAAAACCTCCAATGGCACCCCGAGACTCCAAAATTCGAAATGCACCACCCCCGGTTCCAACGCCAAACAACATATAACCCTTTGGAGAAACTGGGGTAGGCTAATACTGTATACAACAACTATTGTTGTGTAAACCCCGTATGAGTTCAGCACAACGGACAGAATTGTATACTTTGCAATGATGTGAAAATACGCACCGTTTTGTGTTGCAGCTTCACGTGGCACGCTGACATAGTTGGCAACAAGTTAACGACACCCCGACTGCACGGCTCTACGGACGGCGCCCGGACAACCGTGCAGTGGACCCTCACCAGTCTCGTGCCGTTGCGCACGAAGCCATTTTGCGTCGAAGCTCCAACCGGCGATCTGAAGCGCCGTCTGCTGAGCATCACCAACCAGCTGCATGCGCGTATCATCGTCTCGGCGCCCCACAGACTGCCGGTGCAGAAGAAGACAGACCCAAAGTTGGCGTCGAAAAAGAGCAACCTCGAAAATATAATCACAAACCTTCATTCGTGCATGCACTCCGCGCGGGTCACGGAAAGCACCCCCGATAGAGAGCCGCATGTCCTCGTTCATCTGGACGGCGTGACGAACCGTGTCAAGGTCATCGAACAGATCCTGGTGAGCCAGGAGGTTGCGGGAGGCAGTAGCAGTAGCAGCTGTAGTAGCAGCAGCAGCCGTAGCAGCGAGACGAGTGCGGATCTTCCACAGCTGCTGAAAGCCAGTACTGAATGGGACGAATTCCGTAAGCTGCGACTGCAGGACAAGACGCTGTGGGTGGATGGTAACGACTACCCCATCGTCTGCAGCCAGCGTTCGCAGAAGAGGAAATATCCGACTGATGACCCGTGCAGCACAAGCAGAAACAACTCCAAACAGCGACGTCGGAGTCTACCGAAGACGGAGCCGCCAACTGACGTCGCCCGTACGTCTCCCCGTAAAAGAAGACTTAGCGAGCCAGACACCGACACAGAGCCGAAGGTCCTCCCAAAAAGGAACGGGTTCAGCGATCCAGAAGACAATGTGTGCACCGAAATAAATGTGAACCATAAGCCGAGCGTCATTGAAACCGAAACCGAAACGGTGCCGCAAAATTCAAAGGACAGTCAGTGTGGAAGTGAAACTGAAAATAGTGGCCATCCTACCGAGAAAACAGATGCGCAGGGTGGCTTGGCCAGCAAGTCGAGGCGGATGGTGAAACGTGTGCTTAAGGATGACTTCATTTATTTTTAGATATTCCACGAGAATGCTGTTATGCTTTCTGTGATAGTTCTGCGATATCGTGAAATCCTCGGACATGTATTGTTTGCATTTCTAGTGTTGTCTGTGAAATGTAAATGGCCGACAGAACTGACTATTTGACAAAGAAACGTTGATCGGAACATTTGAACTCACGTGTGTTTGAGACCATTGCATATTTTCACCCGCATATGTCTGCATGGTAAGTTATCGCGATTTGTTTAGGAAACGTAGCCCCCTTGTTTGCCAACATTAAAATAAAGTTTACAAATAGTGACGATGCTGATGGCTCTGATGGTTAGGCACCCTTTGCCTGGAACTTCTACCATTCCCAATGATTTATGTCCATGCACATTTGCAACTCTTCACATTATTGAACCAATTTGGTACTTTCTTTCGTGCCTGCCCGTCTGATACTTCTTCCATTACATTTTCCTTTCCACTATTCAGTTGTCCTTGTTCAACGTTAGAAGGCCCATAATTGTTATTACTTACATTTTTATTCGGTCAGTTCGTTCAGTTCCCTGTCCTGTCGTCAGCTAATCTTCAGGCTACCGACATTGTTTTGACATTTTCTAGCAAATTTCCTACGCAGGCATTTGCAAACAGGTTGTCAGAATGACAGACAACATAATTCCGATGGTAGTCTTGCACTATAGGCATCGCTCGACCTTACACAGAAGAGCGTTATTTTCACAAGAGAAGATAAGAACAACAACATGTCCTTCCTGAATGTGAGGTTTAACACACATGACGACGGCAGTGTGAAATCCACAGCATACAGAAAGAAGATACACTGACCATAATCGAAATATTATGCATCATCTCCACATCATAAGTTATGAGTAATACGAACATTTATGGACAGGTGTGAGAATGTAACTTCTGATGAAGTGGACCAGAAGGAAGAGGAGAAGAAAAAGAAGCCCTGTGAGTGGGAAGTCATCCGTATTGGGCAGTGGGCATTGACGAAGGTGATGGATAACAACAGAAAAAAAAAGAGGAAAGTGGAAATACCAGAAGAAAAAGGACACGAAATACAGAATCCATGTGCCACCCCATACATGGTCAGACAGGGTTGAGCGGATACTGGTAAAGGACGATGTGACTGAAGAAAGCCACGCCACGGTCAGACGTGTGTTAATTAGCATACCCTAAAGGCAAAGTAAAACCAAACTTGGAGAGTGATGGCGCAGGTGTTAGAGATAGAGAGATAGACAGACAGACGGACGGACGGACGGGCGGACGGACCGACGGACGGACGGACGGACTGACTGACTGACTGACTGACTGACTGACTGACAAACATACAGACATATAGATAGATATAGAGTTTATTTTTTGATTCATATTAATCATACATACAAACATAATCAAACAAGTATAACAATTGGTGATATAATATATGATCGCAGGCTGAGAGCGGAGCCAATTAAGGCTGTAACCAGTTGGTTTAAATGGTAATTAAGGCTGTAACCAGTTGGTTTAAATGGTAATTAAGGCTGTAACCAGTTGGTTTAAATGATAATTAAGGCTGTAACCAGTTGGTTTAAATGATAATTAAGGCTGTAACCAGTTGGTTTAAATGATAATTAAGGCTGTAACCAGTTGGTTTAAATGATAATTAAGGCTGTAACCAGTTGGTTTAAATGATAATTAAGGCTGTAACCAGTTGGTTTAAATGATAATTAAGGCTGTAACCAGTTGGTTTAAATGATAATTAAGGCTGTAACCAGTTGGTTTAAATGATAATTAAGGCTGTAACCAGTTGGTTTAAATGATAATTAAGGCTGTAACCAGTTGGTTTAAATGATAATTAAGGCTGTAACCAGTTGGTTTAAATGATAATTAAGGCTGTAACCAGTTGGTTTAAATGATAATTAAGGCTGTAACCAGTTTGTTTAAATGATAATTAAGGCTGTAACCAGTTGGTTTAAATGGTAATAATATAAATAAGTAGGCCTACTTATTAAGTGAACTGGTCGCTTTAAATCCCACAAATCGCTGTACAAACAATGTAGTGATAATTTCACGCGTAGCATGTCGATAAAGTTTCTATAATAGGCCAGATATGTAAAATGGAACAACAATGTTAAATAGTAAATGTTCAAATAAATTTGTTGCATAATAAATAATTGTGTGAAATGAGTTTTGTATGTGAATCCCCACAAGATGATTCCGTATGTCAAATAGGGGTAAACTAAAGTATAATAAATTGTTTTAAGGGCAGAAACAGGAAGATGGCGGTTAACTTTATTAATTGCGTATAAAGCACTGGTTAGTTTATTCATGCATACATTTATGTGTTCCTGCCAATCAAGTTTTTCATCAATATGAAGGCCTAGAAATTTTAAACATTTTATATGCTGAATTGTTTTATTAGACATTGTTAGGAATAATTCTTCACTCTGAGGAGGGGATCTACTGAATAATATGCTTTTTTTGTGGAAACATTTAGGGATAATTTATTCGCACGAAACCAGTCAGCTATTACGTGAAGTTCGTTATTTATATCTTCATATATATTATTTATTTGTTTTCCAATCTTATATATAGTAGTGTCATCAGTAAATAATAATTTTTACACAAAAAGGAAGGTCATCTATGTTTAAATTAAACAAGAGTGGACCAAGGATAGACTCTTGCGGGACACCGTATGTGATATATTGCTGGAGCGAATAACTATTATTGAATTTAACATAATTGTTTCCGAGAGATATCTCTTAAACCATTTGAGTGGAGTACCCCTCATTCCATAATATAAGTTTATGTAATAAGATTTGGTGACCAATTGTATGGAATGCTTTACTCAGATCCAGGAAAACACTAAGGACCGAATCTTTTCCCCCAGAGCTTTTATGACATCACTAGCAAGTGCGGTTAAATAGCATTTATTGTTGAATGATTTTTCAAGAAAACCATATATTGTTCAGTTTGTTGTTGTTTTGTATAAAATCATAAGTCCTTCTATGTACAATGTTTCCCAGTATTTTAGAAATTGAGGGTAACAATAATAATAAGTCTATAATTAGAAATTTCATCTTTAGCATTTAACTTATAGACAGGTATAAGTTTCGCTATTTTTAATTCATCTGTTACTATTCGCTCAACTATTGACTTGTTTATTAAAATAATTATTGGTAGAGCTATTTGCTCACCGAATAGTTTTAGAACAAACGGACTCAGATTGTTATAACCAGAACTTTTCTTTGGTTGAAGAGACAATATAATTTGCCTGATCTCATTTTCATCCGTTGAGCTCATAAAAAATTATTTGGATTTTGTTTAGGGTAATTCAGTAAGTATGCTGTAAATTGCTTTTTAGATTGTGGTATTGCATTTGCGTGGTTTGCACCAACATTTATAAAAAAAAAGTTACAAAATGCATTCGAAATTTCATCAGGGTCATTAATTATATCGTTATTATGTTTGAAATCTGACGGAATCCCTGATTTGTCGTGATTTGTTTCCAATCATAATTTTAAGTAAGTTCCATGTTTTAAGAGTCAATCCTGAATGCGTTTAATTGATTAGCATAGTAGGTTGTCTTAGTAAATAGTTTTAATTTATTATACATATTTCTATATTTAGCATAACCTATGTAGACCGAATGTGTCTTTGGTTTGCCGATACATTTTTGATACAGTTTATTTGATGTTGCAGTCGATATTATTAGACCTTTGGTCATCCACTCATTCCGAATTACATATTTGGATTTAATTTTGACAGTTTTTTTCTGGTGCGAAAGACGCACTGACATAATTCAGATGTTCAGTAAATTGTCTAAGTGCATTATTTATGTCTAATTGATGTAGGTACGTGACATAGGCGCGAGATCGAAATTAATAAATGGGGGGGGGGGGCTACCGAAGCTTCAGCACCACTGACAGAGGGGGGTGCGGTTGGAAATATTTCGCCGCTGCGCCGCTATAACTTCAGCTTCTCCGCTGTTTCGGCTGTGAACTCGTGACATCCGAAAACGGGGCCAGTGCTTTTGAAAATGTAATTTTTTACGTCGAGCCGATGCTGTCAATTTACCTTCTCCAGCTTCTCTCCGCTGAAATGATGACATCCGAAGACGGGGGAGGGGAGGCGAGGAGGTGCTTTTGAAAAATATTTCGCCGCCGCGCCGCCTATTATTGGGGGGGGGGGGGCAGAAAGGCCGCCCTCCAATGCGCTATATATATATATATATATATATATAGTTGAGTGAGATCTAGGTCAGAATAATTACTTAACATATCCATTTTTATTGGGACTAATTAGTTTTCTATACGAGAAGAAGAAAATCTTTAAATAAAAGAACATCACAGATGTTGAGACGTTCATAAATAACTTTTCCAAAATAAAACATGTATCTGGTGTTGATAATTGTGAAGTAGTTGAATATATATAATTATAATAGTTATATTTGCATACACATTTCAGAAGATTATACAGTGCAAGTTTAGGAGAGTTAGGTAAGGATAGACAGGTGGCTATGCAGAACAGATGAGCAAAAAAACATAAAAAGAAACAAAACGCATGGCTGACTACGAGGTAGATGACTGCCTCTGATGTCAGACTAAGACGATTACCAAAGACCTAATAATACCTTCAACTAGCTGTGCTGCTGTGTTCCGCAAGTATCATTAACCTGATATATAGTATTATTAAACGATTATGTAATTACTTAACTAATATGAAAATTATCATCATAGTGTAACATAAGAATACATGGTATGTAACAAATTAAATCATATATGCAGATTGTAGTCTATTGAATAATGACTACTTATATATTATAGTAGTCATCATGGGTTTATCATGTAATAATGTTCGCCATCAAAGTTGTAACATATACTAAAGTTCATAAAGGTTGTAACATATAATAACACTTTTTAGCAGTCTGTGTGTCTTACGGCATGTATGTATGCACCATTTATATGACATATAACCTGTATATGCGACACACATATCCAGCGTTGATTCGCGTGCGTCAGTAGTATGTAAGCGATTTTGGAGGGGATCCTGAGGAGTTTAAGCGATATTAGGGAGGTTTCGAAAGCCGCCCCCCTGAGCAAAGTGAGTAGTCACGTGACCTGCGCCTCTGAGCAAAGTGAGTAGTCACGTGACCTGCGCCACCTAGCGGAAAGAAGTGTACCTACATGTGATGTATGTATGTATGTATGTATGATGAATTAGTGAAACTTTAAAATATGTGATGTATGTATGTGTGTGTATGTATGTATGTATGAAGAATTAGTACTAAGGGAATAACCGACAAAAACCAGTTTGAAAGTTGATTAGGTTTTTAATAATGGCCTCCTAGTACATGTGATGAATGTATGTATGTATGTATGTATGTATGAAGAATTAGTACTAAGGGAATAACCGACATATGTAGTGGGCCTCCTAGTGGAAAGAAGTGTACCTACATGTGAATAGTTTGTTAGCGTTCGATCTCGGCATCCCAATCTTCAACAACATCCTCCACCAGGGAAGGAACAGGGTCCGCGTCAAAGGGAGTCCGTGTCGCCAGGAGTTCGCGTAGCACATGGCAGAACAAGAACGAATGATTGTCGCGGTGCTCCTCCTCTCTGAAACATATATGAAAACTTTGTATATATATATATGAATTATATTATGCAAAGTACAGCCGGGTGGAATAAGCCAGTGATGTAACCAGACACCGCGTAGGGAATCGACATACGATAAAAGGGCAAGCTAGATCAACGGACTATGATACAATACGTAATGGAGACGTCTGCTGACGTGATCGGTAACCAAACACCGCATACCTAGTCGAAACGACAAGAGATCAAGTGAGATCAGCATACACATAGATAAGAAAGACATTGGAGAGAATGAGAAACGAGGTAAGAGAAAACATAAATAAGGTAGTAAAATATTGTTGTAATCGTTGAACACTCACGTGCAATCCTCAACACTTCCTGTCAGACTCCAGGTATCCTCAATACTGGAGTCACTGGAGACACTTCCTGTCAGACTCCAGGTAGCAGCATCGGTGGCACCGGCAGACCTGAAAGGTAATATAGATAACCGTGACACATAACGAACGTAAGCATAAGGAATAATAGAGGTGAGACGTCACAGTTAGTTTATGTGAAGAACACTGTGATGATTATAGTATGATATGTATAGGATATCTATCGAATGAAACAAAGAATAATATTAATAATAATAATAATAATAATAAAAGTACTTACATTTCGAGATCACGCCATTCAGCGCACAGTTGGGCCCAAGGTATCGACGACATAGTTGCGAATGAGATGATGTGAAGAATGTAACAAACGAGCTAGTATATATAGGATAGAGCATATGCACGCAGATAGGAAGGCAACTTGTAAGACACACTGTAGAGTGGAAAAATACCGGTGTATGAAAAGCTGAAGACCCAGGGACGTATGACATCATCATCTAGGGATGTCACGTGACCGATGCCTGGTTATGTAGCCAGCCATGTGACGTTATGGAAAATTTCACTGTAGTAAACCGATATCAGTCATAGGACCCTGCGATAAGCGCATGATGTACGAAGTGCGACTAGACGACAATGGGTCTTATCAGAACGCTAACAATACAGACGGGAGAAAAGAACTCTGTGAGTGGTCAGCGATGAAACATATGGAGGTCAAGAGCTTGGATATACAATTCAGGGGTGCTGGTCACTTCCTATCGAATTTCCATCCATGTAATATACACATATGTGGCGAAGACTTTTCTTGTGCAGAAGCAGCCTATCAGTTTAAAAAAGCCAGACTTTTTCACGATGAGAACACAGCGAGAAAGATTCAGACTGCACGCAGCGGAATACAGGCAAAATACTGGAGTAAAAACATTCGGTGGACACCGGATCGAACTGCTACATGGATATCACAACGTCGAGGCGTGATGCACGCTATAGTAGCCGTGAAGTTTCGTGCCTCTAAACTACGGCAACGCTTGCTGGCTACAGGTGACGCACGACTTATTGAGAATGTACCCAGTGCGGAAGGGTATTGGGGTAAGAGTTCAAAGCGTAACGAAACAGGTAAGAATATACTCGGTGTGATTCTTATGCAGGTGAGGGACTTCGTTAGGCAGTGCTAAGGCGTCCATTAAAAAAACAGACAGTCAGCCACACGGTGACAGAGTACGGGAGAGCGAGAGATAAAGTCACGCGCCCGATAAGACGCGAACACCCAGGGGCGCGTGATGTCATTGTCTACGGTACACGTGATCGATGCCTGGAGGGAATGATTATGTATATAAACCCAGGGTAAATCCAACAGGACAAACATTCTCTCTCCGACTCGCTGCTGCCGCTCTCGACTTCACTTCACTGCTCTGCCGCTCTCGACTTCACTTCACTGCTCAACAAGATGGCGACGCCCAATGTCAAATCCGAGGAAATGCTTCTGTCAGAACTCGAACAACTAAGTGACGGAACGTACGCATTTGTTCGCCCGCTGACACTAGTAACATGTGCTCTGACAGATAAATATGTATGCTACCCGGCATGCCGTATATGTAATCGGAAAGTCCTTCGTCTTGAAATGACGAAGGGGAACCGCCATAGCGTCAGTACATGTGCTGTAAACGGCCGTCAGAAGGGTAAACCTGTTTACAAGTATGCTATGGGTATGCTTTTCGCCGATCGCAAGGGGAATGAAGTGTGGGTCACAGGATTTGATCGTATAGTTCAGGGGGCCTTGGGGGGAATGACAGCAATCAACTATACGGCGCTTAAACCCGGCCAAGAACGCTACGAGGCACTGAATGGCCTACGTGGCAAACGGGCTAGGGTGACAAAGGAGGGCTATCGAAACTACACCGTGATTGCACTGGAAATAATCCAGTCGGAAGAGGTGGCACCTGTGGACTTACTGGAAATATTCCAGTCGGAAGTGGCGGCACCTGACAGTGACGTACTGGAAATATTCCAGTCGGAAGAGGCGCCACCTGACAGTGACGAATGAATGATGTGGCGCCACCTGTCAGCGATGAATGAATGAATGATGTGTGTGTATTTGACACTTGCTTCTGTCGTGTGTTGTAGACTCCTCCTTGGTCAACACCGATCCCATCGTCTGATAGCGTGCGTGGGGTGAAACGCCGACTGTTTGAAGACATTGATGATGATGATGAGGCAAGTGTCATCTATGTGGGGTCGTGTTCTTGGTCTAGTGATCAGGATGATAATGATGATGATATTGCTAATGATGGTGATATTGATACTGATTGGGCCGCTGATATTGACCATGACGAGGATCGGAGGCGTAGTGAATTACAGGAGGCGGTAGAGAAGGTGAATGGCATTCAGAAGCGTGCAGACCAAATGATTGATGACGGTCTATTTATGGCCACTATAACCGCTGCTTGCTCTCGCCAGGCGGCCGACGCACTGAGTCGTCGCTATGCGAACGTTCACGAAGACGTGTACAAAGTGGATCGCATGCGTATATATAATAGCTTTGATATGGTAGTATCCGAGCTGGTATGCGTAGCGCGCACACCGTGGTTTGCTCGTGATGTCGTAGCACGGGTGAAAGCGAGTCTCCATATCCGCGGTATAACCGTGTCGGATGAGAAGGAAGACGAACCACTCACACCGAAGGAGGCACTGCCCTGGGACCAACAAGACGACACGGGGGACGAAAGGCAGATCTGGTACACCGAGCTGTGCGCAGTAGCACGCGATGCTATCGTTCGTTTCATAAGCAACGAACTGTGGCGCCTGTTCGAAGGTGAGTCAAACGTCATCTACCTGGTGCGTAGTGACCTGATCCACGACAATTTGAGATATGCAGTGCACCATTACAGGTTTATGGCGAGCACACCGGAGTGGTCCCGTGACATAGTATCACGTGTACAAGCCATCCTGCGTACACGTGGTATAGCAATGGTGGACGAAAAAATACCCTGCTAATGTTGTTGTTGTTGTGTTGCTAACAGGCCACCGATGCTCCCTCTAGCGGACTGGAACTCATTCGGCAGTCGTACGCACAGAACCCGGTAGAGTGGGCGCCACGAAAACGTCGCCGCCACCACACCCCCATGCCGCTGCGACAGGCTCTACTTATCCAGCAGCACGAGCAGCAGCACAACTCATCTCCACTACTGGAGATGACATGTGCAGCCACGTCACCTTCAACCTCCACCGAAGCAGCATCAACATCATTCACACTGGACATGACATGTGAGAATGTGTCACCCTCAACCTCCACCGAAGCAGCATCAACATCATTCACACTGGACATGACATGTGAGAATGACGACTATGACGTCACCATGACCGCCTCCGAGTACGAGACGCTCAGGAGGGACGCATCGACACTCGACCTTGCATACGACGGCCACATCATATGGTCGAAAACCGACACAACGATCCCGTGGGCCTACTCGGCTCCGTTGGATAGCGTGAGACACCTGGAACTAAACATAGAGTCCCTAGCGGGGACACTGTTTGCGACATAGAGATGCAGCCTACACGTGGCAGTGCGCACGATTTGTGACGAGATCGCCCGGAATGTCACGCGTGACGAACACGTCGCCTACATATCGAATCGCCTCCAGAAGCGCCTGCAGTGACGACAAGAGGAAATGCGCCCCTACGCTTGTCTGTTACTGCAGGTGCTTAGCTTTGCTTTCATGTACTCACTTTTATTTACCTTTCACTTTTATTGTATATTCCATGAATAAAGATGGTATGTAATCCAGGATTCCGGTGTTTGCTGTTCTTGTCACCTTCATAGCTCGTTGCGATCGGCGAATACATACACGCACACTCATACAAGTCACGCCTCTTATGACGTCACACAGTGTAGGATATATATAGACACGTACAAGGATCTCCCATCCTTCAGTTGTAGGTAGACGATGAAACAGCACACGTGTCGTCACTGTGGTCTCGTGCTCGATACACACGCCGACATACAACGTCATATAGACCAAACGCATTCATCATCATCAACAACACACGACGATCATGCCTACAGTAAATCACCGCCACGAGTGGCGCCATCTAGCGATACACTGCACCGTTGTGAGAGATGTGCACGTGAGTTCACGAGACGTGACAACCTGTTACGTCATATGACGTCGGTATGTATGGAAGCGAACGACCCACCCCTACGCAAACGAGCGAGACGCACAGAGCGACCACGTGTGAGTGTCGCGAAGTCGGTATGTATGGAAGCGAACGACCCACCCCTATGCAAACGAGCGAGACGCACAGAGCGACCACGTGTGAGTGTCGCTGACGACGACGACGACGACGACCCGATACAACCGCCACCCCGACTCCCCTTCGCCGATACTCTATCGAGGGAACTACGAGACGTCGTCCGAGATCACTGGTCGACCATCCGAACCCACACGGCTAGAGGACCCGTGCAATCCAGGTACAATTACAGAGTGTCGACACCGGACACGAGCGCCCTAGAACCGTCACTGAAACTCATGTTCCGCGAACAGACACACGCGTTTAAGATTAATCTTAGTTACGGGTTTGTGTTAAGGAACAAGACCACGAACAGGTACAGGTATTATCATTCGTCCTGTAACTGTTGTGGTCGTTACCTTGACGAACCGTGTCTGATCACAAACACTGCAGACTTTGATGCGTTTCTGGAACGTATCCGAGAAACAGACGTGCTGCAGTGGGTCATCAATCAGCGGCCGGACAGTCAATGGGTATGTGAGGTGGTCACGAATGTTACCTTCTTCGTCAATCACATCGTACATCATCCGATAGGATGTGTGGACATCACACTGCCGAGGTACATCAAACGAATCAAAGCCGTCATCGGATTGGAAAGAGACTCCGTCAACAAGACAAAGTACACCGACAATCTGTGTCTCTTCCGATGTCTGGCTCTGCATCATGGATGCGACCGATACCACCTGGAACCCACTGTGCGGGTACTCTACGCGAAGTACGACCGTGACTGGGTGGCAATGAAAGACTTTGACGGGGTGACGATGGACGATCTCTATCGCGTCGAGACCACCTTTGAGACCAACGTGTGCGTCTACACGCTCGTCGAACCGGAAGAAGGTGGAAAGGCGACTGCCGAACTCTTACGCCGTTCCTTGTGTCACTATCCTGAAACGATGTACATCAATCTTCACGAGACACACTTTTCCTACATACAAGACGTGAACATGTACTGTCATTCGTATCGATGTAGGAAGTGTGGCGATGCACTATGGAGCCGCGTATTCGAGCTAGAACGACACGAGCGCGGGTGTACGAGGCGTGCGAAAGATCTATTCCGGTGGCGTCTACCATCCGTCGCCGACAGTCTTCCAGCGGTTGGACAACGAAAACATTCACGTTGCCGAATGGTTGCGCTACTATCCGTATCGTGCCACCTTCGACTTCGAGTCCTGGTTCGATACATCGCAGCTTCCGTCGGACAGTGCCAAGGTCCACTGGGTGGCTCGTCACGTACCGTTGAGTGTGTCCCTGGCGAGTAACGTACCCGGATTCGAACAGGTGCAATGTCTCATCACGGATGGTGACAGCAACAAGTTGGTAGGCGACATGATGACCATCCTTCAGAACATGAGCGAAGCAGCCTACGAAGTCATCGTAGACAGTTACGAGGGCATCCTACACGAGCTCACAGAGGCTATCAGGAAGTGGAACGAACAGGAAGCGTCCGCCGTGGAGGAGGCGGGGGACAACGAGTCACAGCGACAACCGACCAATCCCTACAAAACTCTCATGGGGCAATTGTACGGTTGGCTTCATCAGTTGCCCGTCATCGGTTTCAACTCGGGCAGATACGATCTGAACGTCGTCAAACAGTTCCTGGTACCCTACTTCCTGTCCAAAAAGAAAGCAACAGAGGACGGAGAGGAGGAGAAGGAGGAGGAGGAGGAGGGGACGTTTCACGTGATCAAACGGGGCAACACGTTTATGTGTCTATCGACGGACAACCTCAAATTCCTCGACATGACTCATTACATTGCCCCGGGATTCTCGTACGACAAGTACCTGAAAGCGTACGGTTGTGCAGTCACGAAAGGTCACTTCCCGTACGAATACATGGACAGCTTGGAGAGACTCGACGACACCGTTCTACCTCCCAAAGAGGCCTTCTTCAGTCGTCTGAAGAACGAAGGTATATCCGACGACGACTACACACGATGTCAGAAGGTGTGGCGAGACAACGACATGGAGACTTTGCGAGACTTTCTCGTCTGGTATAACAACAGAGACGTCGTACCGTTCTTGGAGGCCATCGCCAAACAGTTCGACTTCTACCAAAACCGCGGTCTCAACATGTTCAAACAAGGGATCAGTATACCTGGTTTGACCTTGTCCTACCTGTTCACCTACGTACCGGAGAGGACGTTCTTTACGCTCTTCAACGAGACGAACAAGGACGTCCACCAACTCATCAGAGAGAACATCGTCGGAGGGCCGTCACTCATCTTCACCAGACATCACGAGAAGGGGATCACGAAGATACGTCGTAACGACTACGGTGACGCGGCTCGAACGTGTCAGTCCATTGTGGGTTACGATGCGAATGCATTGTATCTGTGGTCGATATCACAAGAGATGCCGACTGGATGGTACACGCGGCGACGGGAAGAGAAGGAGTTCCGACCCGAAGTGGCACAGCCCACAGGTCAGATGGCTGTCGAATGGCTTACGTGGGAGTCCGAAAGCACGGGACTCGCCATACGTCATCAGTCCAACGGTCGAGAGAAGCGCATCGGTAAACTGTTGGTGGACGGTTGGTGCAGCGAAACGAAGACGGCCTATCAGTTTCACGGATGCTACTACCACGGGTGTCCGTGCACCGAACGCGAGTTCAACGAGGTCTACGCGAAACCCATGACGCAACAACTCGCCGAAACACGAAAGAACACAGCCTATCTTCGACACTTTGTGAGGGTCGTCGAATTGTGGGGATGCGAGTGGAAGGTCACGAGACGCGATCCGTGCGTACAAAAGTGTCTGGACGTTCGCCAACGTCGTCGACACGTGTGCTGGAAAATGACGTCACAACAGATCCTGACAGGTGTATGCAACGGTAGCGTGTTCGGTATGATTCAGTGCGACATACGTGTACCGGAGGACCTGCGCGCGCACTTTGCCGAGATGCAGCCCATCTTCAAGAACATTCACCTGACCCGCAATGATCTCGGACCGTTCATGCGTCGCTACGCCGAAGAACACAACATCATGGAACTCCGCGTCGCATGCTCGTCGGGAGTTATCGCGGGGATAATATCTTGCACGCCACACCTCTCTTGCGATGGTACCTCGCACACGGACTCGAGGTGACGCACGTCTACCAGGTCATCGAGTACACACCGGTCGCCTGCTTCCGACGATTCGGCGAGGCGGTGTCCACCGCACGTCGCGAAGGAGACGCCCATCCCGATAAGGCCATGATCGCGGATACCAACAAACTTATGGGCAATTCTTCCTATGGGAAATTTATCACCAACGTCGATAAGCACCGCGAGGTCACCTACTGCACGGAGAAGAGCGCATCGATCGCGATCAACAATCGTCGCTTCCGTCAACTCGACGTCGTCGCTGCCGATGCATACGAGATCGAAATGCACAAGCGCACCGTCAAATACGCACTGCCCACACACGTGGGATTCTTCGTGCTGCAGTGGGCCAAACTACGCATGTTGGAGTTCTACTACGACTTCATGGTCAGGTACGTGGATCGTCCGCTGTTCGAATACTGCGAAACCGATACGGACAGCGCCTATTTGGCTCTGGCCGGTGAGTCCGTCGACGACCTCGTGACCCCGGCACTGCGCGACCACTACTATCGTCACCGCTCCGAATGGCTACCGTCCGAATGTTGCGACGATCATCAGAACGACTACGTGCGCTGTCGCCTGGCCGGTCGCCCGTGGAACGGCACCGAGACGTGTTGCAAGGAGCGCAAGGCGTACGACAAGAGAACACCGGGTCTCTTCAAGGTCGAATGGGCCGGCGACTGTTTCCTGGGCTTATGCAGCAAGACCTACTATTGTTCGGGTACGGTCGATAAATACAGCACCAAAGGTCTGAACAAACGACTCAACACCATCGACAAGCAGGCGTTCCTGGACGTGTTGACCAATCGTCGCAGCGGAAGTGGGAAGAACCGCGGGTTCCTGGTCAATCACTCGTCCGTGCTGACGTACATCCAGGAACGCGCGGCGTTGACCTACTTCTACGCCAAGCGCGTGGTCAACGAAGACGGAATCACCACGGGACCGGTGGACGTGTAGTGCCGAACCACTGCTGACACGATGAGGAAATGCGCCCCTACGTCAGTTGGGGTTATAGGCGCCTCTAGCTGTCACGCGGTTAGTAGGCGGAGACACACGAAAAAAAAAAAAAGATACACTATTTAGTCAGATGCCACGCAATCGATAGTCATAACGTAGCATGTCACGGACGGGTACGCTTGTAGCTGTAGCACTAGTGGGAATACTCGGTCTGTATCTGTACGTCTTGTACGTATTGTTCCGCGATCCCTTCCTTCGTTGGTGTGGTGGAGGTGTCGTCGTCGCAACTAACAGCACAGTGGTCAACGCGACATTGTCGAACGCCACCGGTGACTACTAGATGGACACGCGATGGAAACACCCCTTCACCTGTATCGTCGCGGGACCGACGGGATGCGGTAAGACCACGTTCGTGATGCGTCTGCTACGTCACGCCGCAACGATGATCGATCCACCTCTTGAGAAGATCACGTGGTGTTACGGTGTATGGCAGAGTGCCTACGTTGACAACGACCTGGTACGATTCGAGGAAGGCTTGCCGAGCGGCGCGTTCGACGCATCGACGCGTAACCTCGTGGTCATCGATGATCTGATGGCAGAAACGGACGAACGGGTCACGACCTTATTCACGAAAAAGAATCATCACCAGAACACGTCCGTACTGTATCTAGTACAGAACCTGTTTCCGAAGAACAAGGAGAGTCGCACGATCAGTCTGAACGCACAGTACATGGTGATCTTCAAGAATCTTCGCGACGCGTCACAGATCGGACACTTGGCACGACAGATGTATCCGGGTCGCCTGAAGTTTGTACAGGAAGCGTTCCGAGACGCCACGTCACTCCCGTACGGTTATCTCCTCGTCGATCTGAAACAGGGCACGCTCGACGACATGCGTCTGCGCACGGGCGTCCTTCCGGATGACAGTGTCCAGTACGTGTACCAACCCAAGGTATAAGACGTCCGCGCAGCGCCTCGTTCCTTCAGTCGCAGCATGCTCGTGAAGACAACAGCATGTCCGAACTCGTGAAGAAACACATCCGATGCATACAGACACTAAACAGGTACAAGAGCACGAAATTGAGACGAGCCATCATCAGAAACGCCGACGCCGATATGTTGTGTGCACTAGCCGAGTGTGCCTACAACATATTGAAGAAGAACTTGCCCTTGACCGACGCGCAGAGACGTGCTCTGAACGTGTCCAAAAGAAACCTGCGTGCTTTGGCACAGAGAGACGCGCCTGCAGCGAGGAGACGTCGCATCTTGCTACGGGGTAACAACCAGGACGGAGGGGGCAGACCGGTGGTTTCTGTCGGCACTGCTGGCACCTTTGGCCGGTGCGGTCTTTCTACCCTTGCTAAAACAGGTGCTACTCAAGTAGACGACGATGGAACACGCACGGAAGATGGCCTTGGTAGATCCGCGACTGTTGGACAGTCTACGCGCACCGGCACCGACGGATACCCTAGGACGCAAAGTACAGGTACTCGACGACGAGATGAAAGTCATACTCGACAGACAAGATCTCGCCGACGGTGACAAGGTCGTCATGTATAATCAAGTGTTGCAACGCTACAACGCGTTGTCCGATCGACGCACGCGCGAACCGATGCGCGTGATAACGGTCAACAAGGACACGACCCCGGTGGTCACGGCGGCGGCGGCGGTGGCGGCTAATACGGACCCGACCCCACCGGAGGCGGGGGTGGAAGCGGAAGTCATCGACAGTGTTCCCAAACGGCTCCAGGCCAAAGCCAGACGACTGATGGAACGTCTGAAACGAGACGTCGCGTGGAATGCACGCGGAGAGCTCATGAACAAAGGCGTAGCGGTACCCGGAAGTAACGTGGTGGACCTCGTGAACGATTTGTTGCGTCAGCGCAAGACCATCGGCTCTCCGACGGGGTGGCAGGTGTTTGCGCATCAACTCGGCGACATGAATCTGCCCATGGAGTTGGTGGGTAACGAGGCCAGGAGACTGGCCATTCGACAGGAACAAAGGAAGCGTACCATAGAAGCGGCGGCCGCACGATCGCTCGGTAGAGCGCGTCGAACGCTGCAGTGGACACCCCTCTCGCGGAGACGATCTCGAATGAGCCCGTCTACCCTACCTACGCCACCGTCGTCGACTAGTAAGACATGGGAGCGTCTCGAATAAAAGAGACTCATCATCTCGATTCACCGACATAATGTGTGATCTACGGAACAGTCTAACACGTCTGTTTACCGGTGTTGCTTACGCCGGACTTCCCACTGTGTGCGGGATTACCATCGATTATATCATACGTACGTCATCATGGTGCGCCGTCGTAAACAGCTGGAGGACGTCTACTTCAACCCCGCCAAGGTGGGTAGTTACGGAGGAATCGCGTCTTTGCGACGAACCGCCGTACCGCGCGTACCGAGAAAAATCGTCGAACAATGGCTATCGGAACAGAACGCCTATACACTACATAAACCGGTCAGAGTTCGTTTCAAGCGTCGGCGCACGGTCGTCGGAGGACGGGATCAACAGTGGCAGGCCGATCTCGTCGACGTGACCAGTCTGAAAAAAGAAAACGACGGTACAACGTTCCTGCTCACGGTGATCGACGTCTTCTCGAAAGTCGCCCGATGCGTTCCACTGAAGAACAAGTCGGCGACGTCTGTGTCGAAGGCGCTGAACGGCCTCTTCACCGACATTCAGCCGCTGTCGTTGCAGACCGATAGAGGTCTGGAATTCTATAACCGTAGCGTTCGGGGTGTATTGGACAGGTACGGTATCCAACACTTCTCCACCTACAACGCGGAGATCAAGGCGAGCATCGTGGAACGCTTCAATCGCACACTAATGTCGCGGATGTGGCGATACCTGACACACAAAGAAGCGTGGCGGTACATCGATATCCTTCCGGATCTGGTGCGCACGTACAACGACACGCCTCACCGCAGCATCGGGATGCCTCCGTCGCAGGTGGATGCGACTAATCAGGAAGAGGTGTGGCAGCGTCTGTACGGTGGTCATCACGGTAAGGGTGTACCCAAGTACCACGTGGGGGATCGCATACGTATCAGCAAGGTCAAGAGACGGTTCGATAAAGGCTACACGATGAATTGGACAGAGGAACTATTCACGATACGCGAAGTGCATCCGTCCGATCCACCCGTCTATCGTCTAACGGACGATCTCGGAGAGATACTGGACGGTACCTTCTACGAACCGGAGATGCAGAAGGTGACGGTTCCGGTCGATAAACTGTACCGCGTGGAATCGATAGTACAGCGCCGCAAGGTAGGCAGGCGACGGGAGGTGTTGGTGAAATGGGTCGGATACCCTTCGAAGTTCAACAGCTGAATCGATGCCAAGGGTCTCGTCGGGTTATAAAGACTAATTGTGCGTCCGTCGCGATGTCAGTCGTCCACGTATGGCAGACGAGACAACATCACGGATCACCGTTAGCGACGAAGAAGAAGAAGAAGACGACGTCGACTCTCTACCACCACCACCCACCACCACTAAAGAAAGAGAGGACTCCGTGGCACATATTCGGTACCGCGTGTCCCAAAGAGGAGATCGTCTTTCTGTGTCAGGTCGTCGTCTTGTACACGGTCATCTTGGTCAGCATCTACAACCTGACGTTCGGCCACCACGATCCGACTCTGTGGACGGCCCTGTTGAGCAGTTCGTTGGGTTACCTGCTACCCAGTCCGACGTTGAAACAACAACAACATGGAGCCGAGTGATTTCTATCTCACGTTGCCCAGCAATGCTTCCATGCACACGCACCCCGACAACACGCTGACCCACTACATCACGACGCTACCGAAACGTATCCTACTACGGGGACAATGGGAGTGCGGACTGGTGGAGGTACAGTACCCGCACAGTTGGTACAACATCGTAGAGGACGACGCGGGGTTCGCTGTGACACTACCGATAGACGAAGAGCAGGACCCACGGTCCCTGCAAACGAAGACTATCCGAATCGGAACCGGATACTATAAAGATCCGTGGTCACTGATCCTCGCCATTGACGCCTCTCTACGTCGCGTGGTGGGAGAGGGACGAGTGAAACTGAGCTACAACATCATTACGCATAAGGTATCGGTGCACATGGCACCGAATACCGTCTTCCGTGCTGCTATACTGACCGCCGTTCTCGGCTTTCGCACCGCTACGCTAGAGTATCTCCCGAAGGATCCCGATGCACCCGAGTTCAAGGTATTGATCACGGAAGCCGACACCGTGATCACCATGGAACGAGGGCTCGACTCGCTCTACATCTATACGGATGTCGTGGAACCGCGAATTGTTGGTGACAGTCTCGTGCCGCTGCTGCGCATCGTCCCGGTGAGTGGTCGCCATGGCGACATCGTATCGAAGACCTTCGACAAGACTCACTACGTACCCGTGCTCTACAAAGAGTTTGGTACGATCGAGATAGATATAAGAGACGACACCGGATATCGCGTGCCATTCGAGGTTGGTAAGGTGACGGTGACACTTCATTTCCAACGGCAACGGACGGCACTGTTCTAGAGAGAGAGAGATATGAATTACACCGACTACTACGATCGTCAAGCGGGAGGTGCGATTCCTTATTTCGTGGGTGCCCGACACCAACGGGGACACGGACTGGGAAGTCTATTCGGAAGTCTACTGCGTAGCGTCATGCCGCTCGTCAAGAGAGGAGCCGTACCTCTGAATCAGACCGCCATCATCGACAGTCGCACGGTCCATCACCAGCCGGTGTCCTCGCTCGACTCGGGTGGACCGATCGAATTCGTCGTACCCGGTTCGGGAGACGATTACCTGGATCTCGCTACACGTTCAGGCGAAGGTGACGCGTGCCGACGGAAGTGATCTCGACCCCGCCGATCCCGTCGCTCCCGTGAATAACTGGCTCCATTCGCTGTTCGGTCAGGTCGATTTCTACCTGAACGGAACGCTCGTGACTCCCTCGATCAACACGTACCCATACCGCGCCTACATAGAGACGCTGCTCAGTTACGGTGACGATGCCAAGGAGACGCAACTGACGAGTCAGATGTGGTACAAGGACACGGCCGGTCGTATGGACGCCGTCGTCGTTGATGGTGCCGATCCGACAGCCAACGCGGGGTTCGTCGCCAGACGCCACATGATCGCCCAGAGTCGTGTGGTCGACATGATAGGTCGTGTCCACGTCGACCTCTTGCTTCAGGATAAACTCCTCATCAACGGCGTCGAGCTCAAGATGCGTTTCGTACGCAGCAAGGATGCGTTCGCGCTCATTGCTGGTGGAGCCAACCCCGCCTACAAGATACAGATCGTCAACGCTACACTGTTCGTCAAGAAAGTCACCCTGAATCCGAGTGTGCAGATGGCACACATCAAAGCCCTCGAAAAGGCCACCGCCAAGTATCCGCTGCGACCTGTCGAATGCAAGGTCTACTCTATTCCCACAGGTACCCGTTCGTACACGCGCGAGAACCTCTTTCTTGGTACTATTCCGAAACGTCTCGTGCTATGCTGCATCGATAACGGCGCCTACAACGGATGCTACGACAAAAATCCCTTTCACGCTAAAAACAACCACATCAACTTCTTCGCCGTGTACGTCGACGGACGACAGATACCCGCCAAACCTTTCCAGCCCGACTTCGACAACCTCTTTGTCAGATGCTACCATAACCTGTTCACCTCGACGGGTAAGGCGTGGCAGGACGAAGGGAACGGCTTGACTCGCTACGACTTCCGACACGGCTACACCTTCTTCGGCGTGGACCTCACCCCCGATGCGTGCGACGACTGCTGCTTCCATCTGGTACAAAAGGGCAACTTGCGCGTCGAGATTCATAATTTCCGCGACGCGCTGACAACCACTGTGAACGTCGTCGCCTACGCCGAGTTCGAGAAGGTGCTGGAGATCGACAGGAATCGTAACGTCATCTACGACAACTGATGGAAACCATACAGCTCGTCCGTCTACTCACCCGCGATACGCACGCCCGTGTCGTCATGCGCGGGATCGTACCCAAAGACGTACTCCTCGAACTCCAGATAGACGCTTACCCCGTCGCCTTCGTGTGCAACACGCACGACACGGGTAAACCCGGAGAACATTGGATAGCGATCTACGTAGACGCCAACGGTTGCGGCGAATACTTCTGCTCTTACGGCTTGCCGCCACGGCACGTCGAGTTTCGACGTTTCTTGAATAAACATTGTGTAACGTGGACTCATAATTCTAAGAGACTGCAGAGTCCCGTGTCTAACGTTTGTGGACAATACTGTGTTGCTTATCTCATGTTTCGATGTCGTGGACTTGTCATGAAGGATTTCGTAAAAGGTTTCGGCACTGATCTGGTAGCAAACGATTGCCGCGTATTCGATTGGCTTAAACAACTGCGATAACCGTGTTTCATTAACGAACAGATATCATCATCATCATCATCGTCATTAACGATTCGAGCCTATGGCGCGGTGGTCACACACCCGTAAGCTCACGACCTCTGACGCGGTGTTCACTCACCCGTAAGTCGTACCATCATCGTCATCCCGCGAGCCACTGGCGTGGTCGTATTGACCCCTAAGCTCACGACCTCTGTCTTGGTGTTCACTCACCCACAAGTCTTGATGTTCGTGTACTTCGCTTAATAAAACACGGTTTCATATTATACGCTTGTATCATTCGTCAATAAAATACGTGTGCACTCGTATACTCTTGTGTTTCGTTAGTTCTTTCATACACGCACATTCATACACAGCCTCTCTACACTCCCCTCACATACACGTACATTCATACACAACTAATAATCACACCCTCTCTACACTCCTCGTTAGGGGGTGTCATTAAAAACCTAATCAACTTTCAAACTGGTTTTTACCAGTTATTCCCTTAGTACTAATTCTTCATACATACATACATACATACATCACATGTTTTAAAGTCCGAGTATGTTTTAAAGTCCGAGTCGCTAGATGGCACTACGGACGCTTATGTACACTTCTTTCCGCTAGGAGGCGCACTACATACGGTCACGTGACTACACACTTTGCTCAGGCTGGCGGCTTTCGAAACCTCCCTAATATCGCTTAAACTCCTCAGGATACCCCTCCAAAATCGCATACATACTACTCACATCCATCCATTTGTTGACGACTGTCGCCTAGCACACGAGTACGAGAATGCTTAATCCTTTGGTTTTGGTGCGCCACTGAGCTCGGACTGTCTGAGGATATTGGCGCGTTAGAAGTTATTTATAATTATTATTAAACTAGTATATGCATTTCTGTTGAATAAATTCATACATTATGTTCATGTGTATGTTCAATAAATGTATACATATTTTCACAGTGTACGTACGCCTCATTCAAAATATTTATAATGCAAATTTATAAACATATAAATACACATTTTTGAAAATACAAAACCATCGGATTATAATGTTGTTCCCGACTGCGGTATTTCTAACTTGTTGCACACTATGTGTGTCGCCATGTGTAAAAACCGTTTTGCGTGATCAGTGTGATAGACATTTCTTGTGAGATCCATTAAAATGACTTGTTAGATCACTTTTAACATGCATCGTGTGAACCAAAAAAGTGTGTGAACTCGTCCTGAGATTGACCTCACAGAGCTCTCCAGCGCGTATTTCCCGATCTCACAATTAACTGATCTCACAATTGACCATTACACGTCTGCGTGCGTGCGTTCGTGCGTGCGTGCGTGTGTGTGTGCATGACATTTAGTCATATATACAGTTAGCGCCGTCATTATACTCGTAGCAGGAAGAGCTCATGCATTGACTGAAACATATATATATATATATCACGTTTTGGTAAAAACGACAGATATGCATATCCGTCTTTTTTCATTTTGAAAAAAAAACACTAGTTATTTGTGTATGTCGTTTAATAGGGATTTGTCGCGTGTTTTGCATAAATGATATATTGTACTAGGCTACTAGCTTTTATTTCACACATAATGTAAAAAATCGTGTTGAAACAAGTTTTGACTGGCTCTATATATGTCGTGCAACATATTGATCACGTTCGCAGGTAACGTGTGATATAGTTATACAGTGCACGGCATGAGAAATAATATCTATATTGACAATTTTCGCACGATGTATATAATTAAAATCACCGGACCATCATGAAAAATGCAACATATTTATTCTTTTTACTCTGAGCTTGGACTAGGTTTCAATTTGAGGCGCAATAGAAGTTATCTTATCTTATGAGAATGAAGGTCATTTGTAAGATTCTACCCAATATATGTTTTACATTCATTTTATGAGCTGATCAATGGACTATATTTTGTATTGGGGAAGAGGGTGATTCCGGGTAACGTCTCGCGCACTCAACGAGTTTCTGTATAGATGGCGCCACGTTTCCTAGCGCCCTTGCCATATTAACCAATCAGAAAGCTTCTCACATACAACATGGTACTGGTAGCTTGCTGAAATTTTGAGAAGACTTGTCGGCACAATTTTCAGTAAGTTCCTGTTTATTTATGATGACGTCCGCCGAACATTAGTTTAGCAGGGGGCAAACGCACGCAACAGTCACTGGTTGGGCGACGAAGGGTGGATGCGTGTCAATGCGAAAGTGATCAAACTCGAAACGGCGGCGATGATGGAAGCTAGCTCGGCTCGTTTTTTCGCAGCGATTTGCGGCGGGTACTTGTTCACAAACAAAAGGTCAATTTAACAAACTGCAATAACTGTCATATAGTATGATAGTCTCCTTTTCCAGTAACGTGTCGGTTAGATTATAATGACGAGAATCGCATACAGTGCAGTAACGCTTGGGTTCGAAGCCGATGTGGTTGGCGTCTGACTTTCTTCGACTGCGTGCAGGCTGCATGCACAATGCAGGGGCCGGGGCCCAGCCCCAGGCAAACAACTCTCCATTGACTTTGCCAAATTAGCATATTACTGATTGGTTCCTCGTGTAGCTTCTGTAATATAAACACACTTAAACTTATTTATTAGTTGAATGTTGCCACAAAACAGCACTGAACGTTCAAAAAAATTGTTGACAGATTTACTGGATCTGTGGACTGTGCAGTTACTAGTTAGCATATGATATATTCCGCCGTACAATCGTAGTATCTGCAGATTGCACATTAATCAGCTGGTAGTGCTATGCAATCTGCAGATCTGCAAGTCGCCTTGGCTATTGCCAGTTAGCCAAACCCTTAATATTATGACTCGTTAATATTATTGATCATTGTGTATTTATAGCTTTGATAGATTATATATTACAAGGATCTCCTCTATATAATGAAATTTGTCTCATGGAAAAAAATTTGACATCCGACACGTTTGGTTGCCTGAGTTACGAAGCATCATTGTGTGAACTCAGATCCAGTGCTCGTGCTTGACAGTCTAACACTCAAACCCTTGTTTTGTGTTACTGTGCCAGCCCTCTAAATTGCGACTGAATTGGTCGCATATGCGACTGTTTTTTCTGTTTGGCGACTGACACATTATGTACGGTCGCTCGCTGGCGACTGTGACGAGTCTGTAATAACAGCTTATGTGTTGTCATTTGCTGTTTCATAAACCACGTGTTGTCGTTTCTCGTAAACACCGTAAACGATAATTAAATTATTGGCGATATTTTGAAACAAACATGATTACTCTGTAACGGTATTCATTTATTTTGGCGGATTTACACAGGATTTTTAAAACGCGTAAGGCAAATTGCTACAAAGTGTCAAGGTACCTCGTGTCCACCTACGTAAACGGGGACGCGAACGGAAGGCGCTAACGTAAACCATTTCGCAATCATTGTCTGGCTGTCCGCTAAGCACATTGAAGACATGTTGGTAATTAAATGTAGTCGTCACGTCGCTAGAACACATAAGTGTACATATTACGGTTTTGAATGCAAAACTCGAAGGAATAACAACATCCTAGGTTACACTGGCTCAAAGTGATATAGTCCGCGTAGTTCTTCCGAATTCCGTTTGATGGCTTCATAATAGTTGAACAAAATTGTCAGTGATTTAAACATTCGTAACTGTTAATATGACTACTTGTGTAATTTACATTTGTTAACTTATATATATCAAGCACTGCTGCATTAAAAACAACCAGTCATTTATGTTATTGTGTGAGAAGAATTATTTTATTATCTAAATTTATTATGTACGGTTGTTACTATGTTGCACAAATAAATGTTGTTAGAAAAGTTAACCACACATTAAAACAGTATTATATAGATTCATAGATCATAACTTTGTGATATTTTTAATATTTGACAGAAAGTATTATTTCTCAAAGTTAACTTTGAAATAAAATATTACTTTTCTGAACAGAAATGGGCATCTTTTTCACTTAAAGCAGGTAATGCATCATTTGACAGAGAAAATGTGTCGTTTTACACATAATTTGCCTTTTTCTGAAACAAAAAAAAATTTGAAATGGAATTTGCGTTTTTCTGAAACAGAATTTGTCTTTTTTGAATCGGAAAATCAGTGTCCCTATACATACATGTATATTTACTGCAATTATTGGTAATTTCAGGGATTCCACATATGACTGTTATTAATTTGCCTGTGTACCATGTTATAATGCTTAAAGGAAATAAAAACAAGGCATTAGCAAAAATCCGTTTTCCATGTGTACAGAAAGTTTAATATTGCATGTAACATTCGAGAACATTAAAAAAATACATTTGTAGCATAAATTCGATTTTAAACCCGTCTGTGTAGCGATTCTCACGGAAAATAAAATTTTTATGATCACGTGGTATCTTAACGTCACACATGACTCGCACTCGCAGCAGGCCGACCCTTTCTATGCATTCAGAGCATGTTTACATGGATAATGTTGGGGTCGAAACGAGCGTCAGAATGAGTTGTTATGCAATAATCCGATGTAATACAAACACTAGTCATCATAGAGGAACAAGCAGTTATCTTACGGTTCCACATGAATTCAATTTTATTCAAAACAATGAATGCAAATGAGCCTACAAGTCGACTAGGTTTCACCGAGCTTGGCCCTGCCCCTGGGCTCGTTTTCAGAATAATTATATCGAATGCAACCAACGGGAGATAATGTACATCAATATACATACATAGCAAACATATATCGTATCCAGCTACAGAAAGTAACGTGTAAAATCTCATAACATCACTAGAATATAAATGTATGAAGGAGGAGTTGTACAATTTATCATAACAACTGAAATCAGTTAAAGAATTTGTGCCGGCCTTGATAGCTCAGTTGGTAAACGCGTTGGTTCCTTGGCGTCTGTTTTACAATCGGGCGACGTCGGTTCAATCCTGACAGCATGCAAACTATTGATTTTCTTAACACTTTTTATGTTTTCACGAAGTAATATAAACCAAATCATTTAGTATACTATGATGCACTGTTTGTAAATATTTATTTTTATTTTTGTAGTAATTATTTATTCGCCACAAAAATGAAAATATGGTCATTATATACAACGATGTTTCTAAATTGTATTTATCCAGACAGATCACAATCTGTTTTCACATATATAATTACTATATATTACTGTACAATATATTTACAATTAATAAATTAGATATCCATTACATTATATTTGTTTGGATAAATAAAATTTAGAAACATCGTTATATAATGACCATATTTTCATTTTTGTGGCGAATAAATAATTACTACAAAATAAAAATTATTTACAAACAGTGCATCATAGTATACTAAATGATTTGGTTTATATTACTTCGTAAAAACATAAACAAAAAAAGTGTAAAGAAAATCAATAGTTTGCATGCTGTCAGGATTGAACCGGCGTCGCCCGATTGTAAAATAAACGACAGGCAACCAACGCACCTACCCACTGAGCTAGCGGGACCAGCGGAAACTCTAACTGATTTAAGTTGTTATGGTAAATTGTACAACTCCTTTATATATCGATATTCTAGTGATATTATGAGATTATACACGTTACTTTATGTAGCTGGATACAATATGTTTGTTATGTATGTTTATTGGTATAGATTATCTCCCGTTGGTTGCATTCGATATGATTATTCGCATAGGTTGTTTTGAATAAAATTGGATTCATGTGGAACCGTAAGATAACTGCTTGTTCCTCTATGATGACTAGTGTTTGTATTACATTTAATAATGCATTGAAAGGATCGGCCTGATGCGAGTTCGAGTCATAAGTGACGTCACATCTCGGCATCTCGAAAAGCGCGCCAAAAATATGCATATTCGAAAATGTCCGGATGTACAGCATAAAATGTGGAATTTCTAATTCATAGAATTTTTTTGCTTGGTGGACATGGAAATAGATAGCAGGATGTAATATAACATAAATTCAAGCAATAGATGTTTTTATTCCCTTTAATATTACCCGTTAGTATCTGGCCACATATTCATAAATGTTTTAAATTTATTTATTTTTCAAACGGACGTCTGTGGCTAATTTGGATTAAATTTGTGCTGAAAGCACAATTACACACATAATTACTTGGCTCCTACTTTTTAAATTTGGCTCCTAAAAAATGTAGGTAGGAGCCACTTGGCTCCTACAGAAAAAAGTTAATTTAGAGGGCTGTACTGTGCCCTATATAGATGCCACATGGAGACAAACTTTTCCTACTATTCAGTGACTAGGGTGACAGTCAATATATTACCAGAATGTAGTAAACATTTATAACAGAATAAACTAATGACCATTCCATTAAACTGTTCATGTAAACCTCAGTTGTACCTGGATGTATGAACTTTTGCCACATTTGCTGAAACGTAACATTTATTTCCTCAGCTCACCACTGGCAGCCAATATGAGCAAGCCAGATGCTGGTCCTATCCGAGGACCCAAGGGACCATTCACAATGAGGACCCGGTCCAAGAGTATGTAAGCTGGCCATATGATTAAAGAAACTTCAGTCCACAATGTATGGTTTCTAATTCAGATTTGTACATTTATTTGTGTTTCTAGTTCAGAGGTGTACGTTTATGTGTGTCGATTATATTTGTTTGTCTTAAAATTGTCTAGTACAGAAGTGTACATTTATTTACGTGTCTGGCTTGTTCAGAAATGTATGTTTATATATATCAACATTGAGTGGGGACATTTTAGGAACTAAATATTGGGAATGGTACGTTTACCTTATACATCCAGTTAGTTTCACGAGCATGCAATGTCAAATGTCTTAAGTTTTGGATCTCAAAAGGCAAGAGATTAATAAAATAGATTTGATAAACATTTACAATAATGTAGTGGTATTTACAATACAATATAATCATCATAATTGAGCTACGATTTCAAATTTAGACCAGTTGTGAAAAAAGGCTGCTGCAGACCTGTGGCTTATGGCTGCAACCAGACCTGGGGCCGAGTACATTTTTATGAGTACGAGTACTTTGACGATGGACGAGTACGAGTACATTGCTAAAAGCTGAGTACGAGTACATTCTCACGAGTACAAGTACATTTTTGTAAATATAAATATTAAATAATAACGTATTGTAAAATTATTAAAATTAATCTAATTTATATAACTCAGCACAAGTGAATATACAATGGCACTTGATCAATTTTTTTTATGAGGAAAATTGTAAAAAACCTCTTTATTTCATCGACAATGACATTTATTTATGTGGCATCCTATGATTTCTGCATCTATTTTCCATTGCACCGGATGAACATGAGTTGTTCAAAGGTTGAGTCTTTGAGGCTGCACCGTTCAGGGCGGAATACTTTCCCAGCTATGCTAAATAGCCTTTCAACTGGGGCTGATGAGGCGGGAATGCTGAGACGATGAGGGACCAACTGAGCCAGAGTGGGGAAATTGTTGCGTTGACCCTTCCAGAACTGCAATGGGTCACTGTGACGATCTGAACACGGCTGACTGAGGTATTCGTTCACTTCTACGGTGATGGTAGATTTGTCTGAGGAGGTGGTTGATGCATCCGAATCCTCCATGAAGTCGAATAGGTCATCTTGGTCATTGATATGTCGTCGTTTCGCTGGAGGAGGCTGAACTTCAGCAGTCTGCTTGGTGATGGCCTCAGCCTTGCTGATCAGAAGCTGCTTGATAGTTTTGCGCTCAGCATCATTGCTGCACCACTTCAACTTGAAGCGTGGGTCAAGTGCAGACGCTGTCCTGTAAATGTCATTTTCTTGGAACGAAGTCAAGCGTTTCTCTACCGACTGTTGCAGGGCTGAAACAAGCTTGCTGTTGTAGGTGGAGGACATTTTCTTCATTTTGTTCTTCAATCCACGGATGCATGGCACAACTAGGCTCGCTGATACACTACTCTCTTCCTGCACATGGACTGTTGCGATTTCAAAAGGTCGCAAGATTTCACATAGATCCTGCAGGCAGTTGCGTTCATACTGTGTTAGATGCACAGTATCGAGGGCATTCAGCTTGTCAGCTGGCACATTCAGGATAGACTGAATCATGCGAATTTGCGAGTTCCATCTTGTTGCAGTTGCGGCTTTGAGACACTTCTCGCCCTCAAGAACGTCAGTAGACTTTCTTGCAAATGACACGATCTTTGCAGCTTTTGCAATAAGTTTTGTGATATGTGAGCCAGCCTGTTACAGTCCATCATGAACAATCAGCTGTGTCGTGTGAGCGAAGCAGCTGTCACGTTCAGCAGGGAGGTGGTCAAATACAGCTGGGTTGATGGGACTGTCACCCATGTCGTCAGTGTCACTGCTATCATCATTTTCAGTGACATATGACTCTGTCGCCACAGATGTGTATCCTGGCAGATCGACCTTGAATGCTTTTACCATGTTGGCGGCATTGTCGGTCACGATGTTCACGATCTTCGATGCGATTTCGTAGGCACTGACAGTTTCGTGGTACTGTTGGTAAATGTTCTCTGCCGTATGCCTTCCTTTGAATCTCTTGCAGTCCAGCATGACTGACTTCATCGTCCAATCAAGGATGAAGTGGCCGGTTATCCCGATGAAGCTTTTCATCTGGCGATTGCTCCAAATGTCAATCGTGAGACAAATGCTCTGCACTTGCTTCAGCTGCTGCATAATCTGTGAGTGGACAGATGCGTGTTTCTGTCGCAGCAACTTGGTCGACAGGTGTTTTCTGCTGGGCACTGTGTAACGGGCATCTGCGCATTCCATGAGTGTGTGGAATCGAGGGCTGTCGACCAGCGACAATGGCAACAGATTATCGGGGACCAACATGACAACGGCATCGGTGATGGCATGCTGGCGTGGATCTTGCGTGCTATACTTCACTGCAGATGTTGGCGGCATGTATGCGACTATGGGTGGCTGAGTCTGATCATGTATCTTTTTGGATGCGACATCTGCATGTACAGATGGATGGCGTCTCTAAAAGCACAACAAATTGCACATTAAACTTAATGTTTGAGAATCAGTTACGTTAAATTTTTTTAATATATTAATAGTAATACATTGTTTACATTGTGAAATTGACCCGTGGCATCCAGGATATCACATATCATTAACATAGCTGGACAACATTGATAAACTCCTAGATGATAGAATAAGAGAATTTATGTACACCATTACTACTAACAGAAAAACTGTCTGACATGATATTCTTCCAAGGTACATCATTTTTTATTAGTATACCAAAATATTAGAATTCTAACTATATACAAGCATCATGACTGCCTCACAAACACAGTAATTTACCCATTCAGATGCTTCAGATGCATTCAAAAATGTGAATATACATTACTATTCAAACTATGGTATTTTAGTACAGCGTTCTTGAAGGTATATAATATTATACACGTATCCGTACTGTCTTTAGACATGAAGACAAACTGACTGGCAGTGACTGCTGCATGTAGTCAAACAAACTGACTGCTGCATGTGGTCAAACAAACTGACTCATACAAGTGGTCAAACAGCATGCAATACGGTCATCAATTAACTTTTCAAAAACTATGGATACAGTACTGGATAGAGCAATATGCATGTAGTTACTCTTACTAAACATGCTAGCACTTGTGTTTCTAACAATGGGCATAGGTACAGCAGATATCCTAGATTCAGGTAAAATAGCATGGAGAAAGAAATTAGTGAAACACAGTGTGCACTGGGAGAATCAGTAATTTGATTTTTGGGTAAAAGACATGTGATTAAATTAACAATATCAATACCAATGCAACCATAGACAAAAAGATCACAATTACCTTCAGATGCTTGACAAAGTTTGAAGTCGTTTTTATGTGGCCTTTTATCTTGATCTTACAGTATTTGCATTTCCCTAACACATTCCCTGTGGAGTTAGGTAGTATCACAAAATGGCTAAGTACAGTCGACATGCTACTAGTACTAGTTTTATACTTCAGCTCTTGCAACAAAGTTGAACAAACAATACTCCAATTAACTTAATCGACAATTTAGTGGATCTCTCTGCAGTGTAGGCATGTGGTATCACTGTTATGATATATCTAGGGGCAATATTGAGTCACCGACCAACTAGGCACACGTAAACCAATCATAAAGTACGATTGACATTTGAGAGAAAAAACTTAGCCAATCAAGTTGATATCTGTCTTTAATGATCACAAATGAGTGGGTAAAAGAGACTGACCAGTGGATACCCCCAGCCAATCATTTGAACTTTGCTGGTTGTCTCCAGGTTAAGCATGTAAAACAAAGCAACCAACAGGAGGATTTGTTACCTGGCATCCCACTGGCTATATGTCTTTGTTTAGCATTTCTCTTATCTCTGCTCCCTCAGTGCCTGTTCTCTCTGACCTAGACTATCATGCCACATGGCTTCACTGGTGTCACACTAAGTTGGCACCGGATTATATTAGTGTAGGGTGACTGTCTGACTTGAGCCACCTTACTTCTACAGAGGAAGACTGGCAGTTCTTGTTCTTAGCAGTTAGCACTGTGGGCCAGTGCCAAGTGGCATGGTCTCCAGACTACATTAAATGCATTCCCTGTCTAACAGGTGGGTTAACTGCTACTAGTAGTTGGCTCTTTATGGACATCCTGGTGGCTTGATTAAACTGTTTTAAGGCCTGAACTGATAGCCTACAATTATTGTTTGTTTAACAGGGTGTTTCTGACTGGGGAAAGATGCTGCCTGTTGCCATGTTAGGGTATCATAGTCATGGACTCACGGCTATCAGAGAATGAGGATGTACTATGTGTAGGGATGGCAAGGTGGTGTTCTATGTGAAATAACAAAGTATTTAAAAAAATAGTTGAGCATTTCAATATTTCAGGAAAGTTTGATTTTATAACTGCAAATAAATTAATTGTTCCCAGTATATATTGAGAAAGTACTCAGATGTACTCGTAATGTACTCATAAAATCTGAGTACAATGAGTACGAGTACATGACCCATAAGTTTTATGAGTACGAGTACTTCAAAAATGTACTCGAGTACCGAGTACTTCCGCCCTAGGTCTGCCTGCAACGTTTATGTTTTATTTTACACCTGGGTGACTGACTGATATGTTCCAAAATGTGATGTTTATCTGTTGTTTACAGCGGCACCTGCTGGCACAGTAAGGAGACACTTCTCGGGAAAGTTTGCACACCTCGGGCGAATGTCTAACATCGAGAGAGGCGAGTCTGGTGGCTAGGAACAATGGATATAAACAAAATACATATAATTTGGGTGAAAGTTTAAATTATCAGACGGCGCCGTAGACACAGCCAGCAGTCTTGTCCAATCTCCAATTACGAGTACTATACGTTACCATTAACAACAATTACAACATAATATGTAGGGACACTGATTTTCCATTTAAATAAGGCATCTTCCGTTTCAAAAAAGGCATCTTCCATTTCAAATGAAGTATTTTCTGTTTAAAACAATGCAAATTCCGTTTCAATCGATGTATTTTCAGTTTCAGAAAAAGGCAAATTCTGTTTCAAACGACGTATTTTCAGTTTCAGAAAAAAACAAATTCTATTTCAAATGACGCATACTGGCTAAAGAAGCCCAGTTGTGTTCAAAGTTAACTTTGAAAAATAATATATTCTGTGAAATATCTAAAATATCACAATGTTATGATCTCTGCATCTAAATAATACTGTTTTATGGTGTGGTTAACTTTTCTAACAACATCAATTTGTGCAGTATTTGCAACATAATAACAACCGTACATAATCAATTTGGGCAATTCCATGTCAGATCAATCACTAAAAAACCTCACCGTCTCTGATTTTGCTGAAAATTGGTATGTCAATTGGAATATGCCAAACAAACAGCCATGCCAATTTTTAGAAAATTGGGTTGTATATTTTCTTAGTTACAGGCCCTCAAAAAAATTAAAATTTGTTTTAAAAAATCTATTTGATCACCGGTTTGGTTCACTTTCTGACCCATAACTTCAGTAATAATAATGCTAGACTAATAAATGTTACATTTCTGGAAAGGTCTCATTTAACTGCATCTAGTGGACATGGAATCGGGTAACTGAATAATAAAAAAAATTAAATCCAAATACATGCAGTTTTGTGCGCTGTGACCCCCCCGTGACGAAAAACCTCCAAACTGATTGGACCCAAAATACATGCATTATATAAAACAGTATGTAACCCAAATATCCTGAAAAAATCAGAGTGGGCACTCTGGGTTACTAAAATACAATCAAAATAGCATGTATATACACCCCGTATATGAACATTGCACTAATTCTAATGCTTGTTATACAGTCATTATGTACACCAAATATGCTTGCATACTAAACATGTCACTGTCAGTCAGGTAGTAGTAGTAGTAGTAGTAGTAGTAGTAGTATTTTATTAGAGTCTCACTCCACGTATACATGCTTTAAAATACAAGACAAATAAATATATTACATTCAAAGTTAGCACTGTATACAAAGACCACTCAAAATGAGTTATGAGAGACTTGTAAAAACAAAAATGTACAAATAAAAACAGTAATAATTTAATAAACATGTGCTATTATTTTGTTGTATTGTGTAATCTTGTGTGCAGTATTTTTTGGAGGATGCTGGCAGTTTTACTTATTATATTGTCATTACTCAAAAAATATACAAATTTATCTTGATCATTCATACTGGAAAAAGCAGGATCATTAATTGTTGCATAGCCTATTAGTTCTTTTCGTTCGTTAACATATAAAGGGCATTTCATTAAAACGTGAAACTCATTTTCTATTTCATTCATGCAATTATAACACGTCCTAGCTTCAGGTGGGGGGTAATTTCGTTCAAAACGTCCAGTTTCAATTCTGATTGGTGCCACACCACATCGAAATTTTGCAAGTGCTGATCGATTACTTCTAGTCATGATTTTTTTAACATAATGCTCAGTTACAAATTTTGTTTTGAACTGTTTATAAGTTCTTAGTTTATTTCTACTACAATTTCTGCCCTCTTCTCTATTTATAATATGAAGCCATTGCTGTTCCTGTAATACAGACAGGCAAACATCTGTGTGTTCTATTATAGCCTTTACATTAACATGGTCTCTTATATTAGTAAGATTATGCATATTTAAGTCATTATAACGATGGTATACTTCGTAGCCCCAATTTCGTTTCCCACTTACGGCCATTTCCATCATTCATAGAAACACACGTTTTGTCACTCTAGATACATCCATATTGATCAAACGACACCAGAGCCTAGTAATAGATAGCCATTGTTGGTTAGTCGGGGTTTTCCACCCCATTTCACCCTGTACTGCTGCTGATGGGGTATATTTACCCACACCTAGGAAAAATCGACAGGCTCTATTATGTATGCTATTTATGACCGAATATTCCTTTGTACCCCACACAGCAGAACCATAGTTAATAATGGAGAGCACCATACCATCGTATAGTTTTGTAAAACAGTTAAAAGGCATTCCTCCATTACATTTTGTCTTAGCCATTAACAAACCCAGAGCTCTGTTCGCCGTAGTAGCTACTGTTTTTACCATCACCTTATAATCAAGATATTCAGTTAAAATCAAACCTAAATATTTATACTTATTTATGATGCATATGCTTTGTTCACCTAGTAGAAAATCGCAAGTAGTCTCAGATATCGATGGATTACGAAAATGTACAATTTGAGTTTTGTCTTTGTTAATAGACATGCCCCAGTCATTGCACCATTTCCAGATAACATTTAGCAATGTCTGCAGTTCTTCTGCTGATTCGGCCAGCACCACAATGTCATCTGCGTATGCTAACATTGTAACAATTTCGTCTCCGATCTTAACACCTTTACCCGTGCCTTTCAATTCAGTTAATAAATCGTTTATAAACATATTAAACATGATAGGTGATATAACACATCCCTGCTTAAGCCCGCATTCAACATTGAACCAGTCAGACTTTAAGTTGTTGACCCTAACACAACATTTGTAATCAACATATAATGATTTCAAAGCCTCAAGCATTTTCCCTTGTATGTTGAAGTTCCTAATTTTGTTCCAGAGGAAATTTCTATTGATACGGTCATAAGCTTTACTAAAATCTACGAAACATGCAAACGTTTGCTGGCGGCATTTCTTTCTAGTATTGATTATGTTTGTAATGGTAGATAGGTGGTCGAGACAACTGCGACCTGGTCTAAACCCATTTTGTTCATCACACAAAAGGTTGTTGCCCTCTACCCACGATATAAGACGATCATTTAAAATAGAGCAGTATATTTTATACACATGGGAACTAAGCGTAATTCCCCTATAGTTCAATGGCACTCGTGGATCAGACGTACAACACTTGGGTATCGGGGTTACAATGCCCCGACGCCATGCTTCAGGAACCATGCTGTTGTTAAAACAGTGATTAAATAGTTCGTAAAGGAAGTCTATGACATTTTCGTTGACCAGCGTTTCGACTGGGATGTTATCATCACCCAACGCTTTGTGTTTCTTGGCCTTGTTTAAGGCCAGGCGAATGTCCTCCTTAGAGATAGGCCCATCAAGGTGTTCATTGTGACCCAGTGAGTGGGTCTCCACCGGCGGTTGATAGTGAATGTCCTCCTTAGAGATAGGCCCATCAAGGTGTTCATTGTCACCCAGTGAGTGGGTCTCTACCGGCGGTTGATAGTGAATGTCCTCCTTAGAGATAGGCCCATCAAGGTGTTCATTGTGACCCAGTGAGTGGGTCTCCACCGGCGGTTGATAGTGAATGTCCTCCTTAGAGATAGGCCCATCAAGGTGTTCATTGTGACCCAGTGAGTGGGTCTCCACCGGCGGTTGATAGTGAATGTCCTCCTTAGAGATAGGCCCATCAAGGTGTTCATTGTGACCCAGTGAGTGGGTCTCCACCGGCGGTTGATAGTGAATGTCCTCCTTAGAGATAGGCCCATCAAGGTGTTCATTGTGACCCAGTGAGTGGGTCTCCACCGGCGGTTGATAGTGAATGTCCTCCTTAGAGATAGGCCCATCAAGGTGTTCATTGTGACCCAGTGAGTGGGTCTCCACCGGCGGTTGATAGTCAATTGTTTGTTCGTAATTGACCGGGTTCAGCAAAGTGTGAAAGTCAGTTCTCCATTTATGTAATATCACGCTTTGATCAGTGGATATGGAGCCGTCCTCTAGCATCACTTCCATTGGTATATCATGGATGCGTTCTTGTTTTATCCCTAATTTTTCAATATGCTTCCAGAAAGCATTTGGATCATGTGACGGCAGATCAAGTAGTTTGTCTTGTTGTTGATGCCAGAATTTGCGTTTGGCAGCTTGCACATGCCTATCAAACAGTTTCTGGGCTACCTTCATTTCCGCTTTCAGGTGCGGTTTATTTTGTTCGTCGCCCTTAATCCACAATTGTTCACTTGTGAGGTTATTCCATAGGTGAGTAAGTTCATTTGTCCACCATTGTTTCTTGATCCGTATAAGCTTATTACTGAGCACTGAGTGGTTTACATGGACCACTTTTTGAAGTTTATCTTCCATCACCGTTTTAACATGTTCGCAGAAACTATCATATACATTGTTCAGATTTTGTTGTGTTAAATTAGATCTTTGAATGAACTGCATGAGCGTAGCACAATGTTTTTGTGTTGTGTCGTCATCGAGAAATGACTGGTCAATGCCTTCTAATTTATATCTCGTTGTACATGGAATTTTGGGGTTCGGATCTGTATTATCGTAGCATTCCATGTAATCCAGGAGTAAAACCCATGTCAATATTGAGTGGTCTGGGATGGTCTTGTGTGGGTCAATAATCGATACACACCCAGAGTCATTAAATATCTTTCGTGCTGAAGTTATTTTAAAGTCGGTAAACGACGCCAAACGTTCATGCGGTACAAGGCAATAATCAACGACAGCCAAACCTTTGGTTGAAACAGATGTGAAGTCGTTTATCGACGAACCGCGACCGTTCAGCATGCAACAGTTTGATGATATTAAAAGGTCGATGAGGTATTTATTGTCCATGTGAATTCACTTTAAAATCAATAACTTTTCTCTCAGGAATGTCATCCACACCTTCAATGTAATCAGGCTCACTGCCACAACGGCCATTGAAATCGTCACATATGAAGAATATTCCAAGTTTCTGGTATCGGTATATATGTGATAATAGTTCGTTGTAATAGGTTTCGGGGTCAGGTATGTAATAGTTCGTTGTAATAGGTTTCGGGGTCAGGTATGTTTTAGTGAAACTAGATAATTGTCATGTGAAACTTGTCTAGATAATTAATTCTCTTTATACAGTGCATTATAATTAGAACCAATATTATAACACCAACACGTCTCAAACTGGTCATGCATTGATGCAGTTTATTTACCGGTACACTTTTTATATATTGGTATAAATTTAATAAATTGTAAAAAAAACAGAAGCTAATTAATTTTCAACCATTTCTCCACTTGGTCAAAGTCATGACTGTTATTATCAGACTAACTGAAATGTTCATAGTCTCGAGTCCAATGCATATACACGAATTCCTCATTCACAGTGCAACAGCTGGTTGTCCCATCAATCCTTTTACACAGCCTGCAATGCAAATATTTAGTAATGGTAAGGGGCATGGAAATATAATTTGCTAGATAATTCACATCGAATCAAACTGTAGGTAGATTCAGTATTGCCCTGTTGGGGTTTGTAGCATATTTAGATTCTTTAGAGGGGTGGATAGACTGAATCACTCATTATTTTGCCATGCTGCAATGTGAGGACAAAACAGGTTACAAAATTATTCCAGAATATTATTCCAGTAGTCCCCCCTAAATACACCATTGAATATCGATATAATATAAATATATAATAGCAAGTATCCAGTCTTTGGGACTGGTTAAAAAAATATTTGTTTATATAATTATACTAATAGTCTAATACTATGTGATATATATGTATATGATATATACCACTCACCACTGCTTATAGCCAGCCAGTACTAAACAAAGGATTATTCTCTAAAGTGGTATAATTTTTGATTACCTTGTTCATAAGAAGAGTAGCGTTTTTCATTTCTGATGCACTGAGTTGATAGACTCGCCCGGTTGACGTAAGTGGTTCGACAGTGGTCAAGATCTGATCTTGACCAACGATCAACTCATCAAGGCATCTTGGGAAGGTGAAGGAAGGCGAAGGTCCGGCTGGATGAAGAAAGCTGACTTGTGCTTCATTGGTTTCAGGCATCACCTTCAACACGTATGCTAGCCACCAGTTGTCATCATACATGCACGTAATGTATGATCCGTCAATGTCAGCCACTTGTAACAGTTCTCGTTCATTCGTAATCTTCACGATCTCCTGTTCTGTGTCTGCTGAGAATTCGCGCACTTCCATCAAAGAACGTGATCCTTGAACGGGAACGAAGGAGTGCAGTCGCTGTGTTCCTGTTACTACAACAGCATCAGCAAATCTGTTCCGTAACTTAACTTCTTCATCTGTGATTTCATCTGTGTCAACAAACATGACTTTGATGGACGGCAAGTTGCCAGAGGCCCACACAAACAAGTCCATTGGTGTCTGGATCTGGTCATCATATGGCTTCTGAAGGCTGGCTCTAGCAGCCAGTCGTTTCACAGTGCCACCGACACCATCACATGGGCCCTTGCCATGAGACGTGGCGAAGAAGTGCCACTCTGCAGTAACACCATTAAAGTCTTCTGCATGGAAAATGGTGTTGGAGAAGTTCTTTCTATTCTTGTACTGCGATGCAGCTCCATCTGAGAAATAGATGACATGGTGAAGAGGCATGTTGTCACGCAGAAATGCTATCAAGTGACGTTGGTAGCAATGCACAGCCACTGTATCATGTGTCATTGAGTTGGAGATGGCCACAAAGATTTTGTGCTTGACTACTCCTTCTTCTCGATAGTAGGCAACAAACGGATGTATGGTTGCTTGGTCATTTGTCCAGTGGTAGCCCTGTGCAGCATCTTGCACAACAAATGAGTAATTCTCTGCAAAATCACCAGTGACTATCACCTCTCCTTCAACCAACTGACTTTTCTTGTCTTTCAAGAAAGCTGACTGCTGTTTCGCGATAAAATCGTGACGTTTTAAGACCTCAAGATTGTCCATCAAACAATCCACAAACACGTCCGTTTGTTTTACAACCGTCTCCAGTCTTGTTCGATCAACCGAGACCCATGCTTTATATGTAATTTAATCGATGGCTAGTTCATCAAGTGCGGCATGTAGACTCTTTCAAATGATCCTGTGTGGGACAGTAGTCACACTTCCCAAGGAAACATGCCGGTAACGGTGGATTGCATGTCATAGCTGCTATGAGATGGTCATACTTAATATCCGCATGATAGTCTCCCACGATTTTGCAGAACTCTGATGCATTGCTCAGTTTTGCACCGTGCAGCATGAGCTTCACGTTCTGGTGGATGGTGCATACGCAGACGCTGTGCGTGCCACTGGCAACACAACATTCTTTGGGCGTAGTTCGGCGAATTTAGAAAACCCTATTGCTAGTGTCGGGTGTTCAGCCTTGAAACAACTGTATGCTTCCTTCAGATTGCACAGAATCAGACGCTTCTGGACGTTACAACGCTGACCTTGAATTCTCATACTGACACAGTCTTTTTTTCCAGGCATCAGCCGACTTACAACATCACTTTCGTAAAAGTTTCTTACTACAGTTGCTGTATCTTCAGAGAGAGTCTTCCCTGGCTTTGGGTTAGGAGACGACATAATTCCTTCGGTACTGGTCAGTCGCTTTGCTACCCGTGCCATGTGGTAGCTTGTACCAAACTTGGACATCAAGCGCCGAATGCTCCAGGTAGACGGTGCAACAGTGAGAATGGAGATTTGTTCACTGCGAGAGCTGCTGCCTGAGAACTTGATTTTTAAACGTCTGAGAATATCATTGTGGTCATCTGATGCTGCATTGTCATCTTCATCATCATCTTCAATTCTCAGCCTCTTCCGGATGGTTTCCCCTACACGCTTCAACTTATCTTTCGCATATCGTTTAGTGGACAGCTTCTTCTGTAAGATTGGTGATTCACCAAGCACGGTCAGTGAACTGTTCAATTGATTGACTGCGGTTGAACGGCCAACTTCATACACGTCATCAGTGCTATCACCTTCAGCATCTTCATCTGGGCATGCAGGGACCGTCTTTGGGCACCAACTTGGTAGTTGCTTCCGGCATCGTGTGCACAATTTTTTGCCAGGTATGAGCACAATATTGGAATATTGGGCAGCCAAAGATTTGGTAATTTGTCGCAATCCGCTGACTTTTCGAGAAGGCTTTCCTGTATGGCATAGCCACGGATCACAGCACACTTTCTGGTTGGAAGCATAACTAGTAATGTACTTTTTCAAGTGAATGTCACACAGTACCGTAACATTATCTAATCCAATTCGCAGAGTAGCTAAAGATTGTTGCTCCTGTGTCAGTTGATGTGTGCTCAAAACAGGATCACACAGTTTTCCTTTGTCAATTCCAACACAGCACAACGCCATGGTTAGTGAAGAACTGATGTATGTCATCAGTGGTAAATGGTGGATCTCAGCTTAAAACAGTAAACGTTGTATCTACTGTACATTGTATCTGTTATGTAACAAAATGTGAAGCTGCAACTTGATAACCACTGTTACATATTTTATAGGTCAGAATATAAAATGTATTATGTATAATATAATTATATATACCTGGTACTTGTATATTTACTATTTAGTATAAGTAAATTAATAGACTGGATAATTGCAAAATGATAGCATAGAAAAAATATTATAACAGAATTATACAAATTAAAAAAAATTAATATGTGTGCTATTTTGATAATATCTTAAAAACCCTAAGAGTTCCCACTCTGATTTTCTCAGGATATTTGAGCTACATATTGTTCTATATAATGAATATATTTTTGGTCCAATCGGTTTGGAGGTTTTTTCACGGGGGGTCACAGGTCACCAAAATGGCATGTATTAAAAAAAATTTTAAAAGTTATGGGTCGGAGAATGATACAAAACGACGATCAAATTCCGTTTTTTTTACAAATTGTAATTTTCTTTAGGGCCTGTAACTCGAAAACTATACAACCCAATTTTCTAAAATTGTGCATGGTTGTTTACATAATATGTGCCAATTAGTATATGAAATTTAAGCTAATTCGGAGGTGGGTCAGCCAAAAAAGTGTCAAAACTGATCGATTTGACATGGAATCACCCATTTAGATAATAAAATAATTCCTATCACACAATTACATATAAATGACTGGTTGTTTCTAATGCAGCAGTGTTTAATATATATATATAAGTTAGCAAATGTAAATTATACAAGCAATCATATTAACAATTATGAATGTTCATATCACTGTTTGCTGTTTCACTAATAATTTTGTTCAACCATTTAATTTTTAGCTAGCACTGTATATTACGCCATCCAACGGAATTTGTTAGAACTACAAAACACAGACTATCTCACTTTGAGCCAATGTAACCTAGGCTGTTGTTAAATATGTACATGTATGCGTGTTCTAATGATGTAACAACTACATTTAATTGGCAACATGTCTTCCATGCACTTAGCTGACAGCCAAACAACGATTGCGAAATGGTTTATGTTAGCACCTTCTGCACATGTCCCTGTTTACATTGGTTGGTGCAAGGTAGCAGGGGCGCCATGATACTTCACAACGATTTGCCTTGTACGTTTTAAAAATCCTGCGTCATAAATCTACCAAAATAAATTAACATTGTTGCATATCAAGCAGTTTATTTCAAAATATATCCAGTTGAGGCATTATCGATGAAAGAGGCAATGCTTCTGGGTTTTTTTTCGCGATCACGGAAGATCCTTTTAAAAACTTGAATTTTGTGATTCTGTCCATTTTTTTCGAACGCAGAATTTCCATTTCAAAACGCAGATTCCACAAATTCTTCTCATTTTCCGCGATCGCACAAAATCAGTGTCCCTAAATGCAGATACAATCTGATATATATTTCACACTCCTAATGACTGAATTTAGCCTATTGAAATATAGCTGGGGACAGTGCTCTTTATTGCCACTGTCAGTTGTCATGTTGTTTTAAAACAATTTGAATTGACAACATCGTGACGTAACAAAGTAGCCTTGATCAGATTTCAATGTCAGTGTGAAATCACAACTGCACAAAATGTTTCGCATACATGTGAAATATGTAACCAAACAGTAACATTAAATTATTATTTATCTGTTCTATGGTGAAGAATTGCGCCCAGCGAAAAACAATTGTTATAATGGACATATTACATGTACTGTAAGGAAGTTAGCAAAATAGTACAGTTTTCTGCTGTACTATTTCACTGCATATGACAAATTTGCAAGGATGTAAACATATATTTTTATTGGCTGCATTCTATTTAACAGTTGCACTTGTGAACTAAGTTTATCGCATCACGAATTTGTCGTTTCCATTACAAAATGAACTGCGTTTATTTCTTCTACAGCTTCTCTCAGTGGATCTGTCAGAAAACACTTCACTCCAACGAGTCGAGTGACAAACATCGAGAGAGGCAAGTCACCGGTGGTTACGCTCACTCTTACACTGCCTGTATCATTAGCTATGTTTGTGTAGTTACCGTAGACAAGTTACACGTGCAACAGCATCAATATGTTGTAATGTGTTTACACAACATTGCTTGTTTATGTTTCTGTACGCACTGCATTCATAGATATACACAAAGTTACTTATACCTGGTATGTGTTTATTAGAAGGTACTCCATAAATTGCATCTTTTAGAGAGTGGGGCAGCATGCGTGCACACATACCACGTGAAATGCATGCACACACAACACCACACAAAACTTACACGCATGCGCGCACACACATGCACACACACACTGATGTCCTGCTTGTGATGTTCTTAACATTAACAAAACAGCTACATGACCTTCAGCCAAAACCATTATCTTACAATCACAAAACACTGCACAAACATACTCTATTCTCTAAACTACTTGTGTATATTCAAATGACAAAATATAAAAAGTAGCATTGTAGAAACTTTCATTTGATGCATTTCTAGATGTGCACTAATAAGATTTGCTGGTTTCTCAGACGACAGTGGAAACATTGTGTACAAGAGAAGAGTATCGTCCGCCGGCATGCCTCGCACAGGTACACCTCTCTGACACAGCCCTCAAATCTAACTATTATGATGATAACTGTAATAAGTTTATCGTTGCATTTCATCATTATTACAGAATTAAGTGTATTTTTTTTATAAAGTGGAGCAAATTGGCTACTGCATTGGACTGTCAAGCAAGAAAACCCAGGTTCGAATCTTGTAGTGATATGTAGAATCTTTGGCAAGTTCTTTCACTCTTCGTTGCTCCAGTTCACTCGGCTGTATGAATGAACACTTGGATATAGACACTTTGTTATAAAGCAGGATCTGGACAAATGTATTATCCTGTTTTGTTGCCTCAGATTCTGAGAGTGGACGGAAGCGTTCTTCTACATCGTCTGATTCCACTGGCCCGAGCCAAGCCGGACTGTCCCAGGTAGAAACACCTGCACCAAAAAGACGCCGCACTATTCGGTCAATTGCTGATGGACAGGTAACATTTATCTTTGCAAGCATCATTTTACCTGAGCAAATCAACCTGCTGTTCTTTCCAAGTGTACTAAAATTGTTTCCTTTCTGGTTTGATGACATGAAATATTACAGTGATGCATTGCACCAATGGCAAGCGCATTACAACTACAAGTCCGTACATCCGGGAAATAATTAACGACAGCTTTATATACAGCTAAAGTTACATGTTTCTGCAGATACCATTTAGTGATCTTTTGTAGAGTGTAACTGCCCACCAACCAACATTTCAAAGCCCTATTTTTGTCTATTAAATAATAAAATGGATAGTCAAATAAGACGTGACATCAGGACCCGTCCCTGTGTTTGTAAATATTGGAACAGCGTCTGTTAATTATTTATGTGTACCTTGTGTTTTCACAAACCTGAGAGTTTAACTATTTTTAGGTGTCCAAATACACACTGTCATTACAGTATTTGTGAAATATTTAGAGATTTACTGCTAGTTTGTCTATTCCTTTATGCTGACTCAGTTGTTTCGAATGTGGGATCTACCCAAATGTAGCGCCTTGCCGTTGACCCAGTCGGTGTCTGCAATATTACTAACAGAGTGTGTTTAGAATATGAATGTTGGTTTTTTGTTTGAATATTTCATTAGTCGAAATACTCAAATTGTGCTTAACACTGCTTCGGGTTTGTTGAGCACAATTTGGCAGGCAGTGAGTGCATCTTCAACATGTTTATTCTAGTTTTAAGAATATTGTGTAAAAATAGTATACATTTAAACATAGATCTGACGACCTTGGTTTAAATTGAGTTGCTCTTGTTATTGTACATGTCTTTACATGGGGATCTATTTCATGTGACAGATGACGGAGGCGGACAACTTCTGCTGGCTGTGTCACAGGGACGGCCACGTCATCTGTTGTGAGCTCTGTCCCCGCGTCTACCACAGCAAGTGTCTGGGTATAGAAACCCACCCCTCGGGCGAGTGGGTGTGTCCAGAGTGTCAGGTGAGGTCACGATCCCAAGGGTACGGTGAGGTCATGACCCCAACTGTCTGGTGAGGTCATGACTGACTATGTATGTGTACATACCAGGGCAATGTCATAATGTGTTTCCCCCATCGGCTGATGCTGTCAGCAACATTATACACTGAATGCATTTTTATCAACGGAGATGACAGTAAATAATTTTTTCGCCAGGCCATGTTTCCTAAGCCTTCCTGGAGGCAAATGTTTTTAGGCCTCAAGAACTTGTGATCACTGAAAAATAAGCAGCTGTTTCTGGTGGCTAGCACAGACTATAAGAAATTTTGAAGCCATAAAAATCACATCTGTTCCATTCAGACCTGGGTTCAATTCGCTTTTATCAATTCCAATTCATGTCTATTTACCAAGGATCAATTCCAATTCAATTCAAAATACAAGAAGGATCAGTTCAATTCCAAGTCGGCAACATCAGCTGTTTTGTTGTGACTTAAGTTTCTGCACTTTAATGGGCAATGAATCCCCAGTGAAAATCCACTGAAGCAAACATTAGCCCTTTAATTTGTTTAATTAAGCATAAGCCAGGAAGTCCATAATAAAATATCTGCCCTGTTCTCAGAAGAGACAGTGCAAAGCAGGCCTTGTGCCAAGTACTGCAATCTGAGTGTTCTGAAGGGTTATGTTGACTCAAGTCAGACAACCAACACTAGTACAGTATGGTACCACCTGGCAGCCTGGCTAAAGGACAAAGGCGATGCTGAACTCTGGACATTGACATATGCTAATTCACCCTCTCAGCGAACAGTTATTTTGGTCTCTGGTGGTCAATTAGTGCTGATTCAAATAAGTATTTAACAGCTCTGTTCTATGTTACTAGTAAAACTGGGGTACCTAGGGACTGAGAGCAGAGAACTGCTAGGCAAAGAAGTACTGTCCATGTGACAAATCCTTTCGTGCCTATCAATACTGGTAGTTCTGTTGGTTGTTTCATTTTGTGCCTATCAATACTGGTAGTTCTGTTGGTTGTTTCATTTTGTGCCTATCAATACTGGTAGTTCTGTTGGTTGTTTCATTTTGTGCCTATCAATACTGGTAGTTCTGTTGGTTGTTTCATTTTGTGCCTATCAATACTGGTAGTTCTGTTGGTTGTTTCATTTTGTGCCTATCAATACTGGTAGTTCTGTTGGTTGTTTCATTTTGTGCCTATCAATACTGGTAGTTCTGTTGGTTGTTTCATTTTGTGCCTATCAATACTGGTAGTTCTGTTGGTTGTTTCATTTTGTGCCTATCAATACTGGTAGTTCTGTTGGTTGTTTCATTTTGTGCCTATCAATACTGGTAGTTCTGTTGGTTGTTTCATTTTGTTCTGACCAAAAAGGCATATCCGAAAATGTTACAATTTAGCATATATTTTGTAGTTTATACGTCTCAATTTACATAGAAAACAAATTTATTTTCAGTTTTGATCAATTCTTACTTTGCGAGATTCAATTGAATTCCAATTCAATCTGTTTCGGTTTTATTCAAATTCATGCATTTTGTTGATCAATTCAACGAAGAATTGAACCCAGGTCATGTTCTATTAGTTAATTACTAGCAAGAAGCTGGGAGATTCAGTTGTAGCTGAGTGACTTCAAAGAAATACATTACAATGGGTGTCAGTTCCTGTCAATTACAAACTGAATATTTTGTTTACATATTGAACGTAACACATACTCAACTTTTTAAATCTAACAAATAAGGAACAGACGTTGTATATTTGACATTGACGTGTTCAGCTGTGTAATTGGTGTGGGACTTGACTGTTGTTTGTAGAAGACAATGCGTGCTGAGTGCGTAGACACCCGCTCGAAGGCGATGGCGATGATTACTGGCGACCAGCTGTGTGTGCTCCTCAAGTATGCCGTGCAAAGGATGAAGCACCCAGGGGTAAGTGGAGCGCAGCGGCACTGGCTAGAGTATTGGACTCGGAATCGAGAGAACACAGGTTCGAATCCTGTGCTGCATTTTCGAACCTTGGGCAAGTTCGTTCACTCTACGTTGTTCCAGTTCACTCGGCTGTATGAATGAGTACCTGGTTATATACAGTGGTGGATATTTGTGTACAAATAGTCTTTGTGTGTTGATTGCAGCATGGCTGAATTACAGCGTCAAGTCAGATGTTCTGTTGATCTTTTCAACCGTTTGTGTACACTCATCAGTGCAGGTGTTAAAACCATTGTGACAAGGTGTGTAACAATCCATCAGACTATTGATGCATTCCGATAGTTGGTGTAACAATAGTGTGCTATCGACAGTCAGTTTAGCTACCTATAGTTATCATCGATAGTACACTGAACTATCGACAGTAACGACAATTGACAAACAGGGTTATTTGTGCCATGCAAAAACAGTGTTCGAAAACATGCTTTTTAGTCCTTTGGCCGAAGGTCCAAGGGACTATTGCCATCACTCTGCGTCCGCTGTTAGCTGCCGTATCTCAGAATCCGCTCAGCAACTTTTTCTCTAATTTTGCATAGACATATCTTAGGGCACTGCCACTATGCCCAATAAATCTGTATTTGATTGAATCATTCTAAGAGCTCCCTAGGGCCTCCAAGGACCCCAAAACTGGTAAAAATGTAACATTTTGCCTATTTTTTCAAAAACTGTTCAGCAACCTTTTCTCTAATTTTGCATACACATTTCATGTGGTAGTGTCACTGTACACAAGAAATCTGTAATTGATTGAATCATTCTAAGGGCACCTAATGACCCCCCCAAAAAAAGGATCCCAAAACTGGTAAATTTTCACTTTTTGTCTATTTTTTCAAAAACTCTTAAATAACTTTTTATTTTATTTTGCATAGACATTTCATGTGGTAGTGCCACTGTACACAACAAATCTGTATTTGATTGAATCATTCTAAGGGCACCAAAGGTCCCCTAAAATGCTAAATTTGCTAACTAAATGGTCTACTGCAGCAGATGATCTAGCAGACTTCCAGTCCTTTTGTTCAGCTAATCCCTTTTCTTACAACATCTGTCACACCTCACTGTGGCTGCTGGTGGAAAGTGTGACTAATCTGTAATTGGTCACTGGCAGAGGCTTGGGTCAACAGACACACAGCACCCTCTAGACCCCTGGACAGTTCTAAGGGGTCGTCCTGAAACAACCACATGTCAACCATTAGAAGAGTTGACATAGTTCCGCTATATACCAGAAATCTATATTTGATTAAATCATTCTAGTATCATCAGCATATAGTAGAACATACATTTGCAAGAAAATGTCTACATCATCATCACTAAGGGTTTACATTTCACCAGCTGCCATGTCAAGTCCCTTATAATTATGACTACCAGTGTTCAAAATAATTCAGATAAATAGCAAATAACAAAGGAGACAAGTTTTCTCCTTGTGGTAACTCTACATCACATGAGAAGAAGGCTGACACAGCCCCCCAAAATGCAAAATGTTTACACTATCTAGTGATGTGGTTTTGAGAAGGGCCCTTGAGACTATCCCCTAACAGTAGATTTTGTGTATTGTTCCAGAAACAGAACACTATTCCCCTTCCCAAAACATCTGTCACATGCGGAGTGTGGGTCTTGTATGGATATGTATTTGTATGCAGTTGTTTTATATAAGCAGAAAGTTAATTGAAATTAGTTATTCTTAGGCCACAGAAAAGTAATTCCCGGTTTCTCATCAATGCATGTATTTAAAAATATGTGCCACAACATTTTATTTTCTATTATTATTCCTCTAAATGCAAGACGTGGTGCAATAAGTGAACAGTAAACATGTCAACATTTTACTTCCATCATAACCCTTAATGATCTGTAACTATGATTCACCAAAAAAAAATTAATTAATAATTACCTATAGGGTTGTTTGATTTATGCCAGGCAGAATCTGTTTCTGCCCGGCATAAACGGCAGCAACAGGAAATACATGCCATTGATAGGCAAATGTGTTCTTTTTATAGAAAACGTCAGTTTCTTTCTGTACCTGTCTACGTATGATAACCATTTGTCTGCCCTGCTCACAATAAACATCACATGAATGATAAAAGGAAGATCACTGCCACTTAACTTGTGGATTATTATTATTATAAATTGTTCTGCTATTGCTTGGTGGACAGTTAATTGGTGGGTCATGTTCAAATACATCAGCACGTTTTTCACACCTGCATGGTAGTTTAGGCTCAGTAGTGTGCTGGCAGCTACTAAACCTATAGGCTTGTGTGAAAAGGATAGTTGGCAGAAAAACTAACTTCAAAGCACCATTGCATCCATTTAGCCAGGCAGCAGTCACACTGTCCCAGTGTCTGCTGCTATGTTTATATAATAATTATATAGGCTTAATGATCCCAATACACCAATCTGTTGGCACAATGTCAGATAATAGAACTAGGTTAAACATCTTAACAATAACTATAATTAGTTCTGTGGGGCTGTTTTTTTTCTAAAAAACTGTTCAGTAACTTTTTCTCTAATTTTTCATAGACATTTCATGTGGTAGTGCCTGCTATTGTTTGATAGACTCCTCTTAAACTGGACAGTCGCCTGTAGGTTTTAAACTGTGTCAAACAGTGAGTCTACCTTTTGCTCTCAAATAATCTGTCCTCTTAGTTTTACACATAAAGACATAATCTAGCATAACTTGATAAGTTTTTGTAGCAGCACATTTGTACTTCCAGTGTATCATTGCAACATAACATACACACTGTGTGCCAGATTTGAAGTCATGCATGTAATATTTCCATGCAGTCCATTTGCATATATAATATAAAACTTCAACAGCCGTTTTCTTCATTTTAACTTTTTTACCCCTACCATGTTCAATGCTCCATAACTTCGCCAATTTTTGTAGCAGTCATAATTTTTGAAACCGTGTAAAGCACCCTACCCAACCTTTACAAGGATGTAAGAAAACAATGTTACAATTTTTCCGACTTATCACTCATTTGGTCAGGGGTCACATATAGACATATTAGTCCAAAGGACTTCAGGGCCACTTGGCCCATTTTTTCACTCTCGTTTCAAACTATCCCCAATTGTCAGTTGTTCTATTTGTCTCACTAAACACTCGTGAGAATGACTATCGCTATTGCCAAATTGTTGTTGCCAAAGGACACCTGTTGCTGTTGTTGTCATACAGTTTCCATGGTAACTTGTTGTTTGTAGAGTGAGCCGTTCCAGAAGCCGGTGGATGTGTCGTCTCTGCCGACCTACAAAGACTTTGTGGTTCACCCTATGGATCTCAGTCTCATTGAGAAGGCAAGGCTATTTCAACATTACATTGTGGTAGCTTCAGTTTCAGGAAACATCAGTAGTTTAAAAGTGTTGCAGTATCAGTCAGTCAGTGGATAATAATTTAGTAGATGAACATCGGTAGATAAAAAATAGCAAAATTAGTAGATAAGAACTACAATAGGAATATCAGTAAAAAATAAGAATTACAGTAGAGACGTGAATAGATAAATGTTTAGACCTCAAGTCAGTCAAACCCTCCCACAGACTGGCATTTCAAGTCGGCCAAACCCAACATAATCATGTAGTGTTTACTGTGGTGGTGCCTTCTGGTGGATAGTACCGAAAACACATTAGTACTGATGTTTGAATGTAGACCTCATATTTTATTTTGGGTCAAATAAGTGGGGAAATGGGGACTTTAATCCAGTGAGACCCGAGTACGTATATATACGTATCATATTTAAATGCCGTTGCGACCCGCGTATGTAAATATACGTACTTGGAATTCCATTCATAAATACGGTCCAATCAGCGCATTAGTAGGCTTTGTTGTGACGTTATCAGAAAGAGGCACGCATGCGCACTGATGACATGTCGGCCATCTTTTCTCAATGTTTTGCATTGTGATCGTATAAGTGAATTTTCTGCGTCGTTCATCATAATTTTTCGAGGTTTTCGAAAAGTTAAAATGGCCGGATCGAGTGGCACGGGTGATGCGTCTTTTGATGTGTTTTTTGAGACAGACAGTGAAGAAGAATTCGTTGGGTTTTCCCCAAGAGATGTCGAGTTAGTGGAGAAACAGATCAGAGATCGACCAAGCGAATTCGGTCGAGAGAGCGATGGCGAAGTTGACATCACCGACTTCGAGGACAGCAATGTCGCCAGCTCCGATGATGACACAGTGGTAGACCCGGAAAGTGTGGATGCTGTGCCTGTTTCGATGCAAGAACGGGAGTGGACTGACAATCTCGTCGATCCCCCAGACATTGCATTCGTAGATGAAGCCAACGTGGGTGTCAACGACTCTGAACGATGCTGTGACATGACCGCTGCTCATCTCTTCGGCCTGTTCTTCACCGACTATTTGTTTCGGTTGATCGTTGGTGAAACGAACAGGTATGCAACCCAATGCATGAGAAAGGCGCCGAAGAAGGGGAGGAAACACACAGAGTGGAGTGATGTGACAATCCCTGAACTGAAGACTTGGCTGGGTCTGTTGCTGGCGATGGGGATTGTCCAGAAGAAGGGACATTTGGGGGAATACTGGTCAACTCACTGGCTGACCCAGACCCCTGGATTCAATGACACCATGCACGAAATCGATTTTTGCAAATTCTGAGATATATCCACTTTGTTGATAATGAAGATTCGTCCATTGACAAAAGAAAATGTGGAAAGTTCAGAACATTCTTGACTACCTGAACAAGCGGTTTCGTGATGTGTATTGTCCACGTCGGGAGCTCTCGATTGACGAGCGATGCTCAAGTTCAAAGGGCGACTGAGCATCTAGCAGTATATCAAAATCAAGCCTTCAAGTGGGGGATCAAGATCTTCACACTAGCAGAGGCCAAGACAGGCTACGTCCTAAATCTTCTGCCATACATTGGCAAACGGGAGGACACCGCTGTAGGAAAGACGACACAGATAGTGCTGGATGTCGGCAAGCACCACCTGGGCAAGGGTCACCGGTTCTTCACCAACAACTACTACACCAGTGTCGAGTTGATGAAAAAGCTGGAGGAAAGAGACACTTTGTCTTGTGGAACAGTGAACTCCAACCATATCGGCCTCCCCAAAGACATGAAGAAGTGCCTTGAAGTGAGGAAATTGAAACGTGGCGAAAGTCTGAAGAGGATGAAAGGACGAATGCTGGCCGTCACATGGAAGGACACTCGAGTTGTCAACTTGCTGTGCAATGTGCCTGGTTGCCTGGGTGATGCGCCTGTGCAGAGGCGTGACAAGAAAGGGGGAGCAGAGATCACTGTCAGCAGGCCAAGTGCAATTGAGTTGTACAACTCATTCATGGGAGGTGTTGACTTGTCTGACCAACGAGTGTCATCCTATCCTCGCCACATGAAGTCATTGACCTGGTACCTCCAGGTGTTCTTTCATCTGGTCTAGCTGTCTGGTGTGCAAGCCTTCCTCGTGCACAGAGAGCTGCACCCTGCGAAGAACGAGACACAGCTCAAGTTCTTTGTCGCGATGATTGACGGGCTGGATGCCGGGCGCACATTCACGCAGAAACGTCACACACCAAGTGCGCCGCCATCTGCTGATGTGCGCTTCAACAGGGCACTGGAGCATGCGCCCATCAAGCACGAAACTCAGTCGAAGTGTGCCGTTCACGGACAGAGAGTCGATGCTCTCTATGCATGTTGTGTGTGTAAAGTGCGGATGTGCCCTGTGCCGTGCTTTCACCGCTACCACTACATGCACGAGTACGCCTACAGTTATCCCCACAAAGCCAGTGCTGCTCCTGCAAGGAAGAGGAAGCATCGATGTGTGAACACTGATCAGACTGGAGTTGACTGCTACAGAGTAGTGTAGTTGTATAGACTGGCTGACACTCCAGCATGTGCAGACATTGCTGCTATTCCAGAATTTGGACATTTCTTTTTTGTGTTTATTATTCAATTTTCATACTTTTTGCATGTTTTTTTATTATTGTAGCAACTCCAGACTTGTTGACTAGTATAGGTTGTTGTTCTAAGATATGTAAACACTGCTAATACTCCAAGAAGTTGAACATTTATAGCAGAGAACCACTTTTTATTTTGGACAATCATTTTTTTCAATTTTCGTAGATTTTTTTGTTTCTTTCCAAGGCAGTTGCCATGCACCTGTTTGTATTTTCATGAATAAATTGTAGTTGTATGGATAGCTCATTTATTCAGCTTTCAGAAAATATATACTTTTATAGGTCTATCTCTTACTATTATCCTGTTATTTGGTAATCCCCTACGGGTGGTAATGGAAATTTGAAACTTTGAAAAAACTGTGGTGCCTGGGTCAAATTTTGCTGGCGACCACGTGGGTTTGAAAGGGTTAAAAAACAGCTGAAGTCTAAAGGGTTAACAACTACAGTAGAGGATACTGCTTGTGGTCTACTGTGGAGTCTAAAGGGTTAACAACTACAGTAGAGACTACTGCTTGTGGTCCACTGTGGAGTCTAAAGGGTTAACAACTTCAGTAGAGACTACTGCTTATGGTCCACTGTGGAGTCTAAAGGGTTAACAACTATAGTAGAGACTACTGCTTGTGGTCCACTGTGAAGTCTAAAGGGTTAACAACTACAGTAGAGACTACTGCTTGTGGTCCACTGTGGAGTCTAAAGGGTTAACAACTTCAGTAGAGACTACTGCTTATGGTCCACTGTGGAGTCTAAAGGGTTAACAACTATAGTAGAGACTACTGCTTATGGTCCACTGAAGTCTAAAGGGTTAACAACTATAGTAGAGACTACTGCTTGTGGTCCACTGTGAAGTCTAAAGGGTTAACAACTATAGTAGAGACTACTGCTTATGGTCCACTGTGAAGTCTAAAGGGTTAACAACTATAGTAGAGACTACTGCTTGTGGTCCACTGTGGAGTCTAAAGGGTTAACAACTATAGTAGAGACTACTGCTTGTGGTCCACTGTGAAGTCTAAAGGGTTAACAACTATAGTAGAGACTACTGCTTGTGGTCCACTGTGGAGTCTAAAGGGTTAACAACTATAGTAGAGACTACTGCTTGTGGTCCACTGTGAAGTCTAAAGGGTTAACAACTACAGTAGAGACTACTGCTTGTGGTCCACTGTGGAGTCTAAAGGGTTAACAACTATAGTAGAGACTACTGCTTGTGGTCCACTGTGGAGTCTAAAGGGTTAACAACTATAGTAGAGACTACTGCTTGTGGTCCACTGTGGAGTCTAAAGGGTTAACAACTATAGTAGAGACTACTGCTTGTGGTCCACTGTGAAGTCTAAAGGGTTAACAACTATAGTAGAGACTACTGCTTGTGGTCCACTGTGAAGTCTAAAGGGTTAACAACTATAGTAGAGACTACTGCTTGTGGTCCACTGTGAAGTCTAAAGGGTTAACAACTATAGTAGAGACTACTGCTTGTGGTCCACTGTGGAGTCTAAAGGGTTAACAACTATAGTAGAGACTACTGCTTGTGGTCCACTGTGAAGTCTAAAGGGTTAACAACTATAGTAGAGACTACTGCTTGTGGTCCACTGTGGAGTCTAAAGGGTTAACAACTATAGTAGAGACTACTGCTTGTGGTCCACTGTGGAGTCTAAAGGGTTAACAACTATAGTAGAGACTACTGCTTGTGGTCCACTGTGAAGTCTAAAGGGTTAACAACTATAGTAGAGACTACTGCTTGTGGTCCACTGTGGAGTCTAAAGGGTTAACAACTATAGTAGAGACTACTGCTTGTGGTCCACTGTGGAGTCTAAAGGGTTAACAACTATAGTAGAGACTACTGCTTGTGGTCCACTGTGAAGTCTAAAGGGTTAACAACTATAGTAGAGACTACTGCTTGTGGTCCACTGTGAAGTCTAAAGGGTTAACAACTATAGTAGAGACTACTGCTTGTGGTCCACTGTGAAGTCTAAAGGGTTAACAACTATAGTAGAGACTACTGCTTGTGGTCCACTGTGGAGTCTAAAGGGTTAACAACTATAGTAGAGACTACTGCTTGTGGTCCACTGTGAAGTCTAAAGGGTTAACAACTATAGTAGAGACTACTGCTTGTGGTCCACTAGAGGGTTAACAACTATAGTACTGCTTGTGGTCCACTGTGAAGTCTAAAGGGTTAACAACTATAGTAGAGACTACTGCTTGTGGTCCACTGTGAAGTCTAAAGGGTTAACAACTATAGTAGAGACTACTGCTTGTGGTCCACTGTGGAGTCTAAAGGGTTAACAACTATAGTAGAGACTACTGCTTGTGGTCCACTGTGTGGAGTCTAAAGGGTTAACAACTATAGTAGAGACTACTGCTTGTGGTCCACTGTGAAGTCTAAAGGGTTAACAACTATAGTAGAGACTACTGCTTGTGGTCCACTGTGGAGTCTAAAGGGTTAACAACTATAGTAGAGACTACTGCTTGTGGTCCACTGTGAAGTCTAAAGGGTTAACAACTATAGTAGAGACTACTGCTTGTGGTCCACTGTGAAGTCTAAAGGGTTAACAACTATAGTAGAGACTACTGCTTGTGGTCCACTGTGAAGTCTAAAGGGTTAACAACTATAGTAGAGACTACTGCTTGTGGTCCACTGTGGAGTCTAAAGGGTTAACAACTATAGTAGAGACTACTGCTTGTGGTCCACTGTGGAGTCTAAAGGGTTAACAACTATAGTAGAGACTACTGCTTGTGGTCCACTGTGAAGTCTAAAGGGTTAACAACTATAGTAGAGACTACTGCTTGTGGTCCACTGTGAAGTCTAAAGGGTTAACAACTATAGTAGAGACTACTGCTTGTGGTCCACTGTGGAGTCTAAAGGGTTAACAACTATAGTAGAGACTACTGCTTGTGGTCCACTGTGAAGTCTAAAAGGTTAACAACTATAGTAGAGACTACTGCTTGTGGTCCACTGTGGAGTCTAAAGGGTTAACAACTATAGTAGAGACTTGCTGTCCTGACACTTCCACCATGTGTTCACAGAACATCCGCCGCAAGGTGTACGGCAGCACCGAAGCTCTCCTCGCCGATGCAAAGTGGATCCTACATAACTGCGTTGTATTCAATGGAGGTACGCCGCTGTTCACTTGACTTCATGGTTTAAAGTGGGGAAGGGTTCTGTTCCTAGTTTTTTAGTTATTAATTAGTGTAGTGTTCTTAAGATTATAATAAAAAAAATTACTTATACTGCCTGCTAAGTTGTGTTTAGTAAGTAAATTACAGTGTTTGCAATTTTAAAGTTTTAACTTTGCAGCATGTAATGGTAAACAAAACATCCTGTTTCAAAACAAGCATTATTGGCAGTATTGCCAAAGTGGACTGAGTTGACCTCAATACCCTCTGATGTTCAACGATTTCCCACGTTCAACACAGCAGACAAGTTACTGTACTGGCTACAAGTTGACCGTTCTGAGGTATTTGGGGGCAGGCTGGTCATATGGGGGAGAATGTGGAATTGTTTTGGGGTGGGGTAGATCATTGGGGTAGGATGTGGGATTGTTGCAGGGACTCGGATGTGATATCACCCTGTTGTAGATATCAGCGCAATGTAAATATCTTGTAGAAAAGTACTATGTGCTGACTATTGGAGCTATTCCACTATCTGTGCCACTTGACTAATTTTCTGTGTTTTTGTTTGGGGTATAATTAATACAAACAGTGACTTCGGTTGTAACGTACAACTTGCTTTTCTGTCATTCCTTTATGAGTGGAACCAGCCATTTTGTGTGTGGTTTTTGGAAGTCGTTGTTCTGTTTTAGCCCACCACAAGTTGACAACAAATGCTAAGATGGTGGTGAAAATCTGTCGACACGAAGTGAGTACATATTGTCTCTTTTTGTGTCAGCTTTGACCAGCGGTCAATTGGATTTTGACTTATTCTATCTCCATTGAAGAAGGTGCATCAGAATTGTGTCTACTGGAAAATATGTTTTCCTTTGTTATGGATCATATCAAAACATCAGTGTACAGTGTTATACAAATTACTTTTATGGAGCAGGTGGTTTGCACCTGCTTTGATTAGCATTCTACATTGTTGTATCTTCCTCCCGTTTTTATTTGATGATGGATACATCGTGAGGAACGAAGGATATTATCACGGATGTCAACAGGCCGCTATAATTAAATGTTTCATACTGCAGGGAAGGAGGTCTGAGGTTACATAACGTAGGTGATCTGTTGTGCCAGATATCAATGTTTTGAGGCCAATCTTAAGTAGACATGCTTAACTCCCCCAGTGATACTGGATGCAACGATATATTCATCTTCGTGTAATGTCGATAGTCGTATCACACTGATACAAAGTGCAGTGGCTAGAGCATCAGACTCTCAATTGAGAGAACCCGGGTTCGAATCCTTTGCTGACATTTCAAACCTGGAGCAAGTCCATTCATTCAACATTGCTCCAGTTCATTAAGCTGTATAAATGAGTACCTGGCTATAGACAGTCGTGGATATTTGTGAATGAATAGTCCTCGCACATTAATTGCAGCATGAGTGAAAGCTTCCGAGTAAGTCGAGATGCTGTTCGATTGAACAGGTCTGCCAATGAGTAAAGCTTTGAGCAGTCCTACAGACTTGATATTGCACTGTATAAGAACTTTGTTTACAGTCATGCATGTTGGTCGTGTGTTTTCACAGTGTTTGTTTTATTGACAGATGACCGAGATAGAGATCTGTCCAGACTGTTACACCAACTCATCTACCAAGAGGAATGACAACTGGTTCTGCATGCCTTGTGTACGTACCATTCACCGTAGTCAGGCTGTTCACAGTCGTAGTAATACCGTAATGACTATGTATTGTGTACGTACCATTCACCATAGTCAGGCTGTTCACAGTCGTAGTAATACCGTAATGACTGTATTGTGTACGTACCATTCACCATAGTCAGGCTGTTCACAGTCGTAGTAATACCGTAATGACTGTATTGTGTACGTACCATTCACCATAGTCAGGCTGTTCACAGTCGTAGTAATACCGTAATGACTATGTATTGTATACGTACCATTCACCGTAGTCAGGCTGTTCTCAGTCGTAGTAATACCGTAATGACTATGCATTGTGTACGTACCATTCACCGTAGTCAGGCTGTTCACAGTCGTAGTAATACCGTAATGACTGCATTGTGTACGTACCATTCACCATAGTCAGGCTGTTCTCAGTCGTAGTAATACCGTAATGACTATGTATTGTGTACGTACCATTCACCATAGTCAGGCTGTTCACACTCGTAGTAATACCGTAATGACTATGTATTGTGTACATACCAATCACCATAGTCGGCTGTTCACAGTTGTAGTAATACCGTAATGACTATGTATTGTGTACGTACCATTCATCATAGTCAGGCTGTTCACAGTCGTAGTAATACCGTAATGACTATGTATTGTGTACGTACCATTCACCATAGTCAGGCTGTTCACAGTCGTAGTAATACCGTAATGACTATGTATTGTGTACGTACCATTCATCATAGTCAGGCTGTTCACAGTCGTAGTAATACCGTAATGACTATGTATTGTGTACGTACCATTCACCATAGTCAGGCTGTTCACAGTCGTAGTAATACCTTAATGACTATGTATTGTGTATGTACCATTCATCATAGTCAGGCTGTTCACAGTCGTAGTAATACCTTAATGACTATGTATTGTGTACGTACCATTCACCATAGTCAGGCTGTTCACAGTCGTAGTAATACCGTAATGACTATGCATTGTGTACGTACCATTCACCGTAGTCAGGCTGTTCACAGTCGTAGTAATACCGTAATGACTGCATTGTGTACGTACCATTCACCATAGTCAGGCTGTTCTCAGTCGTAGTAATACCGTAATGACTATGTATTGTGTACGTACCGTTCACCATAGTCAGGCTGTTCACACTCGTAGTAATACCGTAATGACTATGTATTGTGTACATACCAATCACCATAGTCGGCTGTTCACAGTTGTAGTAATACCGTAATGACTATGTATTGTGTACGTACCATTCATCATAGTCAGGCTGTTCACAGTCGTAGTAATACCGTAATGACTATGTATTGTGTACGTACCATTCATCATAGTCAGGCTGTTCACAGTCGTAGTAATACCGTAATGACTATGTATTGTGTACGTACCATTCATCATAGTCAGGCTGTTCACAGTCGTAGTAATACCGTAATGACTATGTATTGTGTACGTACCATTCACCATAGTCAGGCTGTTCACAGTCGTAGTAATACCTTAATGACTATGTATTGTGTATGTACCATTCATCATAGTCAGGCTGTTCACAGTCGTAGTAATACCGTAATGACTATGTATTGTGTACGTACCATTCATCATAGTCAGGCTGTTCACAGTCGTAGTAATACCGTAATGACTATGTATTGTGTACGTACCATTCACCATAGTCAGGCTGTTCACAGTCGTAGTAATACCGTAATGACTGCATTGTGTACGTACCATTCACCATAGTCGGCTGTTCACAGTCGTAGTAATACCGTAATGACTATGTATTGTGTACGTACTATTCACCATAGTCAGGCTGTTCACAGTCGTAGTAATACCGTAATGACTATGTATTGTGTACGTACCATTCATCATAGTCAGGCTGTTCACAGTCGTAGTAATACCGTAATGACTATGTATTGTGTACGTACCATTCATCATAGTCAGGCTGTTCACAGTCGTAGTAATACTTTAATGACTATGTATTGTGTACGTACCATTCATCGTAGTCGGCTGTTCACAGTCGTAGTAATACTTTAATGACTATGTATTGTGTACGTACCATTCATCGTAGTCGACTGTTCACAGTTGTAGTGATACCTTAATGACTATGTATTGTGTACGTACCATTCATCACAGTCAGGCTGTTCACAGTCATAGTAATACTGTAATGACTATGTATTGTGTACGTACCATTCATCATAGTCAGGCTGTTCACAGTCGTAGTAATACTTTAATGACTATGTATTGTGTACGTACCATTCATCGTAGTTGGCTGTTCACAGTCGTAGTAATACTTTAATGACTATGTATTGTGTACGTACCATTCATCGTAGTCGGCTGTTCACAGTCGTAGTAATACTTTAATGACTATGTATTGTGTACATACCATTCATCGTAGTCGGCTGTTCACAGTTGTAGTGATACTGTAATGACTATGTATTGTGTACATACCAATCACCATAGTCGGCTGTTCACAGTCGTAGTAATACCGTAATGACTATGTATTGTGTACATACCGATCACCATAGTCGGCTGTTCACAGTCGTAGTAATACTTTAATGACTATGTATTGTGTACATACCATTCATCGTAGTCGGCTGTTCACAGTTGTAGTGGTACTGTAATGACTATGTATTGTGTACGTACCATTCATCGTAGTCGGCTGTTCACAGTCGTAGTAATACTTTAATGACTATGTATTGTGTACGTACCATTCATCGTAGTCGGCTGTTCACAGTCGTAGTAATACTTTAATGACTATGTATTGTGTACGTACCATTCATCGTAGTCGGCTGTTCACAGTTGTAGTGATACCTTAATGACTATGTATTGTGTACGTACCATTCATCACAGTCAGGCTGTTCACAGTCATAGTAATACTGTAATGACTATGTATTGTGTACGTACCATTCATTACAGTCACACCTGTAATCACCAACCAGAATGACTCATTCCTTACCCTCTTAGATGGTAGGGAAATAGGAAATATAAACATATTTTGGAACTTTTCTTTTGCCCTGAAGGTGCACCATGACTGTTTGAGATGAGATAAGAAAAAGAAATGTTTGAAAAGGAGTAAATATAAAGTTGTAAACATAGAAGTACTTACCCCAAAATCTTTGGATAGGTTGAGAAGGAATCCGTTGTTAGCATATTTTTGTACTACTTGAAACTTGATGTCTGGTGGTGTGAGAAATATTTGTAGTTTATTTTTAAAAATCTAGTCCTTGAACACAAATGTTGCATTGTATGCCTCACCCTGAAGGTAGGGCTGTAGCAAGTGATGGAAACATGTCTTGTTACAGAGAACCCCACACACCCTTGTGTGGGCAAAGATGAAGGGTTACCCATTCTGGCCGGCCAAGGTACGTTCTGGTTCCTGTCATCATTGTTCATTGTCAATACCTCAATTTCCGTCATTGTCCGCACTAATAACAGTGGTGGGAAAGATTTGGTTGCCATGGTAATGGTATGGGTTCCCGTGGAGAATTGTGGCATAGTGGTAAGAGCATTGGTCCCCCCAGTCAAGAGATTCCTTGTTCCAATCCTCTTGCTGGTGTTTTTTAATCTTAGGCAAGTTCATTCACGCCACATTGCTTCAGTTCATTCACCTGTATGAATGAGTACCTGGCTATACACAGTGGTGGGTATTGGTTTACAAGTAGTCTGCGCAGTAACTGCAGCATGGCTGACTCTGTTTACAGACGCTGCGAGAAGTTGACGGCCAGTTAGATGTCAGGTTCTTTGGTGAACACGACAGGTTTGTACCAGTTCTTACTTTCTCTCCATTGTGTGTGTTTTTTGACAGTGACTTGTAAGTTATGAATAGTGTAATAAGTTATGATTCCACTATCTAATTCAATAAACTGTAATTCCAGTATGTAGGATCATCCCATTGTGTTATTCAATAAAGATTCTATGATTAAAAAAGAATAACCAAATTTCCAATGTAACATGTATGTACACTGGTGTCATCCATATTCCTTGACCCCTTGCAAGGTGGGGTGCACATCACTTGATTCATTCTGCCTTCACTACCATTTCTCGCCATCTGTCCCATTCTTCTGTCATAGTTGTCCACTCTCATCTGTTAATCCGTTGCCTTTTGAGATCGCCTGTCTTTCCATCACAGTTGTTACGGAAGGTGTATTATGAAGAGAATCACATAGACATAAACTAGATCGTTGATCTAACTTTCGATGTGTCTTCCTCCCCCCAGGGCATGGGTTCCCGTGTCACAGGTGTACCTGTTGTCACGGCAACCACCATTAGAGATGAAGAACATCCGCGGAGGATACCGCCAGTCGATGGACGAAGTACAGCGCCACATCGACAGACTCAAGTAAGTGTGCCGATTTGGGGGTTTCTTGCGATTCACTACTATGAAACCACCTGTCAGTAACCTCCAACCACACCACAATCAGTAGGGACACTGATTTTCCGTTGCAAAAAAGGCAAATTCTGTTTCAGAAAAAGGCAACTTCTGTTTCAAACAGCGTAGCGTATTTTCCATTAAAAACCAAATTCTGTTTTAAATGATACATTTCCCATGTCAAATCACGCATTTTCCATTTTAAAATGGCATACTGGCTAATGAAGCCCATTTTTGTTGAGAAATTCAGGAAAGAATTATTTTATTTCAGAGTTAACTTTGAAAAATAATACATTCTGTGAAATATGTAAAATTAAATATCATACAGTGTTATGATCTCTATCTAAGTAATACTGTTTTACTGTACGGTTAACTTTTCTAACATTTATATGTGCAATACATATGAGTGGCATCCGCACTTACAACGCAGTTTATGTCGCTAACAGCACTTTGACAGTATCATTCTAACTAAATGAAGGATGGTCACGCCAAAGAACCGGCATGTGCACTGACAGCAGTTGTTGGTTTGGGCCTGTCATGTGTGCCGCACAAGTTGTAGCAGGGTAAAGAGGCCGTGGTCGGGTTTCAGCAACGAAGATATGGTGGTGACGGCAGAATCAGCATCAACAACAACATACAACAATTGCAGCAGTAATGGTAATGTGGTGAAAACGGCAGTATGATCTCACCATCAGACGCACCATCAACAACAACATACAACAGTTGCAGCAGTAATGGTAATGTGGTGAAAACGGCAGTATGATCTCACCATCAGACGCACCATCAACAACAACATACAACAGTTGCAGCAGTAATGGTAATGTGGTGAAAACGGCAGTATGATCTCGCCATCAGACGCACCATCAACAACAACATACAACAATTGCAGCAGTAATGGTAATGTGGTGAAAACGGCAGTATGATCTCACCATCAGACGCACCATCAACAACAACATACAGCAATTGCAGCAGTAATGGTAATGTGGTGAAGACGGCAGTATGATCTCACCATCAGACGCACCATCAACAACAACATACAACAATTGCAGCATTAATGGTAATGTGGTGAAGACGGCAGTATGATCTCACCATCAGACGCACCATCAACAACAACATACAACAATTGCAGCAGTAATGGTAATGTGGTGAAAACGGCAGTATAATCTCACCATCAGACGCACCATCAACAACAACATACAACAGTTGCAGCAGTAATGGTAATGTGGTGAAGACGGCAGTATGATCTCGCCATCAGACGCACCATCAACAACAACATACAGCAATTGCAGCAGTAATGGTAATGTGGTGAAAACGGCAGTATAATCTCACCATCAGACGCACCATCAACAACAACATACAACAATTGCAGCAGTAATGGTAATGTGGTGAAAACGGCAGTATGATCTCACCATCAGACGCACCATCAACAACAACATACAACAATTGCAGCAGTAATGGTAATGTGGTGAAGACGGCAGTATGATCTCACCATCAGACGCACCATCAACAACAACATACAGCAATTGCAGCAGTAATGGTAATGTGGTGAAGACGGCAGTATAATCTCACCATCAGATGCACCATCAACAACAACATACAACAATTGCAGCAGTAATGGGAATGTGGTGAAGACGGCAGTATGATCTCACCATCAGACGCACCATCAACAACAACATACAACAATTGCAGCAGTAATGGTAATGTGGTGAAGACGGCAGTATGATCTCACCATCAGACGCACCATCAACAACAACATACAACAATTGCAGCAGTAATGGGAATGTGGTGAAGACGGCAGTATGATCTCACCATCAGACGCACCATCAACAACAACATACAACAATTGCAGCAGTAATGGTAATGTGGTGAAGACGGCAGTATGATCTCACCATCAGACGCACCATCAACAACAACATACAGCAACAACTGAAGCAGCAATGAAAATGTGGTGGTGGCCGCAGTAGTATCAGCAGCAGAATCTACAGCAATAACAACAACATACAATAGCAACTGCAGCAGCATCAGTGATGTGTGGCGAGGGCTGTATATTAGGGGCCTAGCAGTGAATCTAGGTTCCCGGGACCCCATTAAAATTTCAACCCTGCATTAATCTTCGAATTCCTACTAAACATACTGCAGATTAAAACATCAACTGTACATGAAACAGTGTGCAAGTCTTGGGACAATGCAGGCAGTCGAGAGATCACATACAGTGTAGTTTTGTACATTACAAACAAACATTGGGGGACTGCAACTAGGAATTTAGATGCGTATTGTGATACTACCTAAATGTATAAAGGCCATAGATGATAGCTGAGATCAGGACAAAACATCGCTGCTGGTGCTGCAGTAGTAAGTTTCCTAGTTGTTTCCAGCACTCGGCAACGTTCTATTAACTGACTAGTCTCTATATATTGTGGTTACAATGTTATGATCTTGTGAGGTCTCATTCAACTAGCCAGTCTTTTTCAGAACATTATCGCCAAGCCGACCTTTCTATGCTGGCACTGAGGGTGGTCACTGCCAGGGTGCTTGTCGTCCTCAGTGGTTCTTTTACGTCCCAAACTGAAAGTTTGAGTTGTTCATGTCAGAGCAGCTGTGATTGTAACACGTTTTATTGATACACTGTTTTTTATTTATGCATCGGCATCTAAAAAAGTGGGTACTCGCTTGTCAGAAGTACAAATAATTGGTGTCCCAATACCAGACATGCCTACCATTCCGGATTGTCCGGAATCATTCCGGAAATACACCTCAAATTACGGTATTACGGCGAACGATGAAAATATTACGGATTCTTTCATTGTCACAATGATCGTCAATCACTTCCGTGCTCCTCAAATTTAGCTTAACTTTATTCAACAGGTGGCAGCATATATACGCTGCTTGTTGTAACATGGTTTTTCATTCGCTGCTTCTGGTCGTAATCTGACCAATAGGAAACAGCGTTACAACAAATTCGCATTTCCGCACTCATGGCGCTCAAACAAGATGAAGTCACGACTCTCGCGGCACGAAATGATGGTGTGGATCAAAACGGCACCACTACCAGCCAAGAAGAAAAGTGTGGTGCAAACGTTTATAAAAGCATGCACGCAGACATGACCCGTATTGTAAAGTTTAAAGAAGGGGGTGCTTTACATACTGTCGTATACGTGAAATTTATTTTCCTATTTCACATGACATGGTGGCCGGGATAATTGCAGGTAATGACTGCGTCGTTAGACTAGTATTACTGACAGAGTAGTGGGTGTTGTACTTGTAGTGTCAGGCCAACTGACTGTACTAAGACTAAGTTAGTGTATTTATTGAGTTTAGTCTATCATTTACAGGGATAGGCTTATATATATATATACTAGAGTAGAGTTGAGTAGACTTAGACGATGTCGACGACTAGTGACGTAACATAATGGTTTTGCCGTCCCCCGGCACGATTTTGTGTTTGACTTTGATGTAGTCAAGCTACTACACTTTGTAGTCTATAGCCTGGCCCTAGGACTAGGTATTCCGGCTACTAATATTAATCCTAGTGACACCACTAATAGACAATGACGTGACGCATTGTTATAATTTGTCATGTTTTTGTAGTCAGCATGCTGTTTTTTGAAATTTACATAAAATCAGAATTATAATGTATAGACGCATTTGCATTACAGTTACGCTTGTTCATGTTTGATTTCCACCAATGCTGGTTATGAACATCTACCTTACCTTGTTAAGTGAACACTTCAAAACACCTATTAGTTTATTAGAGACAATTATGTTTTGGGTGCAGTTATCGTCATAGTCACAGTATTAAAGTATTACTGACAGTGGTGTTCTTTTCCTGACAATATCTGACGCGGTTCTGAACTATTACTGACAGCAGGCCTATATTCTTGAAAATCAGCGTAAATGGGAAGATGGATTACTGACAGGAAGTTTCTGGGGTAGGCAGGTCTGCAATACATAGGGACAAAAAATAATTACATTTTCAAAAGTGTCCCAAAACATAAGGTGCAGAAAAATTATTATTTTTCTACATTTTTAGGGTGTCCCAAAACATGCGGTGTCCCAAGATATACGATGTCCCAATACATACGGTGTCCCAATACGTACTGTGTCCCAATACATACGGTGTCCCAAGACATACGGTGTCCCAAGACATACGGTGTCCCAATACATACGGTGTCCCAAGACATACGGTGTCCCAATACATACGGTGTCCCAAGACATACGGTGTCCCAATACATACGGTGTCCCAAGACATACGGTGTCCCAAGACATACGGTGTCCCAAGACATACGGTGTCCCAATACATACGGTGTCCCAAGACATACGGTGTCCCAATACATACGGTGTCCCAATACATACGGTGTCCCAAGACATACGGTGTCCCAAGACATACGGTGTCCCAATACGTACGGTCATTACGTTATTGATAATCTGTTAGTATACACGGTTTGGGGCAATAAGTGGCTTTTACGATATAGGAACTTTGGTGGTTTATATTCGTTAGTACTTCACTCAGGTCAACTTTCCCAAAAGTTTGTTTGCACAACTTTGTTGGAATATGTATTTTATATTTAGCACAAAGATATCTTACGAATCACTTTCTGTATTTTGCTAAAAGATGGCATTAAACATTAGTTCAACTAATAGTCGAACTTGAATAGACTTGTGCGTACTTGTGTCAAATCCGGACCCACCTCGATTTCGCATTTATAACTTGAGCGTTGCCTAACTTTAATACCTCAGTGAGTTAGTTCCATCATTCAGCATTATCCTAGGCATATTTACGTTTAATATTCCATGATTGGAAAACTGACAAATGATGTCATTCACATTGTCCAATGGAGTTAATTCCAAGAGGTAAATCCTAACTACCTCGGAGCGATGCTAAAACAACTAAACGATGTTGCTACAAATCTGCGATTTTGCTGGAATATAAGTGACTTTGTGGTGTTTTTCGTGCCGCTTGATACATCGCGAAAAAACAAAAAATGGGCACTCGGAATAGCTACAAGGCGGCAATTTCGGCATATTTTGGGCACGGTGGCATAGAAAAATGGCGAGGCGGCCTGCCTCGCTAGTCCAATACCAAGGGAAACACTGGTACTACGATACATGCGCTGACAAAAACATACAGTGATAACAATGATGTAAATAATGCTTGGTACGTTCATTGTCAGTATGTGTGTTACAGGGAGAAGTTTGGATCGTTCCACTATGCATCCTTCCGAACCCCATTTGACCGCAAGAAGCCATACATCTCAAAAAAACCCGCAGTCAAAGGTGAAGCTAGCGGCGCAGCGAAGCAAAGCAGTGAAACTAAATCGACGAGCATCGCCATGGCTACAACAGCTCCCCCTGGTGGCAGCACTGGAAGGAACACCCGCACAAAATCGTCCGTCAAGAGAGGCGGGGAGCCGTCGATTGTGTCAAAGACAGCGTCGGCCGTTAAGAGCAAATACAATAGTATTATCACAACGAGACGTGCGAAAACACTCGCTGCAGGTGGTGAAACTGGTTATAGCCAGTCTCAACCAGTTAGAACCGGTTCACGCCGAGGGAACGGTGCTGGTTGGAGGTCAAACAGAGGTCGTGCGAAGTTGTCGGACTCGTGTCGAAGTGTCTTTGAGATGAGCGACACATCCGCTCTCCAAAGTGAGGCTACAAGGTTCCGACCTCTGGTGTCCCTGACCCGGATGTCACCTGATATTCTGCGACCTCTAGGTGCACAGAGCATAGTGAACAAAATCGAAGATACCATCAAAAAGCGGGACGCACTCGAGGCAGCTGATCTCGCAGAAACGGTGGCGGAGCATCCAAAAGATGAATCTAAAAACGGTGAGATGGAGCAGGCGCCCGTGTGTGATGCAAAACCGCAATCCAGTGATCAACCAGACAAATCTGACACTAAGCAGATGGAACAGGAGAAATCACCGGGCAATGAAGCTCAAATGACGCCCGATGCAGCAGCGGCAGATGTGAATGTAGTATCAGCGGAGATTGGTGCTATTGGTGAATCCACTTGTGGAGAAAACATTGCTTTGGCAGCAGCACGTGAAACGGACTCGCATGCACCTTCTGTAAAGAAGAACAAATTCCTTGAGTCTTTGGTGGAAACGTGCAAAGCCAAACTTGGGGTGGATGCCAGTGAGGTAGGTGTCACGTGAAATATGTTTCACTGTTATGAATGAGGCATAAGGTCACATAGTCATTTTTATATTGGGTGTGAATTTTCTGTTTTCCTTTATCATGTCTAGTGAATTAGCTAAATATGTTGAAGATCCATGTTGTCTTACTGGGGTTAAATATCCCCCTGAGAGTCAGTGTCTATTGGTGTTAGTAAAAGTCACCTTAAAATCATTCTACTGTTCTACTCAGAAACTTGCATCAATGGGATTTACAAAAATTGGCATTTGTGTTACGTGAAAGAACATAAATAATAAGAGCGTTATACTTCCATAGCACACAATGTTCTAGGGTGCTTTATAAAAATCTAAAAATGATTACCATAATAACAATGTATGCTGACAAAATTTAAAACAAATGCAAAAATAATGTGCATAATATGTTTTTGAACAACTGAGAATTTAACTATTTTTGGTGTCCCAATACATAGAGTCTGTTATGACTCTTGAGTTATGGAACTATTTAAAGTAGGCAGTCTGTTCCTAGATTTTCATGTATTAATATAATATTCTTAAGACAATACTAACTATTTTGAAGGTATACTGCCCACCAAATTGTGTTTAGTAAGCCCGTAACAACGGTCACAATTTGGAAGATATGACCTTGGAACATATTCAAATAGTAAACAAAACATCCAGTTTCAAAAAAAGGTTTATTTGCAATACCTCCGAGTTGGGCTGAGTTAACTGCAATGCCCTTTGATGTTTAATGATGTCTCTTTTCCCCAAGTTTAACTGACTGCCTCCCTTTACTATGTACCTGCGAGTCTTGACACCCCCTGTGCTTGCAGTCTTCCCCTGGGATGGAAGAAGGAAGCTCCAGCAGCGAGGACAGCTCGAAGAGTAGCGAGGACCTGGACAGGGGAGGGGAGGTTGAGGGAGAGAAGACGGGGAAGAATGAGGGAGAAGGTGAGAAAGACGCAACAAGAGACAACGACACAACGTCAGTGGATGCTGCAGGTAGGGACAGCCATTTTTTTTTAGCAGACACGCAAAACACAACTTATATAGAACATTATATTATACATAGGTAGGAGCTTACATGCTCAAAAGAAAATGAAACACCCAATTTAAATTAAACATTTAATATACAGGGATGAGAGAGTTCCGCGGAAACGCGGATTTCCGCATTTTGGTCATTCCTGTAATTCGTCCAGATCCGAGGAGAAATTTGGGGGATTTCTATATGGTGGGGTCGCAAAGCTGAGTAATAATAAAAAAGTTGGGCGTAAACCATCGTACTTGTCCCAAATGAAGTACTGTTATATGCCCTCTGTAGGTTCACTGTAGGTTAATAATCAGGTCATTTCCTGGCTTGACAGTGGCGACCTACAGTGGCATGTTAGTGGAGTATATCGAACTAACTTTGCTGTGCCATAAACAAAACAAAGACTTAATATCATAGTTCTTTAGTTTGGTTCTGTTTAAAACTAATACTAAATATATTTATTCGCAATATCGCTATGGAATAGTTAGCTTTCATGCAGGTTTTGGACTCTGCGTTTCGTTTACTACCTTCCGATGTTCCTGCTAGGTGGACACACAGTGTTCTCACTGAGATAGCCAAGGAACCACGGAATAGTATGCTTGTTGGCGACCTTGTGTGTGTACTATAACCAATTACATCATGAAACTTCTGGATAAAATCGATGAGGTTCACTTTAGAGAAATTTACAAAATGCTCAGGAACAAGTTTCGAACAGACTGTTTACAGAAAACTGTCGAAATAGATGTCAGTAGTGGCAACAAAATAACTGTTGAGGACTTTCAAAAAAAAACACAGATCAACCAGGCATCGCATTTTATGTGTTTTGTAATGACACAGTGAAGTACGGTGGGTGTAGTTTTGTGTCAATAAGGGACCATGTTCTTACTGATAATACTGTACAACGACACATTTGCGATGGACGAACACCACTATTTCTAGTGCCTTCGGATCGCCTACTTCAACAGTTACATCCAGCACTATGGTGCGGAACCACCCCTAATCACCCCCGTTTCAGATACCTGTACGGTATCTTGCTGTTGCCAGTTACCCAACTGATTTTATTAATAACAAATTAAATATTTCTTTGTAAGAATTGGTCCAACTTCATTGAATAATTTAAAAAGAGTGCCAAAGCTTTTGAAATACTAATAATTATGATTATCTATATAGACAGTCAATAGCTTGACAGTACCAATTATATATGGGGGTGGGTGGAGGAAGGTGAGAAAAACATGAAAATAATCTCAGCTGTTACTCCTTACCATGTTAGAATGGCTCTAATCCTAACCCATTAAAAAACGTCTCCCTCCACCATGAACCCCAGCTAGAAAGCACTTGCAGTGCTCGTACCGTGTTCCGCTTGTACCTTGCTCCGCTCGATCTCATAAATTTTCAGCGGTTTTGATCAAATCTCGCTCTCATCCCTGAATATATTATAATATTGTTAATATATATAAGAAAGCCAAACACCTGTATGGCCACACCAATTTTATTGTTGGGATTACAATTTTTTAGACATTTCTTTTAGGGAGGAGGGGGGAATAAAAATAAAAGTAATTGCATGAGAAACATGTTTTGTGTAAATACATGAATTATCGTATGAGCCATACAGTACATTGCTAAACAAATTATTTAGCCTTGTATCAAAACTTACTAGACACATACTTTTATGAAAGCTAAATAAAAGTTGCTGACTATTAGAATTTGGAATAACAATTACTGATAACAAGACTTGGCAGATACCATTATGGTGTGTTAACATTACAGCCATAAACATGTAGATTAGAGGTAGGATATATCACGCTGTGATAATATTAATTTGACTGGCATAATTAGGATTTGATTGTTGGACCTCCAAATATAACTACATTATTCTATTCCGAAGTAGTGCAATGTGATGCCAACTATGCAGGCAACAGAGAGTGTCTACAACCCATTTTCCCAGTGTGTTAACTTGAATGGCCAAAATCCGATGTTCAGATTTTTGCATGTAGACAGAATGAGTAGCGCGTTAAACATGCGCACGCTACTAGTTTCGCCTGTGTTGTGTGTTGGCAGTTGATTTGTTCTTTATTGCTATTTTGCATCTTGTCTCAAATGTCGACCTTCGGGTTGCCTTTTCGCTTCATTTCAACAACAATCCGTGCATTCGACGCCGGCCTATACTTTCGATATCAGAGCGGCATCGCTACAAACACAGGAAATGACATTGTTGATCGTGTCGGACAATTAAAAAAATTTTACTTCCATTTGGGAAGCAGTGCCAAACTTCAATTTCTTGATACAACACCACACTGCAGTGTCTGGTTCAGCCATGGTTTAGATCAATTAATGACAAGTTGGACTTTCGTAGATTCGTTGGATCATAGGCCAAAGATGCGCGACAACCAATGAAACAGTGTTTAACATACATTGTTCGGTATGAAGCTTATATGCCCAATGAATTTATACAAAATCATTGGTTTGGCATTTCGATCAGAAATAAAAGTTCAAAATTGCAATTTTATTTTATTTCCATTTTGTCAAAAACAACGTTGGCGGGTCCGTAATCCGAATAATAAAATTGCTGTCGCCTAAAGGTACTATAATTTAAAGGGAATAAAAACATCTATTGCTCGAATTCATGTTATATTACATCCTGCTATCTATTTCCACGTCCACCAAGCCAAAAAAATCAAAAAATTCAATGAATTGGAAATTCCACATTTTATGGTGTGCATCCGGACATTTTCGAATATGCATATTTTTGGCGCGCTTTTCGGGATGCCGATATGTGACGTCACTTATGACTCAAACTCGCATCAGGCCGACCCTTTCCATGCATTCAGAGCATGTTTACAAGTATACCTTTTGGGTCGAAACGATCGTCAGAACGAGTTATTGTGCAATATTCCGACGTAGTACAAACACTAGTCATCATAGAGGAACAAGCAGTTATCTTACGGTTCCACATGAATCAAATTTTATTCAAAACAGCGAATGGGCCTACAAGTCGACTAGGTTTCGCCGAGCTTGGGCTCGTGTTCACAATATATCGAATGCAACCAACGGGAGATAATCTACACCAATAAACATACATAGCAAACATATATTGTATCCAGCTACATAAAGTAACATGTATAATCTCATAATATCACTAAAATATCGATATATGACGGAGTTGTACAATTTATCATAACAACTTAAATCAGTCAGAAAGTTTCCGTTGGTCCCGCTAGCTCAGTGGGTAGGCGCGTTGGTTACTTGTCATTGATTTTACAATCGGGCGACGCCGGTTCAATCCTGACAGCATGCAAACCTTTGATTTTCTATATACTTTTTTTTTTTTTCACGAAGTAATATAAACAAAATCATTTTATACTATAATGCACTGTTTGTAAATAATTTTTATTTTTGTAGTAACTATTTATTCGCCACAAAAATGAAAATATGGTCATTATATAACGATGTTTCTAAATTTTATTTATCCAAACAAATATAATGTAATGGATATATAATTTATTAATTGTAAATATATTGTACGGTAATATATTGTAATTATATATGTGAAAACAGATTGAGATCTGTCTGGATAAATACAATTTAGAAACATCGTTATATATAATGACCATATTTTCATTTATGCAAGCACCAACACAAGTCATGAATAGTGATGAAAGAAGGCCAAATGAATGACGTTTATTAAGAGATTAAGTTAAAGAGAGAAATGTGGGCTCTACATCCCAAGGCCAGGCCTGTGACTGAGCCCATACTAGTCTCCTGTCCCTCAGGTTGACAGAGCCCACATTTCGGCATATACAACATTAGCAGTATTGTTATAGATATATACAACATCATTACTACTGTAATCACAGTAGACCTTAGGCACCGTACCGTACTAACCAAGCACACCATTCATTCACCTAACTATAATCCCAACTACCTGCTGAAGAGTTACATTGTATCAAGATTTAGCCTAAACCTATAAGTGGGGCCATTACGCCCCACTTACTAAAATCACCGGTGGAAGAGAAGCGAGCTGTCTCGGCGTTAAAACCCCGTGAACACATTGTCCACCTGCACTAAGAAAACGGGGAAAGCTTTGAGATTTGCTATCAACCCCTCTTCCACCAATGATGTACATGGTATGTCCCTAACGCTATCAAAAATTTGGGAGGGATGGGAGGGCCAAAATTGTTTGATGCGACCACTCCGTCTGCTTTCACAAAACGAAGTGACCAAGAGCTCGTTGTAATCTGTGACTGCGCGCCACTACCACGCGGTGATTGGCTCCTTGCGCCAGAGACAACGAGGTAATTAGCATAATAATTAGCATCAGACATTAGGCCAATCATCACTTGTCCTGCGTTGTTGCCAGCACAAAAACCCATATGCAGCACGTTGCCGTGGCCGCATATTCTCATTTGTGTGTCGAATAAATAATTACTACAAAAATATAAAAATATTTACAAACAGTGCATTATAGTATAAAATGATTTTGTTTATATTACTTCGTGAAAACATAAACAAAAAAGTGTATAGAAAATCAAAGGTTTGCATGCTGTCAGGATTGAACCGGCGTCGCCCGATTGTAAAATAACCCATTAGACCCCGCGCGTCCGAAAGTGTCCAGGTGTTTTCTCCCCAGAGCGCCCGAAAGCGTCCGGTGGAGATAAAGCATCTAGCGGTGGCCCCATCTTGCGGATACTTAAGATATTAATACTGGCTGATTCCTTGACATCTGAGCTATGAATTGTGGGTATTTTCGACATGTGCTTGCATTGAAAAAAATTGAGTTTTTCGCGATAGAAGTTCGCCACCTGTGGACCTTCAAAAATGGCGGCGCCTTGGACATCGTAGTTGTTTACTAATGACGAAGTTTGCGCTATTATTTCGTAGGATGGGACATTTCTGACACTGAACTAAAGGTAAGTTGACATTACGTTCGAAAGGCAACTGTATGAGCGATAAAATGGATGACTTGGCCTTGGGTTTTGTTTATGTTTCGTTGTTCAAGTTTGGTCACCGTCAGTTGGGTTTTCGGCACGGAGACTGCTGTTTATTTTATGTTACTATATGAAAATTATGTCTTTTTTATTAGAATAAAAGGGTACATATTCTAATTCAATTGTTCTTATAGTCAACATTTGGTTGTTTTGGGTGTCAATATGCTAGTGATCACAATGTCAACACTGACGAGTGATGTTGACGCGACACAGAAGCCATATGTAAAATGACAGCAACCAAGATAGAATACTTATAAAGCTGTGTTTGCTGTCTATACTTATACAAAGTAAACTGATTTACATTGTCTCATGTCTAAGCAAGGCGTGGCAAGTGTAAATACACAGTAGAATGCATTTGATGTCAATAAAATGTATGATATTCCACTCTATAGTTGTCCAGAATATAAATTTTCTACGTTTGTCACCAATAAATAACAACGTATATTTAACCAATCAACACCACAGTCACATCATTTTAAAGATAATTCAATGGACATCAAACTAAACAAAACTTGCAATTATAGAAAATCAATAGTTTTGAAGATACAGCTTACAAACTGCTGGCACCCAGAAATGTTGAGATCTGTGGCAGCAGCCTAGGGAACAGGGACACATGCCAATATAACTGGCTGGAGTCTAATGGGTTTTAAATGACAAGAAACCAACGCATCTACCCACTGAGCTAGCGGGACCAACGGAAACTTTCTGACTGATTTAAGTTGTTATGATAAATTGTACAACTCATATATCGATATTTTAGTGATATTATGAGATTATACACGTTACTTTATGTAGCTGGATACAATATATGTTTGTTATGTATGTTTATTGGTGTAGATTATCTCCCGTTGGTTGCATTCGATATAATTATTCTGAAAACGAGCCCAAGCTCGGCGAAACCTAATCGACTTGTAGGCCCATTCGCATTCGTTGTTTTGAATAAAATTTGATTCATGTGGAACCATAAGATAAATGTTTGTTCCTCTATGATGACTAGTGTTTGTATTACGTCGGAATATTGCACAATAACTCGTTCTGACGCTCGTTTCGACCCAAAAGCTATCCTTGTAAACATGCTCTGAATGCATGGAAAGGGTCGGCCTGATGCGAGTGTGTGTCATAAGTGACGTCACGATACCATGTGATCGCCTAGCTCATTAAAATTTTCCGCGGGAATCGCTTCATAGACGGGCTTAAAATCGAATTTATGCTACAAATGTATTTTTCTGTATTTGCTTAATGTTGTCAAATGTTACATACAATGTTAAACTTTGTGTACACATGGAAAGAGTTTAGCTAATGCCTTATTTTTATTTACTTATAAAAAAGAAAGTCGAACACCCACTATTAATTTAGCATACACCCAAAATAAATTGAGGGGCATCTTTCAATTATTAAAAGCCAAACACCACACGAGTCTGCTGTGTAAAATGAATAACAATACTTTAACCATTTCAGTACGACAGGCCGGTTTTCCGGCCGCACTGTCTGTGACGCTTCAGTACGACAGGCCGGTTATCTGGCATTAACGATGTCTGCTATTCAGATCGTTTTTATTCATAATAATCCACTACGTGGAGCCACTTGCTATGTACGGTTGTCAAGGAGAATAAATTAGCTATTCAACAGTGGTAATCGTTTATTATCGCTCAATAATAGTTTACGCTGATTTTCGCGGTTTTTAATGATGGATTATCAAAATCTTTGGTGGCCACAATGGCGGACGACATTACTTCAACTAGCGATTTACCACCGTATGTTTTGGACATATTATTTGATAGTTTTAGCAAAGTATCTTTGTCGGATGTTGACGATCGACATAATAACGATGTCGGCGAACTTAGTATACAACTGAGTTCGGCAACTGCAAAAATGTTGAAATATTGGTGGCCATCTTGGATTGTTGGTTACCATGACGATGGAATGTAAAATGATCTGGCTCATTTTATTCGCTGATTATCATACTTTCCGAAAATATATAACATTCCTATTCATAAAATGCAGTTTTGTTGCTCAAATCTTGACTTGAAATGAGGTAGTCCATTATCTTGCATATTCACTGGGAATACAATATTGAGTGGTCACAGCTGGCCAGGGCTGTAGTACTGAAATGGTTAAACAGAGAAAATAACAAGGCCAAATAATTCAAAACAATCTATAGGCAGAATTTAGTCCTGGCCTGGGTGATACAGGCATCTTAAATATCCATTTGTAATGTGTCTTGATGATATAATAATAATAATAATAATAATAATCTTTATTGATACATAATGTTAAGTATATCACAGATGTAGCAGTAACATGAAACATGTATACATTACGTATCAAATGGAACGAAGCAACACATTGCTTGTGTTCCTTATTCATGTCATATATGCAATGAAATCTATGATTCGTGTAAAAAAAATAAAAAAAATAAAAACATCTTCATAATAAACTAACAATTTATTTAATAATGCATTATACGAGGACCGTAAGTCTGAATATCAGGTACATCTTAACATGACATCATTATGCGAGTACCGTAACACTGAACATCAGGTACATCTTAACATGACAACATTACACGAGTACCGTAACACTGAACACCAGGTACATCTTAACACGACAACATTATACGAGTACCTAACACTGAACACAGGGTACATCTTAACATGACAAAATTACATTAAAGCAGCATTTAGCATATGTTTCCTAGAATTAGACGCTTGGTCCTTTGTTTGAACATATGAATAGATGTACAATATTGTAAATAGTTATTTGTAATAAATGTATTCCAGATTTTAGGACCAACATAAGCCAAAGACAGTTGTCTACAATTAGTCTTGCAGAATGGTATTTTATATGTTACTTCCTGTCTTGTATTATATTTATGTGTGGATATTTGCAGGACAAATACATCATGATATATATCTGGCAACATACCCCTATTATGCTTGTACATTAGAATACAGCATAAATATTTATTTACGTCATAAATATTTATTATTTGATAAGATGTAAATAAAGGCTGCGTATGTTCAATAAATCCTACATGACTTATTACACGCAAAACTCGTTTTTGGAGTAAATGAATTTTAGCAAGGTATATATTCGGGGCCCTTCCCCAGACGACATTACAATAAGTAATATATGGGTATATAAACATGTAATACAGGTTTAACAATGATTTGTTATCTAATTTGTTTGTCACCTTTTTTATAATACCAATATTCTTAGAAATTTTATTTGATATATATTTAATGTGTGTGCTCCAATTCAATGTATTATTTATAAGCAAACCCAAAAACTTTATCTCATGTACAGTGTTAATTTGTATGCCGTCTATGCAAATGTTATTACACCTCTCTCTTATACTGATCGTATTACTAAAGGTCACTGTGTGAGTTTTCTGTATATTCAAAGAAAGTTTATTAATGTTAAGCCATAAAGATAGTTTTTTTATTTCAGAGTTCAAAACATTTTCCATTTCATCTATATTGTTGCCTTGTATAAAGATGCTCGTGTCATCAGCAAACATAATGGTAAACGTTGAGTCAGATAAAGTAGATAAATCATTTATATAGATAAGAAAGAGTAAAGGTCCCAGAATTGAACCCTGCGGAACACCACATGTTATGTTTTTAAGGGAAGATTTTGTTCCATAAAATTTTACTCGTTGTTGTCTGTTACTTAAAAAGTTACGAATCCATTGGAGTATATTTCCTCTGATTCCATAATGTGTTAATTTTCTCAATAATATATTATGATTAACGGTATCAAAGGCTTTGGCTAAATCCAGAAATAACCCAATTACGTGCTCTTTGGTATCAATTGCCTTACTAATTTTGTCAATTAGCAGTGAAATAGCCATATCAGTAGAATATCCTTTCCTAAATCCAAATTGGGAATTAGACAAGATGTTATGTTTCATTATGTAATTCATTAATCTATTGTACATTAATCTTTCAAAAACCTTTGAAAATACAGGCAAGACAGAAATAGGCCTGTAATTATTAATTAATGATGTATCGCCATTTTTAAAAACAGGAACTATATCAGCTATTTTTAGTTGATCAGGAACATATCCTTGATCAAATGATAAATTTACAATGTAACTTAAAGGATCAAGTAGGTTGGAGAAGGCCTGTTTGACAATAATAGGTTTTATGCCATCCCATCCAGGACTAGAGTTTTTAAAATTCTTAATAATTCCCTTTATCTCATCTGGTGTGGTTGGCGACAAATACATTGAATTTGTATAGACTCCTTGGAGGTATTCATCAGGTCTCTCTGATATGACTGGTATTTTATCAGCCAGTTCTGGACCTATACTTGTAAAATATTCATTAAATGTATCAGCTATGCATTTTTTTGTTTTGTTAATTTACCGTCAATTAGTAATTTGTCATTAGATAAAAATGCTTCCTTCCTTCCTATAATACTCTTTAAGACTATCCAGGTTTTTTTTAAATTACCCTTGTGCTGTTGAAGCTCATGTCGATAGTATTCTCTTTCTGCTACAGTAATAAGACAATTTATTTTATTTCTATATCTTTTATAATTAGTTTCATTGAAGACAGTCGGTTTTTTCAAGTAATACATATACAATTTGTTTTTAGTTCTAATGGAGTGTCGGAGTCCCATAGTAATCCACGGTTTATGTTTTCTTTTCCTAATAGTTGTGTTAGCTAACGGAAATGAATTATTGTATGCAACTAATATCTCATTAATGAATACAGAATAACATTCTTGTGGATCTCTGCATGCATAAACGTCATCCCAGCATATTTTATCTATACTCTCTTTGAATGTAGCAGTAGTCTGCGCATTATATATTCTAGTCGCTATTGTCATTTCTACCTTTGTGCTATCAGTATGTTTAGTGAGCAAAAATATTGGTAGGTGGTCAGAAATATCTGTATATATTATTCCATGCAATTGATAATTTGCACCAATTAAATCATTGCTGTATATATTATCGATGACAGTGGCAGTTGTTGCTGTTATTCTAGTAGGCTTGCTGATAAGGGGTATAAATGCCTGTTGGAACATTGCATCTATGTAATCTTGAGTTTCCGTGTGACTACCATAATTAAGTAGATTAATGTTAAAGTCACCCATTATGTAACACTGTTTATTATCAACATTGAGAGTTTGTATAATATTGATAACATGTTCTGTGAAAGCAGTAATGTTTGTATTAGGTGGTCGATAGACAACACCTACAGTTGTTTTGTTATTGCATGTCTTAGACCGAGTCTTGATTTCAATAAAAACGCATTCCAGATATTCAGTTATGACACTCATTTCTGGTAATTCAGTACACTCAAGGGACTTACGAACATATAAGGATACACCACCTCCCTTCTTGGAGGGCCTAGTCAAATGTATACTTTTGTACTCTGGCAATTCATACAGATCAAGATTGTCATTATGTAACCAAGTTTCGCTTAGACCGATGACCGAGAACCTGTTATCGATCAGTGACAAGAAATCACCCAATTTGCTAATGTTCTTTGGCAAGCTACGGATATTTAAATGCATAAGTGAAAACTCTTCATCAGAGATATTATTTCTTGTTATAACTTCATTTATATCATCCTCAAGATAATATTTAGTATTTACAAAGCTATCTGTTGTGAGTAAATTACAATCGGGATCTATATTCAGCATTGCAGCATTGCCAGTTTCATAATCTTGTACATCACCTAAGGTAGTATTACGTAATTGGCTCATAGCAATGAAATGCAGTATATACATACATATTCACACGGTACACAATAATGCTTCTATAGCTGCATATAACATTTACAGACCGTTTTATAAAAAACAACGTTATGTGACATCTGTTAAGTTGTAGTAGGTTAGTTAGAATACATGATATGTATCGATAACATATAGTAATAAAGTATATATGAGTAATTAAATAAGACACGAACCATATGTAGAATACGAAGGTGTCCATGAATGAGTCCATGAATGGTACAGTCCCTATGTGAACAAGCACCATGATAGGCCGACTAGAGATACAAAATATCCACCGTGACTTGGGCCAATGTCCAACGCAATTACAGTGCATTTAGTTCATCATCTCGACTGACGGTTTTGATTGTTCCCTTTAGGTCCTTTATGACAATCCTTCCATCATACGACCAACAGTCGAGAATCTTGTGCTGTTTCTTTAATGTCCGGCACAAGAACAGTAGTCTTGCTCTCTTCTGGGTGAGATCTTCCGATATGTAGACATTTGATCGTTTAGTGCGTAGCCGTTTTCGAGCTTTAATGAAGTCATTCTTCGATTTATAGTCTTTGAACTGGACTATTATTTGGCGCGAGTGGTTTTTGTTTGTGGCGGATTTTCTTGGCCCAATCCTATGGGCCCTGTTGATATGGTCCATTTTTAATGGCATGTCCATATCGTTAAACAAGTCAGTGATAATCTTATCAATTTGTTCACCGTCTTTGTTTTCAACTATTCCTGTAATGCGTACCGAGGACCGACGGCTGTACTGCTCCAGATTATCAACAGCTTGCTCAAGTTGTTCAATTCGTGCATCCTTGTCTGTCAACTCCTTTTCAAGATTTTCGAGCCTTCTATTTATTTTGTCAGCAACTATTGTAGCAATCCGGGTAGCAAGGGCCGCGATTACGTCATCGTCACTTAGCGCTAGCTTGATTTGTTCTACAAGTTCAACGGTGGTCGAGGTCGGTCTCTTCTTGCTCATTGTTGCTGGTGGTTGTCTGTTACGCAATAGTAGGGTCTAATCACAGGCTAAGCAGCAAACGTTGGCGGTTTTGAGCGTGTCGTGGGCGACAATATGGTTGTTACACGATCCGATATATTTTACCGGCGTGCAAGCTCAAGAAAATATCACAATTTAACACCCACCGCGTTCCTGAGTGTCCACTAGTCGACCTTGTTCACTTCAGCAAAAACACGGGACCTTTCAGAGCATTTCTCTTACATTCTCACCCCCAAATCGAGGAGTGCGAAGAAATCGTGCAGTCTGACCATGGCACACCTTCTGACATGAGTGAGATCAAACTTATATTGGCATTTGGATGAATGCTTAGCAGATGGCACATCGATTGATGGCCATGTGACTTCACTTACAGTGAGCGATAATGGGGAATCCGTCATATACGGTGCTGTACTTGTCTCAAACTTATAACCAGTGTCAACAGTAGATCAAAGAGGTGTCAGTTGTCCAGGAAACACAAAACTTGATAGAATTAACTCGTACTATTGTCTATGGGCATGGATGAATAGAGGTATTAGTGATCTATTGTTTACCCTGCCTGCCTGTCATGGTCACTGGTTATTTGGGTTGTGGTGATGAGCGGTCATTTAAAACAACTCCAAGGGAGGCGGGCAGTGAATAATTCAATGATATACCGCTGATAATGTCAATAATAGTGGCCATAATAACGTTTCGCCAATTTGGCGAAGAGTTCAAATTTATTTTTGCCAAATAACAAACCGTTTCACCTGTGGTGCAATTGGCGATCGGTAGTGCTAGCCTAGTGCCTGAATATTAGCATTATATAGCATAAATCTCACGTTATTGGAAGACACAGTGCTTTAAATGTATGAATATCTCGGGGCTGTTCGATACGTTTTCATTATTACGAATGTCAAATAAGTATTTCGTTTATATCAACTGCCACCAATGGGTCGCAATAGTCCTGCCACCTAGTGATCAGAACTTAGAATAGCCGTCGGCAAACTGATTATACAATTAATCATCGATCGATTTAACCAAACTGATGATCAATTATAAAAATCAAACCAATTCCCAGCACTAAGTATCTATAATGCCACATTATTTAGATGTTGCTGTTTGATAAAACCCTTACCTAATGTTCTCCCGCAGGCAGTAAAGTGGATATGAATGATGCTGTGCCAGAAGCTCCTGCTAAAATGGCCAGTGAAGAAACGAAGGATGCTGCCCCAAAGACTGCCACAAGCTCAGCAAACACTCCCAAGAATCCTCAGGAAACAAGTAGCGAAAACACACTTGAAGCCGGTGATAAAAAGGCTGCAGTGGTGCCACTTGTCGACAGAGCCAAAAGTGATACAACGAACAAACAGTCAAGTGCTAACAGCAGTGATTCAAAGTCGAAGGTGCCCATTGACGACGATGACGTGAAATATATCCAGCCCGACGACAGCACGCCAGATCTCGAGATGGAAGTCGACTCGATCAGCGATTCCGACTCTGACCCTGGGGTCGGTGACCTCATCATTGACCTCAACAAAGAGCGTAGTCGTGACGACAAACAACTAACAATCAGCGTGGATAAGGCCACTAATGACGCCTTTGTGATTGATCTGGACAAGGAAGACGATCAGAAACACAATGTCAAGGCTACAGGCGCAGGATCGTACGAGGCGACACCTAAAGGTCAGAAGGTCGGGGAACGGGTCATAACTGCAACAAGTAGGTCGGAACTACACAGCTCGAAGAAACCGGTGAAATACAAGTCGGAGAGACAGAAGGAAATAGAACGACAGCAAAGGCAAGTGTTTAAATTTTTTATTTCAATTCTGAAAGGTCCGGGTCCCTGGTAAGGGGTATTGACTTTATTCGTACTCGTCAGACTTTTCTACAAAACAAGTTAACGTGTTCAGTGTTAGTTAAATATGTTTTCTTCAAGTTGTCTGTAAGGCGTTGTCTTCATTCTTCTTTATAATGTGAAATTACAAAACGTGGCCTTGAAATTAACAGTACAAGTTGCACAAATGAAATATTTCAAAGGAACTTCTCTTAAGGCAGGACGCGGGTCAAGAAAATATAGATTTTCGAGAAATAAATCCCTTTTGACATGTTGACATTTCCGTGATGAGATATTATTGTACTTGCCGCTGATGCATGTTTTATTCTTGAAATAAAATTGAATCTGACAAAATGTCAATTTAGTGGCATACCCCTCTTTGCTAAGTCTTTGTACAGTCGCGCCTCGTTATAACGCGGTAGTCGGGGTCCACGAAATGAATCCGCGTTATAAACGAGGCGCGTTCCCATATCTGCCGTCAGGGGCGCTACGACGACGACCGACATAGCTGCTGCACGAAGAACGCCATCGAAGCCAACCAAAGTGTGCACGTCTTGCAGTCTATACGCAGTTTATGAAGCTTATTAAACTGCCAGCCAATGTCAGTGTGTAGTCTGTTTAAATGTCGTACACTGTTGGACACTGTTGAACTGAATAAAATACATGAATTGTGTACCGTTTTTAAATAAACAACGGACCAACAAGCCACGGTCAACTGAATGATAATATGGTACCGTTGACGTAATATCTAAAATAATGACCTGGCACTCAGCAGCCGAATACGCACATGATTTGAGAAACGCTGTGTTAGAGTTGATTAAGAATTTAAATCTATAAGTACGCTCACAATTGGCTTAACTTCGTCTTTCAATCAATATCAAAATACCAATTTAGATAGCACATTTACCGTGCCGAACAATATTACGATTCACCAATTCATATGCGGTTGACGAATTAATATTTTGGCCCACCAGTACAGGCAGTAGCTTTGCGTTCATCGCAGCGAAAAGCTAATATTTGTTACGCAATGTTAGCTTACTGATATTGCCTACTAAGCTGTATTAAAACGTATTTAACCCATTCTTAAGCAAGGCGTATTTGTGAATTTCAATTACACTTTACAAGCCGCCCGGCGCCGAAACCAGGCGAACTGGCGATCCGCGGAAGCCATGAGCATGACTAGCAGATTGGAAACGATTCGTTTGATGTCGGCACAAAACAAACAATACTTCGCTCCACATTTACTGTTCCTAAAGTTAAAACTGACCATAATTATAGTCAAAGAAACTTTGATAGCATTAATTGGCAGTGCAGAATAAACAACGGCAACGTAGTGACGCGCCTCACACTTGATTCGTTGCAGTTGTACGTCAACGTTAAATTTATTGTCCGCCAACTAGTCTTTCAACATACACATGCCGTGGACAAAGACGGGGATAACTTCACATAAAACAATTGACAGTTATTACCGTGTTAATATAGTTTGTCATAGCACCCATTTCCCCCCTGGCGGCAGAAATTCGGGGTCCACGACCGACCGCGTTATAACCGAATCCGCGTTATAACGGGGCGCGTTATAACGAGGCGTGACTGTATTTGCTAAATGGAGCGTGCATAATCGTAAAATATCGTCATGTTCGGACATCGATTATTCAAGTCAACGGCAACTACGTTCAACATGGTGCATATCGTCAGAAACGTCTGTTTTCGCGGAGCATCATGGTACTAATCATTTCATAACAGCTTCGACGATTTCCGAGTAGTCCTGACTAAATGAGGCCCCCTTTGGCCCATGTGGCTAGAATAAATTACCATAAAAATACTAAGTAGAAGCCGATTGGCCAGATACTATCACGTGACGTTACCTCATTGAGCCGATTGGCTACGTGTTGGCTTCGGCCATTTCCAGTGATCTATTTCTGTCGACATTGAGCTATAATTCCCTGCGTATCTATCTCTAACTTCTTAACGAAAACGCGAATATGCCGTATCGAAAACGGAAATCTTCGGAAGCGTATGGTGTTGGGAAACAGAGTATGCTAAAGCAGCTTCGACTAGCACGTGATTTAACGAGGAGTGCCGATGAAAGTGCAACAGCGACTGTGCCTGCCCCCGAGACGATGGCGATGTCGACGTTGAGCAGTTCCAGCGCTCATCCAGCAGTGGTGATTCCAACAAAGAGGTATTTATTGATATGTTCTTTAGATGCTGTGATACATATTGGTATGAAATTAATTAGTAGGCGTTCCAGCTCAGCTGTTGACATGTCTGGCTGTGTCTATGCTATAGCCTGTATAGGCCTATATAGGCTATATAATATATGCTACGGGTGGACATAGTTTCACTGTTTTAGCCAGGCTATGTCACGACAACTGGTTGTACATATTCATAGATACACAGATTCATTTATTGTTATTGGCAACTAATAATTTAGTTTAGACGCATTATATGAAATGGACCGTGCAAATACTTTTTTATCAGTTCATGTTATTGTCTTAGTTATAACTTATCTATGTATGATGAAGATCACACATACATGTGTATATACAGTATTATTATTGGTAACAGCATTTATCACAGGAATTTGTTTCTCCATTTATTGAATAATTACAGCACACTGTAAAACATTGCATTTGTTTTGTTACAGTTACCAATTCATGGAGATGATGATCAACAGCCATCAACATCACAAGTGACAGATGACACGCAGACTTCAGCGACCAAGAAGAAGTTTGCCTACAAGCGTCTGCTGAGCGAGGCCAATCCCGTGGAGGATGACGACGTCCAGGAACAGTTGTCGACTATCTTCATGTCCAGCATCCTCAGTGAGCTAGTGAAAGGGTCTCGCTGTTGTGTACTGCGTGCAGCAGCAGCACGCTTGCTGTCCGGACTGTCGACTGCACTCTTGGGGTCGTCTGTGTGCTGGAGACATACTGCACGTCTTGAGGCGAGGTGTTGAAAAAGACATACTCGTCTGATCGACTGGGAGGCGCGTAGAGCTCCATTTGGGGGGGGATGCGGTCCCTCGTGTCTGCCATGGTGGATATGGGTGTGGGACACAGTAGCCTCGTCAAACTGTGTCGACACATGGACATGGCTTATAATGCACCACTCAACGTTCAACACCCACACGAGGGAAGTGACTTCAGCCAATATGCAGCTGGCGACCAGTGTGTTGGACGAAGCAGCACAGGTTGTCCGGGGCACCTACAAGGAGCTGGATCCATCCATCGACGAGAAGGGTATCATCGACCTAGACTTGTGCAGTAGACTTGTGGACAGTAGACTGGTGCAGTAGACTAGTGGACAGACAGTGTATCACAGACAATATCGGTCATCAGATACTGAATTGATCTGAACTTCAACGTAATTGTTCTGAAATATGTGCATAATTTGTCACATGAATTGTTGCTTATTAGTTAGGATGTTCAGGTAGATTTGCAATAAAATTGTTGTTATTATACACTGTTTGAACAACTTATAGTTCTCATCTTCAGTGCCAAGTTTTGTTACTCTACAGATTATGTTGTACAGCAAAGTGTTGTTACAAACATGCACAAACTTTGAATATGTTTTTCTCCAATTTCTGTTTTTGAAGTAAATCGCCCTTTAGTTTTGCAATATCTTGGCAATTTTCAATGGAATGACTTCAAATTTCACACAGTATGTCTTGAGAGTATGCTGGAGGGGGAGACAGGGCTGTTTTTTTAAGAAAAGTGCACAGAGTTTATACAAGCATGACATACCAATATTTTTATATAATCACAGTTTTCCAATTTTGGGAAAAAATAGTCCTGTCTTCCCCTGTGGAATACTCTCTCCTGCATACCAAATTTGACTGTATTTGGTGCATTCACTACAGAGATATCATGTTCCCAAAACAAAATCCAAGATGGCTGCCATTTCCACAGTAACGCATTAAAAAAAACGTGTTTATCAACACACTTTCTACTTTTCTACTACTGACACTATCTGAAAGTTTGAAAAAGATAAATTGAGAAATAAAAAACTTCTTTGACTAGAGTCCTCCCTTAAGTATAAATTAATATAACTCCTGCTCTGTGCTATACTCAGTTGTGAATTAAATAATTGTTTATATAATTGTCTTATTCAAAAAATTATTTTAATTCCTCCCGACTTTACATTGTCAGGCAACTACAGGTGTCAAGCGTGAAGTCTTCCCAAAGTGCAACACTGCTGCCGTCGTCCAATCAGGCGTCTGCAGTCAAACGATCGTCATCGTTTCCAGAAATCTGTGTCGAACCGCCGACACAAGCCCAGATTGATGATGACATTGATGGCATCGACGGCGTCTTGGACGATGTCATATCGGAGAAACGACTGAAGGAGAATGTGGAGAAACTGGACGTGAGCAAGTACGCTGACCGGGTGAGTGAGTGACTGCATTGTGTAGGGTACAGATTGACAGGGTAACAACTTTCTATACATACGGTTGTTAAGATGTCAAATCAGGCCCTTTGCTTTAAATAATTTGTTACCAGTCGTGAATTTATCGAAAGTGCCTTTTAGCACATGAACGGTTTGTGTGGAAGCCATTCAGGTCAATTACAGCCATTGTTGGCCAGTGTAGTTTCTGTAATGACAAACCTGCTTCATTTGAACCATTTATTTAATTAATGTGATCCATTTCAGTTGTTTCACTACCAGAAGTGCCAATGATAGTGTTTCACTACCAGATGTGCCAATGATAGTGTTTCACTACCAGATGTGCCAATGATAGTGTTTCACTACCAGTTGCGCCAATGATAGTGTTTCATTACCAGATGTGCCAGTGATAGTGTTTCACTACCAGTTGCGCCAATGATAGTGTTTCACTACCAGTTGTGCCAATGATAGTGTTTCACTACCAGTTGTGCCAATGATAGTGTTTCACTACCAGATGTGCCAATGATAGTGTTTCACTACCAGATGTGCCAATGACAGTGTTTCACTACCAGTTGCGCCAATGAAAGTGTTTCACTACCAGATGTGCCAATGATAGTGTTTCACTACCAGTTGCGCCAATGATAGTGTTTCACTACCAGATGTGCCAATGATAGTGTTTCACTACCAGTTGCGCCAATGATAGTGTTTCACTACCAGTTGTGCCAATGATAGTGTTTCACTACCAGATGTGCCAATGATAGTGTTTCACTACCAGATGTGCCAATGATAGTGTTTCACTACCAGATGTGCCAATGATAGTGTTTCACTACCAGTTGCGCCAATGATAGTGTTTCACTACCAGTTGCACCAATGATAGTGTTTCACTACCAGTTGCGCCAATGATAGTGTTTCACTACCAGTTGCGCCAATGATAGTGTTTCACTACCAGTTGTGCCAATGATAGTGTTTCACTACCAGATGTGCCAATGATAGTGTTTACTACCAGTTGCGCCAATGATAGTGTTTCACAATCAGATGTGCCAATGATAGTGTTTCACTACCAGTTGCGCCAATGATAGTGTTTCACTACCAGTTGCGCCAATGATAGTGTTTCACTACCAGTTGCGCCAATGATAGTGTTTCACTACCAGATGTGCCAATGATAGTTTTTCACTACCAGTTGCGCCAATGATAGTGTTTCACTACCAGTTGTGCCAATGACAGTGTTTCACTACCAGATGTGCCAATGATGGTGTTTCACTACCAGTTGCGCCAATGATGGTGTTTCACTACCAGTTGCGCCAATGATGGTGTTTCACTACCAGATGTGCCAATGATAGTGTTTCACTACCAGTTGCGCCAGTGATAGTGTTTCACTACCAGTTGTGCCAGTGATAGTGTTTCACTACCAGTTGTGCCAATGATAGTGTTTCACTACCAGATGTGCCAATGATAGTGTTTCACTACCCGTTGCGCCAATGATAGTGTTTCACTACCAGTTGTGCCAATGATAGTGTTTCACTACCAGTTGCACCAATGATAGTGTTTCACTACCCGTTGCGCCAATGACAGTGTTTCACTACCAGTTGTGCCAATGATAGTGTTTCACTACCTGTTGCGCCAATGATAGTGTTTCACTACCAGTTGTGCCAATGACAGTGTTTCACTACCAGTTGTGCCAATGACAGTGTTTCACTACCAGTTGCGCCAATGATAGTGTTTCACTACCCCGTTGCGCCAATGACAGTGTTTCACTACCAGTTGTGCCAATGACAGTGTTTCACTACCAGTTGCGCCAATGACAGTGTTTCACTACCAGTTGCGCCAATGACAGTGTTTCACTACCAGTTGTGCCAATGACAGTGTTTCACTACCAGTTGTGCCAATGACAGTGTTTCACTACCAGTTGTGCCAATGACAGTGTTTCACTACCAGTTGTGCCAATGATAGTGTTTCACTACCAGTTGTGCCAATGATAGTGTTTCACTACCAGTTGCGCCAATGATAGTGTTTCACTACCAGTTGCGCCAATGACAGTGTTTCACTACCAGTTGTGCCAATGATAGTGTTTCACTACCAGTTGTGCCAATGATAGTGTTTCACTACCAGTTGCGCCAATGATAGTGTTTCACTACCAGTTGCGCCAATGATAGTGTTTCACTACCAGTTGCGCCAATAACAGTGTTTCACTACCAGTTGTGCCAATGATAGTGTTTCACTACCAGTTGCGCCAATGATAGTGTTTCACTACCAGATGTGCCAATGATAGTGTTTCACTACCAGTTGCGCCAATGATAGTGTTTCACTACCAGTTGTGCCAATGACAGTGTTTCACTACCAGTTGCGCCAATGATAGTGTTTCACTACCAGATGTGCCAATGATAGTGTTTCACTACCAGTTGCGCCAGTGATAGTGTTTCACTACCAGTTGCGCCAGTGATAGTGTTTCACTACCAGTTGTGCCAATGACAGTGTTTCACTACCAGTTGCGCCAATGACAGTGTTTCACTACCAGATGTGCCAATGACAGTGTTTCACTACCAGATGTGCCAATGACAGTGTTTCACTACCAGTTGTGCCAATGACAGTGTTTCACTACCAGATGTGCCAATGATAGTGTTTCACTACCAGTTGCGCCAATGACAGTGTTTCACTACCAGTTGTGCCAATGACAGTGTTTCACTACCAGTTGTGCCAATGATAGTGTTTCACTACCAGTTGTGCCAATGATAGTGTTTCACTACCAGATGTGCCAATGATAGTGTTTCACTACCAGTTGTGCTAATGACAGTGTTTCACTACCAGTTGCGCCAATGACAGTGTTTCACTACCAGTTGTGCCAATGACAGTGTTTCACTACCAGTTGTGCCAATGATAGTGTTTCACTACCAGTTGTGCCAATGATAGTGTTTCACTACCAGATGTGCCAATGATAGTGTTTCACTACCAGTTGTGCTAATGACAGTGTTTCACTACCAGTTGCGCCAATGACAGTGTTTCACTACCAGTTGTGCCAATGACAGTGTTTCACTACCAGTTGTGCCAATGATAGTGTTTCACTACCAGTTGTGCCAATGATAGTGTTTCACTACCAGATGTGCCAATGATAGTGTTTCACTACCAGTTGTGCCAATGACAGTGTTTCACTACCAGTTGTGCCAATGATAGTGTTTCACTACCAGATGTGCCAATGACAGTGTTTCACTACCAGTTGTGCCAATGACAGTGTTTCACTACCAGTTGTGCCAATGATAGTGTTTCACTACCAGATGTGCCAATGACAGTGTTTCACTACCAGTTGTGCCAATGACAGTGTTTCACTACCAGTTGTGCCAATGATAGTGTTTCACTACCAGATGTGCCAATGACAGTGTTTCACTACCAGTTGTGCCAATGACAGTGTTTCACTACCAGTTGTGCCAATGATAGTGTTTCACTACCAGTTGTGCCAATGATAGTGTTTCACTACCAGATGTGCCAATGACAGTGTTTCACTACCAGTTGTGCCAATGACATTGTTTCACTACCAGTTGCGCCAATGATAGTCATTAATGTGGGCCCGTGGATATGGAACTATTAGTTAATCAAGTGGTCAGTTGGCCTCCTCTAAATTCCACCTGTCTTATCAATTGTAATTACCCATCTTGGCCAGTCATCTGCCAGTCTTGAAGACAGGCAGACTGGTCTCTGGCTGAGCTCCTGCATAGACCTCTCATTCAAGGGAACCATCATTCAAAGCATCGTGCTGCCAAAGCTTTTGCAATTTTGTCTACTACGTGTCGCCTCAGTTCATTCGGCTTTACAAAAGGATTCCTGGCTGTATAGACAGGTGGATTGATACATGTTAATGAATTTTGTGCAGTAATTGGCTGAATACTTCTCATAGAAGCTGATATGGTGCACAAGTGAACCTGGCTGCTGGAGGGTTGAAATGTAAGGTACTTTGAGCAGGCGTGAGATGTGGACACCGCAGTATATAAGAACTTACCTGTACCAGTAACAGGAAGCCGACCAACCCAAGGACAGGTCACTTTTGTCACTGACATTATTACAGAAGTGCTTGTGCACTTCTGCGTGTGGCATCAATTACATACATTCCAATAATTCTCTGTTGCGTTATTTCTCTCTGTAAGACATTCACCGTTGATGACAGAAAAATGGCAGGTTGGATGTTGAATGCAAGAGATGATCGCAGGACTGAAAGAACCATCGGAAATAACGAGACGGCCCATTGTAGTTCTCAAGTGCACTCGTGTTTGTTTTCAAGACACTTCTGTTGAAATCCTTCTCTCCATGTCGATTCACCTAGAAAATTAATATACACCCACAGAATTGTGCGCAGAGACATATTGGTGGATGTAGGATAGTGACACTGTGCGGCTATGTTCTGCTGTGAGTGTGACTCCACTGACACTGTGCGGATATGTTCTGCTGTGAGTGTGACTCCACTGACACTGTGCGGATATGTTCTGCTGTGAGTGTGACTCCACTGACACTGTGCGGATATGTCTGCTGTGAGTGTGACTCCACTGACACTGTGCGGATATGTTCTGCTGTGAGTGACTCCACTGACACTGTGCGGATATGTCTGCTGTGAGTGTGACTCCACTGACACTGTGCGGATATGTTCTGCTGTGAGTGTGACTCCACTGACACTGTGCGGATATGTCTGCTGTGAGTGTGACTCCACTGACACTGTGCGGATATGTTCTGCTGTGAGTGTGACTCCACTGACACTGTGCGGATATGTTCTGCTGTGAGTGTGACTCCACTGACACTGTGCGGATATGTTCTGCTGTGAGTGTGACTCCACTGACACTGTGCGGATATGTTCTGCTGTGAGTGTGACTCCACTGACACTGTGCGGATATGTTCTGCTGTGAGTGTGACTCCACTGACACTGTGCGGATATGTTCTGCTGTGAGTGTGACTCCACTGACACTGTGCGGATATGTTCTGCTGTGAGTGTGACTCCACTGACACTGTGCGGATATGTTCTGCTGTGAGTGTGACTCCACTGACACTGTGCGGATCTGTTCTGCTGTGAGTGTGACTCCACTGACACTGTGCGGATATGTTCTGCTGTAAGTGTGACTCCACTGACACTGTGCGAATATGTTCTGCTATAAGTGTGACTCCACTGACACTGTGCGGATATGTTCTGCTGTAAGTGTGACTCCACTGACACTGTGCGGATATGTTCTGCTGTAAGTGTGACTCCACTGACACTTTGTTGTTCCAGTTGATGATGTCAGTTCGCAGCACCTTACAAGACATGTACTTTGACCTTGTCAACACTGAAGCCACCAAGGTGAGTTACCCGTAGTCACCAGTAGGGGGCGGGGTTGTAGAGGGTGGGGTATGATGTTGAATATAAGTCATCTTGTTAAAGACTTACCAAAATAATAATGCATTTAGCAATGGTGTCGTAAATTTGAGGACTTCAAAACAGCTAAGTTTACCATTAAAACCAAACCCCACCAATACATGGAGGGGGACATGAGATTTTATGATCCAAAATGACTGTTAGAATCAGTTTGCAGTAAGATGCCATGGTAGCCATGTCTTTTGGCCGCTGTACGTGGTGACAGCCAAATCACCCCCACCCCATCCATAATTTGTATCTGTGGAGTTATGTGAACACCCCTGACACAGATTACTCTGTCTATAGTCTTGTAAACTGCCAATTGCAGGCGGTGAAGAGAACATTTCAGCTGGAGTTGGACAAGATCATGTGGCAGCATCGACAACAGCTGGTCGAACTGAGACAGAACGCCAGTAAGTCAACTACCACTCATACTCTCACAGACTCACAATGCCAGTAAGTCAACTACCACTCATACTCTCACAGACTCACAACGCTAGTAAGTCAACTACCACTCATACTCTCACAGACTCACAACGTCAGTAAGTCAACTACCACTCATACTCTCACAGACTCACAACGCCAGTAAGTCAACTACCACTCATACTCTCACAGACTCACAACGCTAGTAAGTCAACTACCACTCATACTCTCACAGACTCACAACGCCAGTAAGTCAACTACCACTCATACTCTCACAGACTCACAATGTCATTAAGTCAACTACCACTCATGCTCTCACAGACTCACAACGCTAGTAAGTCAACTACCACTCATACTCTCACAGACTCACAATGTCATTAAGTCAACTACCACTCATACTCTCACAGACTCACAACGCTAGTAAGTCAACTACCACTCATACTCTCACAGACTCACAACGCCAGTAAGTCAACTACCACTCATGCTCTCACAGACTCACAATGTCATTAAGTCAACTACCACTCATACTCTCACAACGTCAGTAAGTCAACTACCACTCGTACTCTCACAGACTCGCAACGCTAGTAAGTCAACTACCACTCACACTCTCACAGATTCACAATGCCAGTAAGTCAACTACCACTCATACTCTCACAGACTCACAACGCCAGTAAGTCAACTACCACTCATACTCTCACAGACTCACAATGCCAGTAAGTCAACTACCACTCATACTCTCACAGACTCACAATGCCAGTAAGACAACTACCACTCATACTCTTACAGACTCACAACGCCAGTAAGTCAACTACCACTCATACTCTCACAGACTGTCAACGCTAGTAAGTCAACTACCACTCATACTCTCACAGATTCACAATGCCAGTAAGTCAACTACCACTCATACTCTCACAGACTCACAACGCTAGTAAGTCAACTACCACTCATACTCTCACAGACTCAATGCCAGTAAGTCAACTACCACTCATACTTTCACAGACTCACAATGCCAGTAAGTCGACTACCACTCATACTCTCACAGACTCACAACGTCAGTAAGTCAACTACCACTCATACTCTCACAGACTCACAATGCCAGTAAGTTGACTACCACTCATACTCTCACAGACTCACAATGCCAGTAAGTCAACTACCACTCATACTCTCACAGACTCACAACGCCAGTAAGTCAACTACCACTCATGCTCTCACAGACTCACAACGTCAGTAAGTCAACTACCACCCATACTCTCACAGACTCACAATGCCAGTAAGTCAACTACCACTCATACTTTCACAGACTCACAACGCCAGTAAGTCAACTACCACTCATACTCTCACAGACTCACAACGCCAGTAAGTCAACTACCACTCATGCTCTCACAGACTCACAACGTCAGTAAGTCAACTACCACTCATACTCTCACAGACTCACAATGCCAGTAAGTTAACTACCACTCATGCTCTCACAGACTCACAACGTCAGTAAGTCAACTACCACTCATACTCTCACAGACTCACAATGCCAGTAAGTCAACTACCACTCATGCTCTCACAGACTCACAACGTCAGTAAGTCAACTACCACTCATACTCTCACAGACTCACAACGCAAGTAAGTAAAAAAACTAACTGGAATATGGAAGAAACACATTTTAAGTATTTTTTTAAAAAACACCATTCCAGCTGCCATATCTGTGATTTACAATTGTATATTTGACATTTTTGTGCATCATAATTGTTGTTGTTGTTGAAATATCAGCCCTTAAATAATGAGATGGTTGTTTTTAGACCTGACCCTGGCTGAGATGCGGGCCTCTCTGGAGTGTGACAAACAGAAGGTTGTGAGTGACCTCAAACTGAAGATGGAGCTGGAGAAGTTGAAGGCCATCAACGAGACCAAGAAGAAACAGTGGGTGAGTGCAACATTTAGTTCAGTTACTGTGAGTTCAAACACTTCTTTTGTACTGTTCTCCACAACATCCCAGACCAGCACTGCTCCTAAACAACATCCCATGACCAGCACTGCTCCTAAACAACATCCCATGACCAGCACTGCTCCTAAACAACATCCCATGACCAGCACTGCTCCTAAACAAAAGTGTTAGGCCGTCTCAAAATTGAATTTCAAGTTATATACAGTAGAGTTGGGCTGATGAGCTAAGTAGGATATTTGAGGTCAAACGCAAGTTTAGGTGCCAGTGAAATGCTGTTATGTTTCTTGTTAATACTGACAAGGAATGGATTGGTGCAGTAACCAAGAAAACTTGAGTTTCAATGTTTTTCTTAACAGAAAGTACATCAGAACAAGGTGAACAAAGCTGTTGTCTTCCACCTGTAACTAGTATTTGATTTCTCTGTATTCTTTAATAATTTTGGGATGGGTAGATGGATATATATAATATATATACATTGTGTTGTATTTTATCCAGTCATTTATACGCTTCATCAGGACCCCTAATGTTCTATTCCAACTTCCAAGCTGTCTAACTGGTGTTGTTTGCAGTGTGCCTACTGCAGTAAGGAGGCCAACTTATAATGTTCTGTTCCAACTGGTGTTGTTTGCAGTGTGCCTACTGCAGTAAGGAGGCCAACTTGTAATATTCTGTTCCAACTGGTGTTGTTTACAGTGTGCCTACTGCAGTAAGGAGGCCAACTTGTAATGTTCTGTTCCAACTGGTGTTGTTTGCAGTGTGCCTACTGCAGTAAGGAGGCCAACTTGTAATGTTCTGTTCCAACTGGTGTTGTTTGCAGTGTGCCTACTGCAGTAAGGAGACCAACTTGTAATGTTCTGTTCCAACTGGTGTTGTTTACAGTGTGCCTACTGCAGTAAGGAGGCCAACTCGTAATATTCTGTTCCAACTGGTGTTGTTTGCAGTGTGCCTACTGCAGTAAGGAGACCAATTTGTAATATTCTGTTCCAGCTGGTGTTGTTTGCAGTGTGCCTACTGCAGTAAGGAGGCCAACTTGTAATGTTCTGTTCCAATAGGTGTTGTTTGCAGTGTGCCTACTGCAGTAAGGAGACCAACTTGTAATGTTCTATTCCAACTGGTGTTGTTTGCAGTGTGCCTACTGCAGTAAGGAGGCCAACTCGTAATATTCTGTTCCAACTGGTGTTGTTTGCAGTGTGCCTACTGCAGTAAGGAGACCAATTTGTAATATTCTGTTCCAGCTGGTGTTGTTTGCAGTGTGCCTACTGCAGTAAGGAGGCCAACTTGTAATGTTCTGTTCCAACTGGTGTTGTTTGCAGTGTGCCTACTGCAGTAAGGAGGCCAACTTGTAATGTTCTGTTCCAACTGGTGTTGTTTACAGTGTGCCTACTGCAGTAAGGAGGCCAACTCGTAATGTTCTGTTCCAACTGGTGTTGTTTGCAGTGTGCCTACTGCAGTAAGGAGGCCAACTCGTAATGTTCTGTTCCAACTGGTGTTGTTTGCAGTGTGCCTACTGCAGTAAGGAGGCCAACTCGTAATGTTCTGTTCCAACTGGTGTTGTTTGCAGTGTGCCTACTGCAGTAAGGAGGCCAACTTGTAATATTCTGTTCCAACTGGTGTTGTTTGCAGTGTGCCTACTGCAGTAAGGAGGCCAACTTGTAATGTTCTGTTCCAACTGGTGTTGTTTGCAGTGTGCCTACTGCAGTAAGGAGGCCAACTTATAATGTTCTATTCCAACTGGTGTTGTTTGCAGTGTGCCTACTGCAGTAAGGAGGCCAACTTGTAATATTCTGTTCCAACTGGTGTTGTTTGCAGTGTGCCTACTGCAGTAAGGAGGCCAACTTGTAATGTTCTGTTCTAACTGGTGTTGTTTGCAGTGTGCCTACTGCAGTAAGGAGGCCAACTTGTAATATTCTGTTCCAACTGGTGTTGTTTGCAGTGTGCCTACTGCAGTAAGGAGGCCAACTTGTAATGTTCTGTTCTAACTGGTGTTGTTTGCATTGTGCCTACTGCAGTAAGGAGGCCAACTGGTAATATTCTGTTCCAACTGGTGTTGTTTGCAGTGTGCCTACTGCAGTAAGGAGACCAACTTGTAATATTCTGTTCCAACTGGTGTTGTTTGCAGTGTGCCTACTGCAGTAAGGAGGCCAACTTCTACTGCTGTTGGAACACGAGCTACTGTGACTACCCGTGTCAGCAGGCAGCGTGGCCGGAGCACATGTCCAAGTGCACACAGACAAGGTCCGCAGCCTCCCAGGCCACAGAGTCACCCGCAGGGACTGAGTCTAAACCTGACCTCACTCGGCAGACCAACATCAGTCTTCAGGTGCGTTCGACAAACCACTCAGTCCAGATGGTTCCACTGTGGGAAGTATAGTATATATAGTACAATCCCTGGTGGAACCTCCCTATTAAGGTCACCCTCAAGACTGGGCAAAAATGACCTGAATAGCAAGGTGACCTTATTAGCAGGATTAATTTCATGTACTTTTTTTTATGGAAGTAATTTGGGACTGTGCTGGGGTGACCTTAATTGCGAGGTGGCTGCATTACTGATGTGGCCTAAAGCGGGGTTCTATTGTAATTTGATTTGATTTCTTTTCATTTTTATATTTAATAATCTGATAGTAACATATGTGACGCTTACAAGTTTTAAAATAACTTATTTTTAACCCTGCAGGTGACCAATGGTAAACTTCCACGGTGTATACAATTTGGAGCTATTTGTAGGGGTGCTTTTAAAAAATCACAACTTCGCTAATACGAATCGCAAAACTATGATTGAGCTATCATTTTGTTGGCAAAAAGACCCGTTATTATTACGCAGTGATGATATTTGCATAACATCAAATAATCAAGAAGATATAACTGTTTAAAGTTTATATAAAATAAATGCAAACAAATATTTTTTTCGCCCTACTACTAGCTAATTTCCGAGTGGTTGTATGTGTCAATGTCCAATTAGAGAAATGTAGCCCTGTATGTAAGCTAATGAGTACAGACAAATTAATCAAATATACTCAGAAGTTTTTGATATGAATTTTTTTAGGTAGACCCATGTAAAATTTAGACTATTCTTCATGAACATCAGAACGAGGGTAAAGTAGAAAGCCAAGTTTGCCCAGTGACAAAATCATTATTGTGCGGTTGTATGTTCATGCATGCAGTGTGACAAATGTAGCTGTACATTGATAATGAAAGCTAGACTAAAATATATTCAGAACTTTTCATTTTATTCCAACAACCAACCAATACGGAAATAGGCCTACCGTTGCGCGCCGTGGCGCACCTGTCAGATAACATGACGTATCTATTACAGACCTGCCTACCATTCCGGATTGTCCGGAATCATTCCGGAAAGTCACCTCAAATTATGGTATTACTGTGAGGGATGAAAATATTACGGACTGTGACCATGTTGGGCAATCACTCAAATTTAGGTTCCACTATATTCAACAGGTGGCAGCATATGTATGCAGCATGTTGTGACATGGTTTTTCATTCGCTGAGTCTGGTCGTAATGTAACCAATAGGAAACAGCATTATGACAAATTCGCATTTCCGCGATCAAACAAAACGAAGTCATGCGGCACGAAATGACGGCTGACAGCGAAACGACGCCACCGCCAACCCAAAAGAAATGTGTAATGCAAAAATGTAATGAGTGTTGTATTTGTAGTGTTAGGCCAAGTGACTGTACAAAGACTAAGTTAGTGTATTTATTGAGGAGTTTAGTGTATCATTTACAGCCTATCATACAGTTACTACAGTCTAGGCGATGTCGATGACAGTGTAATGTAATGGTTTTGGTCCATCGCTACCCCCCCCCCCCGTGACAATATCTGACATGGTTCTGCATTACTGACAGGAAGCGTATATTCCTGAAAATCAGTGTAAATGGGAAGATGGATTACTGACAGGAAGTTTTTGGGGTAGGCAGGTCTGCTATTATCAATTTCCTTACATATCAATAAAGTAAGTAATACCTACAGTTCCTAATTATACACATATATATGTCATCAGGTTATAGGACATGTTATATTTGAATTCTGAATGCATCGTATCCTTCGCTGGCGGACCGAGTAGGCCGGCCGAATCAGCCCATGTCCGGGTGCAAGACAGCGATGTCCGGCTCGCCAGCAACTTGCATAATATCCACTTCAAAACAGCCCCCAAAGTCTTTGTAACTGTCCGAACTAGTATAATAACTTGATCCACAAATACTGTAATGTATTTTGGTGATATATTGCCGCGGACATTTGAAATAATTCAACTTATATAATCGAAGCGAGACAAAAAACATGGCGGACTTTCGTCATGATAGAATGAAACCAGCGTCAACAAGAAGACGTTTTAGAGTCATTCGCTGATTGGTTGACCGTTTACGTAAATTTATTTGGATAGACCAATCGTTGGGCTTTCCATCGGTACCTCCATTTCCCTGTTTAGACCATATGAATGAGAATGTAAGATCCTGACGCAGAGCATAGTAAAATCGGCCATATTTTGGCATCTACTACTACGACATTTAACAGCTTGGTTGTGATTTGCTATTACTGAGTCATGACGCGATACAACTCATTGATAAAAATGCCACAGGAAGAAGAATAATTCAGCTTTCCAATGATACCTCGCGTTCTCTTGTCAGTTGCTAGTGACGGAAACAAAAAAATTTTGAAAAGAGTGATACTGAATCGGGCCGAAAATCGGCCGGGAGCAGTTTTGCACTGATCGCACGGGCCGAATTCGGCCCAGTGGCCACCTGTAGGGTTAAAATGAATGAGAGACACTAGAAATGCATTAACTTATCAACCACTTTCAGTATCAACGTAACATTTATTTCGTCATGTTATTTTACCCCAGCCATGTCTTTTTTCAGTACGTTGTAATGTGGTAATAATGTGACCTGTTAACCCTGCGACTGGCCAATGAAATCCTCTGTAGCGGACTGTTACAGTAAAAAATCATAACTTTGCTAACATTTAACACAAAAAAGTGAATGAGATATCAGTATATTGCTAAAGGAATGTTTTTTATAATAAAATCATAAAATCTGTGTAACATTCGATAATCATGGGGATATTATTATCTGGATTTCATCAACAAAAATTAAACATTTTATCCTGCTACCAGATAATTACTGAGTGGATATATATACCCTACATCCAGCGAGACAAATATAACCATACATGTTAGCTACCAAATAACATAAAAATGAATCAAATCCGTTGAAAACTTATATTTTTATGATTTTTTCAAATATAAAATAGGCCGACTCTAGCAGCCCGATCACTGCTGCTTTCACTAATGGCGCACACCCGCAACTTGCCCGGACAAACATCGGGCTGCCAAGTTGTTGAATTTTCACCTCAAAAAGTCATTCTAACTATCTGAACTTGTATAATAACCTTATTCATGAATACTGTCAGGCATTTTGTTGAAATAAACTTTCAAAGTGACTAATTCTCCGCAACGATGTCCGCCATTGTGTTGTTTGCTTCAGCTCCGGAGGGCTGGGGACGGGCTGTTTGAAATGCTTTGTTCTGATGTGCTGAATTAGCTGATGTCATTTTTGACAGATTGGCCAATGACAGAGCTTTCCATCGATAACACATGTGCGGGGGTCTAAACTTTATGAATGGATACATAAATTCATTACGCTGAGCATAGTAAAACCAAAAAAAATTTGCCTCCAACTTGGTCACATGTTTTGTTGGTGAAGTAGTCACTAACTCTCAATCAATCTGCTCATGAATAAATATACACCATCTTGAAAAATCTGTCAGCTATCCAATGATACCAAATGTTCGCTTGTCAGTTACCTAGCACAGAAACTAAAAATGTTACCATAAAGGTAGGTACCGCCGGCCGACCCTGGCCAGTCGCAGGGTTAATCATGCTCGTTTGTTGAAATCAGTAATGCTTCATTCAACCACGCAAAGAACAGATTTCATGTTTTGCATGTACAGCAGGGAAACGAACCAGGGACGGATAACCAGATGGCACTGTCGTATACATTTGGTGGCACCCACAATGCAGTGGGAGGCATGAACAGTGCTGTTCCATATGCATCGACCCTTCAACCTGGAATTGTGCCAAATGTACAGGTGGGTTCCGTAGTTCTTGTCCTGTCCTCAAGGCAGTCCAATAGTCACCACCGGTTCTTGTCCTCTCCTCAAGGCAGTCCAATAGTCACCACCGGTTCTTGTCCTGTCCTCAAGGCAGTCCAATAGTCACCACCGGTTCTTGTCCTGTCCTCAAGGCAGTCCAATAGTCACCACCAGTTCTTGTCCTGTCATCAAGGCAGTCCAATAGTCACCACCGGTTCTTGTCCTGTCATCAAGGCAGTCCAATAGTCACCACCGGTTCTTGTCCTGTCATCAAGGCAGTCCAATAGTCACCACCGGTTCTTGTCCTGTCATCAAGGCAGTCCAATAGTCACCACCGGTTCTTGTCCTGTCCTCAAGGCAGTCCAATAGTCACCACCGGTTCTTGTCCTGTCCTCAAGGCAGTCCAATAGTCACCACCGGTTCTTGTCCTGTCCTCGAGGCATTCCAATAGTCACCACCGGTTCTTGTCCTGTCATCGAGGCAGTCCAATAGTCACCACCGGTTCTTGTCCTGTCATCAAGGCAGTCCAACAGTCACTACCGGTTCTGGTCCTGTCCTCAAGGCAGTCCAATAGTCACCACCGGTTCTTGTCCTGTCCTCAAGGCAGTCCAATAGTCACCACCGGTTCTTGTCCTGTCATCAAGGCAGTCCAATAGTCACCACCGGTTCTTATCCTGTCCTCAAGGCACTCCAATAGACACCACTGGTTCTTGTCCTGTCATCAAGGCAGTCCAATAGTCACCACCGGTTCTTGTCCTGTCATCAAGGCAGTCCAATAGTCACCACCGGTTCTTGTCCTGTCATCAAGGCAGTCCAATAGTCACCACCGGTTCTTGTCCTGTCATCAAGGCAGTCCAATAGCCACCACCGGTTCTTGTCCTGTCCTCAAGGCAGTCCAATAGTCACCACTGGTTCTTGTCCTGTCATCAAGGCAGTCCAATAGCCACCACCGGTTCTTGTCCTGTCCTCAAGGCAGTCCATTAGTCACCACTGGTTCTTGTCCTGTCATCAAGGCAGTCCAATAGTCACCACCGGTTCTTTGTGTCATCATGTTTATTCACAAAGCTAACATGTTATATTAGTAGCTTAAATCCAGATACCAAAAAAAGAATTTGTTGATTTTATTTAATGATATGCTTGTAGCATAGCAAAAATTCCATAATATGTAAGCTCTTGATTGCTACCTCTAAAAATGTTAGCTCAGCATAGATCATGTTTGTGGCAATGAGGTTGGATGCTGTTATATGTGTAGTAGTTTAATACTTGACGAGTATGTAATGTTTTTAGATATACACTGATGTATTAATGTAATAAAAGTTTAAAGGTGAACTATATATTAAATAAGTGTTTTCAAAATATCGATAATAAATACACAAAAATGTAGTGTTATGAAATATGTATAATATCTTGACAGGGAATGGTGCTGGATTCTATTTGAATCTGCCTGATAACCACAAGAATACACATTGCTACCTCAGGCAGTGCACTTGGTGGCATATCCTATAATGTTTACTCCATCCTTCACACAGCCGCTGCAGTCTGTCGGTCAGATGCCCCTTCAGCTGCGTTACCCTGGAACAACGCCTAACTTCCAACAGCAGGTGGGTAACTCGGCTAAATCGGTTGTCAGAGTTCTGTCTCCAGATCCTGTAGATTTGCTCTTTGTCATGTTTTCTGATCAGAGATCACCGTTGTATCAGACTCTGCCTACACATAATTATTCTCTGCTGTAAATGTATAGATAGTTTACCTACTTCTGAACAAGTAACGTATCGAGTGACACTGTAAATATATCTTTCCAGCGGTATAAATAAGTGCATGGCTTAATGCTTCCCGGAGTAGTTGCCCTGATGTTGTGGTGACCATGGCACATGTGTCATTTTATATTTATACTTAAGCATGCAAACAACATGTCTTTGTTTACCTTAGAAATTCAGTACGTTCCATCTTTTTATTAGTTTTCATGAATTGACACTTCTAAGACTGATGGAGTTTAAAGATCTTATAATTGTCCCATGGATTCAAGATCCATGCTGTACAACAAATTATCATAATGAACTTTATGTACCATATTTGTTGTAATAAGCGTACATGCCCTAATTAGTATACACCCCCCTTTTTAGCAGCATCTGACACTGACAGCGATCTCCAATGCCAACCTTGACTGTTGAATCCATCATGTTATTTGATTTCTACCAATGGCAGACTAGATTCAAAGTTTAGTGATGAAAAAATATCGAAAGGTACACCTAAATTATTAGATTTTTAGAGTGTTCTGGTGAGATGGGTAAATCGCTTGCCAGTGACGTCTGCTGAGACGGCTGTACCCAGGAACCAAAGACAACGGGTGTACACCTCTGTACGCTTATTGCAATGCAAAATTTTACAAATTTTCTAGTCAAATATTTGTACTGTTCATAGAACGAATACAATATTCAGATTCATGTACGCATTGTCACACCCTTCCATCGTCCTGTCTGTTTCAGTATGCCCATCTGCCCCCTGGTCAGATGGTTGGACACGGCGGTCTGCCCGGTCAGTCCGGGGGGCCATTGCTCTACTCGGCCGTGCTCCGTCAGCCCCCCGCCCACACCGTCGGACTGAACCTTGGTCAGAGCCCCGGTCAACTCATGATGGCGCCTGGCACTAACATAATGCGTGGCCCCATGACCTATCGACCCCCTCAGGGCTACTGAAGATGGTCCATAGACCACACCAGGGCTACTGAAGAAGGTCCTTTGACATATAGACCATCCTAGGGCTATAGGTGATGGTCCTGTGTCATATAGACCACCCCAGGGCTACTGAAGATGGTCCCATGCCACATCAAGCTAAAGAAGATGGTCATATGATGTATTGGGAAACTGGTCGTGAGTGATATCGGGCTAAAGAAGAGTCCTGTGACGTATCAGGTTACTAAAAATGTGGGTAAACTTCAGTGTAATTTAATCACAAAATAATTTGAATATAAAGAAGGAAGAGTGTCCACACACTTGGTGGCAGTGCAGCCAAGACAGCAATGTGGATCTGATTACTCTGGGCCGAATCATAGCAACATGTGTAAAGGTATAGTTGAAGTAATTGTTACAGTTGTAGGAATTGTGTTTAAAAAATGTTTGCTCTATAATGTGCAACAAGCTCATGTTTGTGATAGCCTCGGATGGTGCGAGTTGGAAGTGTAGTTATTTTGGCCGTGCCTGGTCAATGTGTAGGCAACATCATGCACTTGTGGAGTGCAGTAGCACAGGGTAAGAGCTTCCGACTCTCGACTGAGAGAACCCGGGTTCGAATCCTGTGCGGCGGTGTCGAACCTTGGGCAAGTTTGTTTACTCTACGTTGCTTCCGTTCACTCAGCTGTATGAATGAGTACCTGGCTACAGACAATGGTGGATATTTGTGTACGAATAGTCTTTGCGCGTTAATTGCAATGTGGCTGAATGCTTCCCCGAGAAGCCGAGATGGTATTCAATTGAACAGGTCTGCCAGGGAATAAAGTGTACAGCGCTTTGAGCAGTCCTGACGAGTGGATACTGCGCTATATAAGAACTTACCTTTTATTATAATGTCTAACACTTTCAGCTTTGACCCTTGTTGAAGGTTTTGTGAGTGCATGCTGACCACAATGTTTCTGTGTCTCTAGGATTGTAATCATTTCAATGTTCCAGTTTACAATGTGTGGCAACTGCGTCTTTTGGAAGTGACCACGTTCCCTACATGCACAGTGTCTGTTTTCTGCAAAGTAAGATTGAAATACAGGTTAAACTAGTCTTGTTCATACAGGTTGCAGACAAGAGTCAAGCAGATGGTATGTTTTGCAACCTAACAATAAATAGATGAACAGTCAACTTAGTGACAACCAGGCAATATATTGGGTGTTGTGATTAATCAGTTTTAGTTTTTTGTATCTGGGTGTATGTGAAAAAAATGAAAACTTGTCGTTTTAGTCTTTTGTAGGTATACATAGTCTTGTGTTTGGCACCGATTGTCTGTGCAAGAGAATTGTCTAAGAATTGTGTTTATGTCGCCAGAGAGATGGTAGCTGTCTTAATCTGTTGTTTCCATTTTCTACCATCTCTACTTTAATCAGCCAGTTGGTTCAATCAATCAATGTTGATGGGTTTAGCCTGTGACATACTGGCGTTGTGTGACATCTAATGTATGGTTGCCATTTACCAAGACAACAATTTCACAAAACTAGATGTTGCCGGAGATTGGTAAGAAGTTGGGTTACGATAGATGCCAGCATGGCAGGGCCCAACCAACATGCAACGTTTACAAGCACGACTTATTAATTTTTTTAATTTGGCCCATGATAGAATTCTTGAAACTATGCACATATTGGAAGCAGAATCATGTATGTAAGTATGCTCTAAAAGCCCTACCAACACTGGGACAGAAGTGTGACCGGGTTACCTAAAGGACAATGTTTAGGTGCTCCACAAAGGCCAATTTTATTCTTGTATTCATGATTGTATGCATAATAGTATGCTTGACTTTTAGAATTTTGTATTTACGTCTGCTGCTATAGCTAGGTCGTGAATGTTGCAGTGTTTGCTGTGTTCCACAGACGGTGTTGGTGCATGGGTCTCCAAGGCATATAGCTCAACCAATCATGTTAAATAAACAATTGAATAAACAGTTTAATATGGACAATGTTGTCGCTGTGTTTGTGGTGCGGGGAAGGCACAAAATGTGTTTCACTATAACCTAGTTTGTATCCAAGACAAACAATTGTTTTCCTCCCAGAGCTAGTGGCAATGCTGTCCGATGCTGATTCACAAGAAATGTACACTATAGTAGGCAGTGTCTAGATGTGTTTGTCCTAAAGTTGTCTTTACACAGCTATTTCTTACCGCTGCAAGTTGCATCGGTACAAATGCCTGCACAAAGAGCTAATTTAAATAAATTATGATAATCTTGTAGAACAATGAATGCAGTGGAAATGTGTATGAATTTACAATATTATGACTTCTTTGTGTTTATATCATTACAATTCTTAATTTAAATTGCCAAACACATCTTTCATAACTTTCCATTATATTTCAGCTATGTTCCCATTTAATCTTAACTGATAGATTATTACTGCCTTATGCACTTTTATAGTAAACCTTTCCTAAGTCAGATTTAATCGGACCAAGAGATTTAATCCAAGTTACACAAAAATCGACTTAACCAAAGATGATATATATATATATCCCTTAGCTGACACCAAAGGCAGCCCTCTTCTTTTGTCTTCAGCACGTGGTCAGACTGCAATTCTAGTTTCTTGAATGTAGGTCGCTGTGAGTTGCAGGTCTTCCAGAGAGCCATAGACCTTGTCAGTTTTTAAGTGTTTCCTGTTTCACTTTGTTGCATACCAACTTCAGAGCAAATATTCCAAGAGAATGGTGCGGCTCCTGATGGCTCTAGTCTTCTGGTTGCTAGGATGTAACGGAACTTCATGTTCTTGATAATAAGAGCATAGTAGACTAAATGCCTATGTACGTCATTTTTTTGGAATAGCCATTTCATGTTTTAGTTTATCTGGTAGTTTTACTCCAAGCAACCAAGTGATTTCTATCAAATACTGCAATCCAACTTGGACGAGGAAAAACACATCACCTCGGATCATATGGACAGGCTCAGTTAGTTCGAAATCTACCATTCATCGGAATTCTGTCCGAGTTGAGCAAAGATCCGACTAGACAAGATTTGTGGTATACTGTTTATGGAAAGTAGGAAGCTGACTAGGTGTCCCCCAGCAGAGCGGCCACCTCTCTTAAACCAGTGCTGCACATTACATACAATCGCACTGATCAGCTTGTACGAGTGACTCGGCCAAGTCGATCATTCCGATTGAATCGGCCGTATTCTGTCGGCGATCGGGCTAGTGCGGTGGCAGGGGTAGTGATTGGATTGATATCTTGTGTAACTTCTTCAGCGATATTGTTACTTGCCTATTTTAATTATTTTTTATGTGTCACACAGACAATTTGACATGTTTTTTTTAAGAACAAGCCTGTGCACTTACATCATGACTTCAACCGGCAGGATTCATTTTAAGACATACATAATGTATTTAATAATGATTTTAATTATTATTGTTAGTTCAGTCCATTAGATTCAAGTAGTGTATAAACTTCTGTCCTGTGCACTGAGAATTGTGATAAACAATCCACAAAATATCAAATGTACGTTTTCATGTTTTATTATTGTTCCAATTTTTCACGATTATAATATAAATACGGTCAAGTGAATTACTTTATTGTGGATAATTATCCTATAACCACAAATGAGCACACACGATAAGAATCTCAGGTTTGTATTGCATCATCAGACGACACTTCTTCCTTGTCAGGCTCTACTGTTGACGTGTCATGTGTGTTGCATTGTGATGCGTCATCTCTGTCATGTGATGTCTTTGAGCGTTCATGCTCTGCCTGTGCTCGCTCAAAGAAGAACTCGAACGCATAATCTTGGCCCTGGCCACAACGAAGTCGTTCCTCATTCTTTTCATATGCTTCAATCTGTGCAACACAATGTTTAGCATTAGTAACACAGCTGAATACTTTCTTTCTACTCATGTCTGCATTTATTACTAACATTTAAACTGGAAAAATGGATGTTACATTTCAACAGAGACAATTTTGTATACCTGTGCAGAGCGGTATGTGGGGATGGCCCCTCAGAGACATAAATTCGCAGGAGAATACAAGCAGGGGCGAAAGCATGGAGGAAAGTAGGTGTGATGGGAGACAGGCACATATTGCAAAAACTCAAGGGAAAGGTACTATGCACATGTGTGACACCAGCCTACCTGTATGGCTTAAAGACTAGCAATGACAGAGAAACAACAGGAGAGGGTACAAGTGTGCGAAAACAACTGGGTTGGGAGAATTATGGGGGTAAATAGAATAGATAAGCGAAGAGTGGAAGAGCTGAGGGAGGATGTTGGTGTGAAAGAAAGTTTCAAGAAGAAGTTGGTGAGAAGTCGGTTGAACTGGGCAGGACATGTGGAGCGAATGGGAGAAGAACGAAAAAGACCGAGGAGAATGGAGAAGGGTGGTAGAGAAAGTAGTGCAATGAGGAGGAGAAAGAAAAGAAAATGTTGACGTATCCAAGCCAGCCTCACCCCTGAAGACAGGGAACGATGAGGAGAACAACAACAGCTCCCTCTCTCCATCCTCCCCCGATCTTCTCATGTTTCTCCCCACAGTCCTCCCATAGTATGCATACTTTTATCTTACAAATTCTGTCAAGAACTTTGTTCGTCAGCAATGAATAGCTTCGCTGTGTGTAAAGGTCATCCTTTAGTAATGTGTAACGTGCTTGTACCAACAAATGTTGAAAGAACGTGGCATAAATATAACATTGTTTGCCAATCGATGTCGAACAAATGTTTACTTCTCAGGGCTGTTGTGATCTCAGCAAATGGACTGAATGTTAAGGTTTGTGTCACTAACAAAGCTACTTAATGCTGTATTGAATGTTAAACTTGCACAAATCTAAGGAACATTACCAAGCCTTGCAAGATGACTGTATTTTGCCAGGTGGCAGCACCTACTTGCATTAGTAGGTCAGGACCTTCGCCTGTCAGACCGAGGCCAGTGATATCATTAAAGAGGTCACAAGGTCGAGGGACGTCAACAACGCCAGCTCGAGAGAAGAACTACAAATAAGACGACAATCAGTCAAATAAAAAATACAAGTACAGCAAGAATCGGTGTCTCCAAGACAGATGAATCAATGCAAACATGATACGTATAATAAATATTCATCCAGTTATTTATTGATAGCATCAATCAGAAGTACACATAAACTACTGCAGGCAATCAAACTGTTGTCTGGTAAAAACTCTCAACAGCATCAACAAATCAGAAAATTAACCATGATTGTACGTACATATTATTATACCATCGGTGTGGTGTGCGTGTGTACATGTCAGTGAGAGGGGGGAGGTTGTGATGGAGGGAGAGTGGCATGGTTTGAGGGAGGGAGAGTGGCAGGGTGTGATGGAGGGAGAGTGGGAGGGTGTGATGGAGGGAGAGTGGCATGGTTTGAGGGAGGGAGAGTGGAAGGGTGTGATGGAGGGAGGGTGTGAGGGAGGGAGAGTGGCATGGTTTGAGGGAGGGAGTGGCATGGTAGAAGGGAGGGAGAGTGGCATGGTTTGAGGGAGGGAGTGGCATGGTGGGAGGGAGGGAAAGTGGCAGGTTGTGAGGGAGGGAGAGTGGCAGTGTGTGAGGGAGGGGGCAAGAGTGTTATTCCACTGACTAACCCTCATGCTGGTACAGTATGTGCCCCGCCCCAGTGAATGTGCTTACATTGACAACATTGGTGCAGTCTCTGAGCAGGAACTCCATGGCGTGTGGGTGCATGACGTCGACCGCCTGACTGACGTCTATGAAGTAGAGCGTGGATGACTGACTATCCCACAACATGTTGTACTCGCTCAGGTCCGCGTGCACCAACAGACACTCACGGTGCATCTTCTTCATGTTCTACAACACCACCATGTCTCTGTAGTCACTCCACTAAATACAACAAGTAAAAGGTAAGTTCTTATATAGCGCAGTATCCAGTCCTCAGGACTTTACACTCTACTCCCTGGCAGACCTGTTCAATCGAACACCATCTCAACTTCTCTGGGAATCATCCAGCCATGCTGCAATTAATGCATGAAGACCACTCATACACAAATATCCACCACTGCCTATAGCCAGGTACTCATTCAAACAGCTGAGTGAACTGGAGCAACGTATAGTGAACGAACTTGCTCAAGGTTCGACATCGTAGCACAGGTTTTGAACTCGGGTTCTCGCGGTCGAGAGTCTGAAGCTCTAGCCACTGCACTACTGCGCTCCACAAATATTCACCACAGGCATCCTCGCATGCCAGGGCAGATACCCTACCCAAAGTGCAGACGTTCCCTGTATTAGTATTGCAGCTGTTCGTTGTCCTAACAGTATGTGTCTCTTGCTGTGGGCATCACAAACGTTGATGCACAAACGCCCTCGCCTCACATCAAAGGGCAGTTCCGGGAAATCCTAATATAATTAAAGTGTTCGACCATTGTCACAAGCGGCTGAGTGGTATTGTGTATTCAAATAATTACTTCTCCTTCCCAAACATTACATGTAACGTGAGCCACGTATGGTTGGCTGAAATGAAAACAAGCCAAACAGTCTGGCAAAATTAGAGAAAAAGTTGCTGAACGGTTTCTGAGATGTGGCAGCAGACATGGCGTGACGGCGTAAGTCTGTTGGACCTTTGGCCCAAAGGACTAGAAATACAAGGTAATACATACATGTATTTTAGCTAATAATACATACATGTATTATTAGCTAAAATGTATAACATAAACATAGAACAATAATGCTTTAATGTACGGAATAACGAATTGACAATATCCTAACCACGGACTGTCATGTTGGTGTAGATCAGCTAAAAAGGGGTCAGGGAGACTGCTACTAAGACCATTGTTGGTTGCTCTCATAGCAATCACCCCAAAATTGTAATTTTCAATAAATAAATTAAGCTAAAACTAACACATTAAAACTAACACATAAAAGAAGAATAAAGTACACCAGGCAAAATTAACATTCCATACACTCTATCGCTAAGGCTTATACTTATATATATTAATAACTCTAGTGACCTTGACCTATGACTGACCTCTATGCACTGTTCGTAGGCAAGCTGTGCGTCCACAGTGGACAGTCTGGCCTCCTTCAGCTGTGTGGCCGGACACTGGTCCGAGCCAATGAAGGACATCACCAGGACGTGTTTTCGTAGTATGACTACACTCGGACATGGGATGCCGTGTCGCTGCATCCTGAAAGAAGTCCATACAAAAAAGTAGTGCTGTGTGTCATGCACAAAGCTAGGATTCCATATGTATTAAAACAGCGTGCGGATGCGGCATGCAGCAAAACAATGAATATAGTGCCTAGTGGAAATTACTAGAAGTAGTTCCGTAATTACACAGGCGGATGAATTTTGTTATGCAGATGCGACAAACTGAATTGCTCCATGTAACGATTCATATTCGCACAGGAATCAGGTAGGATATTCCAAAAACTGACATCATTCAGAGGTATTCCCCATTCCGCATACATACGCGTCTCCATTTATATGGAATCATAGCGTTAGAAACATCCGGAAAGACCAAACAAACTCACTTAAATTACATTGTTACTTGTTCTTTATAATATCACCTCATTTAGGCAACTGTCTCAAAACGTTGCAACAGAAAATTAAAAGCTAAACCAACACTGTAATCACCAGCAGAATAAAGATGAAAAACTAAGGCAGCCTTCATAATTTATTGTCGGAGAGGGGAAGGGGTAATCCAAAAAAATCTGGGGTGGCCTCTCAGTTTTCAGTGCAGAGGATTTCAGTGTTGGAGATTTGGAGGTGGATCAATTTTGAGAATTGTGCGTGGATTTTCCATGGATATTGGTGCTAGGGGAGTCATCCCATTACTATTATTATTAAAATCAACTGACAAAATCCAAATTTCATAAAAACCACCTACATCAGAAATCATGTATCCTATCTGTGCTGTGTAAATCGGTCTATGGCCAGAATGTTTCACGTGGGTCAGTATCAGATCAGACACTGTCACAGTGTACTGAAATATGCCAAGAACATTAGAAAGAGAGATTTCACTGACATGACTTCCGGCGTGACACAATATTTCGGGTCGTGAGTGTACAAATAGAACTTTAGAAAGTACATGACGTTTTCACCTTGTTGTGTGAACTCATCATGTTTTCATCTTGTTGTATGAACTCATCATGTTTTCATCTTGTTGTGTGAACTCATCATGCTTTCATCTTGTTGTGTGAACTCATCATGTTTTCATCTTGTTGTGTGAACTCATCATGTTTTCATCTAGTTAGTACTAAGGTACTTCGCTATGGCTACCTAATAAAGTTATCCTTCAGAAACTCTCGGGCCCTCAGAGAAGAGGTCGCCTGAACATGACCCTGAGAGACACCATTCAGAGGGACAGCCTCAGGGAGACATGTCTGGCTGCCACAATATCAGAGAGAAAACAGTAGAAACAACTAACCGCATCACCATGTTAAGTGATGATATAATTAAGAAAAGTAAGAGGATACACAAACCTCCTTAAATTTACTTCCTCCTTCTCAGCCCAGATCTTCATGATTCTGCGTGGATTCTGTTTCTTGAACTGGTCCTTGAAGAAGCGGACGTCTCCCTTCACGTACTGCGCCCGATTCTTGAAGTCTGTCAGTGTCGTCTTGAACACCTTGATGGCACACTCCTTCGGCACGGCTCCCAGCTCTGTCCCATCCATCGCTGTCAGAACCTTGCTGTCGACAAGACGATATATTGACAGGGGGGTCCAGGGACCGGTTTCGTGAAGTGTTCTTTAAATTACGCAATCACTTGGCGTCACGTGTTTACATAAACTACGTTCGTTTATTTTTAAAAGTGCATAATTTACTAAGACGATACAGTACAGCATATTGCCTAAATGGCAAACACCATAATCATGTAAGCATGTTCACACCACAAACACACTCATTCATGCACTCATTCATGCATGCACGCATGCAATTTTCCTACGCATGTACATACATATAAAATCACAGATATTATTAATATGTTGAGTTTTATTTTTTCAAGAAAGGAATGTCATTGTTGACCTACTGATTTTAATTTTGGCTTATTAGGTGACTCTTCAATAGCGACTATCAAAGTCTTAGAGGAGTCTCCTGACCCCTATTTTGTTTGCAATTACACACCATGTCTATCATATGTCTATAACATGTACCATGTCAAATTATAATTTGACATGGATATATTATTTGAAATGTCTGACAGGTAAAAGAAATTCTTCATTGTCTTCTTCAATCATCTTAACATTAAGAACATTCTTAGCTGCTTCATAAAACCAGCCCCAGGCCTTGATGTGGAAAAAAAATTTTACCAGTCCAAAAATGTCCTAGTAGATATGTGCGTCTGCACATGCGCACAAACGATCCAGTCTAAATGCGGATATATATGTACATAATAATAAACGGACATGTAAATAACAGTGAGAGTCAATAACAATACATTTTTGTAGCTCCCCCGCTCAAATTTCCACCTGTCCAAACCAAACTGAGCCCATCCAAGAGACAGTGGACAAGATAAGATAGAGCTATGTGGGGGGGGGCATAAATACCAATTATCAGATCATGATTTTTCTGTCACTATAATCACTATGATAATAACAACGGTTTATTATTAGTGTTTTACTTCACTACAGTTGGCAAGTATATCCCATGTTACAGGAGTGTGATAATTTACTTCCTCTGGCCGAGACACGAGGGATGTACAGCTACAAGTGTTTCTTCAGAAAAATCATCCAAAGTCAGATAAACAAGTGTTTCAAAATAACAGCAGGTGGACTCAAACATTGGTCTTCTCGAATACTCAAACCATGGTCCACTCGACTGACAGCCCAGTGTTTACTTACCCAGATATAATACCTTTATTAAATCCTAACATCACTTCCCACCTACCTCACTACAACAGAACTACAGACTACTTTCAAGAAAAAGTGAGTAATAAAGCTTTTACTTACTTACTAAATCAAATAAACTTTGGAATTGGTTCTCATAATTGCATAAAGCACCACCTAGAGGATGCGCCACTCACTGACCTGCCCCCGATGGCGTGGAACACAACTGACTCCTTCCCCGTACTGATGACGCCATTCACAGACTCGAGCAGCTCCTGGTTCACAAGTTTGTAGAGGATCAGTCGAGTCTTTGCGTCCACAGCACTCACCTACAGCAGTCATGACACTTGCACACAATCTGCTATTAGGTCAAATGATTACAAATTCACAATTTTAAACCATATTTTCTAAATATCATAAAAGATTATCAATTTAGTATCGTATATGCATCATAAAATGAATAAGTATTACAAAATCATTGTTAAAATAATATAGAATTATCAGATATGTTCTAAAAATTAATAACTATTACGTTACACGATTAATAAATAATCTAATCTTATTTTTATAGATAGTATAAAATTAGTATAATAAAAAATTCTAAACACATTTTCACACATGTTAGAAAGAATGTTAGCACATTCAAAGTCATTTCTCGGAGGCAAATGTCCGGATGACTTATTCTACATACACATATATATATATACATGTAATTGCAGTGATAGCACTTGATACACTTACTGCGGTTGAGTGTTCCTTCTTTTCATGGAGCCGCCTACTGCGCTTGCTGTCAGCGACGCTGTGTAGCTTCAGCTCGTTGTACACACGATTCGACAGTCTCATATCAAACTTGGAGCCATCACCCATCTCAAACTCGGGCGGAAACTGCACGACGCAAACATTTCAGGTGAATGCTTCGTATTATTCATGCCAGTTTACAATTTATTAAACCAATTGTGATACTTCATCAAAACACATCGCAAATACATTCTTCACAACATAAAAAGCATCAATGTTAAAACTGCCTATGTTTAGTTATTACGTGAACGCAAGTTTGCATTCATAAATAATTTAGAAATTGTGAAATACAGTGCTGAGACAAGTTGCGACATGTTGAGAAGCAGTCTTACATTTTCCATCACTCTCGCTGTGTTCTTTCTTCCACAAATTGTCGCATCATGTTTTGTGACAATGTTCTTTCCTTTACCTATAATGCCAGTCTTCTTGAACTTAGGAGTCACATCTGAAACAATGCGAGATAAAGCAAGGTTAGATCCAAAAGTACGTTTCTGAAGGAAACACAAAGTAATGTGTATGTAGTAAGTAGTCAGCCAAATGATAACAGTGAAATAAAGCAGCAGTACAGAAAGTGTTTTTAACAATCTTCATCAAATATTGCCATTTTAATGCAGTCTTTAAAAATTTGAAAACACTGGAGTCAATTTGTGAGATGTTTAACATGGTAACGATTATTTATGACCTATCGGGAATTTGTTTTGAACATTACACTTTTTCAGTTGACACTAAAATATGCATAAGAAATTTTTTTTTTTTTAACTCATGTAACAATTTTATACTGCAAAGTTGTCTTGTTGCAATGTAAAGTTATATGATAAATGTTTCAGGAATGTCCAGTGTTACCTACAAACATACAAGACATAGATTAGGACTGTGAGTCTTATGACAATACAGTGTCTCCTTACTATTAAGGTCACCCTTGGGACTGGGCAAAAGTCACCCAAATCAGGTGGCTGTTTTTCCAAGGTGGCTGTTTTTCCAAGGTGGCTGTATTACCAAGGTGGCTGTATTACTGAGGTGGCTGTATTACCAAGGTGGCTGTATTACTGAGGTTCGACTGTACCTGCTGCATTCGTTGAATCTTCCCAGTCGTCACTGTCATCAGAATCATCGTTATCATCTGTCAACGACGGATGAACTGAACGGAAGTTCTCAAAAGATACCTTCACTGCAAGTCAAACATATTCACCTATTAGTTAACAAATAAACAGTGAAAAATTTTTTTTTATTGACACAGGTATGAGTTGAAAAAAGCAAAATAACTTTCTAGAAACCAACTTCATCTAGTACCCTGTACATACAAATTGCAACAACATTGCACCAAGCATAAATTGATGTGAATAATTCACCCCCAAGGCCCAAGTATAATACGTTCCCGCATGTAGTATGTACACCAACTTTCAGGCATCTTCTCTAATTCTGATAGTATGGTTGAAGCAGAGTATTTATATTACGCATTCTTTGGTTTAAGCAAAATGTTGGACACAAAGGTCAATTGGTAAAAAATAACAAAAGTAAATATTACCGACTGCTAGTTTGCAACACAAAGAAAATCTAAGAAAATTTGTTTAACTACCCTGCAAATTTCATGGCAGCTAAAACAAACAGAACAGTGCACTGACTTGCTTTGTTTTCTCTACCGGGAATTAGCCAACACAGAAATTAACAAAAGTCTGCTTTGTCAAACATGAGAAAATTATAAATGAACTCAGCAATATTGTTAATAAAGCATGCTTTAAAACTGGATGTTTTGTTTACCATTTGAACATGTTGCGGGTGGAAACTTTGAAACTGCGAACATTGATACAGGCTTATTAAACACAATTTGACGGGCAGTATACCTTCAGCGTAGTTATTATAATCTTAAGAACATTATTAATAAATCAATTATAATATTAATTAACAAATGAAAAACTGCACTGCCTCCGTTTAACACAATGAACAGAGTGATGGCTTGCTGTCACACGGACCTCTGCTGGCTTTGTTGACATGATTCTCCTCAATCTGTAGCAGTGAGTCGTGTTCTCTGTCGAACTCGTGTTGCAGCATCTGAGCCAGAAGTAGGTCACTGCTCGCCTCGTCCTCACCAAAGTCTAGGAATTGGGTCATGTCGCCAAACTGGGTCATGTCAACCACCGGCTCGGCCGCCCTGCACAGGCAGTTTTATTATTCATGAGATACATTGAAAAACTATCATAAAGGTAAGTTCTTATATAGCGCAGTATCCAGTCCTCAGGACTGCTGAAAGCGCTTTACACTTTACTCCCTGGCAGACCTGTTCAATCGAACACCATCTCGACTTCTCTGGGAACCATCCATTCATATAGACAGACCCCTGTCTAATATGAACACAATTTGTTAAAACATTACAGTACAAACGTCTATGTTTTGTCGTCTATCCACACGCGAAAAGGAGGTTTAAGTTTGCCTGGTGGCAGTGATTGGTTTATAATATATAGTTTTATAAAAATTTGAATGTATTATATATACAAGTCATTGGTGATGCAACAAAACTGTATAAGCATTCATAATCTAGTGATGCCCCCTACTGGGTGATAACATAACAAGAAATTCTGTACTGGACCTTGTAGTCCCGACAAGTTTTATTGTAACATAAACCACTTGACTTGTGGCAACAAGGATTTACTGTACAGTATATAAAATTATACTAACGACCGGAAAATTGGTGCCAGGTCAAAAATCGTTTAACTGAAATATTGTGTTTTAATGCTCTTGGACCTGATATCGTGTCGATTCACATGACACGCTCAGACCAGAGTGACTTACTTGGCACATATAGGACGCATGGTTTTTGACGCAGGTGTCTTTTAGAAGATTTTGATTTTGCTGGTCTACTTGTGTAAGTACTTCACTCAAACCAACTTTTCTAACAGTTTGCAGAAATTTGACGGAAAAGTGTTAAAGATTTAGCACATAGATACCTTACGGAAGAATTTTATCAGGTTTTTTTAAATGACAAAAACCGATTGGATGCATGATTTGTGCCCCCACCAGTATAAAAAATTATATATATTGAGAAAGCTAGACTATTTTATTTATTGTGTATTTGTTTTTAATTATTATTATTATTGTTCTTTTTATTTTCATGTTTTTAATCCATTGTACATATATGTTAGTATGTGTGTTGTATGATTTGTATAAATAGTGCATGAATGGCTCGGCCATCAAAAATAGTGTATACTAAGCATGTTACTGAGTTAAAATAAAATGATCAATCAATCAAAACTATGAGAGTACCTTGAATCTGCCTCCTTATGAAGCTCCTCCTGCTGTAGTTGTTTCACAAGCTCCTCACTCATGACGTCCTCCAGGGAACATATTGGTGCAGGTACCACACCCGGAGAACCCCAGGGGGGAAGCTTCACCCCGCCCCATGGGCTTCCCTGGTCTCCACTCAAGGCACAGCTGGACATCTGTGTGACCCCCGGGTCGATGGGCCTCTGGTCCCCCTGCAGTACTTCTGTGGCACTCATGTTTACCTGGAAGACATACACAAAAGAAAGTAAAAGTAAGTTCTTATATAGTGCAGTATCCAGTCCTCAGGACTGCTCAAAGCACCTTACACTTTACTCCCTGGCAGACCTGCTCAGTCGAACACCATCTTGACGTGTCTGGGAAGCATTCATCCATGCTGTAATTAATGCGCATAGAGTATTCCTACATAGATATCCACCACTGTCTATAGCCGGGTAATCATTCATACAGGAGTGAATAGGAGTAACGTAGAATGAACAAAGCAAGGTTCGACACGGCATCACAGGATTCAACCCGAGTTCTCTGAGTCAAGAGTCCGAAGCTCTAGCCACTGCGCTCTACACTGTCATACTCACTCATTGGTCCTGTCAATGGCATTGTAAGGCTGGCGCTAAATAATACACATACACCCTACATTGATTGAATCGCAGTTGTGGTCGATGTATATAACGGATACCCCTGGGCTTGGTCTTGACAACAGCGGACTGTTTGCAGGGGTATGCCAATGGCAATGAAGGGTGGTTGACTCGAATCTGGATAGACACACACATTGTCACGGACAGCTGTACTTGTGGCAATATTTTACTTAATTGGCCTCAACTATTAGCAGCATCCGCCGGGTAGGCACTCCCCTGGGTTGAAACATAATTACCCTTGTTGTACTGCCTTGTACTGCAAATGTCTGCAATACAGACGTTGTACTCATTGACATTGATTGTGTAGACCAGTCGACTGACTTGAAGTCGAGTTTGACAGTTGACCGTGTTGTACTTCGACCAGTCCAGTGACAGTTGTTTCTAAATTAACGCTAATCGGTGTCTCTCGAATTTCCGTGTAACCCGACAGTAGTACTAAGACTCCAGTCAGCGAAATAAAACTTGGCCTCCGCTCCGGTATCGTTTAGCCTAGAACTCAACTACGTCGATTTTGACCTCGTACGAATTGATATGTTCTATCACATACAGCTGTACCAGTCGCAGTATATTCTACAATGTCACTCAGCAATGCATCAACAACTATTATAGTAAGAAAATGATGCTTACCACGACGAATAAATTACAAAATATGGTGAAATATACTTAGAAAGCAGGCCTATTGCAACTTCCGTTAGAAGTTATCTACTATTGAATTACACATGAAGGCACGGATACCGCGACAACATATTGCTTCAATTAAATCAGACACAGATAATATGTATTATTTTATCTATTTTATATATCTATGGTTTAATTTTTGGTTTTTCAGACAGAGCCTCGTTTGCCCACAACCGCAGGGGAAACGCGAGGAAGTGAGGTCGACGACAGGCTACTATTTCACTTTTCACCAACAAAGGGCTAGCCTTTATGTACATAATTATATTATAATTATTATTCATTATACTGTTCACTCATGCAAACAAATTCCTATAGTAGTGCATGCTAGGGTTGCAAGGTAAAATAAAAATGTTTGAGTAAAATATATCTTCATGTTTATTTCAAATAACATAAAATACTAATAGCAGCATCTGTATATCACTTTGGCATTTGCTGTTATTCAATAAATTACACTTTTGCAAAATGACTAGTAACCAGTCCCGGCCAGCAGAATAATAAATGTACCATATGGCACACAGATATAATTTTTCGTCTTTTGTGCCATTATCTTAAAATTGCATATTACATGATAAACGTTTATATATGGTGCTGAAGAAAGTAATATAAGTGTGTGTGTGGCGTTGATTAACTGGAAATTTGTATTTAAAAGATGGATGATCTCAGAATGCAACCATTAAACTTTTTTATTCACAATTAATGCAAAATTATCATTATTTCTACATATATTCAGTTAATTCATATAATTTGAAACAAGTAAGCACTAATTATCACTGTGTTGTGGCTATGCAGCATCATACATTGTTTGAGTTCTAGTTAATTAACTAGAACTCAATTACCTCTGGGTATGTACATATATGATAATTATTATTCATTATATGTCCACATTTGTGCAAAGAAATTCCTGTATTAGTACATGCTAAAGTTGCAAGGACAAATTAAAACTTTTGTTAGTTAAAAAAAGTTATTTTCATGTGTACTTCTGAAAAATTAAACATCATTGTATACTGGCAACACCACATATTTTATTTCAAATAATTTCAGGTACAAAATAGCAGCATTCAAGAGACAAAATATAACATGTTATAATGTCAGATCACAGACCCATTCAAACTTTGTCTAGATGGGCGAGAATGCCCCAATGGTCACTACAAAACCTCCGACACACGTTCAGTCTCTCTAAACCGACCAGTTCAAAATACACAGGTTTCAGCTGAGATGGCCGAGCGTCTCGCAGATACAGCCGATCAAAGCGACATCGGGGTTTGAATTTGCAGGGCATTTCCAAGTTGTCATTGCGAGTCATGTCCCATGTGAACTTTGCCTCGGGTCGATGACCTGTGACCTCCCACAGGTCACGGGTATTGTTGGGCAGGCCACCGATCTGCTGCAGCTGAGGAAACACAAGAACAGGGGCTGTGGTCTATTAAACATGTCCATCATATTTAGGAAGTAAAAGTTTTAATTGCTGCAACATTCTTTCTAAACAAAAGGCATCTTTTTAGGCCAAAGCATCAAAAAGAGTTAATAAAAACTAAAATTAGCAAGTACAATCAAGAATATTATGTCAGCAGTTTGGTAGAATAACCTTATTGAAGATATATCATTTAAATTGTGTGGACAGCATCACTGTGATAGAAAGCTTGACGTCACCTATGCCTACTCTTCCAAATTCACCAATTGCCAAACTGAGACTATTGCTCTTGTTTGGGTCGCGGAATTTGTCTTGGTGCTGTAACTAAATAAAAATGTTACGCTTGCATGGTGCACTGTGTCGTATTATAACAGTTGTTACAAGTGGAAATCAAAGGAAATACGAGAAACCAACACATGAGTTGCCACATATTCGTATACATGTCAAGGAAACAGGGGCATTCGACACACGTCTCCGCAGCATAAATATCAAAGAACTTCTACAAGCTTATTTGTCAAGCATCAGAGGCATATCTCAATATGCCTGCCGTCGGGAACTACAAGATTTCACTAGAAAGTCCCACTTTGAAAATAAATTCTGAATGTATCGTTGATTGCAAATTGTTATATTGTATGAACTCGTTTAGGTGTATACGACCACACAATTTCCTTTAGTTTCCTGTTAATGTTATAATTTTTATTATAAAACACTTCAGTTATTTACATTTTCTTCAATTCGCTGGACAATTTTGTTAAATATTGACAGGTTTTAATTTGACAGGTGTATCAGTGTACCCCTGGTATGTCAGCTGCAGACTTCAACCACTGTTTCCAGACATTTATATCTCTCAGTACTGTTTACAGTGGTATTACAGGAAGACAGGTAAAGTATGTGGCTTAGAGATAATTAATAAATATAATAAAACAACACTTGATTATACATTTTGAACAAATTATATAAAGTAAAATTTAGAAATATAAAGTCATACCTCTTTGTCACGAAGATTCAGATCACCGCCAAATATAACTGGCTGTCCACAAGGAACCTCTGTCATAGCCTTGAATACCTGCTGCAGCTGGTGCTTCCTTTCTGCACTGAAATCTGCCGTACTCTCCAAGTGTGAAGTCATCAGAGTGCAATCAATGCCCTTCACCTTTGCCTATGTGACATATACCAAAATTAATTTGTTTAAGAATAATTTCATGAATAATCAAACCTATCTTGTATCCACCACATCACGCTAACTTGTTTGTGAAAATGTTTTGTTTAATTTTTTTAATTCAGGTTATAATGGCAAAAGTGGTTGTACTTTAAATTCTCTCTAAATCAATCTGATTTTAACAAAACAACACATTCTTTTATTAAACCAGGCCAGGGTATGAACATCGATGGACATGATTTGTGATGGGATAAATAAATTGCATTGGGAATTTTAAGACACCGTTATGTCGACAATGTTAGTAAATAAATGTTCAGATAAACAAAGAATAAAATTAATATATGCTCATAAATAAATTAAAGAAAGCAAACTGTGACATTGTTCACAAATGTCTCTACATCGATTACAACTATTAAAATCAATTTATATAAAACACATGTCAATAATTATTTTCACTACCGAAACAGTCAAAAGACTCCTCAGCATCACTGAGTTGGGAAAGGGAGTCTTTTTCACAGATGCTTTCTCTGTGGAACTTCGTTTCAACAAGACCGCAGTGTAGTACTCGATGTCTCCACCAGGGATCAGCTCATACTGCGGACATTTCTCTCTGATGATCCTCTCCGCATCAGGTACAACCTCTTGCATGTACACGATGTCAGGATTCTCTCTGGGGACAGATTTGTACACCAACTGTTAAAACATGTACAATATTATGTCATGTCAGGAGTGCATAAAAATCATTACTTAAAAAATCAAAATGTTTAATTTATAGCCCTTTTTAATACAGTTCAACACATTTGTGCAGTATTATATAATTGACAATTTATATAATATTTATAACATGTTTTATGATCAATCTAATTAGACTTTAAACCGTAAAAGGAAAAATAAGGCAATTGTTTGGGTTTATACATCTACAACAGTTAATACAAATTAACCATTGGCTTTCTACGTCATTGGCTTTCTCTGTGCAATGTAACATATGTGTCACCAACAAGGTTATTCTAGTAGACCACTGGCATAATATTGTTGATTTAATTATTTTAGTTACAAATGGTTAACTTATTATTGCTTAGACAGACAGGCCTCAAAAATGCCTTACATACGTTCCCCTTAAGTGCGCAGATATGTGACACTAGCCTGTTAATTAAATGTAACACACTTTAGTATCGTCTTGCAGACTCCCTCTGTTCTCTGTGCTATGTATTTCTTGTCGAGTCCGTCTATGTTCCAACTGAGCAGACGAATGCGACAAGGTTCAGGATCTGGGGCTGGTTTGTCTTCAACGCATTGTCTCTTTTGAGCAGGACTGTCACCATCTGACGCCAATTGTCGCTTGTTGGATGCCTGGTCATGATGTTGTTCACCAAAGTAATCATTCACTGATCTCTAAACAAAGATATAAATAGGCATTTTATTAATGGAAAATCATCAGAACAGAACAGCAACGGCCATCTGCCAACGGTGTGCCACACATAACAGTGTGGAGGAATATATCTATGCCATATATGGTTTTTATGCAAATAGTTAGATGTTGGAAGAGAATGAGCACTCTCGGAAGTAGTCTTGTTAAATGTCAATAAAAGTAATACAGATATACTTATAGCGTATTTAGCAGTTTAAATGTGTATAAAGATAATATGAATAAAGAAGGTGTGATTGAGTTAATATAATAATGATGACCAATAGTTCATACAAGTTTTATGCACTTCTATTTTTAGCAATTTGTTCATTATAATACGTATAATATTGTCAATCTTCAAAAAAAAAAAAAAATTATACTTAGTCATAGTGTAGTGTATTCACACATAAACTGACAGGTTTCGGAAACTATTGGCAATGGCCTATATTAATACTGTCTATAGATGAATATATAACTATAACTCATAAGGTACCTAGCCTAGGCCTATAGTATAATGTGAAAATACATTAAATTTAATAACTTAAAAATAATATATGGACACATAATTCACTGATTTTGTTTTCACACCTCAATTTCTCATGACTTCCGGCAAATCATAACATATAATTTATAAATAATAGAATACAAAAGATCTGCAATTTTACATATAATATTATATTCTTTGATATCCCTACCTCTAATTCCCATTTTCTATCTTGTAAATAAAACATGGCAAGTGCTGTGTCAGTGCCCGTTACTTCAGCAAACTGTTTGCATCGACATTCACATTCTTCTCTACTCGGAATATCGCCAGAATCGTCAGAATCGCTCATAGCTGTCAAGATGGTTTGCACACAGATAGAAGTAAATGTTGTGATAACTTGCTTTGATGACCAACTTCCACAGAATCCCGCGACTGGATGGAAATTTATCAACCAATGAACTGCATATTTATTTCTACATGCAACTCTGGAAAAATAATCACATTCACCGTTCTCGTTTAACAACAATTAAGACTAGAGTACATATAAAAATGCTATTTTATAAGGAGTTATTATTAGTAATTATTATGGTTCATCTTGTGTTCACGAATTACCTATGCTGTTTTGAGTCAATAAAATGAAACATGTATGCAGTTTATGTTGATGGAATCGAATAGGCACAACACGACGAAAGCCGCGTGTTGTTTTGATAAATATTTTTGCTTGGAAACCCTGTTGTAATGATGAGAAGAAGAACACAAAATTCCTCAAATACTAGCACTAGTTTGAAAGAAGTGAAACAGGTAAGTGACAGAAAAACATTTCAACGAAAGGTTTATTTCACACTGTTTCATATTATCGCTCACTTGACCTGCACGAATCGAATGTTGACAATTATTACTAGACTAGAGTAAAGACGCCTGTAGATACCCGTGGCTTGTCGAGAGTACCTACATTTTCTTATCTAGATCTTCTATTACTACGTGGGACCCGCCCATATGAGGTAACGGTTGATTTGAATCATATACCCCCATAAACGCCTCCTATCCAAATTAGCTTTCTATGGAATAACTGGAAACACACAAAACTGGATCAAATCGTTTCTATCCAATCGCAAACAGAGAGTCTCAGTCAATGGATCCCAGTCGGACAGAACAAATGTTACATCTGGTATACCACAAGGCTCAGTCCTAGGACCTGTCCTATTTTTACTCTACATAAACGACATAACCGAAAATGTCCAATCTTCCGTACGTCTCTTTGCAGATGACAGCATTATATATCGCAAAATCACATCCGCAACCGACCACGAAACTCTTCAATCTGACCTGATCAAACTCCAAACATGGTCTAATAAATGGCAGATGGAATTGAACATATCTAAATGTGTGCATCTCCCAATAACAAACAAAACCAAACCCAGACTACATTCATATTCACTCTTTGGCATACCACTCTCTACCGCCTCTAGTCACACATATCTTGGAATAAAATTAGATTCTAAACTAACCTGGGCTAACCATATCACTGACATAGCTTCCAAATCTTCAAAAGTCCTAGGCATGATCAAACGAACCCTCGGACCATGCAAACCTGAAGTAAAAGAAACAGCCTATAACATGCTAATCCGACCAAAACTCGAGTATGCCTCTCCCGTATGGAACCCACACACTGCCACTCAAATTAAACACCTTGAAAGAGTACAACACTGTGCTGCCAGATTTGTCAGAAATGACCACAGACGCCAAACAAACGCAGCAAACCTAATAGCCACCCTTCGATGGTCAACTCTTGAACGACAACGCATTATCAAACAAGCCATGACATTTTACCAAATATTAAATAACATAATCAACATCACACCCCCACCAGGTCTACTAACACAGTCAAAAAACCATGGCTACTACGTAGCCCCTAGGTGCCGCATCAATGCAGCAGTGTTCTCTTTCTACCCTCGAGCAGTTTGAATCTGGAATATGATTCCACCACCGATTACTGAACTAGAAAGCCCCATAGCGTTTCAAACAGCGATCATGAACCTCTCTTTCACCACACCCAATCATCTAAAGTGCCTAAAAAATAAACAAACAAACTACCCACAACGCATGCGCACAAACAAGCACCATACAACTCCTGCGTTAGCTCAAGTTTGGGCTGTTTGGAGTAAATCACCTAGTTTTGGCACTTAGCGACACGGTTTGTACTAGTCTGGGCACTTGTGTAGAATCCACACCCACCTCGATTTCGCCATTATAACTTGATTTTTGCCTAACTTTGATACCTCACTCCTCAGTGTATTAGTTCCATTATTCAACATTATACCAGGCATATTTACGTTTAAGAATATTGCGTCTGAGCACACTTTTGAAGCATAACTAGCGCCTCGGTTTGCATCAACATACGCCGCTATATCGCTCATTTTACGAGCGCAATGCGGTAACGCACAACCGCCGCGGTGCAGACTAGGGCACTTGTGTAGTATCCAGACCCACCTCAAAGATTACAAATAACATTGGATCAAGTGCTGATCCCTGTGACACTCCACTGATCACTTTTTGCCAATCTGACTCTACACCATTTATGCAGACTCGTTGTCTTCCACCTGTTAATCAGCTATCAATCCATCTGTTGGTCTTGCCAGTGATACCATGAGTGGTTAGTTTAGAGATGAGTCTGCGGTGAGGGACCATATAAAATGCTTTGCTGAAATCTAAGTAGATTACGTCTACTGGATATCCTTTATCAATATATAAGAAGTGACTTCCTCTGGAAACATTAGCAGATTACTAAGACAGCTTCTTTTTGGTCTATGAAACATTTATTTACGCTGCTAACATTTACACATTGTAGATTGTAATCTGTTTAATTAATTTATAGTCCTCTGTACATAAGAATGTTTGGTACAAATTAATAGATTATGTTTAAGTAAAAATAATTTTGAAGAAATAGATGTGTGTTTCATGTATGCTAATTATTTTTAGGCAGTTGCAGAGTCAAAGAAAGATGCAAAGGATTCACCACCTAGTTCTGATGTTGCCAAAGTGAACACAGTGCCTCTCACCCGAAAGCGGCGATGTCTCAATGTGCTCATGTACGGAGCACTGTTCCTGTTTTCCCCGGCCTTCCTGAACTATGCATCATTGACGCGTGAGAGAGTCTTATTCAATGGTCCAGGGAAACTCTACGACATTGGATCAGGCCAGAGGCTCTACCTGAACTGTTCAGGGACAGGTAGTCCCACAGGTGAGACATTGACTCCAAACAGCTCTAGAGTCTATCTGAACTGTTCATGCACACATACACTCAGACACATACATGCACGCACACACACACACACACACACACACACACACACACACACACACACATTGTGAAACAAACAGTTTTTAATTGTTTTATTCTAATACATTTGTAGTGATCTTGGATGCTCCAACTGGGATGTCTTCAGATGTCTGGGCCTTGATACAGCCACAACTTGCTCAGCTCACAACGGTAAACAACATTTCCTTCAAGTTATTGAATAACAATGGCTTTATTCAGGATAAGTTGATGTGTAGGCAAACAAGGTGGAAAATGTGTCTTTCACCTTACTGAAACAGCCCCTAGATTATAGCCGTTGTATTATTTTAGGAAGTATTAATAAATTATGTAAGTACTGTTCTTTTCAAGCAGTTTTATTTGTCACTTTACAATATGCCGAGAAACATTCTGTATGCGAGACTTCCGGGGAATGTTCTACATGTTTGAAACTACTTAATCTCCAATGTCAATATAGATAGCTTAGCTATATTATTTTTCTCGTCATGCATGCTATGTTGTTTTACTCTCCAGGTGTGTATCTATGACCGAGCGGGCCTTGGGTTCAGCGACAGACCACCATACCAGGTAAAGGGCTATCTACTCAAATATAACACATTTTTATACAATGGAAAATTTTATTTCTTAAAATATTCGTTGGTCACACTCACAACCTGTGTGTTATAGCACTGGTAGTAACTGTCTGGTTCTTTTAAAATGCCAGTGTAACATATTTGTGTTTTCAAAGTGATTTTGATGACGCAAACTTATTCAGGGTTGCAGTGTTGCTTTAGAACCGTAATAGTAATTTAGAATGCAAAGAGCTGGCACAATGTGAGCAGTTGTTTTTTGTTGTGTACAAACTACTAATTTTTTATGCATTTAGCCCCAGAGTTCAACAAGTGAAAACGGAAAAACTGAAGAGAGTCGAGAAAGATGGCAGGCGGCAACTGTAGAAAGGTACACATTAAAGCTGATGTTTCCAACAACCAGGTTAAATGCCAGCAGATAGTGGTACCAAGTCATCTTACAACATTCTACATTATTTCGCGTGATTGTGTATTCACACATTTGGAGTAGTTTCATAGGTTACACATCCATTATTGTTGTCAGTTTCTCTGCTGGTTTTATTGAAGATGCATGTTGTAGAATGCAAGAAAATTAAGTCATGCACTGCTCCAGTTGTATGTATATGTTAATTTATGTTAAGTTAACAGAACATAATAGACACTATTGTAGAGGTATCATGCGAACTTCACAGGACCTGTCCTCCAGATGACTAGATGATGTAGATCTATGATGACTAACTTACAGTAATGACTGTTTGTACTCAGGCACTAAACATCTACAAAATTATTATTTCTCAGTTTGTAACGACTGTCTGTAATTGGACACTGTATATTATACACCAAGAAACAATTTTGATCTGTTTTTAGACAGCGGAGATTTTAATTATTTCTACGTGTACACTTGTTGCAGTTTGTGAATTTGTAAATAAATTATCTCTGTCCTGTGGATCTCTAGTCATGTTTACTGTGGCTGGATAACAAACGTCTGTGATAGTCCCAGTTCATATGTCATACCTCCAATAAGACTTCACTGTCATTTGAATTTTCAGAATGGCAGATGACCTTCACAGACTGGTGACTTTGAGCAGTCAGCAGCCAAAGCCGTTTCTGATGGTTGGCTCCGAGATGGGTGCTTTAGTGGCACGATTCTACACACAGATCTATGAAACGTAAGGCAGTCACAAAAGTGGCAAAGATCATGTTAAACTGGGCGACTTGACCTGGTTACTTTTTAATATCAGTAAATTGCATTTTTCACTTAGATAATGATGTAATAAGGAATATTTCAGTGAGAGAATGAGGTCATAAGGAATATTTCAGTGAGAGAATGAGGTCATAAGGAATATTTCAGTGAGAGAATGAGGTCATAAGGAATATTTCAGTGAGATAATGATGTAATAAGGAATAGTTCAATGAGAGAATGAGGTCATAAGGAATATTTCAGTGAGATAATGATGTAATAAGGAATATTTCACTGAGATAATGAGGTCATAAGGAATATTTCAGTGAGATAATGACTGTTAGTACATCTGGTGCACTCACACCAAAGTTGCATGTATCTGATTCCATTCGACACAATTTGTGACGTAAAAAATCAAATTGTTTTAATCGTGCCAGTATGCTTCAAAACAAGAAATGACATCCTGATGTGACATTGTGTGTCCGCAGTGACGTGTCACACATTGTACTCATCGACCCCCTGGTGGAGGACATCATGACTCAGGATGACAACATCTGGTCCCAGTTCTGGTAGGTCACTGGAGCAGCCAATAGCTCTAGGGTTCAATAGGTCATAGGTTGTAATTAATTTTAAACGTGTTGCCCGATTATAGTTGAACAATTCTTTCAAGCCAAAACATCATCTGACGGTTTAAACTGATTCTTTCCCAGCCATGCAGTTAACCAAGGTCAGTAAAGGTCAAGGTCATAATGGGGTTATTGTAATTATGACATATAGGCAAGTATATAAATTTGAGATTACCCCAAGAAATGCCAGTATGGTTAATAAAACTCTAATCCAGTTTAAGTCTTGACAACGACATTTACTAAATACATTTATTCATACCTATTTCTCTGATAAGTTTTGTCAGCATATATAAGTATTTGTATGTTATGTGGTGTCAGTACTACTATTTTTATTATGCAAACAAAATATTGTAGTTTTTGTACTGTTTATTCCATGCATCTGGATTATATGAAAAAAGTATTTATTGATGGGAAGTTCGCATTTCAGCATTTATAAGATTGACTGTTCCTGATGAGTTTATCTAAGACATGAGTATTAGTAGGATAATATGAGTATTAACAGATCAACGGTGGAGATAGTCTTGCAAATTACCAGGTGTGTTGTTTTTTCCAGGTTTACCCACTTACTTCCATCATTCCAAACCATGCAGGTATGCTATCTGTTCATATAGTGAATTTGCATATTAAATATTTTCTATATGTATTGTACTCACTATGTATTCAGTAGGGGTGACTATCGGTTACAGTGTTACTATTGCGATTGTATCATGATAGCTGTAATTACTATTGCAATACTGTCATGATAGTCTCATGACTATTGCGATAGTATCATGGAAGCTAAATATGCTTATGTTCCAATTTTACTTGATGAGTTAAGGTACATATTACTTGAACTCAAGCAAGATACAGTTGCTGTCAGTTGCTTCACAATGGCGATCTGTGAGTGACGCTGATTTGATCGACTGGTGTTGACGTTGGGTCTATGGATCGGTAAATAAATAAATATGTAATAAAGTTGAAAATCCCTTATGTGAATAGTATCACAAGGACACAAGTAAACCTGCTGATGTTTTTGTCCAACTATCGTTACTATCGATAGTTCACTGTGCTATTGCTGATAACTATCGATAGTTAAATATACTATCGATAGTATTGCATCGCAACATCGAATATCACGATGTATTATTACACCCCTGGTATTCAGTCACTTAAAATAATTACATTTTCAACTGTCTGAAAACATAGGGACAAAAAAATAATTCACAGAAAAACTGTCCGCATATTTACGAACACAAATGAGTTGAGTACCCATGCTATTACTAGGGTTTGTAACATCATCGGGACATTATACTTCATAAAGGATCACTACTAATTGGTGTCTAGTTACATAGGGACAATGATATTTTTGAGGTGTCCGAAAATATAAGGTACACAAAATAATTAATTTTGTAGATTTTAGGGTGTCCAAAAATATACTGTATCTGAATATATACAGTCAGTCCGGTGAAAGGCTATACATGTAATATTTTAGCAAGCAAAATTCCAGCAGAATTCAGAAACAACTATGACTTTTGAAACAATCTATCTTGCTTGTGCTTACAGCTGTCGGCCGCAACAGGCATCACGAGGCTGGCCCTGCTCCTCCGACTCATGAAAACTCCAATCTCAGGGAAGAACATTCCAGACATTGTCCTGAAGAGACAGGTAAGAAAGACTTACTAAATGCAAAAATATACAAGTTGAGTATTCAATGAAAATGTGAACAGTTATTTAAGAACTTTGTTAACCTTTTAGACCTCAAGTTGGCCAAACCCACCCGTAGAATGAGACTAAGTCAGCCGAATCCTGCCCAAAATAACTGCGTAATGCTGTATTGTGTGGTGGTGCCATCTAGTGAATAGATTTGAAATCACATTAGAAACCATTTTTGAACTTATGGGTGTAATAATATGATGTTTCAGGTCAAATTAGGGAGGAAATATATATATAATGCATTATGCAATACATTAGGTGTGATGTATTTACAAAAAGCTGTGTGCTAGTAGAAAGGCGTAGTATCCAGTATTAACATGACATGTTTGGTTTACCATTTGAACATGCTGCAAGGTCAAGTTTCAAATTGCGAACATTACTTACTTACTCAATAAACACAGTTTGGCAGGCAATACCTTCAACATTATTATAGTTTTAAGAACATTATATTAATTAATAACTAAAAAAACTAGGAAGATTGCTTCCTTGTAAGACATAATTGAGCACAGTTGCTCTCTCTCTCTCGCTCTTTCTCTCTCTGGCGCTGAATGTTATTCTGTTCCCACAGCAACATCTGCTGTGTAACCCAAGACACCTAAGTTCTGTTGTGGACGAACATCACTTCATTAACGACACTTTCTCACAGATCAAGTAAGTCACACCAACAACAGTTAGAAATGAATCATTGTATACTGGGCTGGCCAACAATCGTACCCCTTAATACATCTGAAAAACTTTTGTGAAATAGATCCATAGTATAATTTCCTACCACTTATTTATGTCATGTTGTGCGTAATTATGGAGATTTACAGGCAGACTAATAATAATAATGGAATTACTTCTTTAGCGCCAATATTCTCGGAAAAATCCAAGCTCAGTATATGTTTTATATGCTACAAGTTGAGTGAGTCAGCTCTGCACAGAGAAAAATACACATTCTACATAGAGCCACATGCATCTATGGCAGTGGATATCTACAAATGTTAATGAATACCAGGTATATTGAAAATTGGTTATAAAAATTTGTTATATGCGCAGAAATTCAATAAGAAAAATTGGGACCAATTTATTTATTTATTATAAGCAAGAATTTGTTATAAGCGAATTAATGTGTCCGAGGTTTACTGAAAAAATAAAAATGTGTTGGTTGCCAAGTGCTATGTATTCCAAACTGTGAAACTTCACAAAACAAACAGCTTTGTGTCATTGTGTTTATTGAATACACCTACTTGGAAAACAATACTTTTACAAATTTATTCCTTTGAACAATAATTTCCACTTGTTTTTAGGACGTTGTTTCATATGAAGCCTTTCCCATCCAACATCAGTGTGACCGTAATAACGGGTAACTACTATGATGAGCAGCTGCCAAGTAGTCTCAACAAGGTATGTATCACAATCATGATTAGGGTGACTGCCACTATTTTTAGGGAAGTCATTCGAGTAAAATTGTTGTGTCTTTTATTTATCATCAGCTTGCTCTGAAAATGTGGCTGTTAATGTTACAAATATATCTTTTAGAACACATTTGAAATGTCACAGATAACAAATATTATATTTATATTGAAAAGTAACAAAGTATGACACTATCACAAGGCACTGGAATGGACTAAGTGTAAGTAAAGGACATTTTTTGCAAATATAAATTGTAAAATGTTCAACCTTTAACATACATGCTGCATTCAGATACCAATGAAGTTGGAACTGAATTATTATTAATTTTCTTCTTACCTAAGTATGTTGTTAACCTACTTCTGTACCTTATGGGACGGCCCGTTCACTGTGGTATAGCAGAAGCAGAAGAGCCAAATCCCACAACTTAATTCCTGTTGAAATGTTGACAGTAAGTTAACTTCAGCCGTGTAAGAAGAAAAGAAAATTACATTTTATAATGCAATCAAACAGTTGCTCCGACTGTACAAGACACAAATAAAGTGAGGCAAAAATATAGTAAAAGCCACGTGGAACTATGTTGTTGTCAAAGAATAGATCTGGCATGTTGTTGTCACTCCAGGCCTGGGCCAAGTCACAACAACATCTCATCTCGACGCTCCACCCTGGCAGTCACCACATCGTGGTCAACGGTGCTGACCACCACATGTTGTACCGCAAACCACTCGCAGTCAGCGAGCCAATCAGGAAGCTCGTCCACCAGTGGAGACGCAAGAACAACAACCATAGTTGACGACCACCAGAGGGCAGTCATGTGCAACATTGACATGTTTAAAGGGAGTGTTCGGTGTTTTTCATTGGTTGATTTATTGGCATGCACAATTATACAGTACGGAGGTCTTTATTTGTTGTAAAACTTGGATTTTATTTTGTTGCCAATTTTTTATTTTCTAATAGATGAAATATGAGAAGAATAACATGTTTTGCATCGATATCATTGAAAGGTTTATAAAATACTAATAAATATCAGTGTCACAAAGTTCAGGCGTGAAACAATTGTTGCTCAGTCTGAAAAGATGACATCATTTTGTAAACATGGAGGACCGGTTAATTTTGTATTTTCAAATTCCTGTTTATGCAATTTCTAACAGTAAATATATTACAGCAGAATGATGTATAACATTATTAATTGAAATGTAATTTGAAATTTGTCAAAACTGAGGAGTTTTAAATAACTAATAGATCCATTTAAGTTAGCCAATGAAAATTGCTATACATTCTTTGTAAGGGGCCTTCTGAAGAGTCCATGTGATGTGTTTTTCTCACATTCTTTTCAACGATCTCAAGCAGTTTGGAAACTGAAAAGCTGCTGACTTTTTTGAGAGTTTACAATGTCATATCATGTTCTGGGAATTACCCTGTTCATTTATAATTAGGGTCAGTCCCTATGATATCAGTGATATTTTAACCCATTCCGATCTTGAAATTTGGAAAGGGTAAACATTGAAATTTACGCTTTCAGTTGGTTTCAATTTCTCACCAGAAGCTGCCAACTTGTTTGCTCAAGGTTTAATTTGATAATACTCGGTTACACTGCTCTGTATATCAAAGAAAACTACTATTGCAACATATCAATATTATGACGCAATACTTATTGAGGTTTAGCATTATTTTAATAAAATGTAGCCCAATTTATGTCAAAGATGTTTGTATACACATTTTTATTTTTTTTATTTTTGTGATATGCAAGCACTTCATTAATTTTGACCTTTAATGGGATAAATTTGATAAAATGCTACAAATGTCAATAAAATTACGCAAGTTGAGAACACAGTTGTAATTTGTATGGCACAGTTGTAGTGCAGAGGCTAGAATATTGGACTCTTACCCAAGAGGATCGTAGTTTGAGTTCTCTTGTTGATGTTTTAAAGTTCGAACAAATTTGTTCACTCCACATTGCTTTAGTTCACTCAACTGTATACACGAGTACCTGGCTACAGTCAGTGGTGGATATACGTGAACAGGTCGTTGTCACACAATAACAACAATGTGGCTGAATAGTTCCCAAAGAAGTCAAGTTGGTACAGTGACAATCAGGTCTAGCAAGAGGTCAAGTGTATAACTACTATAAGACCTTTATTTTGGATGACTTTATGTGGAATAATCAACAGTGTAAAAACACACATTTAATGGAAGGTCAAACAAAACAGGACATGTTCTACGTGATTGTCCATTTTATTGGCGAAAGCTGGTTCGATGAATGACATTGGTATACATAATTACAAATCTGTGAAATGCATAAGTGTGTTAAGATCTGATTAATCCATGATTTATGAAGTAGTGATATATTGTGGTTTCTACATCAGTATTCCGTTCTACGCACTGAAAGGACCACGACAACCATCAATAACTGACACAGACTTATCCACATACAATTCAATATCATAGGCACTTGATGAGCAGCAGATTACCCACGCTGATACCACACAAAGTGGCAGCCAAACAATATCCGAGGCACTTATTTTGAGCAGGCGACAGATCACGTAGAAATCACCAGAATCGTCACCCCAAATATCTTAGTATGTCATTGAGCAGAATCATACCAATATCTCAAGAACGTTGAGAATTTTCCGCCAAACAAATCATGATGAAGTAAAGATCATACCCTGCAGTGCTCGACATCTAAGCAGACAACTGCATAAAACACACTCTGTGCTAACTAGACTCCCATGAGGGAGTTAATATATACAGTGCTTCCGAGTTATTCCCTTCATTCAGTTATTTAATGCATAAATCGGCTGTTAAAAATGTGTCCTCAGTCATATATTTCTACACACACACATCATTGAATATGTAAAACACACGTGTGTTATAGTGATCCCGTTATATGTACAGAATGCGGTCATATAAAATGTATATACTTCTCTATATTCTTCATTACTGATTCAGCTCAGTCCTTGTCTAAGGACAAGACACTTGAGATTTAGCACAAAAAGTAGAAAACTATGGCTCATCGACTCAATGAATCCAGAACAGGGCTGATCACTGCATCATACTTATATACCAACACATAGTTAGTTACATGATCCGTATCGTAATAAATTATGCAATATTTATATAAAATTAGTCTCCGCTTATACAAAATGCCTGCATCATGCATGTGTGCTGACATACAGATATATACATACATATATTATATGGGTTAGTTTGTTAAAGGCACAAGATGGCACGTGTGATATACACACTTCATGTGTGGCGTGGTGCAGTTAGTTCTTATAACAGAAGTCTTCTCTCTATTTCACAAACATCAGTCGACCAAGGGGCAGTTCCATGAGTTTGCAAAGTACCAAAAACATACAGCATTATGTATGGGTGTGTAACTCAGTTGTCACCACGTAATAATCAGAAAAAGGAATTTGTAAAGTAACACTACCGATCAAGCAGAACATATGTAGGATGCCATTGTGGATGTTAGAAGCAGGCAGGTTGGCAGGTAAACTGCTGACAACCATGCCAGGCCAGTTAAATCCTGCAGCAATTACCTCTGGTTTTGGAAGTCATCCGATCAAAACCATATGTCCCACATGACGTATTGGTAGGGGTGGTTTAACCAATGCAAAACACTACAGGTTTTACTGCACTTTGTAACCTTATGGGAGCACCCCGAAACTAGACGTAGATTCCTGCGATACATGTCTACAGGAAGTCATCCAGTGAAAGAAGATCCCGAGTCCCTGCAGCTGTTTGACTAAAATGTGATCATTTCAATAGACACCATAATCATGGTATAGCACCAAACATTTCACCCCCCCCCCATATGTCTAATACTGCCAAACCTATGCTAAGGGTCACCTCAAATTATTACATGATTACAATTACCTGAAAATCAACATTGTACAACTTAATAACTACACATAAGTCATCCTGTAAATTACAAATTACAGCCGATAGGGTCCGATTTTATGTTAAATTATAATCAACACCCCTATATTCCCACCCATATTAAATTGATACATATAAACGTGCAGTCAAAATACTTAACCAAGAGTATGTCAAGAATAAAACACTGTTAAATGGTGCTTTGCAAAGTAACAGTTTTCACTGCACATTTACGATAACAACGGTGCTAACGACAGCTGGAATAACAAGTGACTAAAACAAGAAAACTAACTTACTACAAATAAAACAACTTGAGCAATAATTACACGTGAACTAAAATGATAATTCAGAAACTCTTTGCAGTTGATAAAGCTCACTGTTCTTAAACACATCTTAAAGGGACACATTCTTGAAATATTCCCACCCAACCAAGTCGCATTCACAGAAGACCACAAGCATCGTTTTCTGCAAAAATACCTCTCCTCTGTTGTCTTTCATGTTTATATTACATTAACGTGAAATGCAACTTTATATTATAATCACAAAATGTTCCGAATTATAGAACTAGAATGATTCACACGATGAACCAAACATAATATTTATAGATTGTTATTGAATCAAATGTAATTTTTGACCTTTCAAATTTGCAAATCAATAATGACAATTCAATTATACATGTTTCATTTCTTTGAATGTTATCAATGCCACCTTTCACCCCCCCAAAATAACCGCTCCCAAGCAAATATCTCTGCTCTGTAAGTATATGATATAGAAAATGTGTTATGTTTAAAATACTAAATAGCATTTTGTGTGATCACAAACCTCAGTGTCTATGAACCAATGTGGTTCAAAATATGGATGTTTATGACCAACCAGTTTACACTAAACTGCACATTACCGTAACTAAAATGCACTGTTTGCAGCACTGACATTAAGAAAATAGTATATTTAGCATATATGTACAACAGGAATGACACTATGACAGTGTTATGTCAATGGTTTGTCAACTTTGAAAAAGCTAAACCACTTCGTTTGCAAAAAGGAAGGTGTGGCTTGGTATGAACAAAGCCTCTTCACTCCAGCAAGTGATATGTTCTTGATGCTGATAAAAGGATGATTTGCGTGCATTTATGAAGGAAAGTCAACTTCAACATAGCAAGTGCTTTGTCATTACCTTACATTTATACATGACCTGCCACAGAAAGATGAGTATTACGTCTTAAAATTGTGAAGTAGAGTTTTATACCCTTTTGGATTCCACAGATTTTAACCTCATTTGTTGAAATATCCTCAGTAGTTTTTAACTTATTGCTGACTAAGCACATTAAAAAAACAAATAGGTTTAAACATTGGGCTATGTGCAACAGCTAGGCTCATAGCAATCATATATACAGTTAGTAATTTATTAGGTTTGGATAATTTTTTAAGGAAAACGAACCGGATAAAGATGCAATTATAAGGTGTGCATTTCTGCCAAAATCACAAATTTGATGGGGCAGCTATTTTTGTCTCGCGTGCAGATTAAGCTAATGCAACTTAATACCCAGTTCGCTGTGGCGGGTCATGCGTTTTGTCAACAAACCCAAAAATGATTCGTTATGCTTCTGCCAGGTGGCAGCACTGTGAATCAGAGAAAAAATGACGGATGCGCATTATCGGAGGGATTCTGTGAGTCTTGTGTCGATGGTGCCTCCCCCTGGTGGCTATCGTCGAAGACATCATCATCCCCAATGGCATCGCTGGGGCAAGGAGGAACCCCCTGGTGTATCGTCTGTGGGGTGGACATGAGGGGGTGACTGGCGGGGCGTGGTAGGGGGGCAGGATGGACCACTATCTCAGGGGACGTGTCCACAAACACGCTCGATAACTCGGTCGTGTTGTTGTCAGACGTTGATGTTGTTGTGTTCTGCGTTGTTGCACTGCCACTGAAACAGTCGATGAATGTCCACTGAAAACATTCTGACAGTTCACAACAGTAGACGTTTCCGCTTTTAACCACTACAGAAGGCCTAATGATCTCTAGTTGTGTTGAATACTAATACAATATGCTATAACTACAAAAAAAACATGCAATATTATAGTCCTCTCTGCCACACAATCTGACAATCTTATAAAACACCTCAGGTCTTCTATGTAATTCTGAAATTTATGTAAATAAAGTATTTTGTGAGGACAAACCTGATGGTTGAAATGAACCTTGTGATTTACAAGTCAAACCGGGCAATTACAATGGGCTGCATTGTTTGTCAGAAATTAATAACATAACATACACATAATCAATCAAACAGTCAATCCACTATTAGCAAAGGAAAAGAAGCAAATTGCTTATGGTTCATTTTTTAAATTATAAATGAAAGATGTGCCAGAGTTTAAATGAGTGAAATTATTCTGATGCAAGTACACCACAACCATCTAATCAATAAATTGTTTTTAAATCAATAAAACATAACAACTTTATCTCAATTTACTGACTATATTGTCCGTATATAATAATAGAAGAGGCTGTTATACGAAAGTGTGGTAATATATCAACTGACTGGCGTAATCCTATTCATAAGTTTCCCAAGTGTGATTTTTAAATAGACGTACAATCAGCAAGGTGGTTGTTTATAATAACATCATTCTACAATTTAGGACAAACATAAGTGTATGTTGTCTGGTGTTGGTTGGTATACAAGACATATTTACCAAAGGGGTATTTACGTAATACAACAAAGGGTATTTACCTCCTATCGACCCCGGGCGCACCCGTGGTGGCCGAAACGGACCGTGAGAAGAGTCGGGCAAAGTTCGGGCCCCGCGACCCTGAACCTGACGTGGCCATACTTGCGGACCGCCCAGTAGAGCGTGACCTTGTGATGTGGCGTAACCTTGAGTGGCGCTGGCGACCATGTTCATTCGACCACTCCACTGCCTCCTCATACTCAGGTGGGATGGAAACTGACAAAGTGGAAATATTCCAGATTTATTTTTAAGGAAAACTTACTATCATATCATGGAATGAATCTTTATTTCAAAAACAGACAAACAAAATTGAAGTAGTGACGTCTTTATTGCATTACACAATCTTTGAAAATGGTCAAGAAGAAGCATAATAATTTTATTAGACGGTACAAGCACTATTACAGATAACAAAATGTACATATGTGACAGACTACTCTCAAGTTATAGTACAAACATGTCAAGAAAATAACTATTTACATTGAAAAATCTACACACTGTATGGTTCTGACTGATGTGACTGACTTACTCTGGTCGCTGGTCTGACTGATGTGACTGACTTACTCTGGTCGCTGGTCTGACTGATGTGACTGACTTACTCTGGTCACTAGTGTGACTGATGTGACTGACTTACTCTGGTCCCTGGTCTGACTGATATGACTGACTTACTCTGGTCCCTGGTCTGACTGATGTGACTGACTTACTCTGGTCCCTGGTCTGACTGATGTGACTGACTTACTCTGGTCCCTGGTCTGACTGATGTGACTGACTTACTCTGGTCTCTGGTCTGACTGATGTGACTTACTCTGGTTGCTGGTCTGACTGATGTGACTGACTTACTCTGGTCCCTGGTGTGACTGATGTAACTGACTTACTCTGGTCGCTGGTCTGACTGATGTGACTGACGTAGCTGGTCTGGCGAGCGATGGCGTCGTAGGTCGGTGGGGGCGTCTCAGGCATTCCCTCAGAATGCTCGTAGCCTGCATTGGCGTTCATCTCCAGCTGCAGACGGTTGTGCTCATCTACAACATCAACACCTCATAACTCTACACACTTTCATTTTGCGCTCATCTACAACATCAACACCTCATAACTCTACACACTTTCATTTTGCGCTCATCTACAACATCAACACCTCATAACTCTACATAGTTTCATTTTGCGCTCATCTACAACATCAACACCTCATAACTCTACATACTTTCATTTTGCGCTCATCTACAACATCAACACCTCATAACTCTACATAGTTTCATTTTGTGCTCATCTACAACATCAACACCTCATAACTCTACACACTTTCATTTTGCGCTCATCTACAACATCAAGATCAGTATGTGACATCAATAAGTGGTATGGAATTGTGGAATTCGCTGAACTATCACATACAACTGTTTTTATTGTTCAGAAAATTTACAAAAAGGACATTTTTCAATATTTACTGATTGCTGGTTTGATATATTGAAAATATGCAAGAAACCAAAAAACCCTATGTTATTATTTTCACATTATTTACGTTATAATAATACTAAATTTGACATGTTGATAACATATATTCTGTGACAACTGTTTTGAAAGGGAAAGCACTTCACCTGTGTTAAATTTCTGCTTTCTCCTTTTCCACATTAATTGTGAATACAATTCAAAAGAAAACCATCTATGTATTATAATGTTATTGTGGAAATAAAAATATATATTGTATTGTTGTATTGCAAGTCTTCATGCCTCAATGCACCACCATTATCTACAAAATAGTTTCCTACTAATGATAACAACTGTATCCCACACAGGGTTTACCAAGGTGTTTGAGGAGGAACCCCAACCTTTAAGGGGTACCAAAGCATGTAACAAGGCTCCAATTTATGTCCATTGTTTTATTAGCAGTAATATTGTTTAAATTGCACAACTTATGAAACCCAGTTATGACCATTAGCTTGTTACTAAGAAGAACATAACAAAATAAAGTGCTGTTTTACAAAATGCTGTTTGATTTGTTGGATGTTTTTCCTTCATAATCGTTGTAGTCTTTCAGTTATGCATCTAAGAGTTAATAAAAACTAACCATCAGTATCTAAAAGAGTTAAGGTAGCTGCACTGGGTATCATGTCAGTTGATTTCTTTATTTTTTTCTTCATAGAACATTAGTAGGTGTCAGTATGAACATGTGTACTATTAAAAAAACCAAGACATTATCACCACATGTCACCAATCAGTCCTTTATAAACTAGTATTTTAGTGTGTCTGTGGAAAGTCCCTTTTCAGATTCTTGGAAACTGACGATGTTTCCATAGTGACGATCACGTGTGCGTCAGCCCAGTTCAAACATAAATTCATTCACCATGAATGCAGATGATATAGTCTGGTTATTCTCATGCCACTATGCTGTTGTATTATAATTACCTAAATGCATCACACTGTCAAATCACCAAATACTGGCTGGTAGTTTTGTTTATTCTCCGATAATGCCCGACCTCAGCCGCCATTTGCAATGACACGTGACTGACCCCAGCAGGTGTCAATCAACCTTGTCTACCACAACAAGTTCAACACATGGCCCTTTGTAACACAATACCATGAGACAACTTGGCGGGGAAAACCTTGGGGAGAAATCTCAGTAATAGAAGTGTCTGTCAAATTGTGCTGAAATAAGCTACATGCCAGTAAAAAAGTCACGTTTCTAAGCAAAAAACAAGCATCTGGTGACACCCTTATAATTGTAACAACCAGGAAGTATTAGTTAATGTAACTTTTTATAAAAACTACCATACTTACAAAGCCATAACTTGGCATATGAACTCGACTTGTGTTTACCCAAAATGTTTATGAAGCTGTATCAAACTTAATATGCATTTGTTTACCAAAAAACCCGTCTGAATGTCAATAACATGTTTGTACTTACAACCATACAAATTTTTCTTTTGGGGAGTTTCTCAAAATGAAATAAAATGCCATTTTAAGATGATTTTTGACATATTTTTAATTGTCTTTAAACACATTTAAAAATCTCTAAACAACATAAAAAAATTAATTCTTTTTGGTCTGGAGTATTGTTTAGTACTTGAGGCAAACTCTGAGAAAAAACGGTTAGCTTATCTTCAAAACTTATATTAGAAATTATTAATTCAAAAGAAGCATATAATAGCCGATGCAGCCACCTTAATCAAAACTAACCATTAACATCTAAGAGTTAATAAAAATTAACTAATTAGCATCTAAGAGTTAATAAAAACTAACCATTAGCATCTAAGAGTTAATAAAAACTAACCATTAGCATCTAAGAGTTAATAAAAATTAACCATTAGAATCTAAGAGTTAATACAAATTAACCATTAACATCTAAGAGTTAATAAAAACTAACCATTAGCATCTAAGAGTTAATAAAAACTAACCATTAGCATCTAAAAGAGTTAATAAAAACTAACCATTAGCATCTAAGAGTTAATAAAAACTAATCATTAGCATCTAAACGAGTTAATAAAAACTAACCACTAGCATCTAAGAGTTAATAAAAACTAACCATTAGCATCTAAGAGTTAATAAAAACTAACCATTAGCATCTAAAAGAGTTAATAAAAACTAATCATTAACATTTAAGAGTTAATAAAAAGTAACCATTAGCATCTAAGAGTTAATAAAAATTAACCATTATAATCTAAGAGTTAATAAAAACTAACCATTAGCATCTAAGAGTTAATAAAAACTAAGCATTAGCATCTAAGTGGCCCTGAAGTCCTTTGGACTAATACGTCTATGTGCGACCCCGGCTGACCAAATGAGTGATAAGTCGGAAAAATTGTAACATTGTTTTCTTACATCCTTGTAAAGGTTTGGTAGGGTGCTTTACACGGTTTCAAAAATTATGACTGCTACAAAAATTGGCGAAGTTATGGAGCATTGAACATGGTAGGGGTCAAAAAGTGAAAATGAAGAAAACGGCTGTTGAAGTTTTACATTATATATGCAAATGGATTGCATGGAAATATTACATACACAACATTCAAATGTGGTACACAGTATGTAATATGTATGTTATGTTGCAATGATACACTGGAAGTACAAATGTGCTGCTACAAAGACTTATCAAGTTATGCCAGATTATGTCTTCACGTGTAAAACTAAGAGGACAGATTATTTGAGAGCAAAAGGTAGACTCACAAATAAAACTAACCATTAGCATCTAAAAGAGTTAATAAAAACTAACCATTAGCATCTAAGAGTTAATAAAAACTAATAATTAGCATCTAAACGAGTTAATAAAAACTAACCACTAGCATCTAAGAGTTAATGAAAACTAACCATTAGCATCTAAGAGTTAATAAAAACTAACCATTAGCATCTAAGAGTTAATAAAAACTAATCATTAACATTTAAGAGTTAATAAAAAGTAACCATTAGCATCTAAGAGTTAATAAAAATTAACCATTATAATCTAAGAGTTAATAAAAACTAACCATTAGCATCTAAGAGTTAATAAAAACTAAGCATTAGCATCTAAGTGGCCCTGAAGTCCTTTGGACTAATACGTCTATGTGCGACCCCGGCTGACCAAATGAGTGATAAGTCGGAAAAATTGTAACATTGTTTTCTTACATCCTTGTAAAGGTTTGGTAGGGTGCTTTACACGGTTTCAAAAATTATGACTGCTACAAAAATTGGCGAAGTTATGGAGCATTGAACATGGTAGGGGTCAAAAAGTGAAAATGAAGAAAACGGCTGTTGAAGTTATACATTATATATGCAAATGGATTGCATGGAAATATTACATACACAACATTCAAATGTGGTACACAGTATGTAATATGTATGTTATGTTGCAATGATACACTGGAAGTACAAATGTGCTGCTACAAAGACTTATCAAGTTATGCCAGATTATGTCTTCACGTGTAAAACTAAGAGGACAGATTATTTGAGAGCAAAAGGTAGACTCACAAATAAAACTAACTATTAGCAACTACAATCGAGAATAGAATACGATAGAAAGAAAGCCTGATGTCACCAATGCCAATTCTTCCAAATTCGTTAGAAGGTCAAGGTTACTGCGATCCCGTGACCTACCTACGAGGTTGACCTCTGATGCCGTGAGGTCATTGACGTCATCCGTGTTGTTTATACAACAGCCAATCCAGGCGCAGCACGCAAACATGACAAGCATCGCTAGAAGTGCGAGAGTGACCAGGAACAGGTCGGCCTTCGTGTACACTGGCACCATGGCATGTGACCTTGTCGTAGTCTCTGGTGGTGTAGGGGGCGCCACTGCTGCTTCTCTCCGGTCATACACGTCTACAGAATTTGATTTTCTATGAAGCATATTTGAATGTGCCTGCTGGACAATGTTTCCCTGTTCACTAATCCTGTCTTCACGTTCCGGATGCATCATTTCCAGTTTATGGTTTATACTTCCGTCCAACTTCAGGAGTGGTCCATCATCTATTTGATGAAGCAGCGAAACATGCGTCACTATGCGTCGATGCTGTTCAATGCAATGCCACAGCATGCAGCCTCCCAACATGCTCGTGTTTGACGAATAAATTGTTTTTATTGTTATTTATAATTCAACGCATGCAGCGTGAAGCCAATCTATGTGTGTTGCACACACGCATAGATCACGTCGCAAAGCAGTCGTAGGTAGGTCACGGGGCGCAGAGGGTTAAACAAAACCATACATTACCTTACTGCTAAGAAAGCTAGCCTAACTGAAACTAGATGCGTTCTGACTGCAGTCACGGAGTAAGAATGTCGTACCTGACGTCCGATCATAAGAGTTGTCCTCTCCACGTCGACCCACCATGATGAGGGTGACCATGATCCCCGTGAAGATGACAACGACTATCAGGGGGAGCCACAGGTACACCTCATTGGCCGGCGCTTGTTCAGTGGTTGACCCGGCCGAGAATTTCACCGTTGTAGAGGGCGTGGTGGTCATACTACTAAAGGTGAAACCACCACCACGCGCAATGGGGGAGGCAACTGGAGGGAACGCAAATGTGTACATATATATATATACACATATACGTATATATACATATATATATATATATACATATAAATTTATATATATACATGTGCATATATATATATATATGTATGTGTGAATGGTTTCAAAACAAACGCAATATACCTGTCTTTTCAGAAAACACAAATAATTTTTGTGCTTCATCCTCAGAGGGTAAACAAAAACATGACATTGGAATATCCTACGAATACAACATTATATCGACTGATTGCGAGGGCCAAAATCAGTTTTTGTCATTTTCAATTCTGAAATTTCACCCAGTAAAAATGTTATCTGAATTCTAAATAATAATAAACAGTCTTTATTCACGATAAACCTGATAAATTAAACATTTTCATCTTCCCAAGAGTTGAGTTTAAAACATAAATATACAGGTAAAATTATATTCTATTGCTAAAAAATAATTATATAAAAATCATATTGTATAAAGCAGTTGAGAATTTACATTTATTGTGTTTTTACTCAAAACCTTTCATTTGTACATACATATATGTATATATATATATGTATATATATATATATGTATATATATAATACATATATGTATATATGCAATACATTATGTGTTGTGTATTTACAAACAGCCGTATGACAGAAGAAAGGCGTGGTATCCACGAGTTTCAGCGCAAGGCAGCATAGCGAAGCAACAGAATTAATGTGACCTTAGCATCGGGTCTTCAAATCAAAGATGAACATTTATTTTATACCTTTGCAAAGAAAGATAAAGCAAGTCTTCTGGTTGCTTTAGGCAATTCCGTATAATCGTGTCAGATCAGATGAGACATGCAGGGGACCAATGAATATGCAATCTGGAGTATGTACAATATATATATATATATACACAAGCAAAACATGTCATTGGATACAAAATCATTATCACGTTGTGTTTAAATTTTTGAGTTCTTCAAATTATACTAAACACGCTGCAAATCTGTAACATTATCTAATAAATATATAAAGCTGCATTAAACATGAATATATGATGCACTTAATAGTAATTAACTTAGAGCATAAAATAGATGTTAAACTGTATATGCTTTTACTCCACACCACTGATACTTAAGTGTGTTGTTATATCACTATATATGCAATAATAAACTATCTGTCAAAGAATAGTCAAGTTATTAAACAGATACGGACAATGTGGAAATGTCTTCAAATTTTACAAACACATTTTTATTCTATTACGATGGAAATAAAATACAGTTCCCAGAAAGGTAAATAAAACTAATATGAACAACTTGTAGAATAACCCATATGTGATATACAAACACACTGATACGAAAAGTAGTTATTGCAGTGATTCTGCAAAAACAATCATTTCTAGTTGACATACCTTGTGAGTCTGTCAGCTGCGAGATGACACAGTCTGCTTCATCCTCGCCTTGGAGACAGTTGGGTGTGCCATCACACACCAGCGACTGGCCGATGCAGGTGAAGTTGTCACACTGAAATTTCCCTTTTGCAGCACAAACCTCTGGAACAGCAAAATCATGAAAATGTTTGATCAACATCCATGTGTAAGTGCAATTATATATATACATATAAATATATATACATTACACAATACCAATGCACATTTTTACAGGCAGTAGCATATACATGCAGACAGTTGCAGTCAAGGTGACTGCAGTTTGAGTAATCAGTACGCTTCAAGGGGGTGCAGCTGTATAATGTTCATGAGTGTAAAGGTGAGTGTAGTTGGATGTTTTTGTTGAGCCTCAAGGGGGTGTGCAATTGGAGGGTTCCATTGAGCCTCAAGGGAGGGTGCAATTGGATGTTTTTGTTGAGCCTTGGGGGGCAATTGGATGTTTTTGTTGAGCCTCAAGGGGGGTGCAATTGCATGTTTTTGTTGAGCCTCAAGGGAGGGTGCAATTGGAGGTTTTTATTGAGCCTCAAAGGGGGTGTGCAATTGGGTTTTGTTGAGCCTCGGGGGGGGGGTGCAATTGGAGGGTTTTGCTGAGCCTCAAGGGGGGTGCAATTGAAGGGTTTTATTGAGCCTCAAGGGGGGGTGCAATTGGAGAATTTTGTTGAGCCTCAAGGGGGGTGTGCAATTGGAGGGTTTTGTTGAGCCTCAAGGGTGGGTGACATTGGAGGTTTTTATTGAGCTTCAAGGAGGAGGTGCCAATGGCAGTTTTTTATGAGCAACTGGAGGTTTGTGAAGACCTTCAAGAGTGGTGCAATTAGAGGTTTTTTTGAGAGTTCCAGCACCCCAAATATTCATCATGTCCTGCACCAATGACTTGAATGACCTACCTGGGTCTCGACTGATTGCGGTCAGTGAGATGCTGAATCCATGATGACCACTGGACCCAGCTACGGTCACCCACTTCAACCTGAGATAGCCACCCCGTGTGTAGACCACCCTTGGGGTGGGAAGCTGAGGGAAGTCACCACAGAATCTGTCTAAGATCTACAGACACAACAAACATATGCACTCTTAGTAGCTTTATTAATCATTCGGAAAAATATTTGTCAAGTTGGAAGAATAATTAAATATTAAAAAAATTGAAACTCTGAGTTTTGAATTCCTAGTTGTGTATTAAGAAATGTTTCTATTTATATTAATCCTTATTAACAAAAACGTCCATTCCCAGATGGCGCTACATGCATGCCAACACAGAAGACATTTCTTGGGGTATTCATAATTGATGTTTAATGACGTAATTTTGTTATTCGTTCGTGAGTTGTCCCCAACTGATCAACGATCTTTGCATCAGTCACAGAAAACATGCGTAATGTTCTGAACGAATGATTTATATTCAGTAAGAATCCTTAACCAAATAAAAAACCTTTGGAAATTGTATTTTTTCATACATCTCTACCAAGTTGTACAAGGGTCTTAATCTGCCACAGAATCCACATGACTCGGCTGTAGAGGAAACAAGATGAAGGCCTGTGCACCTACCACAGTTGATGTAGATGTCAAGTTGTAGAGTTCTGTAAGAGACAGATGGTCCCGGCAGAAGATGCCGTCCTTCCTGATGTCTACAAGCAGAATCTGAATGAGGAATGTAGACTGTCGATCCAGTGTCTGAAAAAATACAAAAATAATAGTTCAAACAGCACACGGAACTGAGACATTAGCAATGAGAACCTGGAATGTTAATACATACAATTATGAGATGACTGCGGTCGGAACTGAAGAATTGAAAAAAGTCATTATAATGCACAAAAAATAATAGTATGTGGCTTTAATGACTTTGGACTATATTGTGAGTTTATAATTATCAATTAAATGTTTTTTGATGAATCATAGTTACAGATCATTAAGGGTTATGATGGAAGTAAAATGTTGACATGTTTAGTGGAGACTATATGCATGCCAGTGAAGATACACCTGGAAATAAAATATTCGAGTAGACCATTTTGTGAAGATTGCATATATTAGTTAATGTGTTATTAAAAATACTGTACAATTTTATCCCGATACTCTGCTATTTAGGCTGATTTCCAGTGGTTGTAGAAACCTTGCAGAAGAGTTAGTGAGTTGCAATCTCACATGTAGCACAGTTAAAGGTTGTTTAAGAAAATGGGCACACATTTTCTGTTCTTATTTTGCCCCTACCCGTGTGTTTCAAAATGTGTCTTACCAGACCCCAAAAATTAAAATCATTATCAAGGCAAAACTATTCTTTGTTTCCAATACCCATATGAATACTCTCAATAGCTTGTTCGATGTTGATTTTATAGCCTTTTTTCTAATCGAAACTGGAGAAAATTTATGTGAGTTTTGGTGTCGGATGGACATTGCTAATAAATCCACACAAAAATTCTGCTGAAATCTTTGATATTATAATTGCCCCAAATTATGACACAAACTGCTGGCAAAAAATGTTCAATCTGAATTGGCCAATCATACCCCCTCATTCTTTGGGATAATTAACATAATTTATGCTAGTCGCTTAGAAATTATAATTTTTCATCCAATTTCTCAAAATACAGATACAAATTTTTGGTATGGAAAAACAAATTAAGCTATCATTTTTATGGTAAAGTTTGTCCACATAGTGAAAAAAAATCGATTTGACTCCTTCGCTACCGAATATCACAAGACAAAAAAGTTTCCATCTGACACCAAAACCTTGTTTCACCAAAACACTGCAGAACATGTGGTCTAAAGATATCTGATACAGATTTTGTACAAACTGACCAAGAATTCTGCAAATATTTCTTGCAATAGTGAACATGGTAAAGCAATGAGAACCTTCAATGTTAGGCATTGTATCCATAGTTTTTTAGCAAAACCAAGTTTGTTGAAAATAGACCACAGGTACATGTAGGCCTATGTACCCTGATACAGCCTTTGCATGACATTCAGATGACATTTCAATGTTCAATTTTCAATGTTCAATGATTTAACACGTTCCAGAGTCACATCCAAAACACAGTTATTATAGGATATCAAAATAAAATATTGATGTGTTACTGGGTATATATGACTTCTAATTGTGATTTCTTCGGCTAACATGGGTTTCAGATGGACATTTTATCAAATGATGGATTTAACAGTTTATCATTCAAAAAATGAAAGATAAACACCAGAGGAAGCTTTTCTACAACATTTTTTCAAGGAAACATGTGGATTATGGGGGTGAAAATGCTGTTTTGTATTTCAATATCTGATGATTCCATCCGACACCAAAACCATTTCCATCTGACACCAAAACAAATCACACCCCAGAGGGAAAGGGATTAATCTAACAAATATTAATTATCATGCCAGGTATTTGTTACCTTCTCTGGTTCTTGATGACAGTCTGTTTTTAGCTTTCTCTTGTGTCACTTTGATGAAATAATGAATCAAATGCAACAAAGCGGAAATCTTGATTTTCATCAGAATCCGACACCAAAACTATTAACAGGGCTGTCAGAACAAAAGTGGTTAATTCTGATACCTGGTTACTGGTGTTATAAGGAGAGGTCCTCTAGCCCTATCTATCCCAACCAACAATCACTATTTATCAAGAGTGAGAATAGTGGTATAAGACCATGAATTTGTCAATTCCAACCAACACCATAATGGGCATTTTGAAACACACCCCACCCTCCCCCAGAATGGAAAGAAAAAAGAGATGAACTATGATAACACTTTATTTGTTCTCAAGGTACATATACAGTGTGCATTTTGACTTAAAAACAGTAGCAATTAATGACATAATACTAATTGAATTGGAGTGAAGTAATAGCTGCAACATGTATAGTAAAACATCTTAATAACATTCCTTATAATTTTGGCTAAATACGCTTTAACTTTTTCGTATATATCTAAGTTATTTTATTTTATACCTAAGTTATTTTATCTTAATCCTAGATCATATCGTTACATTGCATTGGTAACAGCCCTCAAAGTTAACTTTTTTGTTTAGGAGCCGGGTGGCTCCTACCTACATTTTTTTAGGAGCCAAATTTAAAAAGTAGGAGCCAAGTAATTTTGTTCGTATGTATGCAATTGTGTTTTCAGAACCAATTTAATCTAAATTAAACGCAGACGTCCATATGAATGTGTGGCCAGATACTAACTTTATGCATTATAAAACGGTACAATGGCAAATTAATAAGTCGTATGTGGAATCCCTGAAATTACCAATAATTAACAGTAAATATACATGTATCATTGTATGTAAACTAAAAACAAAATATAGGCCTAATATTAATACACAACAACGATCAGATTCAGATTACAACTGGTAGGCCAGAATGATATATCAGAACAAATTGTACTGCATTGTTCATATATGTATATATATATATATATATATAATATATACATGTATATATATATATATATATATATGAACAATACAAAAAACCATATGCAGTTATAATTACAATGTATACCACTAACCAACCCATAGGCAAAAAACACTAACTTGCATGATAATACTAGATGCCCCTATCTAGTCTAGAGGCTAGAATACACTAGCTGCTTATAATCAAATACCCATGCTATCTTATTAGTACTGCAGAGCTTCAACAAAACATGAGTTTTGCATTACATGCCGGTATATATGCTAGGGCAAATTACAAAGCCAGTCTCACAAAGTGATCAAAGCACATCACTCATCCTCATCAGAAAAAGTGTCAAGTTGGCAAGGCCACTCCTTGTAGCATGGCCGGCGTTTTCTCTGGGACAACGCTAACCACTTCTTCACAACTGGATTTGGCTGAAACTCCTACAGCGATGGGCCAGTGGCAGAGATGCGTATGAGATCTTCAACGGTGTCCACATGCAGTGAGGAGCGCGTGTCGCATTTGATCCGTTTCTGACTTGAAAAGATTCTCTCACAACATGCAGAGGAGATTGGCAGAACCAGTAAAATCTTGATGAGATGAAGCAGATCCTTGAAGTTGGTCTTGTACGGTTCTTTGTTCATCATCACCCTCATCAGTTCCAAGTACGATTTGTCCATGAAGCAGTGCTTCACAAGATTCTTGAACAGTGACCACTGGTGTGGCACTGCATCAAGACAGCAGCCTTGCCTTGCCAGTCTGCTCTCAAACCACTTCAACAAGACATTTATCTCCTTGTCACCATACGTTGTCTCAGTCACGTCTGCAGGCCAGGTATCATGATTGAAGATCTTCATGCAAGATACAACTGTGGAGTCAGTGGGCTCCCCAGTGCACTCAGATGTCCCAAGCAACACAGCAAAGCGGTCCTGCATCCCCTGGACAGTGCTCATCACAGCATTGGAAATCGCCTGAGTGTCCGAGGAAGGCAGAGATGATAAGTTATCTGGGTCCATGTCAGGCACGTCAGTCAGGTAAACACCCTGAAATGTGATCTGGTCATTACCATGTTCACGCTGGCTGTGGGTAGACTGCAGAAATGCCTTCAGGTGTTTCCCAGGAATCACCTTGAGAGCCTTCACGTTGGTGATGCAGGTCTGGATCGCAGCAACTGCAGAAGGTAGTATCACAAGGTCACCCTGCAGGCTGACACTCAGCTTGGATATGCAGGACAGGAGGTCCAACAGAACATGGCAGAAGAGCACAAAGTCAAACCTGACCATCAGTTTTGACACAAACACTGATCTGCCACGACTATCTGCATTCTTGCTGCTTGCAGCAAGGTGCTGGCTGTGTTGCAGTAATATTGCATACTGGCCAGGAGTGGTGAGGTTGGTCTCTCCTTTTAGCAGGATGGCTATGGCACGTTCAAGGTGAGGTGTCCACCGGGTTCCAGTCGCCCTCGTTGGATTCCTTACATGAACACCCAGATGGTCAGCTAACTCCCTTAGCTCACGCTTGCTTTTACAGCTGTTGTGGTACGTCTTATGCAGCAAGTCTAGCACACGCATAACCTTCCCGGACATGACTGAGGTCTTCAGCATTCCCATGACAGCTAACTCCAGTCTGTGTGGTAGACACCAAATGCCCAAAAGCCACGGGCACTCATTTGATAACTTTGCCTTGACACCTCCCCTGGCACCGTGGTTCACCGAAACCCCGTCAGCACAGAAAGCAACCATGTGTTCCTTGAATGAGTCGTGGCCAATCGATGCAAACGCGTGCTTTAGAGAAGCCAGGGCTAGCAATTCATTTACAGGGTGGCCATTTCTGACATACCGCACAACGACAGCCTCTGTTTCCTGTACTGAACAGTCTGTAGCGCTATCAAACATCACTGCCAAATAGCGACTGTTTAGAACACATTCAGCCATCTCATTTTTGAGACAATCCGCGATGCTGCCAACAAACTGTGCGCACATGATGTCGTTGGCATACGCATAGGACACGTTAATGCCGTTCTTTTTTTGTAATGCCAGAAGTGGCCGAAATTTTGTAAATGGTATCTCTTCTTTCACAATTGTGTAACCCGTGTTAAATTTAACAATGAGGTCGTCTTGAGTGCACTCCGATTCTTTCGCCCGCTGCGTATCAAGCGCCCTCAACAGCGGTCCCGAGCGATCCAAGCATACGTCACGGCACTTGCGGTGTCGGCCGCTACTGCTGTGCTTCGTCAGTGTTTCACGTTTAAAATTTCGACATCCTGTCGCAAATTCTGTTTTGCTGGAAATGTGTGGTTTTTCCATGCAAAAAAAGCACGTCATCAGCTTCTTCTGGCTGTCATACCTTAACCAGTCGAAGTCGCGTAACCAGTTTTCACGGAATGTTCTGACTTTGTCTTTAACAGCCGATGCTGCGGCCGCAGAAGTACTCGGTTTGGGCGCTGAAGCATCTTCTTCGATTTTATCGTCTGTTTGTTCTAACGAGGCCCTTTCTGATTCTTTGACTTCGTCATATTGTTGTTCTCGTGATGGCGATGCAGTTTCTGAGTCCGACGATAGACGCTTACGTTTACTAGACACGCAATTAAAAACAGAATACATGGCATTCCGTTCGCGCGCAGCAAGCGATAAACACCACGCGAGAAAAACGAAAACGAGTCTCTCACTACGTACGATAATTTCCGGGAAACGACAAACAACAACACGTGGTTTGTGAAACGGCTAACAACAACGCATGATTTGTTATAACAGTTTTGTCGCAGTCGCCAGCGGGCGACCGTACGTAATGTGTCAGTCGCCAAACAAAAAAAACAGTCGCATATGCGACCAATTCAGTCGCTATTTAGAGGGCTGATTGGTAATTATGTCTATTGCTGTTTTAAAGTTTGTCAGGTTCTGCCAGAGCAGTAGGGATTCCAATTATACATTATAGTTACAGCCCACATGGAGGCATGTCCAATACACAGGTTTATAGCTGGTCGCCCAACTCAGCAACCTCAGTGATCAGGGCAAAGTCCACTATCCAGTTATTAATATAAATCAGTGGCAGCGGTAGAGAATTAGCAAGAAACTTTTGCATTTGGGAGGCCCTGGGGTGCCCTTAGAATGATTCAATCAAATACAGACTTCTTGTGTATAGTGGCAGTAATCTAAGATATGTCTATGCAAAATTAGAGAAAAAGTTACTGAAGAGTTATTGAAAAAATAGACAAAATGTGAAAATTTACCCATTTTTGGGCCCTTGGGGGCCCTTAGAATGATTCAATCAAATACAGATTTCTCGTGCATAGTGGCAGTACCCTAAAGCACACCTATGCAAAATTAGAGAAAAAGTTGCTGAACGGTTTCTGAGATATGGCAGCTAATGACGCATGGCGGACGGCGCATGCAGAGTGATGGCATAAGTCCATTGGACCGTCGGCCCAAAGGACTAAAAAATAATTTTACTCATTCACTCACTCACTCAGTCATATCAGCCACTGGAGTCAAACTCTGTTAGCCACCACTACTCTTCTCTAGACTACTCTGCCCCCCCACTGTCTTAATGCTACTATCGTGTTTGTGAAATAAGACGAGTCACTAATGAGCAATCGCACAAGTTGGCAAAGTCCCAGAATTCACTGACCATTACATGGGGAGTGGTTTGATCATCAACACAAAATGCGGGCATGAATACAGTGCAAGTGAAACATATTAAAGCAAAGACGTCAACATGCTTTTGGATTGAAAAAAAACGTAAAAACGTATAAAGTCCCACATTACGCATTGGTGGGAAGGGTTGGGCTGAACATTATGCATTGGTAGGCTGGGTTGGGCTGAATATTACGCATTGGTAGGCAGGGTTGGGCTGAACATTATGCATTGGTGGGCAGGGTTGGGCTGAACATTATGCATTGGTAGGCTGGGTTGGGCTGAATATTACGCATTGGTAGGCAGGGTTGGGCTGAACATTATGCATTGGTGGGCAGGGTTGGGCTGAATATTACGCATTGGTAGGCAGGGTTGGGCTGAACGTTATACATTGGTGGGAAGGGTTGGGCTGAACATTATGCATTGGTGGGCAGGGTTGGGCTGAATATTACGCATTGGTAGGCAGGGTTGGGCTGAACATTATGCATTGGTGGGCAGGGTTGGGCTGAATATTACGCATTGGTGGGCTGGGTTGGGCTGAACGTTACGCTTTGGTGGGCAGGGTTGGGCTGAATATTACGCATTGGTAGGCAGGGTTGGGCTGAACATTATGCATTGGTAGGCTGGGTTGGGCTGAATATTACGCATTGGTAGGCAGGGTTGGGCTGAACATTATGCATTGGTGGGCAGGGTTGGGCTGAATATTACGCATTGGTGGGCTGGGTTGGGCTGAACGTTACGCTTTGGTGGGCAGGGTTGTGCTGAACCAATACTAATTAATGCATAGCTTTGTTTGCACGTTGCAAACTTCTGAGACCATCCTGTAAACAAGGGTGGCTGGCCACTACTTCACAAATTGCAGCAATGCTTTTACAGATGTAGTATAAAAATCCTGAATATTTAGCAAAATATACAAGGCCATACAATGTAAGAATTGCTAATTAGATTATGACAGGAAATCAGACTGATGTAATCTTTCCTTCCATTAGACTGTTTCTACTCTCACTTACTTGAAATATCACAGAACAATTGTGGCTCTCTGTCGTGTAGTACGCACCATCCTGTGAGCTTACAATTGCGCCCTCTATTGAGTGGATGGAGTGAGACGTATTACATTCGTTTAAATTGTCTGTAGGACAAAATAAACAAAACCATGTTAATGTTGCTGTATTTTATTAACATAATTTATTCAAATGGTCGAACAACTGTGTGGTGGAAGTGGATGTTGTGGTTTAAAAAAAATACCAAAACAGTAAAATACTTACTCTCATGATAACAATAACAAAATGCCAAACAAGCAACTGTTCAAACAATTCATTACAATTCACACTTTTCTGCACTTGCACTAAGATTTATTTTTTCGAGATAAGCTATTTAACTATTAACTTGAACTCTTCCATATACCCAAATTGTGGATCCTTTAGCCAGAATGTTGTAGCCAAAATAAAAGGCTTTGGCCAAATTTATACTAATCTTAGCCATGACAAATGGTTAGTACAAATGCAACTTTTATATATTTTATGTTAAAAACAGTCTTTATATGATGAGCATTTAAATAAAGTAAAGTTCTTATATATAGCCCAGTATCCAGATCTCAGGCTGCTCAGTGCTTTACACTTTACTCCCTGGCAGATCTGTTCAATCGAACACCATCTCAACTTATAATATAATGATGTACTTACACCAGTTTGTGCGAGCAAGAGAAAGGGAGATGAGTGTGAAGACAAAGAGGTCAACACACCCCACCCGGTAGAGCAAGGCCATCCCTTGACACACCTACAACAACCAAACACACCCCACCCGGTAAAGCAAGGCCATCTCTTGACACACCTACAACAACCAAACACACCCCACCCGGTAGAGCTAGGCCATCTCTCGACACACCTACAACAATCAAACACACTCCACTCGGTAGAGCAAGGTCATCTCTTGTAGGGCCTCACCCAGAGACCCGTCCACACATTTGGACGGGTAAAATTCGAAAATCGCGATTTTTGGACGGGGTGAAATTGATTGTGGACGGGTCCGCCAGGCTGGTGCTTCCATATCCGTCCATGCCGTATTTTTGCGCTGGACAGCCCGCCCATGCCATTTTTACGGCGTCATTGAAACTGCCGTGAAGCCAGTTACAAAATGTACTGAGATTGGTTTTAAAAATCGACCACTCGGATCGCCTGGCCATCTGCCCGACACACGCCAGAAACCAATTAAGGCCTCGACTCGAGTAATTGTCACCTAACCGCTAGCGGTGGTTGTTTGAAAAGCAGGCAACATTTGCGTAGACCAAATAATCGGGGCGGGGAGTTCCAATAAGCACTCGTCGATTGGACAGTTTAGTGAACTGATTGGGTGATGTTACACAGGCACCAATTGAGTGTGTTGCTGTTATTATTAGTGCCTGGGAAGAACCCGCTCTTTCCGTTCCCAAACGATTTCCTAGATGTAATTGTAACCGCATCAAAGGCACCGGCGACCACTAACAGACAACAGTGACTATCACAGTAACTAACTAGCATTACCACAGCGGCCGCTGTGGCTGTTGGATCTGGCCAGATCTGGTGCAAAACTATGACAAACCACGGGCACCAGTCACGCAGTCCTTACATCGTTCAGTCCGCATTAAATGGTACATATTTAATATCATTGGAACGACAACATAACATTCTTTACAATGGTATAAATGTTTTAGAATAATTCCTTTATTTTACGAACTTGTCGTCCATGATTTAGCGAAAATGCGCGCTAAGAATTTCATGCCGACGGCACGTCGCGAAGGTATGGTTTTCGCAAAAACACAGGTCGCGGCAAATTGAAAACCCACACTTGTAATCATATTTGGATCATATGGTTTTTAATCAACCAATGAGGAGATGTGTTGGTGTTCACTGTTGCAGGGCTGCCTACCATTACGGATTCTTTGTATTCATTACGGAAATTCACCTCAGATTACGGCATTACGGAAACTGCCGCCGTATTACGGGAATACAAATATCCGACTACAGAAAATGATATACATTAAAGAATTGCTAAATCTATAAATACTGCTGCTCGAGATGCCCTGAAGAAACTGTCTCATTCACTTGTTACTATTTATCAACATATATTTAATCCACTACAAGTTCTACAAAGTCAGTATGGTGATGTCATCCATTGCTGTGCCTGTGTACAATGTTACAACTTTGACTGCCACCAGCCTGCTGATGACTGCGTGGCACGTGACACGTGAGCATATTATTATTATTATCAGTGTCATTAATGCGCGTCTAGACATTAATAAAATGTACAGGTGTAGAATTATATAGTGAAAAAAATAAATGAAGATGACGTTCGGTAGAACCATTAAATAGTTATGGTTTTCTGAAAGTTGTGGATATAATTATAAAATGTCTTAGAATATTATAAAATGAGTATTATAATTATTGTAATTGCAATATAAAACTATCAATTTTGTATTGAAAGGTTTTATTTGAATAGAACAATTTAACTTTGTCATTGATTGTTAGTAATAATTATAATGTTCCTGCTGTGTGTTGTAAATTTAGAAGCTCGTTGGATGATTATTGTCTATTCACTGGCGCTGTCTTTCTCACGGTGATGCTCTACAGACGTAAACGCTTGGACATGTCTGGCCATGCAGGTACTTTGACAGCTGTAATTAACACAATGTAACTTATTGGATGTTGCTAAACAAGCATCCCTTTGAAGTGCTAACAAAGACGTTAACTGCCGACAGGAGTTACAGTGTAGCACACAATAATTATGTTGAAACAAAGTATATCTACTTTTGATGTTTAAATGAGCAACTTCCTGGATTCCCAGGCACTGTCAACAGGCTGGACTTGTCACTGTATCTACTTCAGAGAAAGGTTTGATTGGCAACCTTGTGGACCAGGGAGCGGGGTGGGGTGCGACGGGGATCATTATGGAAATTGTTTTTGTCAGGTAGGCAGCCCTGACTGTTGATGTTACACGAAATTGATGCCGTCAGAGAAACAAAACTGTTACGATCAGTTGAAGTGTAAACATGTCCGTTTACCTATGTTATCGCCCGATATACAACTTCGTGCATCACCGATGCCAATTGTCAGTTTTCCACTATTCAAATTATGTATGTTGTGATAATTAAACACGATTTACAAGTGCGGAAACTAGATTTTGTTTGACGATGTTGCATCATTTTTTAACAGGATTGCGATAATCAGCCTGCAATGGAGCATTCAGGCTGAACGTATGGCGACTGTGCTAGATTTAGTTACGTCTGCGCTATTTTTTTTATTCATCGCGCGTTGTTTGGTCGCGTGTTGGGTGGTCCAAGGCATGACGCTACGCGTCGCTTGCTAATTAAATTAATTAATGTCTTGACTGACTTATAGTTTAACAATTGAAACATTCACAGCAACATGAATACACAATGTTTTAATTAATAACTGTAACTGATTACGGCCATTGCTTGGCGACTTATTAAAAACAATATTTCTCAATCTAATATTTTGTTTTAGAAATTTAAAAAAATCGAACTGTAGTATTTCTAATAATATTATATGATACTTGTACAAAAAAAAATCGAATGCTTCCAAATTCCAAGCTTCCGTAGTCTATCAGACCTTGTATACAATTTGTATACACACATTTTAATTGTATATAAAAACTGGCATTCCACGTTAAATAAGTTTGCTAATTTCTTATGGTAGTTAATAATTTTGAAAATTGTGGCAATTAAATGTGTTATAATGAAACAACTTATATGTGCTATATTGTAAGTGGCATTAAAATTGTGGATCACATGCTTTGAACAAAAATATATACATACAAATTAGGATTTCTCATTCAATACATTCGATCGTGCGTCCGATCGCATGCCCGACCACGCTTTGTAGCATGTCCAAAAAAATTGGACTGGCAAAAATTTGATCTTGGGTGAGGCCTTGATCTCTTGACACACCTACAACAACCAAACACACCCCACCCGGTAGAGCAAGGCCATCTCTTGACACACCTACAACAATCAAACACACTCCACCCAGTAGAGCAAGGTCATCTCTTGACACACCAACAACAACCAAACACACTCCACCCGGTAGAGCAAGGCCATCTCTTGACACACCTACAACAACCAAACACACCCCACCGGTCATCTCTGTGTCAAAACTTGGACAATTTTGTTCACCCTACATTGCCTGCGTCTTTCAGAAAAGATGTTATAAGCTGTTGGTCCCTTCTATCTGGTGTTTCTGGTACAACTTTCTAAAGGATGTCGTCTTGGCAGTGGTATTTGTCTTGCATTGGGCATGTCCCTTTCATGGTTTTGGTAGAAAATTTATGTTTATGGTGTCTGCCAGGGTAATGTCTCATGCACCACCAAACTCCTAGAAGTCGTGGAGACTTGGACTACCACCATTGACTCGTGGGGGGGGTGTAGACACAATATATCTTGACTTTGCAAAGGCCTTCGATACAGTGCCACACAAAAGAATAGCAAAAATCTAACTGCGCATGGCTTCTAAGGAGAGGTGGCAGTAGCATTACCACATGAAAAATATAAACTGCATTACCTAAACATGTTTTGTTATGCATGTAAGGAGCTTCTTCTTCTGAAGTAAATGGTTTTGATTTCATGAAAATCGGACAACTATTGACAAAGTTATTAAGTTGGAAAGGTTACTACCCCAGGGGTTTTCGTTGGAACGGTGAACATGAAAAATAACACAGAAAGAATAGGGTCACAGTATTTCCAGGGTGTACCCCTATTTTACAATTTTTGTCATTATTTTCACAACAGATAAGTAATTAATTGAGGTAATTACTTCAAATTTGGCATATATAGGTATTTTCACACGAGGAATTTATTGTTTGCATTTTCGTTGACCTAATTTGCATATTTCATGACCTAATTAGCATAATATGGCCGACATATTGATTCACAGACTGTAACAAGATGCAATTCATGTCATGCCATTAATTGTTTAGAGTATATTTACAGGGTATTAGAAAGTGTAACATATCTTGCTTCATTATAGTTAATTTCAATCCCAAATTTTTTGCAAAATTGGTGCAACATTTTCATAATTATTACAAAATGGCGGCCATATTGAATGAAGATTCCCAATGTTTTTGTGAAGAAATTGTTATTCTGAGCATGTAATTAACTCAGTAATGGCGTTTACAATAGTACAGCATAAACTGTTTCATTGCTATCAATTAATTACCACAATTTGAATAATTTGTGGAGTAATTAGCATAAAATAAAATGGCAGACATATTAAATGTAGAATCCCAATTTTTGAATACATATTTTTCCAAAAGCACATCATTAATATTTGAGGCATGTTGTAAAATAGTACAACACAAACATTTTCATTAGAATTCACTTAGTTGCCATTTGCATAATTGATTATGTAATTATCGTAAAAAAAAATGGTGGATATAGTAAATGTGGAATCCTCATTCGTGTTATAACAATTTTCAAAAGCACCAATTTATCATTTAACGTTTAGTCCTTCTTATCATAGTACTACATAAAGAGTTTAATTACTATCATTAGATGTCACTTAATTCCCACTTTGCATAATTAATGTCTATACTAGTTATATTTAGCTATGTGAATTGCAGAAAGTGTCCTGGACCTGAGAGATACCTGCATTTAAATACACAGAGTAATGAATAATTGCACCAACAACTCAAATTTTATTGTTAGTCTCTGTTGTTATAATAGCTATATAAACGTAGGAATATATAATTATTAATTAAATAATATAGTTACACACACCATTAATATAATTGTGGCAATAAATGAATATTATAATGGTGGAAATACCAATCTTAAACTGGCTAGTTATTACTACTAGTAAGCAAACAACAAATGTAATAAGTTTTTATTTTATATTTAACAGAGTAAAGTTGGAATACTAGTTCTTGAATTTCAAGTTTAAAATCAATTATTAAGTGTAGCCAGCGTATTGTGAATAGGGAATGCCTGTATGACAGCTAGGCGCCAAATCCGCCTAGCAGACAACCAGCGTAACGTGGTTGTCCGCCTGGCAGATATCCAGCGGCATGCTGACGTTACCAGGCGGATGTTACTATTTTTAGCACAGCGTCACGGTCTGCGGTGGCGTTTTCGAAAACCGTGCAACTAGGTCGCACAAAATGCGATTTCCGCACTTGTAAACCTTTTTAAAATATCACATAACATATATCATAGTAGGTGTGTATATATACGAACTTGAATTTTAAGCAATAACATTACCAAAAATTCATGTTTATACGATAATTCGACATAACTTTCGTTTGGTTTAACGTAGAAACTTCGTGCAATGACTGCAGTGAAGACAAACACGTCTTCTAATTGGTCGAGCAGAACTCATGACGATCCAACTAGGTTTACAAGTGTGGGTTTTCAATTTGCCGCGACCTGTTTTTTTGCGAAAACCATACCGTCGCGGAGCACCGTCGGCATGACATTTTTGGCGCGAACGATAAGTTCGTCAAATAAAGGAATACTTTTAAAAACATTACGCCATTGTAAAGAACATTATCTTGTCGTTCCAGTGATATTAAATATGTATTATTTAACGCGGACATAATGATGTAAGGGCTGCGTGACCGGTGACCTGTCGTAGTTTAGCGTCAAAACTGGCCAGATCCAACAGCCGCGGCGGCCACTGTGGTAATGCTACTGGCAGCGTGGATCGCAGCTTTCATAACGTGAAAAAGACAAAGGGTAGTGGTAAATTAGAATGGGCAGAGGTCACAAGTGGCATACCTCAGGGAAGTGTCCTTGGCTCCATTCTATTCATCCTGTCCATCAACGATCTAAATCAAATCAAATCGTGACATTTATATTGCGCCGTTCCAACAATCGTTGCTCACGGCGCCTTACAGAATGTTCGGGAAAACAGGTAAGTCTTAAGGTTTGATTTAAAATCAGTGTTTGTCATTGTTGTTGCAGTCAGCTTTTGCGGCAGCAAGTTCCATAGTGTTGGGCCTGCCACGCAAAAGGATCTATCACCCCAGCGACGCGTTGCACGTGGTACACATAGATGATTGTGTTCACTGGAGCGCAACAATCGAGTTGGCTGACGTCGGGTCTACTGGATGGTATAAACAGTGGACTCAAGATCTTCGCCAATAATACAAAAATATATCGAGACATAAGGTGTGAAATGGACAAAAAGCTATTATAAGAATACATTATCAAACTAACATCGTGGTCAGTGAAATTGCAGTTACAGTTCAATCCATCAAAATGCAAACATCTGACATTTGGCAAGCCGAAAATTAACACCACATACATGATGACAAGTCAAGATGGGGAAGTGTTAGAAATCGACAGCACATCAGAAACAGAAAAAGATCTTGGTGTAACATTTGACAGATCCATAAATACTGGCACCATTGTGAAGAAGACAAACCAGATGACAGGCCTCATCAAATACACGTTTAAACATCTGGACAGTACCAGCTTCCGATTGTTATATACAGCGCTAGTAAGGCCACATCTTGACTGTGCCAACTACATCTGGAACCATCACTATGCCGTAGACATCAACACCCTTGAAAGAGCACAATGGAGAGCAACCAAGTTGGTCCCAGAAATAAGAAACTTAAACTATGAAGACAGGCTGAAACATATTAACTTACCAAGTCTGGCGTACCAACGAAGAAAAGGAGACCTGATCCAAGTCTACAGAATCATCAATGGCATCAACGACATCAATCAAGAGGACTTCTTCATGATCACAACAAACCGCACACGCGAGACCACAACAAAAAATGGTATACGACACCAAGCAGACTTGATATTAGGAAACACTCCTTTTCACAACGAAACTTCCTAGACTGGAACAACATTTCTCATCAAACAGTGAACACTGAAAACATCCTCTCCTTCAAAACAAAACTCGACAAAGAATTGAAGATGGACAGGTTTAAATTTTAATAAAGCACAAAATCACAAGACAAGCCACGTTCTCAATACCAAAAATACGATGCTTAAAGGCAGATGTACACAAGGCTGTTATGCCTTACTTTTAAAAACCCAAAGATCCAGGCAAGAAATGGACAAAAATCTGTTGTGTACTCACTGAGCTGGAATCTTATTCTCTAAACTCCCAATGCCAGATTAATCAACTTAATGATTACTGGAATACCAATATCATGGTGGATTTGGAACAAACCTGTTGACGCCACTTGCACGCATACAATGGCGTGTCAATCCATAGTAGGTTTCTATGAAATTTGTAAATCACCATTGTATGAACATTGGTTTTCGACCATGGGCCGAAACCATTGTTTCCACTGGCATTGAAATCCATGATTCACAACTCGATTTCCGGATTTTATTTCAAATGATACAATCGAAAATGTTTATGGATTATGGCAGCATTTAACACAATGACTGGGCGCTTATTTACATCGACAATGTATAAATCCGGGATCAGACTGATCAGTCAAGGCTGATAACATTCGTTTAGTACCCCAACGCAAGGTAATCGGGCGTCATGATTTTGTTGGCCCAGATACAAAACAAAAACGTTAATACACTTATGCAGGAATCGCACAGGTAAATCCATACTTACGACATCAAGAAGTTGCAATCAACAATGTCATTTCGAAATCCTGTACATGAAACAGACTAGACGTTACTATAAGGCACTTCACAGTGATCCGTTTACTCGGTATCAAACTTTCGGTACCAAACTTTCTGACAACTTATTTTGGGTGTTCTTCGTCTGTGTTCCCGCAGAAAGGCTGACAAATGCTGCTGTTATCTCGTGTATTTTCAATTACCCGTTATACCTACACGTCAAGGCGGATGTCATCGTCTGTTGACTTTTATAAAGCGATGACCAATGGGCTTGACTGGCTGGAACCGCATCGTCATCGGATCAGTTGAATAGTCTGTTTACAATATTATTTCCGATTACATAAGTTGATTAGGCCTCATACCTGCCAGGCCTTCCGGATTTTCCGGGAGTCTCCCAGATGTGTTGTGTAACTCCTGGCCTCGCAAAAAAGACCATCTCCCGGAGTGTATAGGCTTATGTGCAGGTTTGTGGTGAGCCTCAACTGGGGAGTCTGGGGTGCAGTTAGAGGTCCGGGGTGCAGTTGGTTTGTTTTAATTAATTTAATATATTTTAATTAATTGTTTAAATGATCATTTACTTTACTTATAATTTGTTGGGCATAATTATATATATATATATACTATATATATATAATATAATATATATATATATATACACATATATATATATAATATATACACACATATATATATATGCGTGTATGTATATATATATATATATATAATTATGCCCAACAAACGATATAATATATTTTAATTAATTGTTTAAATGATCATTTACTTTACTTATAATTTGTTGGGCATAATTATATATATATATATACATACACATATATATATATATATATATAATTATGCCCAAAAAATTATAAGTAAAGTAAATTATAATTTAAACAATTAATTAAAATATATTATATCATTTGTTGGGCATAATTATATATATATATATATACATACATGTATATATGTGTGTGTGTATATTATATATACATACATATATATATACACACGTATATATATATACACGTATATATATATATATATATATATATATAATTATGCCCAACAAATTATAAGTAAAGTAAATGATCATTTAAACAATTAATTAGTATATTATATATCAGTCATATCAATTAATTAGTATATTAAATAACAGTCTGGAAAACTCTTCTGAAGCTGGATATAAATGTGTTTGTTTAAATGCAAGGAGTATAGTAAACAAAAGAAATGAACTAAACATTATGTTAGAAGCTATTGAGCCTCATATAATAGGTATAACCGAATCCTGGACCACCACCGATATATCAGATGCTGAATTGGGACTGACAGGATATGTAATGTTTACAAAAGATAGAATAGGAAGAAAGGGAGGTGGAGTTATTTTATATATTAAAGAATCTATCCAGGCTTATGAAATAAAATTAGAAAGAGAAGCAGATTGCGAAGAAGCTGTTTGGTGTAACATAGTTACAGGAAACTCAACGTTAACAGTTGGGTTAGTTTATCGAAGTCCAAACATAAGCATAGAAGAGAATGAAAAAATAAAAACGCTATAAGGGAAGTAAGCAAACGGGACTGTATTATTATGGGGGATTTTAACCACGGGCATATACAATGGAAATCTCTTCAGAGTATGGGGAGTGAGGACCACAAGTTTTTAGAGTTAGTTCAAGATACTTTCCTTTCTCAGCATGTGCTAGAACCAACCAGGGGTGAGAATGTGTTAGACATAGTTTTGTCCTCACAGAATGAATTAATTGACAATGTCAAGATACGTGAGCCACTGGGGAGTAGCGATCACAACCAGATACATTTTACCATCAAAGTAAAATCAGAAAGGAATAGTAAAAAGCAGTATGGGAGAAATTTCCACAAAGGAAGGTATAAGGACATGAGGAAATATTTAGCAAAGATAGACTGGAATAACACACTGAAAAATAAGACAGCAACAGAATGCTGGAATATATTAAAGAGTGAAATTAAGTGCATAGTCGATAAATGTGTACCCTTCAAAAACAAGGGAAACGGTCCAAAAAGAAACACTTATCGAAAGAAGCCATTAGAAAAATTAAGTATAAACAAATGATGTGGAAGTCATATAGATGTACTGGAAATGATGAAGACTACAACAGTTATAAAGAAGCACTTAACCAAGCTACAGCTGAAATTAGAAATTCAAAGAGAAGCAATGAACAACAATTAGCTAGTAATATAAAACATGACAGCAAGAGTTTTTATGCGTATGTTCGAAGCAAACAGAAAGTTCAAGATAAGGTCGGTCCTCTAGAAGATAGTGCTGGAAATATAATATCAGAGGGATTCTTAATGGCAGAAGACCTGAATGAGTACTTTAGTTCAGTGTTTACCAGAGAAGATATTAGTTCACTGCCAGTACCAGAGGCTAAGTTCAAGGGGGCAGATTCAGACTATTTAGGACAATTAATTGTAACCCCGGAAATTGTAGCTAAAAAAATAAGGGCTGTGAAGGATAATAAATCACCTGGAGTGGATGGGATTCCGCCCAAACTACTATTGGAAATTGTAGGACAAATTAGCGTACCGCTTGCAACAGTTTTCAATTTGTCATTAGAAGAGGGAGTGGTTCCTTTAGAATGGAAAGATGCAAACGTTATACCATTATTTAAAAAAGGTTCGAGAAACAAGTCAGAGAACTATAGACCAGTGAGTTTAACATCAGTGATTTGCAAATTATTAGAAAGACTAATTAAAGATCACACAAAACTTGATAAACCCATCTCAACATGTTTTTTTTTAAAGCGAGGTCATGCTTAACAAATATGTTATATTTTTTGGAAGACATCACTAAGTGGGTAGATGAAGGATCACCTGTAGATATCGTCTATTTAGATTTTCAAAAAGCTTTCGACAAAGTACCACATCAAAGATTACTGCTTAAACTAAAGGCCCATGGCATAGAAAATGGTATAATAAACTGGATAGAACAATGGCTGATTGACAGCAGACCACGTGTAGTAGTTGATGGGGAGGCTTCAAACTGGAAATCGGTATTGAGTGGGGTACCACAGGGATCAGTATTAGGACCTATATTATTCTTAATATATATCAACGATTTGGATGATGAAATAACAAGCAAGGTGTTGAAATTTGCGGATGATACAAAAGTGTTTAGAAGGATTAAAAGTTATGGAGATAGACAGCATTTACAAGATGATCTTGACAGGTTGATCAAATGGTCTGAAAAGTGGCAAATCTTGTTCAATTTTGGGAAATGTAAATGCCTCCACACAGGACATGGGAACGAAGAGGTAGAATATACAATGGGGGTACAGTACTAAGTACTACTGTAAAAGAAAAGGACTTAGGGTTAACCATTAGTGCTGATATGAAGGTTTCAGAGCAGTGCGGAATTGCAGCTTCAAAGGGAAATCAAATCCTTGGATTAATTAGGCGAAACATAACGTATAAGGAAAAAGAGCTAATAATACCGCTGTACAAAACAATAGTTAGGCCTCATTTAGAATATTGTATTCAAGCGTGGAGGCCATATCGCAGGAAGGACATAGATATGCTAGAAAGAGTGCAGAGGAGAGCAACTAAAATGATACCAAAACTGAGGGATCTTAGTTACGAAATACGCCTAAAAAAATGCGGTTTAACAACACTAGAGACCAGGAGATTGAGAGGAGATCAGATAGAAGTGTTTAAAATATTGAATGGTTATGAAAATATTGATAGAAATATTTTTTTCTCAGTTAAGAAAGATAGAAGGACTAGAGGACATGAAGTTACAGCAAAGGAGCAGAGTAGATTAGATATAAGAAAGTTTTCATTTTCACAAAGGACTGTAAATGAATGGAACAGATTACCTGCTGATTGTGTGGGTGCTAGTAGCGTGAATATGTTTAAACATAAAATCGACACATACCTCAGACGGGCGGGATACACATAGATAAAAGGGTCGGACTCTCGATAAGCCAAAGGGCTTCCTTGACCACCTGCCACCTAGAGTTAATTCTATGGGTGGCAATCTTGTTAAATCTTGTTAAATATATATAATTATATATACACACATGCGCGCGCGTGCGTGCGTGCGTGCGTGTGTGTAATTATCTTCCAAATGTTTTTATTCAGATTTACGACGCTATACAATTGTTCTTTATTATTATTATTATAAAGCATTTATAGAGCACCGTGTGTCCGGATAACAAATCTGCTCAAAGGCGCTGACAATCGTAGAGTATAAGTAATACATTAAATGACCTAAAACATATTAAATAGAAATATTAAATAGAAAGGTAAACGAATATGATTTAAAAGTAGCATATAAAAATTACATAAACATGCATTCTTCGCATTATTAGGCTATAATGATATATTAAATGAAGAAACTAAAAAAATTCATATATCTCACAATTAAGTTCACATCTTGTTGAATAAATTGTCTGGCAAAACGCATTCATTTCGTAGCAAATATATTTTGCGTAGGCCCTACGTATTGTTTTATCTAAGGCGAAACGGTTAATTGAACCCCAATATCCTCGTAGTTTATAATGAAGAACTATACCCTAGTAATTACACATCAAACAAAGTCATTTAACTTACTGTGTACAAATATGGGGTAATGGAAATACTATAAGAAAGCCAGAAGTTTTACAAAAACGCGCTATGCGAATAATTAGTTAACAAAAAAGATACAGAAGTCTAATCCTATTTTTTTATTTTTAAATAAACTTAAACTCGCTGATATATAGGTTGCACGTCTTACTATTTATGTATGACTATCACCATAATACACTGCCTAAATCCTGCAAATATGTTATACCAAAAACGATTTAACCACTAAGACCAGAATTACTAGACAATTTAACCTCTTACATACAGAGAAGCCCAGAACACTTTTTTTCATCTATGTTACCTAAACACAATTTTTTTTTTTATATGGAATTAGCTACAAAACATCAAATCCAGATAAAAATTCAAATTGTTATTATACAAACAATATCTACACAATTATCTTAACCACGTGCGTTGCCTAAATCCCAGATGTGTGGAGTGCAATTAGAGGTTTTTATATCTACGTTTGGATTCAGACAGATATCTTACAATTGTTTTCTAAAAGTTAATTTTCTGTAATATGTTTTTTTCGCCATCGCACCCTCAGTAATTTTATACATACATGCATGCATGCATACATACATACATACATACATACATACATACATACATACATACACGGCAATTAATATGCCAAGTGGCCACCATGCAACACAACTTAATTTTTTGTTAAAATGGTTAATTTTGTTTATAGGCCTGCTGCTGTTGCAAATAAAATTCTATTTGATTTGATTTGATTTGATGTGATTTGATTTGATTTGAACAAAACATAATTCAGCGGCAGTTCTTCACATTTAGCACATTTCGTGATGTCCATGTTCAGAGCTCCTATATTGATTAGTCAGTTGACAGGTAGACCTATACATATTGTATAATTGTAATAAGGGGTTCATTTCAAATTAAACTAAATGGTAGTCATATGTTGCCCTTACAGCGGAATAGTTTATAATACAACCACCCCCACTGTGTTTTACAATGGGTGTGTTCTGTCCCACATGTCGGGGCGTGCTTTGCTCCACATTGGCGGGTGTTTTAATTGCCCCACACCGGGGGCGCGCTGTCCCACAACGACTGGGTTACTGGAATTACAAAAATAACATTACAGCTTGGGTGAATCATTGCCACCAATCGGCAAGATATAAAGGACATCTAAATAGCTATTTCACATTGATCAATAATGTCCTTCCATGGTGAAACGAACGCAAGTTTAACTTTTCGTTCGAAGTTATCGATCAGATTGACTTAAATTTGGTTACGAGTCTTAATTGTTAACTTTTCAGGTTATAATAACTTCTGACAATATACATTTTGTAATACGACCAGGTACACGTGAGGGCACGATAGGGCTACATTGACGTATCTGCGTGAAAGTATTCTCAATATAGCTGGCATGTAAGATGTATAAGTTTTTTTATTCTGGGGTAATCTCACTGTATTCTCATATCACGTGTCTTTATAAGTGTACATGCAGAAACACTTTACCACTAAGAAAAGAGCAGAGTGACAAAGCTAAGAAGTAGCACAAAGATTCCAGATACACTCACGTACGCCCGCACGCACGCACGCACGCACGCACGCATGCACGCAAGCTGTCATTTGTTGTAAAATTGTGTGTTGTATGTGGTATATAAAGTGTGATGTATACAGCCTTTAATTCCAGTAAATGTCACCTTCATACTTTGTGAAACCGTAACAATTACCACAATATTTATCACAAAAAAACTCATGCGTTAGCCCACATATGTTGGGTGTTTTCATTAGAACCAGTTTACACTTGATTTGAAGCGTCAACACTACTCTACTGTAGGCCTGTAGCTTTTCTAACCCTACCGATCTCGTTTGATCGTAGATTCAGGACTAATGTAAAACACTAGTGTTAATGACTTGTTCAACAACGGTAAAGAATCTGCAGTCATCGAGGGGTTATCAACCCCTGCCTGGGTCTCTCCGCCCAAACAGAACGCTGAAGGAACACGTTGCGTGTCCAATGGCTGCCGCGTCCTCTGATTCTAATCTGGGTGATAAAGACGGCTCGGGCTATTAGCAACTGGCTATCTTGCTTTAGTCGAGTGAGTTCTTTGAAACACAACGACTCCACTCTTTGCATATACATGTAAATATCGCTTATGCCTGAAACACGCACACGCACGCACTAACGCTCGTCCGTATACACGCGCGCGCCCACCCACGCACACACACACAGCCACGCGCGCGCTAACACGAACGCACACACGCACGCACCACGCACGCACACACACACGCGCATGCACGCAAGCGCAAGCACACGCACGCACAAACGTCAGCACACGCACGCACGCGTGCGCGCGGACACACACACTGACGTTTATAAAATCATTTCAACACAAACATCAAGTTTATACAATACCTGGAATTATTTTAAAACAAGCATTTGTTGGTCACTTGACAATCACCCTCGACGAGGACACGTGAGTACGTGCGTGAGTATGAGCGTGAATACCGCCAGCCAGCACCCCCCGCGACGCGCAATGGAAGCGTCCGATGCCTCGACAGGTCTGTGGTGACAGCAATTGCGTGGTGACAGGACGCGAGACTCGATCACTGTGAAAATGTCGTCTGCGGAGCAATGGCTGGCTGCGACGTGGACGCGGCTGACAGCGGGCGTCGCTATCCTTCTGCATCTAGTCGCCACTCAAACGTCAGACTCTCTCACGCTCGTCAACGTAGTAAGTGGAAACTGTTCTGTTAACATTAATAATTCGGTAAGAATTATCTTAACAATAGCAGACACGGTGATTATGATGATAATAATGATGATGATGACAGCGATGACGATAGTGATGATGATAGCGATGATGGCAGTGATGGTGATACTATACTACTGTCTATAGGCACTACTAGGTAATGATGATGATAAGTGTTGTTGATGATGATGGCGATGCTGCTATGGCGATGGCTATGACGATGACGACAACATAGACGACGACATATACGATGATGATGAAGGATGTGTTCCTGATAACAACAAAAACCGCCATCCCACGAAATGCTCACAGCCACAAGCAAAATTATCATTAGAAATTGATATCCATGCCACTGTATTTTGCCTTGCACATTGTTGGTGTCCCTGCTTTCATTCTATCCAGCTTCCACCCGAAATGAATGAAGGCTGGGTTACTAGACTATTGCTCTTCACCCAGGCTCATTTAATTGCATGATGCGGTTAACTGGTGGCATAACGTTTCCGTGTCAGACAAGAGGATGTGCACCGGCTGTTTCATGTTTGTCTATCGTCACCACCATCAGATATCGTTGCTGCTGCTGGAGTAGGCGAGCGTGACCCTCCGATATCCACGATCATAGCTGCGTTGTTGTAGTTCTGTTGTGTTCCTTCCTGTAGGCTATTGCCAGACTGCTAAGCTGTGTATTACCTGCCGACCTCTGCTTCTTTCCACCTCAATCTTTCCCGTTGTCGCAAGATGCACGGGTTTTCTCATTTTCACGTGGCGTAGTGCCTAAGCATCCAGGATGTATACGCCACAAGCAGGATTCCTGCTTGTCGGTTTCTGATTGTGCACATGATCTATTGTTTTGTGTTAACTGTTTTAAGAATTGCTTAATTACTTTGCTTTTTATCCACGATACTCTGAGCATTCTACTCTTTAACGACACTTCCACTGCATCTACAAGATGTTTTCAGGTCGTTTAGATCCGACCATGATTCACACTGCACAATAGTGGGTGTGCTTCTATATCCGTCTTATGATAACACAACGACGTGCAAATTACCATTCCGTCATGCACGGCAGACCACGGTTCATCTGTTGTATATAAACATGCGTTGACCGCCCCAAGGTTTGACCTGGCATTATGCCGACACAGGGTCATCAAACGACAGTCATATTGAAACCGGTCTACCTGCTGGCATCCCTATTCTCTAGACTCCCACTACGGATGAATGCATTGCGTGTTTAGTTTGCTTGTGCCTCTATCGTCAGCATAAAATGGGCCGTAAGTGCAGTCAACGTGACATGTATCCAAATGTGTTGTTATTATTATAAAGCACCGAACTGATGGGCTAAACGTTTTAACAAGCGTTCTCACGGTGCCCGGTATGCATGCATATATATATCTCTTAGATATGAAAATGTTTTCGCAGCAATCAGTTCAGGCACTTAAACTGCATGGCACGTCTACTGGCTCGGGTGGGGTGGGGGTTCACGGGGTTCACGTGAACCCCCTTTTTGTGAACTCCTATCTCCACTATGTGAACCCCCCTCAAAATTGCATCTTTAAAATGTGAACCACTAATAATTGTATTCCATGTTTCTCAAAAGCGTTAACCCCCCCCCCCCCATAAAAGCTGCTGGAGAGTGTTCAAGCTTTACAAGGAATGCCAAGAAAGCCTGATTTGTGCAAATGATAAAGGGGGACCGTCATCACTGAATGTGTGGGAGCCTGACTCAGGGATCTGTCCCCAAAGCCATGTGTGAAAAGGGCAGTCATTAGAGGAATGTGTATCAAAGGACCATTGCATCTAATTAGCCATGCAGAAGGACTTCACACTATCCCAGGGTCTCCTGTTGTGAAAACGCATGAGTTAAACAAATAAACAAGAAGCCAGTTTTATACCAAACGTAAAATAATATGAGTTCTAATTGTAGTCACTAAGAGGTGACAGGTGCAGACAAAATACTGGTGAATCAACAGGGTGACGATGGTTTAACAATTATGAGCACATACATTAAGCCATATAAAATAATTTATTATTTCTCATCAGAACTCTGTTAAAAAGTGAACGAGAGGTGCGGCTTTTTATTTTTAGTATGCTGATTAAGGTAACTACCGACTATCAAAGAGGCTATTCTCAACAATCAACAACTTAATTAAGATGCATAGCGAATGTATTTATTACAAGCTGCAAACCTGACAGACGAACTCATCTGGTTTAACACGAATCATAATTTTCAATTATTGAGTTGGAACGCGAATAATTGTATTTAACCAATACAAAATAAAGTTTAGCTTCACCTATTTTAAAATGCGCGTGTTGATGAGAAATCGTGTAATTGTGAAGCTGTATGGTTGCCGAAATGATGTGGTTGCTAGTTGCGTGTTTGTAGATCTCCTCAAACAGGGGAGCCTTATCGCTGACGAGGAGGCAAGAATGTTTGAAGGGCCTTTATTATCAATTATTATGTCCAATTTGTGTTCAGTATAGTTGTAAAATACACTTTGTGTTTCCTGGAGTCAGTGTGGTGTACAGGATATGGTACTTGACTGTTTGACACCTATAATTTAATTCATATTCCACAAGAAGACAATAATTGTTCTAATCGTCTATTCACCGGGCAAGTTTTATAAAGGTTTGTTAATGTACTAACTTAATTATGTTTATGATAAATTATGGAATTTTTGTACATCAGACCAGATAAATATAATGTATTAATTGAGTGAAAACCAGATTGTAAATGTCACACTTTAACTGTTTATTCTAACAAACACACCCACACTCCTCGGTGCCTCGTTTATTATATTAATATGATCATATTTAAAACAATTGCATACACGGCGAAGGGTTTCGAGTAAATACTCCAGTTACATTAAAAACAAACTATCACTGCGTGTTGGCTTTTAAGAATACAATTCGGTGTAAATTAGGCTTAATCAGGCAACAAAATGGGACCAATCTCCACAGACCACATATGTGTCCCACTTTGTTTGAAAACCCACCCCCAAAACGACTTCGTTATGGGCCTGCTGGGGATGCTAATGTGGTGTTTGCATATAAGGTGAAAGAACATAAGACGAAACCACATTGTCCACCAAGCTCACACCCACTTCATTGTTCTTCCAGTTAGAAATGTACCCTTCTGCATTATGAACCCCCACGTGAACATGGGGGCCCACTGCATTGTAAAAAAATATAACCCCACATGAACTTGTGGCGCCCTTGGAGTCTGAACTGATAAAATGAACCTCCCCATTGTGAAAAGCTGGCTAGGCACCGTTCCGCTCTTCTCAGTGCAAAGGCTTTTTCTGAACTCCTAGTGTAACGGAGAAACAAACAACACAACAACCCAGCGAAGCACGGTGATAGCTTCAGTGCTTGACGGGTGAGCCTCGCCAATAATACTGTAGTTTGTCCGTCCGTCTTGCTATGCGATTCGCAAGATATTTTGTAAACAGCGAAGGTGATAATACCGTGATATTGCTCTAAAGCCGTTGGCTGTCTATCGTATGGTGTCCACGTTTCAGCTCCGTAGAGAACAGACGGATGTACTACAGCTGTGTAGACGCTGGTATCTACAGTTGATGTATCGATTATCAAAGACCGGGGTTCTTGCGGAGTACGAATACAATGATAAGGCCTACCCGAAGGTCTTGCCCTGTATCAGATTCTCTTCTTCTTTTCTCGTTTATCTTCCTCTCTCCCTCCCTCCTTTCCAGCCTCCCTCCCTTCATCTATCTATCAATCCTTCCCTGCCTCCCTCCATTCCCTCCCTCTCCCTCCCTCTCCCTCCCTCCCTCACTCCTCCCTCCCTCCGTCTCTCTCTCCCCCTCTCGCTCCCGCTCTGTCGTTTATTCCCGTTTTCGTCTCTTTCCCTGCCTTTTCGCGCATTGTCTGCAGACGAAGTTCGTGAACTCAAGAAATCTTGGTCGTAATGTCACGCGAGTGCAGGTTCCCGCCTATTTCATTACCAAGTATACTGTAACAATAACGATCAAACACCGGAGAAGTAGACCGCTCTTACACCAAAATGGACTTTCCATGCAAATTCTCTACTGAGGGCATATATATGATTTTCCTGTCCGTTCACCGTGAAAACGGCAGCTTTATTACCACCAACAACATCGCGGTGCAATTACATGTAAATGAGACGATTAACGCTTGCGACACACTCATCATGCAAGTCACGTTCCATCCCGTTCCATAGATGATATCGTAAGTGTGATGTAATTGGCTTGAGCACGAACAGCCACATGGACACGCACACACGCATGTAGAATTACAAACACACGGATTTTTCTTATTATGTGTAGCACCCTGGCATTTGAGCTGCACTGTGTGTGCGTGCGTATGTGTGCGTGTATGCGTGCGTGTGTTTGTGCATGTGCGTATGGGTGCGCGTGTGCTTGAGTGCGCGTGCATGTATGTATATGTATATATGCGTTTGTTTATGTGGTGTTTGGATGCGCGTGCGTGCATACATGCGTGCGTGCACGCCGAGTAGCTCAACCAGTCGTAGCAGCGGCTGCACGTTGCGGCTTCATCCCCGGATTAGCCGGTATCGGGTCCGCCAGCTGGAGCGGCAATTACGCTGCAAATTGGCGATATACACATGGCCGCCGATTGTGGCAGGACAGCGGCAAACCACTGGCGGGTCGACTGAGGCGGGCTTTCGGTTGCTCATCGACGTTTGGCGCCAGCTGCTGATGTAACGACCAGCCGACATCGATTGTCGCGAGTTCGTCGAGTGGAAGACTTGGTTGACGTCACGGCCACCAGGCGGTGACCTAGCACACCCGACTTTCAGTAATGTTGGCGAACAGCAACGCCGACTTTTTCGGTCGACTCCTGTGGTCGGCACTTTATGTCGACATTTTCGTCGACAATTACCACGACGAATATGCAGTTGAATATGCCAGAAAGTTGTGACGTCCACGAGTAAACGTTTCGCCCAAAGTAGCCAATCTATCACCACTGGAGTAATTGTAACATTCATTTAACAAGGTCATAAATCGTCCGTTATTCCTGTCACAAAGTATTCTTCAGTCTGGAGCTAGGAAGAAGTTGATTTGTTAGCATCAAACAGCGGAACAACCTGCAGTGGCGCTCGGTAACAGTGTCGGTGTTTATGGGGCCTACTGGTTGTAAACGGAGTTGCCAGGTTTCCCATTGTTTGGTAAATTGCAAGACGGCTGAATGAGTACACTGTGTATTAAAATTAACATAATATATATCCTATATTTCGTAGGAACTTATTGCGCAGCAGGCAACCAAAGCGTGAATATTGTGAAATGGCTATGACCTCGCACGCACGTATGCACGCACGCACGCAGACATAAAACACACACGCGCGCATACACACAGAACTCAGAATCAATTTGTTTGACCTATAAATACGATACATATACAATGAATAACGTAAATAATAGATAAGGTCGGGAGACTCCCATTAAGATATATAATATCGCTACCTCAGGAGCCACCCCACACACCGCGCGCGCATGGATGTATGCACGCACGCGCGTACTACCAAAGGTTGTCCAATTATGAGATTGGTTAACCAGCGCGACTTTGTGAAACTCGTGGGTTTTCACAAAATATGTGGGCAATATAATTGGAAAATCGTGGCAACCATTTTATCCGTGAGTCGCCGAGACGCGTTTCCTTGGTTACTGTGATACTCTATATAGGGATAATAACGGATGCTGGTAACGAATTATATTGGATTTGATCACACAGAGTATTTCACTATAGTTGGTTTAATACGACATTCGTCAAATGTCAACGTTGATTTGTGTTTGTTTCAGTTATATCACCATGGCGACCGAAGTCCGTTGCGTGCCTACCCGACCGACCCCCACCAGGAGGGCGCGTGGCCTCACGGGTTCGGACAACTCACGGAGGTGTGTAGCGCAGGTACTTGATGTGTTGATCACGTAAACAGGTGGAGCCAGTAACGATAGCGCGGCTACGTCAGCTGCTATCCCGACAGCGAGTGTCTCGCCAACCGTGGAGCCTACGTGAGTTACGAAGACAGTTGCTCTCGATGCCTGTTGCGTAGCGCATCAAATACCATAGGCGTATCTAGAGGGCCTGGGACACGTGCCCCCTAGACCTTATGAATTTGGCGTGCCCGCAAACCTTTTATATTGGTCCCACGCGACCGTGCCCCCCCCCCCCCCGACCCTTTGAAATATGCCCCCGTTCAGGTTATAATTAGGTGTTATGCTGCGTTCCAATCACCTCATGTATGTCGTGAATACGACTTCGTAACCCCTACTTGACCCAGTTGCATAAATTTACAAGTGGTAAACTCGAGGAGCGCGTGAACTTTCCAGTTCGCCAAGTCGTATTCACGACTTACACGAGGTGATTGGAACGCAGCATAATAGTTATGGCGACGCGGCGGCGAAAAATTGTGAACAACAACCCCCCTCCCCCGTCTACCGATGTAACCAGTTGAGCCGAGTTAGGAGACAGTGCGAGAGAGCGAGTAGAAGGTGAAATTGGACCGCCGTTTTCCGATGTCACCATTCCAGCCCCCCCCCCCCGACCCTAAACTCGCTTTCTGGATCCGCCCCTGAAATAGAGAGCGATTGAGCACATTGAAAAGGCCAACGGAGTCGTGTTCGAGCTTGTGGTCGCGATAGAAAATAGTCAGTGTTGCATATTATCTATGTTGCCTATAGCAACGTCCGCTTTTGCATAACGCTCTGTCGCCTAGTGACGTTTCGTTGTTGATAACCCTGTTTTTTTGGTGTTGGGTGTCCACACACCAAAAAAAACATAACACCTATTCCTAAAATAAATAATAGCATAATTACAAAAGTTGACAGTTTTAATTTCCTGGGATTAATATTGGATACACATCTAAACTGGAAAAAACACTCTGAAAATGTATCAAACAAATGTTCCAGAATAATCGGTATACTAAATAGACTTAAACAAATTCTGCCAATGAGAATAAAAATAATATTATTTAATACATTATTAGTACCACACATAACTTACTGTCTAACAACATGGGGTACCACTCTCAAATAATTAATCAACTTCAGAAAAGGGCTGTACGCATAATAACTTTGAGTCATTTTGATACTCAAGCTGACCCGTTATTCAAAAAATTAAACTGACTAAAAGTGAATGTTATTTGAGCCCTTCAAGAATCACAATTTTACTATAAATTTACACATAACAAATTACCTGCTCACCTTCTACATTCGAAAATAGCTACAAATACCATGATTTATGGTCACAATACACGCAACCAACACACAATTCACATTTACGGTACAAATCATTAATTTGCAAAACTATATCTTAAATACAGTTTACCAAACACAATTAACAACACTTCCCTTAGTGTGATAGCTAAACTGTGTACACATAGTTTACATGTTTCTTAAACTACGCTAAGAACCATTTCATTCATAACTACAACAACACGTGCACAAACATTAACTGTTATGCCTGCGTGCACAAACATTAACTGTTATGCCTGCATAAAAAAAAAAAAAGGTTCGAGAAAAAAGTCAAATAATTATAGACCAGTTAGTTTAACATCGGTGATTTGTAAATTATTAGAAAGACTAATTAAAGATCACATGGTGGATTTTCTTGTTAAACATAACTTGATAAACCTATCTCAACATGGGTTTCTAAAAGCGAGGTCATGCTTAACAAATATGTTATGTTTTTTGGAAGATATCACTAAGTGGGTAGATGATGGATCACCAGTAGATATCATCTACTTAGATTTTCAAAAAGCTTTCGACAAAGTGCCACATCAGAGATTACTGCTTAAACTAAAAGCCCATGGCATAGGAAATGGTATAATTAACTGGATAGAAAAATGGCTGATTGACAGAAGACAACGAGTAGTTGTTGATGGGGAGGCTTCAAACTGGAAATCAGTTTTGAGTGGGGTTCCACAGGGATCAGTACTGGGACCTATATTATTCTTAATATATATAAACGATTTGGACGATGATATAGCTAGCAAGGTGTTGAAATTTGCAGATGATACAAAAGTGTTTAGAAGGATTAAAAGTGATGGAGATAGACAGCATTTACAAGATGATCTTGACAGGTTGATCAAATGGTCTGAAAAGTGGCAAATGTTGTTCAATTTTGGGAAATGTAAATGCCTTCACACAGGACATGGGAACGAATATGTAGAATATACAATGGGGGGAACTGTACTAAGTACTACTGTAAAAGAAAAAGACTTAGGGCTGACAATTAGTGCTGACATGAAGGTTTCAGAGCAGTGTGGAATTGCAGCTTCAAAGGGAAATCAAATCCTTGGATTGATTAGGCGAAATATAGCATATAAAGAAAAAGAACTAATAATACCGCTGTACAAAACAATAGTTAGGCCTCATTTAGAATATTGTATACAAGCGTGGAGGCCATACCGCAAGAAGGACATAGATATGCTAGAAAGAGTACAGAGGAGAGCGACTAAAATGATACCAAAACTGAGGGATCTTAGTTATGAAAAACGCCTAAAAGAATGTGGTTTAACAACACTAGAGACCAGGAGATTGAGAGGAGATCAAATAGAAGTGTTTAAAATATTGAATGGTTATGAAAATATTGATAGAAATATGTTTTTTTCAGTTAAGAAAGATAGAAAGACTAGAGGACATGAAGTTACATTAGTAAAGGAGCAGTGTAGATTAGACGTGAGAAAGTTCTCATTTTCACAAAGGACTGTGAATGAATGGAACAGATTATCTGATGATTGTGTGGGTGCTAGTAGTGTGAATATGTTTAAAAATAAAATCGACACATACCTCAGAAGGGCTGGATATATGTAGATAAAAGGGTTGGACTCTCGATAAGCCAAAGGGCTTCCTTGTCCACCTGCCATCTAGAGTTAATTCTCTGGATGGCAATCTTGTTAAATCTTGTTAAATCTTGTTAAATGTATACACGCAATCAACCACAGTGATGTCACCCACACCCAAACACCATAAAATACTTTTACTTGCTTACCTCACCACATTCTATGAACATACATCTTATAATAAAATAATCTATCTTGGTTTTTTCACTGACGATGTATCTTATTTTATGTTAGTGCTTATGTCTTACATAATATACAACATATTTTTTCTTTCAACAGAAACTGAACTGTAATTAAACTATGTGTGGCTCCCACGGTAGTGACTTCATTTCAAGTCTTAGTGGGAATCTCCTCATTGTACACCTTTTTATATTATAATATTATAATTTGTCATATTATTATTGGATGTACAGTCTGGATAAATAAATCCACTTCTGTTCTGTTGTGTTCTGTTGTGTTCTGTTCTGTTCTGTTGTGTTCTGTTCTGTTCTGTTCTGTTCTGTTGTGTTCTGTTGTGTTCTGTTCTGTTCTGTTCTGTTCTGTTCTGTTCTGTTCTGTTGTGTTCTGTTCTGTTCTGTTGTGTTCTGTTGTGTTCTGTTCTGTTCTGTTCTGTTCTGTTCTGTTCTGTTCTGTTCTGTTGTGTTCTGTTGTGTTCTGTTCTGTTCTGTTCTGTTCTGTTCTGTTCTGTTCTGTTCTGTTCTGTTCTGTTCTGTTCTGTTGCATAGCAACGTCCGCTGTTGCTCATGCTCTGTCGTCCAGCAACATCCGCTGTTACACATAGCTTCATCACCTAGCAACGTCTGCTGTTACACATAGCTGTGTCGCATAGCTACATCCAATATTGCAGATATCGTCAAATAGACGTGAGAAAAAACACCTTCTACAATATCGGCCTACATGCGTGATTTATATCATATACGTTACTGACAGATTATACTCAATTTTCAGTATATATCTCAAATGACTTATTTAAGAAATCTTTTTACAATTTGAAGTAAAAAGTTATCATATTCTAATGATAGGCGAGCCGAAGTGCCACGACAGGTTAAATTAAATATGCGACGAGACGACGGCGACACAGCCGGAGCGAGCCACTAGGACGCTACGGCGACGTGGCTGTGTTGGCAATGCCTGTCACAGCTGCGACGAACGACAATAACTAATGCCCGCGTGCTTTCTTTGTTGTTTCGTACTGAAGTCTGATGTCATTACTAGTTCCCTGTGACAGTTGGCGACACGTGTGAGATGGTCTGTGCCTAGAATACCCAGTAGACGTTGAAATACGGAGCGATTGATTCACTTTGCGTCAAACAGTGAACTACTGTTGCGTTCTCAAAACCAACAAACGCAGTACTTTAAAAAATCTCATTTGTATTCTTGTCACGGTGACTCACCAAACATTCAGTTATAAGCACGTAGCGCACCGTTGAATTCCCCCATTACGAAAACCGCAATACACATAATGATATATAAACCTACTATTATATAGTCAGCCAAATTGCCTCTCGGGCCATTATTTGACAAGAATAATTGTGTGGCATTACCCTTTGGAAAACCGTCTTCATGGCGGCGCAACAAAAACAATCACGAAATACAATTTCTCAAGCCCTCATTCTTCAAATGAGACCAGAATACCCGGGGAGCACTTGGGCTATGCACGTGACAGCCTGAATCGACATACAAATGGAAGGCTCTGTTAGAAGAACTTTGAACGTTTTGACATACATATAAACTTAAGAGCTGTATTACTTAAACAAGTTTGGTTTAATTCACATCGTGAAGTTTTTCAGCTGCCTAATTCCAACGTCGATTAGATGATACAGTTTACGTGTGTACTCATGGTAATTAGTTTAAGATACATTTACTCTTATCGGCTGGTAATGTTGAAAATGACAAGTTGAGGTGATGTTTATTTAAATATCATTACATTTTCTAACATGCACACACTGGACTTCCATCCATCAAAACCAAAATAAATAACTATTCTAAAACGTGTCTGAAGCATTAACTAGAGATGAAAGGGGCCGGCTAAAGACTATTTTGCTTTTTCTGTATGTGTCTGTGTGTGTGTGTGTGTGTGTGTGTGTGTGTGTGGTGCGTACGTGCGTGCGTGCGTGCTTATGTGCGTATGTGAGCATTCCGGACTGCGTTTGACTAACACAACATCGGTCAAAGCCAAAGTATAATGGTGCTTTCTAAGCGTAACTGCTGCCTGTAACATTCGACCTTTGTTTTTACGAGTCAATCTAAGTTGTAAGCAACGCACAAGCTGATTAGTGTGTGTAGCCACTACACATGGCTTGACTCGCATAGCAAATTGTGGGAACGTTTATCGTTGTATATTGTTATTTAGAGACGAGATAAATAACCTTCGCTGTAATTACACTTACTATTTTGATCCGCAACTGGCGTATGTGTCGCAATCTAACGACTCAATCGGTCCGATCGGAATCATCGGTCGATGAGTCTGCGCCAGCGGTGGACCTGTAGACATATAAATCAATCGACGGCAGAGGAGGAACATGTTTCCAAACGGCCGTCAGGACGTGACGTTGGGAATCTGCAATACATTTGGGGCAAGAATTTCATCAATATATAATATTATGCGAAGTTATGCCCAACATATCCACATGTGCGTCCACCATTTTGTAAGCACGACGGTCTTGTTGTTAGGTATAAGGTCACGTGACAGATAAGTGAATTATCGTGTTGTCTTTTGCAACTTAGCGGATAGGCGTACGTACGCACCTTCGTACGCACGCACGCACGCGCGCACACACACACAAGCACGTCCCCAATCGGCATGATGAACCATACGATAACTTAACTAGTAATTCACGTGTACGACACCGAAACGTAACGGTAAATATTTTGAGAAGACCGCTTATCATACAATGACGATTTAAGATCAAATAAAACGTACCTATTTGTAATAAATGTTCAATTATTACCCATACATTTAGGTATACAATGTTTAAGTGAACCTTCATACAGATATCGGCAGTCTTAAAGGGATATATTAGATTGGACATCAGAAAGAAAACGGTTTCCTAAAGATGGTAATAATACCTTCAAATTACCTGTTGATTGTGTAAACACAACTAATTAATATACGTTTAAGTAACATAGGCAACATGCAGGGGTGTAGCTAGTGGGGTGTGTACACGAATGAATTAAAACATCTGCCAACCTTGTTAAGATGTATTCTCGATGGAGCTGTATTTACTAGCAATGAAGCTCAATCCTATCCAACCCAATTCTAAAAAATGGAATCGAAATGTCGGTTTTTAGCCTTCAACATATGTTAGGGGGTCGAGTCGAAGATTCGCTTGATACAAATGCATTAGAACGCTTTTTTCGATGGGCTAAATTAAAGCGATCCCCACTTCGTTATCGCATGAAGTTTCAAGCATGACTCCATAAGTTAATCGCATGAACCATGTGTTGACCCGCAGGAACAATGTTCTCAGCGCTAGTCGGTGTAGTGTGGTCTAACATAATTATAATTTATCATGTTGTATGCATTGATATTGATAGCGATATTGACTTTGTACTTGCATTGTGTGTGTGTGTGTGTGTGTGTGTGTGTGTGTGTGTGTGTGTGTGTGTGTGTGTGTGTGTGTGTGTGTGTGTGTGTGTGTGTGTGTGTGTGTGTGTGTGTGTGTGTATGTATGCGTGTGTGTGGTGTGTGTGTGCGTCTTCGTGTGCGTCTGTGTGCGTCTGTGTGCGTCTGTGTGCGTCTATGTGCGTCTATGTGCGTGTGTGCTTCTGTGTGCGCGTCTATGTGCGTGTGTGTGTGTATGTGTGTGTGTGCGCGCGCGCGTGTGTGCGTTTGTGTGTGTGTGTTTGTGTGTGTGTGTGTGTGTGCATCTGGAAGTGTGTGCGTGCGTGCGTGTGTGTGTAGTTTAATGAAAATACAAACTTTACATATTTATTGTCGTAGTTACCACGCAAACGTCAACTCTTGTTTATTATTAATACACTCGTTAACTAATTTAAACAACTGGTTTGTCTTTGACAGGTCGGGATTCAGCAGCAGTATGATCTTGGGGTCTTTCTACGTGATAGATATCAACACTTTCTGAACAAGTCGTACCACGTACACGAGGTAAGGTTTCTACAGCAAAGCGTTCGTACAGTACCATCTACGCACAACGCGCAATCTGTAATCCATTTGACAATACAAAGTTGCTGTCTTATCTTAGCGTTGTAAGCATGCCTTCTGATTAGGCATTTATAATATGCGCTTCTTTCAAAAATACGATTGATTTGTTCAAGAAGCTGTCCCCAGCAATGTAACATTAACCCATCATCGACACTTGTATGTCTGGTGTGCGTGCCGGCTGGTCGTTAACCGGTCTGTAAATGTACTTCGACACAGCGGAGTACGTTAAATTACCGAATGGATACAACTGTTCATATATGGACAGTTTACTGTTCAGGCTAAAAGGGGCACTGTTAATTGTAAAAAAATCTGGTTTATTGAGCTGCTAAGCAAGAACTGTGAACGTTGTTTGCCGAGCATGGAAATAAATGAAATGCCACAGAAATGATATCCATTTTAATAAATGTTTGATATGAGCGGCTAGTAACTGTCACATTCCACCAGCTTTGTCAACCGAATGTGCCTTTTTAAGACTATGTCCTCTCAGTGGAAAAAAAAACTGTTATGAATGTTAGGGAGTTTAGAAGTAATTCGCGAAAAACATTTCTGCCTCGAATAGTGGTGTTTGTATGAAGCATTCAATTAAGTTACGTCTAATAACATTTTGATCCTAAACAAATGGCCCAAACAGCGTTTTTTGATTATTCGTTTGGGACATTTTGTGGGTCTCCCGTAAAATTATATTGTGGGGCCCTGGTCAACTGTTTCGTCTACACTGCCCTAAATTCTGCACTGATTTCCCCGTAAATACGACACTGAACTCCTATGCAAGAGTTACATAGGTCACATTCTGCAAAATCAGGTTGATTGTAACGAGCCGCGGTAACCACACGTTACGTCTCTGACGACGGTGTCGGACTAAGTCCAAGGGCACCCATGTTGTTTCTCCTTTAAAAAAACTGGTAACTGAAATGTCACGAGTCGTAGCGCAAACACGTCGAGATTATATTCCGATCAATAAATCGATCTTATTGCGCCATCCGCATTACTGTAGGTTACTGCGGTGGCGCGGTGAGCAACGCTAGCTCAGTGGGTTGGTGAACTCGGCTAGACAAGGCGGAAGGACTAGAGACAACATAGAACGTTAATGTGGTCGGACCCGTCGCGCGTTGTTTGTCGACTCTCTCTCTCTCTCTCTCTCTCTCTGTACTGCCCCCCCCCATGCCGGATTTAGGGCAGGGCTGTTATAGGGCAGCTGCACAGGGGCCTCCACAATATATTTTATGAGGGCCTCCACAAAACGTATTTTGGTCGTGGCCCCCTTTTCCTCCTCTTAGCTGTATCATGCACTTTTCAGTTGTATGTCACTTCTTCAGAAGCAAACTGTTCGGGGGTGCGTTTTTAGACTGCCTGCCTTATAACTGCCAACTATACCCTCTTGAAACTACAATCTGCACCACTCTTGCGGCTCCCAAAACATCAAAAGGTTTCTAGTTCGCACCCATCGCACACAAAGCCTATGGGTCTGTATATGATGCTAATCTGTGTTCTAAATGCGTACCTTGCAGAAAAAGTCTAGTTTTTTTGGTGAAAACTGTACTAGGGTTGTGCTCGGCAGAAACCGAGTAGACCAGTATACGTAATGGTGAAAATCGCTGCTGCGCGTGGACGTAAGCGTCTTCGAATTCAACCGTGGTGACATCATCACGTGATGTTCTTCGTTTGTTTCTACCAAGGACCCTCTATTTGGACAGGAGACGTCACTGAGCGAGAAAATGGCAGTCTACACTGAAGGTTTTTGTCCGCCATTCGGGAGGCAAGCGCAAGCGCCCGCGTACCGCAGCGCACCATGTTAGCGTATTTGTTCAGTTACCTCATTTCATCAGTTGCAATTATATATTGAACCAACTGAATTTCGTCGTATTTTATCAAAATAATCATTAGGCTGTACCACTTCTTATATAATTAAAATATTGAGGTTATCATTGAAAATGCTGAGCAATGCTAATGCAAAGAACTGCATTTTCTGCACGCGTATGGTCTGGCTTCGCGCAACTCCAGAATGGCGCACGAATTGCTTATGTAGTTTCCTCGAACAATGTAGATAGCGCGCGCTGCACGGTCTTTGATTTCTACCAGGACAACCAGTTGGACGTCCATTGTCAACGTGGGTAGACGTGCGTCTTATAATAATAATAATAATAATAAGATAAATTCTAATGCGCCGTATTCCTTGGAAACCAAGCTCAGAGGCGCATCAAAACAAAAGGATTGGTCAATCTCAAAATCCATAAGCAGTATTCCAGTTGTTAACAGATGGGTCAAGGCGCCGTTAGAGAGCTACGGTGGATAAGCAAGGTTGTAAAGATAAGTTTTTAAATGACGACGGAATTTTTTTTTTTTACTGATCTAACACTAAGAGGGAGCATATTCCAAAGAGTTGGTGCATCAACAGAAAAAAACCCTGGTTCCAATGTTAGTGTTGACTCTAGGAACAAAAAGTAGGTGAGAACTAGACGATCGAAGCTGGATAGGTTTTCTTATAGGAGTAAGCAATGAATGCAAATAAGATGGTTGCTTACTGGACAGTGCCTGGTATGTAATGGTACAGATCTTAAATATTATACGATATCGTACAGGAAGCCAATGCAAAGACTTCAAAAGTGGTACAGATCGAGAAAACGAGGAGATCTGGTAATTACTCTTGCTAGACAATTTTTGAAATGCTGAAGTTTAGTTATATCCTTGCTAGCGATATTATAAAGGAGGGAATTGCAGTAGTCAAGTCTGCTGCTAACAAGCGCTGTTGCAATAGTTTTAGCAACAGAAAATGACATATACCGGCGAATACGGCGAAGATCACGAATACGATACAAACAGCAGCGACATGTTTGAGATATGAGTTGTCGGAAATTGAAGTTACTATCAAAATCACTCCTAGATTCCGCACCAAGGTTGCTGGCGTGATATACTGATTCAAAATACGCGTAGAAAAAAAACAATCCAGTTTACTACTCTGCATTGGAGTACCAATAATGATCAATTCAGTTTTATTTGCATTTAATTTCAACTTGCTGTCAGTCATCCAGTGGAATATATCTTGAAGGCAATCACTAAATTAGGTAAGGGAGCGCTTTGTATCCGGGGTAGCCAACGAAATGTAGATCTGAGTATCACCGGCATAAAGATGGTGATCCAAGTTATGTCTTTGTATAACAGAGCTTAGTGGCGTGGTGTAAAGAATAAAAAGCAAAGGCCCAAGAACAGAATCCTGGGGAACACCAAATAAAGCCGGCAGTGCAGCTGAAAAGCAGTTCCCAATCTTTTTGTTTGGTATCTATCAGTTAGATATGAAGAAAACCAGCTTAGAGCTGTGCCAGATATGCCGTACCACTTTAATAAGCGTTCAATGAGAATGCTGTGATCAATCGTGTCAAAAACGGCAGAGAGATCTAATAAGGTAAATGCAGTCACATTACCATTATTAATGTTCAAGTTAATGTCATTATGAACCTTTAAGAGGGCAGTCTATGTTGAATGGAACTGTCTATATGCTGATTATGACACATTAGTTAAGACATTTAGGCTAATGTGAGACCTTAGACGACTGGCTCCGGTCAGTGGACATGACGACTTCGAGATGTGATATGAATAACACCACGACCAACAGGAAGAACTGTTTACAAACTTGTTCGACGTTCAAGCCGACGAAGCTGTGCCAACTCGGGAATGTGACATTGTTCATTACTAAATAATGTTAAACATCATATTAAGATGATGGAAAGTTTGGATCGCTGTAATTTATTTCAGGTACCCATGGTTTGGAGGAGATGTTTCTGTTAAGCATTTGGCATATCACAGCACCTGATGTTTAGGAGGTTGCATGCCCGGCTTGCAGATTCTTTCCATGATTTACCTGTCATCTTTAATTGTCAGTCATTTTGTCAGTTCGGGAAAAGGAAAATGATTGCCTGATTAACTATGTAGTATTAACTATGCAGTATTAACTATGCAGTATTAACTATGTAGTATTAACTATGCAGTATTAACTATGCAGTATTAACTATGCAGTATTAACTATGCAGTATTAACTATGTAGTATTAACTATGCAGTATTAACTATGCAGTATTAACTATGTAGTATTAACTATGCAGTATTAACTATGCAGTATTAACTATGCAGTATTAACTATGCAGTATTAACTATGTAGTATTAACTATGCAGTATTAACTATGCAGTATTAACTATGCAGTATTAACTATGCAGTATTAACTATGCAGTATTAACTATGCAGTATTAACTATGCAGTATTAACTATGCAGTATTAACTATGCAGTATTAACTATGCAGTATTAACTATGCAGTATTAACTATGCAGTATGGTGTTTTTTATGTACCGATAACAGATAGACTAGAAGACCAACATGTGTTGTAAGCCTACTGTTTGTTTAACACTTGTAACAGTTTGCACTTGCTTTGCGGTTCAAGGATGGGTAGACAAACAAATTAACGAAACTAGGTACATATTTCAAGGGTCTTTTCGGAGACTAAGTTAATTTATATTACAAAGTCTAACCTGTGATGCCACTGAGTCCACTCTAGCGTTTACCCGTTCTCATGTATTATTTATTCGTTATGCTCATGAAAAACCCTGTTACACATGCATGTCATTAGCATCGAAATGTGGTGAATATTCATGGCGCTTTCACGCTTAGTACAAGACGCGTTTATGCCATCGCAAACACTATTTTGGCCATATATTATTGAAAAAATAAAACCAAAAAAGAGCATGGCATCCGTTATCCAAAGACAAAAAGAACAGTTATTTGAAAAATAAAACGTAGGTTACTAAGACGAGAAAATCGCATGGAGAATCATGTCAGCCATCACATGACCAGAATAGTGTGAGTGAGTGAGTGAGTGAGTAAGTAAGCAAGTAAGTAAATACGTCGTTGTTATAGATCTACGTGCGAAGCGTAAACACGGACCGAGCCCTGTCGAGCGCCTACTGCGTGCTGGCCGGCCTCTTCCCACGCACAGACGGACACACGGGCGGGGTGACGTGGCAGCCGGTGCCTGTTCACACGACGTCGTTACAAGAGGACCACGTGAGTGCACCACCATCACCGGCAGCAGGTCTGCTGCTAATCCCTCATACTACTTAACTGCATCAAACTTAGGGACTATATTGCAATTTAACTTGTATCAAAATAAATTGCAAAACAGTCCCCTGAACAGCAACTGACATGACACTAGACGAGACAGGTAACGTCGATAATGATTCTTTTCTCCTTGCCGTTTGTTGAAAATACACACTGCCTCACAATAGGAGTGAAAGTTGACAACGACATTGAAACAAATTCTGATATGATGTTTCGTTGCTTCAAGTTCCAGGATGAAGCTCTTTTCACGAAATTAATTCGCACAAGGAATGTGATATATTACGTATCAGCAGCTGTTAAAGTTGTCGTGAAAAACAAGGTAGCTAAGTCATGTTAATAGATTACGATATTTGGCGTAAATAAGTTGCCATTCTGTGTTTAATTTATCACCTAAGAGTCAATTTACTTTGAAACCGCCTAGCCAATTTACGTTTTAGAAAAATACAAAAGGCGTTGTCGGTTTTGCTCTCCGGTTATAATTATGTTGACCAGGCAAACATGGTCCACGTCGGATACTCCCGCATGCACATAAACTTTACAAACAGTGGTGGATATTTGTATAGCAATAATTTTCGCGCATTAATTGCAGCGTGGTTGAATGCTTCAGAGAAGTCGAGATGGTGTTCGATTGAACAAGTCTGCCAGGGAGTAAAGTGTAAAGCGCTTTGAGCAGTTCTAAGGACTGGCTACTCCGCTGTATAACAATTTATGGCACTTGTGTAGAATCCGGACCCACCTCGATTACGCCGTTATAATTTGACTTTTGCTTAACTTTAATATCTCAGTGCGTTACTTCCATTATTCAACATTATCCTAGGCATAATTACGTATACGAATATTGCGTCTTAGCGCACTTTTGAGGCGTAAATAGCGCCCCGGTTTGCATCAACATAGGCCGCTATATCGCTCATTTTACGAGCGCGATGCGGTAACGCACGACCGTAGCGATGCCTGGGATGCTGTTGAATGATGGAACTAACGCTCTGAGATATCAAATTTAGGCAAAACCCAAGTTACAACGACGAAATAGAGGTGGGTCCGGATTCTACAGAAGTGCCCAATTTACCTTTTATATGCAATGAAACCGTTGTGTTGTGCTTTAGTTGCTATGCGACATATGTTTTGATTCCAGCTACTCGCCTCTGCAGACCCGCTGTGTGTCGCTTCGGACGATGTTAACGAGAAGGAACAACAGCTCCGACTGCTCGAGAACTATCAGGTGGGCTTCGGTGTCATTCCAAGAAACTGTTACTCTTCCATCCCGGTATAACTGTGTTGTTCACGCTAACAAGGTTTTGAATAAAGCACACTGTTTTGTGCGAACGCAAATGTTTAAATTGTTTTTGTAATTGTGTTTTTTTTGTGTGAAAATGCTCACCGAATAATGTCACGACATTTAAATGAAGATACATATGAATGTCAATGCAAGTTTGGTCTGTTACTATGTCTAAAGGATGCACAACGCAGCGGTACCGTATGCGAACCGACCGCGCTAGTACCGTGCGGAATACCTTCAAGCCCTCGCTGCGCTTGTTTGTTGTGAATACATTGATTTGAAGGATTTTGTGATTTTGTTACACTAGTATCATGTCCGGTGCGGAGTACGAAAAACAACAACCAATACTGTCTAAAACAGCACAAATGTACACCAAGTCACCCTTTGTTTGTAGTAGAAGCTTCCGCCCATCATTAGGGTGTATCTTTAAGAGTTATTCTTATCTACTGTTTAGGACGGTATAAATGTACACACTTGTTGCTTTACGACAGGACCTGCTAGAGACCCTACGGAACTACACAGGGTTGACAGATGACGTAGACATAGTTGACGTCATGGCAGATACACTCTATTGCGAGGCGAGTACTCAAAGTCGTAATGTCGCACGTATCGCGTACAATATTCCACTAGTGTGCGCCTGGAATAGACGAGTTTTTTTTATATGTGCTCGCAGTTAATTTCTCATGTTTTTCTCCTATATTTGTTACGCAGAAAGGTCTTTCTTGTGTGATATCTAGAAATAACGTATTGCTCTGCACGTAGCGACAGTTTTATTGACTAGTTCGTCTTGGGGGTCCTTATGACCTCGTCTTCTATTGCTTATTCGTCGGATTATGAATACTGCTAAATTTCACTGAGACAGACATGAAATAATAATAACATGAACTCACGCAAATACTTTATGTAATAAAGTATACATCAACCCAATATGTAGACCTATACTATTAGTAATGTTGTACTTCTACTTATTCATAGTATATAAAGCATATTTTCTCATTCTCGTTTATCTTCATGTGTCGTTCACTATAACTTTCAGTGTTTTAATATGTCGTTTGCGCGACTGTAGCAAGCTTATTTTAGACATTTTTAATAAAAATCAAACTTGCCACAAATGCTAATAAACACAGTACTAATTACAATTATAGTCAGTACCTACCACACACACACGCGCGCACAAACTCACACACACGCACACACACACATCTTAAGCGACAAAAGATCTTTGTTTGTGCAGGCGCGGCAGAACATGACACTGACGACGTGGGCTAAAGGCGCGCTGACCGTGCTGAGAGACAAGGTTCTGCCGGAGAAGCTCTCTCACCGCTACCACAGCGCCGCCCAGAGGAGACAGGCCGGAGGTGTGGTGTGTGTGTCCGTGTGAAAGAGGGAGAGTGTGTGTGTGTGTGTGTGTGTGTGTGTGTGTGTGTGTGTGTGTGTGTGTGTGTGTGTGTGTGTGTGTGTGTGTGTGTGTGTGTGTGTGTGTGTGCGTGCGTGAGTGTGTGTGCGCGCGCATGTTTTCGTTACTATTGTCACGTTGTGTTGCAATATATGCTCATTGTTGATCTTTATAGGATATACTGCCAATACCAACTTCCAATTTCAATATATACAGTAAGTGATTGCAAACATCGAAAATAAATCTGTACTGAAATGATTGACGTTGGCAATAATAATAATTGAATGAAATACCATTTGACAAGAACACAGTAAAACGAAATCAGCACCGGCACACTGTTTTTGGGCAGGCGCTCTGCTGCTGAAGATGATCCAAGACATGAGCCTCAGCGCGGCCGGCCAGCTCAACGGCAGGAGGATGTTCATGTACTCGGCGGTAAGAACTCGCTCAACCAGTACGGACATGATGTTATTGATGACGATGATGGTAATGAATAGTAATGCTGCGTTCCAATGGACTAGTTTGTATCGTAAACACGACTTGGTGGTGGTGGTGGTGACGATGGTATTGATGATGGTGATGATTGAGTGGGGTACCACAGGGATCAGTACTAGGACCTATATTATTCTTAATATATATCAACGATTTGGATGATGAAATAACAAGCAAGGTGTTGAAATTTGCGGAAGATACAAAAGTGTTTAGAAGGATTAAAAGTTATGGAGATAGACAGCATTTACAAGATGATCTTGACAGGTTGATCAAATGGTCTGAAAAGTGGCAAATGCTGTTCAATTTTGGGAAATGTAAATGCCTCCACATAGGACATGGGAACGAAGAGGTAGAATATACAATGGGGGGTACTGTACTAAGTACTACTGTAAAAGAAAAGGACTTAGAGTTAACCATTAGTGCTGATATGAAGGTTTCAGAGCAGTGCGGAATTGCAGCTTCAAAGGGAAATCAAATCCTTCGATTAATTAGGCGAAACATAACGTATAAGGAAAAAGAGCTAATAATACCGCTGTACAAAACAGTAGTGAGGCCTCATTTGGAATATTGTATTCAAGCGTGGAGGTTTTTTCTCAGTTAAGAAAGATAGAAGGACTAGAGGACATGAAGTTACATTAGCAAAGGAGCAGTGTAGATTAGATATAAGAAATTTCTCATTTTCACAAAGGACTGTAAATGAATGGAACAGATTATCTGCTGATTGTGTGGGTGCTAGTAGCGTGAATATGTTTAAAAATAAAATCGACACATACCTCAGAAGGGCGGGATATACATAGATAAAAGGATCGGACTCTCGATAAGCCAAAGGGCTTCCTTGTCCACCTGCCACCTAGAGTTAATTCTCTGGGTGGCAATCTCTATATTCCGCAACTACTTAGCTACAAAGGTGAACATTCGTTATTTTCACTTGACCCTGCAGCATGATACTAACGTGATGGCGCTGCTGGCGACCATGAACCTCTTCTCCGGTCGTCCCATGCCTTACTCCGCCGCCGTCATCGTCGAGTTGCACAGCGTCAACGACACGCATCACGTCAACGTCTGGCTGCGCAATGCATCACGGGACGGACTGCACCAACTCACCTTACCGGGTCTGTTTGATAGCAGCATTCATTGTGTCCTTTGTTACAGAGGATGATAAGGAAATATAATTAAACAGGGCTCGACGAAGGAAGTAGCCTATCTTGTTCTCGTCTCACAAGGCTGGTTACCCTTGGGCATGGAAGAATGAAACGCTAAACAAATTACATAGGGGTCAGTGGCGCAGCAAGGGTTGTGGGGTAAAACCACATTAATGATTCGTCCGACATTACCCAGTTAAAGAGTGCCCATGAAAATATCGTTTTGGTGTGGTGATGTGTGAATTTTTTTCGAGCACTTTGACATGGGACATGTTGGTCCAGTGAATACTGAATGTACTACTGCATTAGATCGTTCACGAGGTAGTAATAAATATACGCTAGTCGCTCGCGTATTCGCACAGTGGCTATTTTGCAGAACCCAATATTTCAAAATCCGTCACCAGATTGGGACAAAATTTAGGGGTATCAGGTTTGGGTGGATTTTTCTGAAAAACGAGGTATGAGAAATTCACGAATTTTCCACAGCACTTGTGTCAATGGAGGTTAAATATACTGTGAAATTTTCAAGAAAATATTTAGCCAAATTTTGCAAGAAATGAAGGAAACGTTATAATGGCCGCCTATGTAAAATATAATGTAGTCTTATCCCTTTTCGGAATCCGGGTGCAAAACATAGTCTGGCGCGCCCCCTAACACATATTTTAGGCATACATGTTCCTTCTCCGAGCAAATTGGACCGGCCGATCATGCTACCTGTTGATAATTACCTTCACGTGATGGTGTATACAATAACGTTTGTTTTATGTAGTACATTTAGCCCCCGTGTTGCAAAACACTATGAACGCCAAAAGTAATGTTAATTTTTATTCGATATGAAATGTGAACTCTTCATGGTAAAATCAACAATGAATCGCACGCAAACAATTTATATGAACACAATTTTACAAACAAAAACAAGTATGCGCACCGAACGAAAACTTCACACCAAGAGTGCTTTTGACGCTTTGATTGCCGTAAACTGACGAATTACTTACTCAAGGTGCATTTATTCTACAGTATTCTCTTTATGCCGAGGAGGGCAGTCACAAGGGCGATCTGTTTACTTTTTTGCAGATCTTCTTCTCTTCCCTTTGCTCCTTTGCAGGGTGGGATCCACGTCTCTCAGCAGCTTCTTCTGCTTTTCTTGTTATTTCCCTCCATCTCTGTCTGTTGTCCTCAATGACCTTCAATTATGTTCACATCTACCTTCCTAAGGGCCCGTTTCATGGTCTCTTTCCATCTCAGTTTTGGTCTTCGTCGTTTGCCACCCTCTTCTGCATTCCATGCTCTTTTTGACAGTCTGTCTTCGCCAATTCTTTGCACGTGTCCTGCCCATCTCATTCTGTTTCCGACTACTTTCGTCTTTAGGTATTTTTGATGCCAATCTCTTCTCTTAGTTCCATTATCTTCCTTCTATCTTCTCGCGTTACTCAACATATATTATATGGGCCCAATTGTAGATGCTTCCAGGTACGTAAGGATTAACACCAACTTACTGAACGTCTTGCAGGTTGCGAAGCCAACTGTCCGCTGCCACGGTTCATTGAGTTGACAGAGGACACGGTACTTCCCGGAGTGACCACTTGTAGCATCCTCAACCTCTTCCCCGTCCGGCAGCGTGAGTCGCCACACTACATTTAGACACGTATCCTCTGCTGCCCAAACAAAACTTGTAATCACATTATCAAAAGCCTTTTCAGAGTTAGCATAGAGGGTCTAAGTTTCCAACGTCGTCGTCATCTAAGGCATATATATATCGACTTTGGTTGACGTGATTATACTCAATGTGTAGACATTTTAATTATGTGATATATAGCGCCTGAGCGCACGACCATATCAAACAGTAATCACTAGGCGTTATAGTTATTCCATGCGTACGTGACGAATTAGGGTAGAAATGCAATTTAGAACGCATTTGGACTATTGATTGTACCGCGACACAACCTTGAGCAATATAGCCGTCGCTCGTTCTCGTGCGCAGGAACAACCCTCTGGAATGCGTTGCCGGAAGATCTACGACTGATACAGTGCATGGACACATTTAAAGCACGTCTTAAAACACACTACTACTAATTGTTAGTCGTCATAATTGTATACTTCAGTCGTCATACCCCATATTTATTTGATTTGAAATTTTAATTGAAACTAATAATGTGTTATTGTAGTTATTTATTAATTAACTAATATATATTTATAATATATTTATCTCGCAATTTACTATACAGTTGTTTTATATATATATATATATATATATATACATATATGTATTTACTGTTTTACTACTGATGATACATAATATAATTTACATCAATGTCATCTTTGATTTAGTTTCTCTAGTTCAGTTTTGTATAACAAATCCTTAGCTATACGTATTTATATGTTTTACTTGTATTATTATTATATTTATTTCTTATAATTTCTAACGACTATTGTCAAAACTACTGAACTTTGGAATTTAGTGTCTAAATAAAGTTATTATTATTTATCTTGAGGTATTTTTACGAAAAACATATAGGTTAAAATTATTTTAATGTAACGGGGAGAAAATGCGTTTGTCCATGGTAACCTTAATAGTTTAAGGACCAGCCACCAACAAGTTACATTAACTATTTAATACTTCCCTGTTCCAGTGGCCACCGTCCTTGCTATATCGCTGTCCACCGGTTTCGTCACTCTTCTGTGTCTGTTCGCCGTGACGTCATGCTGTTGCCCCAGACGACGACTACTTCCGCCCAAGAGATACCGGAAGATGTTCAGCGAAGTAATTCCTGAGCAAGTGCCAATGATCGGCTCGCTGGGCTCTGACTGTGACGACTAGACTGAGTACTTGAGTTTGAAAGAAAACTAGACTCAATTATTTTTGAGAGTTTGAATCTCAATCTATCAGTGAGGTGTGCTCAACGGCGACGCGGAGCCACGTGGTTTGTGACGTAAGTCGCAGGACATCGCATGTCTTGTTGCTCAAGGAAATTTGACTCATTGTGTTTAAATGTGCACAGGACACGGACATGAATCTCAACCTTTCGATGCCATACGAGATAAACCCGGTTATTGCATCAATAATGTGTGCGATAAAGGTAGCAAAATAGCCATCCTAAGCCCTAGATGTAGTACGGGGAAGGATGCAGGGACGTGTCCTGTATTTGTTCGAACTGTGTAACGTCATTGATTGAGTGTGTACAGTGGAACGTCATTGTTGACGTCACTCTCTGAACTGGGTATAGCTGACTTGAATGGCGAAGTAATCGTATTGCAGAGACTACTTTCCTACACCTCTTTTACAGAAATAAGTTGGGACTATCCGCGAGCTGGCTGTGTTACCGAGGTGACCGTCAGGCGAGGTTCGAAGGTACTTTTGATAGTCACTTAACATTGTCTAAGACTGCCTTTGGTGGCTTCTGATTTGTCTACTTTTTTCCTTGGTTCCTTGTGCGATGGAGGCGACATCACTTTTTTGTTTTGCCCTTTCAATTAATCATCTTCATGTATTGCGTTCTTCTGTTACTCTCGCCCACTCTTGGCTTTTCTCGCGTGTCCTTTCGAGATCCAATCAACACTATCTCCTCTCAATCTTAATTTAATTTCGATCTTCCTCTTCTCCTTATATCACCCTGTCTGTCAGTCACTCCTAATTCATTACGTAAAGTGTCTTCCAATTATAGCATGTTATAATTAATTCGGAAATTAGTTGGTGCGCATCAGTTATTAGGTTCGGAAAAGTATATTCAAGATTTGATTTACAACCTTGTCGCATTTCATGTATATGCACTCGAACTCGGAGTCGACAGTAAAGTGTGACAAATATTGAAATATACTGCAGTGCCTTAATTGAACTTACAGAAGGATGGGTGCAGCTTGGTGTGCGAGCTAGTTAGTTTCCGCGAGACAAGCATTTTGTACTGTTCAGAAACCACTGTCCGTAGTTCATTACCAGATGGCGCCACCAGCATTGACGTCACTTGGTTCAACTAACCCAGATGGACGCCATTGTTGCGAGATAATTGAACGTTACATATCTTTGTATAATGTTAACCTTCTCTAATACTGTTTCTTTTGTGATGCATGAATTGTTAACACAAATGGTGGAACTTCACTTAATAAATAACTGTATTTTGTGTAAAGACATCTTTTAACTTTAATGTGGCGGCATAAGCCACCCACTGTCGCATTCAGTATACAGTGTTGTAACATATTTATGACGTACTAATGAAATTGGCAAATGAAATATAATGATGCACTACCTGTGAAATACCACAATATCGATAAATACAATACAACACAATCTGCTTCGTTAACAGTAAGTACCTCCAGACTCCTAGCACTGATAGAGTTGGGTACATATGAACATCTTGCTATTTGATATACGTATGTTACGTGCTACCGTAACGTAAGAACAACTACAATGAATATATATGACAAGTGCGACGTTATGAACTGCATTGTTTGTGTGTTTGTTTACTTTTGCTACAACCTATGCTAGCACAATTTTGTTACATGCGTACATACGTCAATCTGCCTTAAATATGTTAAGTTACAAAGTGCCACGTTTAATGTGACTGCTACCTGTCGCTTTTTGATAATACATTACACTATAAACTAATATCTTTCGTCAGGTGTTGCGGTTTGCATATTAAGTCATGTTGAATTAATTTGCAAAGTGATTCCTAAGCTAACAGACATGCGCAGTTAAATTACTTGTAAATCATGTTACAACCTTCATGCAATGGTAGCCTTTCAATCGTTACTTTCAGTACACGCATCTGGCTTCCCCGGAAACGTAATAGCAGTGGCCAACTATTGCGCTCTTTCATTGTGTAACTGATGCTGTATAAAACTGTCATTTATGTGGAATTATTCGTGGCCCAGCACTTATGGACAACACTCAATCTGGAGAATACAGCGGGCAGCACGGTTTGTTTTTCTTTCTACGTTTTCTCATTGTGAACTATTTTACAAAACTGACCAGCGAAAACTGCCCACGACCTCGCGGTTCAGACCAACCCGTTCCTTGGGCAGCGACAGCCCATAGGGTATTAGCGGCCCTCACAGCACATGTGCAGCTGTCAGAAAGTGGACACGTGTCACGCGACTGTCTGGAGGCGCCCTCTGGTGATCTCGGCGGGGTTGGAGAGTTTGCGGCGGCTGACGAGACAGTTGATGGGCGCCTCGGCGTCGAATTCTTGCACCAGGTACAGTGTCTTAGAGAACGATCTTGTCCTTCTGCCGTGAACACAACGATCACCGTGGTGCATTAGTGTATATGTCAGTAGTATGTAATAGGTAACTCAATACACGGTCTATTTGATGCATGTTATCGTAGTCGATCCGAGACATTTCACGTGTTATTGAATTTGCACAAGACCAAGTTTGCTTAGTCCCCGCAACGGACCGCAGTCATTACTAACCAGATGCGGCGTTGTGTAGAACCTAGGCCCGGTGAAACTGGACGCATTTGTTGTTATTTAAAGCTATCTTTTTAATTGATCAGTACTTATTTAAATGAATTGGTATAAATTTGTTTTGTAAGTTGACATTTATTTTTCATGCCATCACAAGGAACTTAGCTTGTGCCGTCACTTACTGGATGATTAACTGTTACCAGAATGTGAACGCCTGACGAGAAGTCGGTGCCCTGTAATCCGCTGTGTGTCGTGCATGTCTTACCTGCACATGTAGTAGAGACCGAGTAACATAGATACACACGCGAAGCCGCCAATCACCCCCATCGCAATATAGAATGTGATATCTGGAAAGAAGATCCGTCAAATTAACAAATGAAAACTAATTTGCCAGAATTAAAATGTAAAGTGCTATGTCTCATAGGAGTCTACATTACTTCATCGGTGCCCGCATTGCGACAACTTTGAGTAATGTTGCAGTGAAGTCGTGCTAGAGTACCGTACCATATATCCGGGACCAGCCCTTTTGCATGGAATCATAGAAAATGTTTAAGAAACGAGTTTTAAGGAGAGTCTTGAAACTAGTTTGAATGACAATATGATGACCTACCTTCAGAGGGAGCGTGCTTGCCCTCTCTGCCGGTGTCCGGCATGCCAGTGGTGTAGACGTCGACAAGGAACGCTGCCCATGCATCTTCCACTGCATTGCCACCAGGGATACCAGCGGAACCGGAAGTATGAATCTTCACGTCGCTTCCGCCGGAAGAGGAAGTGCTTATCCTGGTGATCGCCGTCGTGTCACTGACGGCGTCTGCAGGAAGATGCAGCAGACGGTTTGTTTTAATTTTATTTATTTGGCTAATGGTAGAAGGAGCACAACAGAATTGTAGTAAGACATCTACGGTCGGGTGAACTGGAGTGGCGTGATTGTCTACGCCTGCAGCAGACACGGCAACTGACGATCGTTATAATGATGATCATTAATTAAGATGACGATGATTTTGCTGATGGTGGTGATGATAATAATAATGATGGTGGTGGTGTTTGTGGTGATGATAATGAGAGTGATGATGAGAGTGATGACGATGACGACGACGATCATGATGGATATATCCGTGATACTATCAACAACTGCCACCACATGAATAGGTACATTGGTAAGTAAGTGGTCGATGAGTGAATGGACGGATGGATGGACGAACGGATGGACGGATGGATGGATGGACAAACAGACAAAATGGCTCTTAAGATAACATCTTACATTGTTCTTTTCCCCTCGGCCTCAGAGCGTGACTGTCGGGCACGTAGCCGAGAGGGCCTTGGTGGGCGAAAGTGACGACAGAGAGCAGCTCTACCAGGAACATACACACCGCTACAGAGGCCCAGTGAGACATCCTCTTACGCTTGGCTAGATCACGTGTATGTTCAGACGCGGCTGTCTTTCCTAGAATAACATAAACTACTTTACTGCAAAGAAAGTTATATACGTTATATTTAGATATCATCAATTGCCAAACACCTATCATACCGATGTTTGATTTTTGGTCAAATTTTATTATTTATACACACAGTACGTTCCAACATAAGTATATCGATTCTAACATATTATGTATTAAGTGTTGTTTATGTATCACAACAATATGTAACTTTGTTTGATTTTACATGAAAATAACACATCACCGGTCAGTGTTTTCAATCTGACAAGAATGTTTTGAATCGAGTTTGAAAACACTGTCGAGTATTTTGAACGTCCTACACTAATATGTCTTTCCAAACACACACAACAATATAACGTAGTTAGAAATGCATTTGTTAGAACAACAACTGTTGACTCATTATCGTTAATGTTTATGATACCCACCGTAAAGCCGAGTTACTAGTTCCGATGCATTTCAAACAGACGAAGCAAGATGGCTGCCACGGGGACAAATGGAAGAGGACGCCGCCAGAGCCAACTGGCGAACGCCGCTCCTACTACGAGTAGGCTTCGTCACATTACTTCACTCGCTCATTGTGTATGGATTATCATCTCCAAACATTCATGGACAACAAAAGCAAACACAGACTTAGTGCCCGCATGCTAATGGTAATTCCTGGTGGATTAAACCAGCATCAACATAAGACGCGATTATGTTCGTTGAACAGACAATATGAACATATTCAACTGTATGAATGACTTTTGCCCCAAAAATAACTAGTTCAAGTTTTTGTATTTATCAACTTGGTAGTTGTTAGTGGCGACAGGACAAAGGTTAAATTCTTATTAATCACACGGTAAGTTTTCTCGGTAAACACTCGAATTAAACAAACACTTGTTTCGGGAATGAAACGACGCAGATTGGCCAGTCAACGAGTATGCACATCTTTATATCACATGCTGGCATACAACACAAAGCCGAAATAGAATATTTATGATCGCTTTTCACACATTCGCATTTACCATTCGAAAAGCACTTCACACTATTGCATACATATAAATCGTTTATACATTTAGCATACAATATTACACAATTTAAGCAGAATAACACAACGTCTAATAATTGGCTATTTTTAGAACGTAACTACAATTTCGTGAAGAAATGTTCCCGATTTTCACCATGCTGTACAAAATATGTATCGTAGTGAAATGTCTCAACAGCTTTCGTACGGTTTTTCTAGAATCACAGTAGTGTAAGAAGAAAGTGTGTAAGACGAACGTGTATTAGCTTTGCACGTTAGGGCCAAGTCCATAACATGTGTGTATTTTATACTACGCTATTGAGAGAGTCGGGGTATTTTATCAAGTAAGCTACGTTTCACTTATATATATATATATACAAATCTTATATAAATGTGTCTACGCTATCAGGGATAATAATTAATAATTGACCTGTTAATATTCAAGATTCAGGTATTTCGTGCAATGGCGATTTAAAAAAATCCTAATTGCGAAACGATGTTAGCTTCCTTGGGTGTAAGTCTTGTTAACTTCCTGGGATGTTAGCAACACTCTTAGATGAGACAGCAACAAAGAACAATGACCAATCGTTGCAATTTTTGTTGCGTGGAACAACCCTCGTTCATGAAAATCACCACAATCTCGGTAGAGCTAAACATTGGTGGTTCCAACAAATCTTTTTCAAATTTTTTTGCCTCTTACTGGTCTTGAGTGTATTGTGTTTAGAAGCAATTAGCTTAATTGCTTCTAAACAGCTTAATACTAATTGCACCGCTTCACCTTTTATTATAATCAACAGAACAAAGACATGCAACTAATGCCGACAACCGACGCAATGTGTTTACTTGATCAACTAAAAAAACATACGCTATTGAGACATGGATACACTTTACATCAGCCCTTGGCTTCAGATGCTTCAGACCGGTGTTGTGTCAGTCTCGGGCAGGTACGGTGTGATGTCAGACGAGCCACGTTATATAAGGGTTGCTCAAAACTCACGTGCCTCTGGAGAGTGACAGTCGTGCTGCGGAAAGCCCGTAGCTTCGTCGGTGGCTTAGTCTAGAGGCGCTTCAGCGTTACTTCTACGTTGGTTTTATTTTAAATACACAGTGCGCGCTTGTGTCATCCAGATCGTTGATAAATATTCACACACGCACGCACGCACACACGCAAGCAAGCACGTACACTCTCTCACACACACGCACAAACAAACACACACGCGCGCGCGTTTAAGCCTGGTTGCGAGTGTGGGCCAGCAATGAATCTGACTTTCAAATTCCTCCTGAAAGCTGCTCTTGACATGTCTACGTCGTCTATGTTCATACAAGTCACTCGTCTAAAGTTGTCGTGTCTCACTGAAATAATAAAACAGACGATGCAATTCCCACCATGTTTATTGGAACATCTATATTATAAAACAATACAGTTCTCTGTTTGGTTGTCTGCCTGTGGATTCACATCTCCGTTAATGTTGCATGCATGGGGCTGAAATGTTGTGTCTAGCGGGTCCATTAGTGTGCTTCGTAGATTGAAATTTTTTGAAATTCGTCAGGGGTGGGAATCTTGGGGTCACAATTTTAAAATGGCATTTAATCTCCGTCAGTTTTGCATGTATGCTGCTGAAATTGTGACTGTGATCTAGCTGGCCAGTTGTGATGGTTTGTAGATGTACATTTTTTAAAATTCATCCCGGCGGTGTGGATCTCGATCGGGGGGTTAAAAATGTCAGAAGGGTTTTAACACAGGCGACTGTCTTTCCCCGGGCAACGTGAATCTATAATGGCACATAGCAGTATGCACAGCATGCCTTGTACTACTGCACATCAGAAATGAGCGTTCCAGCCACCAGTAGAAATCGTCTTAACTGCGCTCATTCAGTTGTCTGATTAAATAGTCTTTGAAAGTAGACTTCCGGGTTTAGTCGGATGTAATCGTCGCACGTCATCCAGAAATGATGATTAACGATTGTCCTCCCACAACATATTGAAAAAGTTGGGTTGTACACCCATTTGCCGCAGCACTTGTACCCCACAAAACGTGGTACCAGCACTTCCTCGCAGCATATCAAATATTTGGGGTCGTATTCTCTACTTCCACAAAGTTCACCTAGAAACGAAAACAAAAGAGTGTGCATTATGATGAGTAGTGCGTGTGTGTGTGCGTGTGTGTGTGCATGCGTGTGCATGCGTGCGTGTGTGTATGTGTTTATGCAATGTATGCAATATATGCAATGTATGATGTCGTGTACATAACGTATCTGACGTATGCACTGTATGCAGTGTACACAATTACAATGCATGCAATGTTTGTAATGTACATAGCGTATGCCATACATGTACTGTATGCATTATATTCAGTGTGTGCTTTGTATGCAATGTTAACAATGCAATGTACATAATGATACATTATGATAATGTTACACATGATAAAATTATGATTGACTTTCTCTTTGGCAGACATTACTGGCAGTGTACAACCATTGCGCGTATACTAGGTAGTTGAACATCTCTGATTAGCAGCGTATTGAACCCACCGGCGGAAACCCAGGATAACAGGCACAGCAGGCTGACGAGAGTCGTCACGACAGCGCGGACACTGCGACAGACGAAACAGGTAGATATAAATAGTTGTCTAGTGCACAATTAATATGTAAAATAGCTGTTTAAAATATATCCTATAAAAGTTTGGATTTTTTGCAGAAATACATACCTTATGATATCATCTTTCAATTTTAGTTTCGACAGATAATCCCAAACTAATAAAATGCATGTGTTAAGTTTACGAACCTAGATTAAAAAGCAATAGACAATATGAGTCAACGAGACTTCGTTTCTCAAAACGTCGCTTGTTAGAGCTTAGCAATATATTTTAGTAGATAAATCAAAAACTACTGACGGTATTAAAACAAATGAGGTATCATTTTCAAGCTCATAAACTGTAGAATCCAAAATGATGCAAAAGGTCATATCATAATTTGCAACTAGACCGTAACGTGATAGTATCATCAAGTTTTGATATCTTTGTTTACTACAATACTTTACTGCATATGCGTTTTGTAGAATAACACTGAGGTTGAACATTTATAATGTGCGAACAAACTAACGTAATGATTACGCTATTAGTGAACGTAACAAACAGCATTAGTGCACAATTATCTTCCAATGTGGCGTACGACGACGTATCTAAGGTACAATGTGTACAGACAGACAGACAGACAGACAGACAGACAGACAGACAGTATTTATTTTGACCATCATAAGTACATAAACTACAATATAAAATTCATTGTAAGGTCAGGGAGGCTCCCATTAAGACAATTATATGCCGCTATCATGGGAGCCACCCCACTGATGTAACATAATTATATGATTATCACGTGATCAACTATATATGCATACATCTATGTGTAAACATAGTATGTTTAGTATAGTATATTATAGTAAAGTATAATATATAAATTAGTTTTAAAAAGTCATGTCTAGTTTAAGAATGACAGATGTAACAGTTAGAAATATGACAACATGATTCATAGTTTTTGATAAAGTAATTTTTTGTATAAGTGGAAAAAAAACCATATAAACGATGTGTATAAATTTTTTCAATGATGATGTTTGGAGTATTGTTAACAGTTTGTATAACGTTGTGTCTGATGTACTTTTTTGTACGCACATGAACATTAACAACAATAACTAATGTCACGTAATATCATGAATGTAGTAAAGTTTGAAAATAGTATACAAAAAATATAGTATTGTAATTTAATATTATTGTTATTGTATTTACAAAACGACTATACATAACGCTGTATATGGAAGTCGTAAAAATTGTTTTCTGTGTATTTCTGTTGGCAGTGTAATAAATAATATTACCAAGTTAACAAGTAAAAACAGTAATATTAGTATCTACCACAAACACGACTGTGTACATACCAAAACATGGTGGTTACGTTTGTTATGGACGTGTTGGTCGGCGTTCAATGTCTACAGTTCCTCATCTAGTTGTCTTAATCCGTTATCTCGGCCCTTCGCTGCATCGTCTGAATTATATTGATTTTAGAGAAGCAGGCCCTATCCGTCAACAATTTATAAAGTTCGAGTATTTCGATAGGTTGCATGCGTCAAGCACTTTACCGATTTTGACTGTGGAATGCGTTGTGTCTCGGTTTCGCAACCTTGTTCCTGCGAGTTAGAGTTTACGTTAGTAGGAAAATTATTATTGAAGGAACTCGAATACAATGACAAGTGTTTTATGCTTGCCTGAAACCACTCACCCACGCATACAGACACACACACACACACACACACACACACACACACACACACACACACACACACACACACACACACACACACACACACACACACACACACACACAAACAAACACACACACACGTATACCAAATGAAAAATATTACATTCTGTAACAACCGTATATTCTTCGACGGCCGAATGTGGCCTGGAAATTTAGAGCGGAGAAATAGCTAGTCATACAAGACCATAGAAGGATCCAGAGGGGCGTCCAGAGGGTCCGGACCCTCCCTTTTTGAGTACCAAAAATCCATTGCAATTGCATGTGAATGGGGACAAACGCATTGCCGAAAACAAAACAATGTCAAACTTGTCGCTCACTACGTACTAATTCTTTTGTAGCAGTCCGACGTTTTATCTGGCACAGGCAATATATATGTGTGTGTGTGTGTGTGTGTGTGTGTGTGTGTGTGTGTGTGTGTGTGTGTGTGTGTGTGTGTGTGTGTGTGTGTGTGTGTGTGTGTATATGTATATATATATATGCTGGCTACACCAGGAACATGTTTAGTTCGCCAGTTGAGTGAGAAGAAGTGAAAAGCCTGAAAAGACTAACGTGACACTGACAGCAACAGTATATAATGAACGTTATTGTTTCCTGATTCATTTACTGTATGTAATAAACAGGCAGTTAAAACTTAAGCATCTTCGTCTAGATTGATTTGTTATTTGAATGTTTGGCTAATGATCCCCCTCATTGTTCTAAGTAGCATTACCACATGAAAAATATAAACTGTGTTACCTAAACATGTTTTGTTATGCATGTAAGGAGCTTCTTCTTCTGAAGTAAATGGTTTTGATTTCATGAAAATCAGACAACTACTTACAAAGTTATTAAGTTGGAAAGGTTACTACCCCAGGAGTTTTCGTTGGAACGGTGAACATGAAAAATAACACAGAAAGAATAGGGTCACAGTATTTCCAGTAAAACTATTTTACCAGTTTTGTCATTGTTTTCACAACAGATAAGTAATTAATTGAGGTAATTACTTCAAATTTTGCATATATAGGTATTTTTACACGAGGAATTCATTTTTTGCATTTTCGTTGACCTAAGTTGCATATTTCATGACCTAATTAGCATAATATGGCCGACATATTGAATCATAGACTGTAACAAGATGCAATTCATGTCATGTCATTAATTGTTTAGAGTATATTTACAGGGTATTAGAAAGTGTAACATATCTTGTTTCATTATAGTTCATTTCAATCCCAAATTTTTTGCAAAATTGGTGCATCATTAGCATAATTATTACAAAATGGCGGCCATATAGAAGGAGGATTCCCAATGTTTTTGTGAAGAAATTGTTATTCTGAGCATGTAATTAACTTAGTAATGGCGTTTACAATAGTACAGCATAAACTGTTTCATTGCTATCAATTAGTTCCCACAATTTGAATAATTTGTTGAGTAATTTGCATAAAATAAAATGGCGGACATATTAAATGTAGAATCCCAATTTTGGAATATAAGGCGAAGGGTCCTGTGATTGATTGTTTATTTGCTTTATTCATTCCTGAAATGTGTGCTTGCTTGATTTATTGATGTGTAACCGATCTTTTCAATGGCCGGTTGATTACTTGTAAACCCCAGGTATAGAATGATTGACTGGTCCGGTAAAAAATGGGGCTGAAAAACTAAATAAATAACTGAAATATACACCCTTTAAAAACCCTTGAAAATGGCATGTTTTTATGTCAAGAAAACCCTTGAAAACCCTTGAATTTAATTATTAGTTGTCTGTATGAACCCTGGTTACAACAAAAATAGATACATATGTTTTCAAGATTTTGAGATATATATTCGTGTTTTGTTGCCCCTGCCTTTGAATAGAGGCACGGGCGATTGAGCATATATTATGGTGCAGGCTGATAATACCAGTTGACAGACACTGTGTGTACTGGGGCTGGCAGAGCAGGGGTTTACTTCAGTCTCTGATTGGTCGTACCTGCAGACACATGATGCAAGTTGGATGACCACTTCATAGGAAATCGTAGAACCAGTGACGCACTGAACACATGCTCGTTAGATCACATTTGTTTATATCCAGGTGACAACAGCAAGATACGGTATAAATATAAATGTCAACAAACAGATAAGGGCTCTTAAGTTCTTAACTGCTATGCTAGGTACACCAAACCGTTAACAGTTTCATCAGGTAGAATAGTTTGTAAACAACATTATGTAGCCTTCCTACGTCTTGTGACAGTTCTGCTATTAAATGTTTATATATATATATATATATATATAAATTAATACTTTACCCTTATTTCCTTATATAAACTCAATCACAAACCTGCACTACGAGCAATGGACTTTACAAATGAAACATGAAAATACCAAACGTTGCGTTACCGTTTACGCGAATATCTTCAGACAAGTTCCTTTTTAGGCGTTCAGTAAAGCTATTAAAGTTAACATAATATCTCAATTATTTTAAAGGGTCCTGTATAAATATTGACGCATATGCACATGCACACATACACGAGCGCGTGCACACGCACAATCTCACTCGCACATACGCAAGCACGCATGCATGCACAGACACACACATGCACACACACACACACACACACACACACACACACACACACACACACACACACACACACACACACACACACACACACACACACACACACACACAATACCACAGCAATACTAACACGTGTTCTGAAATAATTATTATCAGAATTTATAGAAATAACAGTTTATTTAAATGTTATACTAAGTGGTTTGTTTAACAATAATTTAGTCTTCCATTTGAAATACAACAATAAAGTAACATTAGGAAGAAGAGTGCTTTGAAAACTAAGACTTTTATATGATATCGAAACACTTCATATTTCGGCAAGAGTATTTGTAAGTGCATGGTGAATTGCGTTGTTGTTGCAAATACTCGAAATATTTAAGGCTCTACGTTGGTGACCACGTGCTCTACTACATGGATCCTAGTGTAACGTATTATACAAACCATACTCAAAATAAGTAATACTCTTGTTATGCAAATAAAACATATGATTGTGAAATAATCATGTTTACTTTAAAATGTGTATACCTTATTTCAGCGTAAACGTTTGAATCTACGTGGATGGTGTAGTATATAAATGTCAACTTGATTGCTGCCAAATATCCTTCCGCTTAATCAAGTCATCTAGACATCCACCATTTTATACTCAACACCTTCTACAATATCACTTGAAAATCTGCCTACTCAAATGCATTTATGTCAGAACATGTGAATTTTTTAACAACAATAATTTCTCAAAAAAATCTCTGCATTTTTTCGTAGGAAATGTAACGAAACAGGAAGTCTAACAGAAGCATGAACCCTGAAGGTATTGGGTACTTCAACACGTATGTCCAAGATTCCCTTTGTCCGTGCCGGCCGCCAGACTGCTCGGCAGTAAGGGCTTCGGCGGCTGGCATGGCGCCAAAGTGAATTCACACGAGCTTGTGACCATTCACACGACCTACTCCGATTGTTATCACACGCAGGAACACCATCTGACGCCGGTCTCACGTAGATATATTTCACGTGCACACGGGAAGAGTTATAGGACCCAGTTTTTTATTTAAAAAATATATATTTCTGGATGGATGTCAAACCAGTGGATGTTAGAGTTTTCCGTGACTATTGAACTGACATCCCGGTCGATGTCCTGTCCACGCACTGAGCAGCATCGATGGATGGAATTGTGATCACGCATTGTACAACCGATTTAGTCAGTTTAACTTACATGCAATGCAATGCGTCTTGTATGTGGTAATTACACAGGAAGCAGTAACATTCGAGAGGATGGAAGGAAAAGGAATTTGCGTAAAGGTTGAGCATGAAAAACACATGAAAAAGAAATCGTTGGGAGCAGAGTTCGATTGGCAGGAGATATTCAGAGAACAAGCGAGGAAAGATTGACAAAGAGAGCATAGAAGGCGAAGTGGCTTTGAGTGGTAGAATTAATATGAGAATAGGATTATGAAAATTAAGTAGTGCAGGGATTGTGTGAAGAATGGTATGAAAAGGGGCATATGAGATAGAGAGAGGGGGGGGGGAGATAGAGGGGGGAGAGAGAGAGTTATCAAGAGTGCTTAAACATTTTGTGATGTTCCCCCTGCACCCTTCTCCGCCCAGATAGGTATAAAGGATAAGAAGAAGAAGCGCGCCATGTTGTCTCTATACATATTAGATTCTCTAATTTCTAGAAGTTAGTTGCCAATACAAATGTATTATTTAAGCACTCAATTGAAATTAGATGTCAATTTCGCCTTCGAGAGGTTTGTGGTTTTTCTTTTTTCAGGTCTGCGCTTTCTTGTTTTATGGTAATAATTTGGCTTGGTATATTAAAAAATGGCCAGATGCAATTGCGTGAAAACGCACAACAATGAATATTTAAACGGTTTTTGGGCGCCATGAAATTAACTTTGCAAGAGGAAGCTCATGTCATAGGACGGGAAGACATATTTAGCATTGCAACCTGACTAACGGTGAGGATTTTTGTTTTTAACAATGTGTTCTGCAGTTGACGAGTTAGGTCCTGCTAGGAATTGGAGAAGTACTTCATCATTGGTGAATCCATAGAGACATAACACATTGATGTAGGATGAACTGTTCTGAAGTTAGGGCCGTTTCAAGGTTGTTGCTTAAAGGTGCCCCCACGGCCCCCAAGGGGGATGCTCACTGTTACACTGGAACCAAAAATTTTATTTACGCACCAATTTATCAGGCGGTATCGAAAGGTAAACTTTTACAACAACTTGAAATGACTGGGGGTCTAGTGACCCCATTTATTTCCCTCTGCATAGGGCCTACACAAAAGCTAAGTATTTGCTTTATTATCCATATACAAGGACAGCATAATTCTTGAATGTATGTTGTATGATGTCGCCTAGCTGATAAACCAACTTAGCCCTGACTTTTCTAAATCCACCGTCTCATTTACACGATTGTTGATCTTACTTCCCGATGCTGAAACATTATTAATGAGTGTCAAAGAATTACATTTTAGTATGCATCTAACCAGCTGGATACGATTAGCTTATGTCTTTTATAGAGCATTTCGTGATTCTGTTTTCCCGACAAAATACAATTATAATGGAAACAACAGTGTATGACCTGATACAAATATTACTGGTACGATTTCTGTATGTGTAAGGAAATACATTTATTTCATTTCGTCTAAAATTAAAAAGATGTTAGGCCATATATTATCCGGAGAGTAAGCAATTGAAGGTGCATTGCACCTGGAGATTCGTTTTATGAGTACAGTTTGCGCTGTGTCAGTTTTTCAAGTTCATCTTTGAAGTTGCTCTTGAAATGTCGTCGTCTACATTCTTTGAAGTCACTGCTCCGCTAAAGGTATTATAGATCATTGTCGTATGTTATCGACACCATAAAACTACTGGTGAAATTTCAATAACGTATTATTGATACATGAACATATTATGTCACATAACAATGTGTACGACAGGACGTGTAGTTATGTATATCGTAAATGAGTGTTCCCGCCACCAATCGAACATGTCTTAACAGCACTCAGTGGTACTCTGATCACGTGGTGTTTCGGAATAAATGTAGCGCGTGCAGACGATTGTAGTCGTCACATGACATCCAGAACTGGTGGTTAACAATTGTCCTCTTGTCGCAGCACAGGGCAAATTTGGTGTCGTATACCCTTTTGCCGCAGCATTTGTAACCCGGAAAATGGGGAAGCAACACGTCATCGCAGCACGCCAGGTATTCTGGGTCATATTCTCTTCCGGCGCAAAGTTCGCCTGGAAACAAGAAAGAAGTCAATTTGATAAAGTATTAAGCCGGTGTAATGATGACCGAAATTAATTAATCACCTAAGTTGCACTGTATTCATATCTTCTATCTGTATTACATTTCCTTTTATCTTTGTAACTACAATATTTTCGTATGTATATATATATATATATATATACATACGAAAATATTGTATATATATATATATATATATGTAATGTATATATGTGTATATATATATATATATATTGTATGTAAAAATATATGATAATATATATTTTACATATATAATACATTATATATGCTATACACAACTACCGAAAATGCAAGAATGCAACGAAAACAACAGGTACAACGTATAGTATGCAATGTGTACAATGTATGCAATGTGTGTGTGTGAGCGCGCGTGCGTGCGTCCGTGCGTGGTGTGTGTGTGTGTGTAACATGTGCAATGTATGTGCTGTATTCCATATGTATGTCATGTTTGTAATGTAAGTACTTATTGTATATCATGTATGTACTGTACCTAATGTACGTAATGTATACAACGCGTACGCTGCATGCAGTGCAATGTATGAAATGTAAGCAATGTGTATATTATTGTATACAATGTACCCAAAATAATACAATATATACACTGTATATAATCGTATTGTGAATATATTTCTCGTCGTGTTTGAGTTTCCTCTTGGTAGACATTACTGATAGTGTAAATATAACAATCGACCGCCATCGACGGGCCGCTGTAGTCTCACCGTGTGGCCGCAGCTTCAGGGTCAGGTCGGCGGAGACACAGGACAGGAGACAGAGCATACCGACCAGGGCGGTCGTGACGTGGCGGAGACTGCAACAGACACAGGCCACTACAAACAGATGTCTATTGCACATACAACAATGCTTGACTGTAACAAAATTGAAGATAAAGTAAAATAAGAAAAACATGTTTTATTACTTTTTCAAACTATTTATCGTCCTCTGTGGTATCTTCTTTTTGTTTGAACAATTTCATTCTACCAGCATCTTCATAGTCAATCAACAGTTGAGAAACGGTCTTGTTTTACAGTGTTGTGCAGGGATCCTAATAGAACGCACACATTACTGCCAATGATTACTGTTAGTAAGATCAACAATCGTGTAAATGAGACGGTGGATTTAGAAAAGTCAGGGCTAAGTTGGTTTCTCAGCTAGGCGACATCATACAACATACATTCAAGAATTATGCTGTCCTTGTATATGGATAATAAAGCAAATACTTAGCTTTTGTGTAGGCCCTATGCAGAGGGAAATAAATGGGGTCACTAGACCCCCAGTCATTTCAAGTTGTTGTAAAAGTTTACCTTTCGATACCGCCTGATAAATTGGTGCGTAAATAAAATTTTTGGTTCCAGTGTAACAGTGAGCATCCCCCTTGGGGGCCGTGGGGGCACCTTTAAGCAACTTGAAACGGCCCTAACTTCAGAACAGTTCATCCTACATCAATGTGTTATGTATCTATGGATTCACCAATGATGAAGTACTTCTCCAATTCCTAGCAGGACCTAACTCGTCAACTGCAGAACACATTGTTAAAAACAAAAATCCTCACCGTTAGTCAGGTTGCAATGCTAAATATGTCTTCCCGTCCTATGACATGAGCTTCCTCTTGCAAAGTTAATTTCATGGCGCCCAAAAACCGTTTAAAATTGGTTAACAATTTGGACGATTATATATCTGTGAGTCCATCCTTCTTCACTCATATAAGTCCATTCCAATAGAGGGTCGGAAGCTCTCCAATCAACCACCTGCAAAAGGGGCCAGTGACAACGAGTTTGTCCGACGTAGAGAAGAATAATGAAGTAGCACTAATAGATATTCGTGGAGGGACAGAAACGGATGCAGTTTCTCTGGTCATATGGCCTTCTTACCATTAATCTCGATTATATGTTGTTGGAAGATCAGTAAAATACATTGAAACCCACTCGCCCATCTTCCACAACGAATCAGCTGTTCTAGACGGGATTCAAACAAGACAATATAGTCCAGTCAATCTATGGTTCAACCTCAAACAAATTGCAATAGTAAGTTTTGAGGCATTTTTAGATTCTACTGTATATTTATGTTACCAGAAAAGAAGTCAACCAAAATCCACTTGGTGGAACATTGTCATTTTTGCATATTGCCAAGTGGTCGTACGTCTCACTGAAATTTATGGGGGTACGCGTAATTAATGTTGTACAACTCAGTTTCGGTGAGAATACTATAAAGATCATGTATATCGTTGGAAAGGCAATGCATTTTGCTGTGTAACGGTACCTAACAAGTATCATTACAATGGATATTAAGGTCAGAATCATATTCTAGACACATTTACAAATTATCGCAGTTTACATGTATCCCGATTTTCGGCCTAGTCCAGTCAATCTATGGTTTAACCTCAAACAAATTGTAATAGCAATCATTATGGCATTTTTAGGTAGCACTATAAGTCTGCATTATTAGATAAAAAGTCCACAGAAATTCACGTGGTGGAACATTTTCATTTCTAACGATAATGAGAAGTGTTCGAAAGTAAAATCTAGGGAAAGGACTTATTTAAGCTGAATATTCTATATTCTGTACGCCATTGGAAGTGGTATGGATAGATTAATACAACGATATACATCAAGTTTATAGTAATAACATCAATATAATTTTCTAAACACAGTGAAACCCGAATTTTAGCCGCCATGGGTAGAAGCTTTGCGAACAACAAAATTTTGCGTACATAATTTATATAGTCATAAACTTGTTTATTTCAACAGAGTTTATGTCCTTAGCTACTGTGTCTAAATATTAACACCGTTTTCATGAATATGTTAGTATGCTTTGTATTTGGTTGATATTTTAACTCAGGTACTTATTCCAATATCAGTTATCTTCACCAAAACCATACACTATAAAAAAAAATGCAGTGAGGTGTGTACGTACATCCTTATTATTGCTTAACATGTAGTGTTATTTACTCGTACTTGACACGTTCAAACACTGCCTTCGTTGAAAGCTTTCACGGAGATGTTAGTTGCAATTTGACACACCACGCACACACAGAAGTACACTAAAATCCGTTCTTTCCGCAACTACATATCAACGTACTGTAGTTTATCTTTACCAACAGTTCACTCGATCGCCTGCTGAAATGTATACGTATGGCAGAATCACTCGCTGCGTTTGTCAACAAAGATACAAGTATACAAGGCTGTCGTCGTCACTCGTCACTACCCTTTTGTATGGGGCAGAGACGTGGTTTCTCTACAGAAAGCAAGTACAACTGCTTGAATGGTTCCACCAGCGATATTGGCGCTCCATCACGGGACTGCATTTGTAGGACTATGTCTCCAACAAAGAAATCCTGGAAAAGGCAAACCTCAGGACCATCGAAACCATGTTGATGCTCAGACAGTTCCGCTGGGCAGGCCACGTCTCGCGCATGGATGACATCAGAATGCCATAAGTTGTATTTTATGATGAGCTTCGTCAGGGCAACCGAGATAGAAAGTCCCCCACAGGCGCTAGAAGGATCAGCTGAAATGGCAACTCACCCTGGCAAGACCCCCAAAGATTGGCAACAGAGCGACTACTATGAGAGCTGCCCACGACGTTGAGCATTCCAGAAGATAAGCAGACGGGGAGAAGCGTAGGCGGAGGAAAGAATCTGCATGTAAGGCACTTCAGGCCAACTAAACCTTTGCCCAACCTGCTCTAGAGCCTGCAAATCCAGGATAGGCCTCTGTAACCACCAGAATAACCACCAGAATGCGTGCCGCCGCCCCTCCAGGGACGGGGATCTTCCCACTGATCTTCACAAGCGAACAATCTGCTCCACACAACGGATGACCGACAGCACACAGGCTGGTGCTGCTGGGAGATCAGTCATCTTTGGAATACGATACTTGTATTTGACAATCCAGCTTTTAGAGTTTTGTTGGAACCTTTCCACTGTTGGTTCTGAGAATTGATCCTGCGGCTGTGATAATGGGCAGCAGTTGATTGAGTAAATTTTTGAAACCTCTGACTTGTTTTGACACAAAGATTAAGGTTGTAGGTGCCGCAGTTGTTAAGATATGCGGAAATTTGATTTGGCGGCCATTTTATAAAGTGGCTGCCATTTTGTAAAATAGAGGAGTAGATTTGAGTAAGCTGCGCTTGATGCTACATTCTCAATGAAGTGCTTGCAAACCATCAAAGTGTTTGCCAATGTTCCAACATTGGAAGCAAACAATAGCCTGGTTTCCTGCAGTAACCAATTATTCAACTGTTGCTGTGGTATCATATCTTAGCCCACATCTTGGCCCAGATATTCTGTGAGAGCTCTGATGTACCAGATCGTTATTTACTTATTGTAGTATACTTTGTTTAGGTTATGGCATTAAGAATACACCAAAGAGTTCCTGTTGAAAGTGGTAACACAACAGCACTAGCAAATCGGTGTCTTCACCACTGAGGATGGTGTCAATTTGTCTGATTAGTTCAGTGCTGTCTAACGATCATTACTTTAGTGTCCACTGCATGAAAACAACAGCACCCAGCTTTCTCAAGCTCATTGTTCAGAAAGTTGATGAATGTGTGCTTGTTTTCTCTGTTGGCCAAAAACTCCTCCTTTGGGAGGAGGACCTTGCTGATCAGCCGCCTTCCACAGCATCATCTGAAGATGTGTCCTCCGTACATAATCTGTGGGAGGAAACGCCATGGTGTGCACTGGCTTTCCATTCTTTCTCCCACACTCATCTTCATATGATGCTGTGAAAGGCGGATGATCAGCAAGGTCCTCCTCATTTGGATATCACGCAGTTTGTGTGGGTGAAGGACGATATCCGGTCACCCAGCTTTGAGATTGGACCCACGGATCCTCCAGGTCTGACAGATGTCATTAGCTGTGTTTGGAAAGCAGAGAGCAAGGCATGCAGAACTGACGTTTGCAGTTGCCACGGCAATAATATGTCATGTAGGGCCTACCATCTATTGCGCGTGTACAGCTGGCGATGGGTGTTGTAACCCTCTCATGGTTGGGGACGATGCATATGTAATATATTTGAAATCATCGCACCTGAAAATCTATCTTTTGGCATCAACATTACGGCTCTAGGTGATGTAGGTCTTTCGTTATAGCGATAATTGGTTTTGATGGGCGCCATCTTTAAAAATGGCGGATATATGAATGTTAGCAAAGATCATGTGTAACATATTTGAAATTGCTGATCACATTTCTACACATTAACATAGAAATGTGTGACAAATTTTGTAATATATTGTTAAATTTGTTTTGACGACCGCCATCTTTAAAAATAGTGGATCCGAAAGTCGGAGAAGGCCAATCGTAAAATATTTGAAACCTCTGACTTGTTTTGACACAAAGATTAAGGTTGTAGGTGCCGCAGTTGTTAAGATATGCGGAAATTTGATTTGGCGGCCATTTTATAAAGTGGCTGCCATTTTGTAAAATGGCTGCCATTTCTTTTAAAATAAAAATAAAAATTGCCACCTCTGCATGCAACCACTGTCAACTATAATTATGGATTTATAACTATTTATCCTGTGTTGTGCAATAATATTACAACGAAATTCAATGTGTTTTGTTGTTGATTGTGCTATTATTATTATTATAGAGACATACAATAGATGTGAATCAATGTCAATAGAGATGTGCATAAACATTGCATTGGAGATAAGCATGTAATAAGATCCAACATGGCCGATATCTGAAAGTTTTATGAGATGACTAACATGCAGCCGCTATATACTTCTGGTGATGTGTTTATCTTAAACGTTTACCATGAAAATATTGGTCTTGACATAACTTTTGTGACATTAGCATGCGTAGTTGCAAAGCTATTGAAGAAAATGTGTATTTCAGTAATGGAGGCCCTGATTTGCATATTTGAAAAAAATGCCCTAGGTTGTCCCGAGGACAACTAAGCTGAATTGCTTCAGGGACACCATGAGATAGAAAATCCACCAAAACATTATACTAGAGAGCATCATTTTATTCAATTGCAAATGGACTAAGTCAACGTTAGATCGCAACGCTTCTCTCCCCTTAGCGGCTAAAAGTCGGGGTTCATTGTTTTTAAAAACGATTGTTCACATTAATAGTCAACGAATTTATACTTATTATATATCGCTAGGTAGATTAATCCATTATATTGTCAATGGTATACAAAATGTGTGTGAACTATGCAAAGAAAATATATATCACAGCCTAAATAACGCCTACCCCTACATTTCACTAAGCCAAAACGTCACTGGCAGCGACTTTTGACCAGTTGTCATTGTCGTCAAAAATTACAATGTTCCACTACTTGGATTTCGGTGGACTTTTTTCTGGTAATGTAGACATATAGTACTAAAAACACTGTCATAATTACTATTGCAATTTGAGGTTGACCTTTTTTGGGCATAGATTGACTGGACTAATACCAAGTACCCCAACCCGCAACACGTCCCGCTGCTGGTAGTGGATCAACTAGTTTAAGACATTGCCAAGGAAAATCAATTGACATTCCCAGAAACTTTTCAATGAAGACATCATGTCATGATGCTAGAAGGCATTCACATTTAACTGGCTTTGTAGGCCACCATGGTATGTCTGCCCTAGATGGCCTGATATTCTGACCGAAGTCAGGATCACTAACAATGTGTCAGCAGCCATACGTACCTTCACAAATTGATAGTAGTTGTAGTGGATAATCTAAAAACGCGGGTGCACAAGGATAGTGGAACTGAGTTGCCTCTTGAATAGGATCGCCGTGGTTGCACGAGATAGTTCTATAGTCTTACCATACTGGCCAATGATGCACAAGTTCCAACTGATCATCTTGATATTCGTCCGAGCACACTGAGAGAGGGAATTCAAGCTATGGTTGACAACTTGACACACTGAAGCTGCTTGCAATATGTTGGAAGCCTTGATGAAGAGATTGTCATTTGGAAAATGAGCGTGAGGACTCGATTATGTTGGTGTGCGTCACGTATGTTGGTGAGCTTATAAATCGAAGGGACAGGAGTAACATGACAGCTTCATGGAAAATGTGCTGAATTCGAATGCCTTGTGAAATTTTCATTGTGCATGAAAGCCAAAGAGAAGACCAGGTCACCAGGAGGAATTTGTTCTATTCTGACATCAATATTCCCCTACTTCCTGCATTGTCCTGTCAAGGGAACCTCAACTGATGCCCGAAGTCTGACTGTTTGGCATGCATTCTCGAAACCAGCAAGTCTCAGTTGTTTGTCACCAAAAATTGGACAAACACAAGCAGCTTGCCCTCCGAAATTACATGTTCTTTATGTTTTTTCAAAGAGAAACAAACATTATCAATACAAAATAGACATCGGTGGTAGTAATATCCCCTTCAAATCTTCAGTAAAATACCTTGGAGTTAAAATTATTGATCAGACACTCCCCATGTAGGAACAAATCAGCAGTGTTTGTCATGTCTTTTTTCTTCAATGAAGACGTACTACGTCCATCCGGCCGTATCTTTCTAAAAGAGCGTCTGCTAGACTTGTCACGGGTTTAATAACTTCCCGTCTTGATGATTGCAATTCGGCTTTTACTGGTCTGCCTGCTGAACAGATAAGTCGTTACGGTTCAGAGCAGTGCAGCACAGCTCGTTCTGAAGAAACGTAAGCGAGACCATGTGACGCTAATGTTGCAGGAACTCCATTGGCTGCCTGTAACGTTCCTATGCCAGTACAAGATGGCAACTTTTGCGTACCACCAGTTTTATGGGTCACTCCCACGTTACCTTTCGGCCTTGCTCCCCACATACAAAACGTCACGCACCCCCGGTCCCCCAGCTAGAAGCTGTTAACAATACGTAAACGTAATCTTAAGTATGTTGGTGAACGCTCTTTAAGCTTCGCACACTGAAACTGCTCGCAATTTGTTGGAAGCCTTGATGAAGAGAGAATGTAATTTGAAAATGAACGTGAGGACTCGATTGCGTTGGACAACAAGGTGTGTGTCACGTATGTTGGTGACCTTGAATCGAAGGGACATGAGTGACATGACAGCTTCATCGAAAATGTGATGAATTCGAATGCCTTGTATCTGATCACACCAATCAAGCGAAACAACTTATCCAGAAACACAAATAGCAGAAAGACAGAATGACAAAGAATTCAGCACTTCATACACAGTAAGGACATACACATTTGTTTTCATTGTGCGTGAAAGCCAAGGAGAAGACCAGGAGGAGTTCGTTCTATTCTGGCATCAATATTCCCCTACCTCCTGTATTGTTCTGTCAAGAGAACCACAACTGATGCCCGAAGTCTGACTTTTTGGCAAGCATTCTCGAAACCAGCAAGTCTCACTTGTTTGTGACGGGATTCTTACAATGTTTTATCATCGATGGTGGAACACTGATCTACACATTCGCTAACTAGATGAGTGGCTTTGTTTCTGAGACTGGTTGTTCTAATTTGTATGTGGATTACATGTTTAATATGCAAAATATGCTATGACACAATATATAAGTTGAACAAACTCAAGCAGCATACCGTCCGAAATTACAAGTTCTTTGTTTTTCAAAGAGAAACAAACATTAACATTACAATATAGATATCGGTGGTAGTAATATCCCCTTCAACACTTCAGTAAATATCATGGAGTTAATCGGATTCGGAAGTTTTCATTTGACCCACATATAAAAACAAAACGATACAATTATCAAAAACCAGAATTACCTACAGCTCAATTATGAAATACGGAATATGTATTAAAATAACAAGTAGTGCATACATGTATTATTAAGTACAATATATAACATAAAAGTAGAAACAATCAATGTGTGATATAATCAATTAGCAACACCCTGACCATGAACTATCAGGTTGCTGTAGATAAACAAAGACAGGGGTATGGGAGACTGCCACCAAGTCCATTATTGGTCGCTCTCGTAGCAGCCACCCCATTTAGTAATTTTCAACAAAGTATGTTTGCCTTACTTGAACACTTTCGATAAAATAATAACAACACAAGTGCATACTGTAGTGTATTCAATTGTATCGTATCTAAACATTGATTAATACAGACTCACACAAACAAGTGCTTTCCAATTTTACTGCATTTCTACTCCTCGCTTCCGCCCAGGGATCAGGCATTAATTACACGAGGAGGGGAGCGGTCTTTAACAGTAGACACTACGTCCCTCCCTTATTCAAACGGGAAACATGTTTTCTCAACGTTCATATCTAACGTCCATTTGGTCAACAGTTCTTCTTTTGTAATTATTATGCTTACGTGATCTGGATAATGTTTACCAAATAAAGAGATACTTGTTATTATCATCATTGTCCATAATTTCGTTACGATCAATCTGTAAACACAATCAGTCTCAGAATTTCCACTTCCCACTCATTACTTTAAAATAAAGTCATTCAAGTACTGAGGCGGTCTTCTTTGACGGGGTTGTCTACGATCACCGATGTTCGGGTTGTCATGATCTGCAGCCTCGAGTTCTCTTCTTTCACGGGGTTGTCTACGATCACCAATGTTCAGTTTGGCATGATCGGCAGCCTCGGGTTGATCATCTTGTCTCACCAACGACTCATTACTTGAAACAGAAATAGAGTCTGGAATATACTCCGAATCAGTGTCATTGTCTGTTTCATCATCTCGTGGAGTTATGTCTGGGGGGAACATACTTATTCACATGCGAACAGTTTCTCTTGTACTGCACACCATCACGTGATTCAATCACTACCTGGTTACCGTGTTTACGCGTAACTGTGTACGGCACATGCTCGTATGCCGGGGTCAGTTTGTTCTGTTTCTTCGGTTGTAATAGAACTTTGTCACCCGGTTTAATGGTACTTTCCTGTGCACCTCTTCGGTCATCCGAATACTCTTTCCCTTTCATCTTCAATTTAGTGTCACGATCGCGTACACCCTCATCTGTCATGTTGCTGTTGGATTCGAAGGAAGGTAGTTTCGTGCGAATTTTTCGCCGGAACAACAATTCAGCCGGACTCACACCTGTAGTTGTGTGATTCGTGCTTCTGTAAGCGAGAAGATGTGTGTTGAGTTCTCTTCTCCAATCACGTCCTTCGACTTGTGCTGCTCTAATAGCCTTCAGTAGAGTTCTGTTGGCACGCTCTACTTCTCCATAGGTGTGGCCCATTGTCAGTCGTCACGGACATAGGTAATCCGTGTGTCGCGAACATTGTTTCAAGACTCCCGATAAGCTTGTCTGTCGTAGTAGACTTCAGTATCGTGACTTCCGGGTATCTGCTGTAGTAATCAGTCACAACAAATACGTGTTCTCCATTTGGGAACGGTCCCATTAGATCAAGCGCCAAGTCTTGCCATGGACCATCTGGTAGTCTTGTACGGTGCATAGGTTCTGGTTTTGATTGTGGTGTCACAACTTGACACGCATGACATGATCTTATGGCTCGTTCCACGGCCACATCAATTCCTGGCCACCATACGTTTTCGCGTAGTCTACTCTTGGTTTTTACTACTCCCTGATGTCCCTCATGCGCCAACTCTATGACGTTTCCTCAGTGATTTGGGTATCACTATTCGTGTTTGACGTAGGACCATTTTCCCTACGACAGAAAGTTAATTTTTACCCACTTGTAACCCTGGGGGCACGTTCGTGGGTCACCACTTTTCAGGAATTGTCTCACTGATTTCAGTTCTGGATCAGCTGCTGATTCCCGTTCAATTTCTCGCGCTGTCAAAGCTTAAGGTACCGCGTTAGTTGCAACGAAGTAGATGTACTCATCTGCAACCTTTGACACTTTGCATGGTTCATGTTTCACTTCGGTAGGTAATTTGTTCACTTGTGTCAGTCTAGACAAAGCATCCGCGATGTTCATGGGTCCGGGTACGTATTTCACCGTGAAATTATACGGTTGCAAACGCAGAACCCATCGTTCAATTCGCGCTGACGGACGTGATCTCGCAGAATAGATTGTCTCCAACGGCTTATGGTCTGTGATCAGTTCAAAATGAATACCGTAAAGGTACATGTGGAATCGTTCGCACGCCCACACCAAGGCCAGTGCTTCTTTCTCCGTTTGAGAATATCGACGTTCGACGTCTGTGAGTGTTCTGCTTGCATAGTACACCGGACGAAATTCGCCATTTTGTTCCTGTATCAACACAGCGCCGAGTCCTACCGGTGATGCATCTGCAATGACTTGAGTCTTTGCATCTTTGCTCCTGTCAAAGTACGCAAGAGTCGCTGCATTCGCCATGCTCCTTTTCACACTTTCAAACGCTTCATGTTGTTCGCGTTTCCATTCGAATGACACATTGTGTTTAGTTAACCGTCGTAATGGTTCAGCCACTGTTGCCAAGTCTGGAATGAACTTCGAACAGTATGTGACCAGTCCCATGAAGCTACGGACTTCTGATGCATTTTCCGGTCGCTTTGCCTTCGTGATTGCTTCCACTTTGGAATCGTCTGGTGCAATTCCATGTCTCGACAGCACATGTCCCATGAACGTTAACTTGGACATGTAGAACTTTGATTTTTCTTTGTTCAGTGTGATACCTCTCTCGCTTAGACGTTTGAGCACCGCTTCGAGTCTTCGTCGGTGTTCGGCTTCGTCCCTCCCATGGATGATCAGATCATCAGAGATATTGTTGACTCCTTCACATCCTTGCAACACATCCTGTATGACATGTTGGTACAACTCTGGTGCTGACGATATCCCGAACATTAATCGTTTGTATCGCCACAGGCCCACGTGACTTGTGAACGTCGTGATCTCACGGGATTTCTCGTTTAGCTCTATCTGGTGGTATCCCATTTTCAAGTCGATCTTGCTGAATACCGTGCTATTGTTCATGTCCTCGAGGATTTCATCCACTGTTGGAATTGGATGTCGCTCTCGTTCTACTGCCGAATTTGCTTGTCTCATATCGACACATAGTCTGATATCTCCCGACGGTTTTGGAACAACAACTATGGGAGACACCCAACGGGTTGGTCCAGTCGTTCGTTCGATTATGTCCATTTCCTCCAGCTCTCGGAGTTTGCTTTCCACTTTCTTCCTCAACGCAAACGGGATTCTACGCGTTGGCTGTACAATCGGTTGTACATTCTCGTTTATGTGCAGATTCAACTGATAGTCTTTCAGTTTCCCGACTCCATCAAACAGCTTTGGATATTTACGGAATATTTTCTCGGAACTTGTTTCGGTTTGACCACCTACTTGATTCACTGCCTGGATCTTCACTAGGTCTAGTTCCGTTGCTGTCTGGTAGCTCAGAATGTTACCTGAATCGCCACGCACAACTAACACTGGTGCAGCTGTGTATTTGTGTCCCACTTCAATTTCGGCGATAAACTTCCCTCTTACATCTAATGCTTGCTTGCTTCCATATGCAAACACTTTTGTCTTCTTTCTGGATAGGTTTGGACAACCAAGTTCTTGGTACGTGTTTTCGTCTATGATATTTACACTCGCACCTGTATCGATCATGCAATGAACTGCTCTCTCATTCATCTTTACAACAGTTTCCGGTTGTTTGATGTACTTCTTCTTCTGTCTATTCACGCTGAATATGTACTCGTCGTCACTCTCGGTGTTTTGTGCAACTTTGTTTACCGCTTTATTCTTGTCCCTGTGTCTTCCACACTTTTGTTTCGTTTTGCACATTACTTCAAAATGTCCTTTCATATTGCATTTTCGTTATATTTCATTCTTTGCCGGGCAGTGGGGATCTCTGGCAAAATGATCAGGCTTCCCACAACTGTAGCATGACGTAGAACATTTCGACCTGTTTTGATATTTTGATCTGGTCCCTTTCTTCGTACCGTTGCCGTTGCTGCTGCTATGGCAATCACCACTGCATGACACTTTGTTTACTTCTTGTGGCATCTGCACATTTCCCTTCTCCATTTTTCTGGCATGTATATCTGCTGCTTCCTCTGCTCTAGCAATATCTTGAGCCTTTTGTAATGTCAGGTCTCTCTCTCGCAATAGTTTGTGACGCAAACGATGCGATTTGCACGATTCGACAAGTTGATCTCGTATCGTGTTGTCTCCCTCGGATCCGAATTCACATGTTTTCGTCAGTTGTTTTAGCCTTGTTACGAACTGGTCTGTCGTTTCATTGTCTATCTGTCTGGCTTAACGGAACACGTGTCTTTCGAAAGGAATGTTGACTTTTGGCGTGAAATAAGTTGTCAATGTTGTTATTGCGTGTTCGTAGTCTTCGTCACCACCCACCTCTTCCATCGTGAAGAAAATCTCTTGGACTTCTGGTCCTGCATGATGTAACAGCATCGCCCGCTTCTGTTTCATATCTGTTACCCCTTTCGGCGTTTCGCTGTCACGTACAGTTCAAAACTGCGACGCCACTGCGTCCATTTTATTCCGAGTTGGGTCGGATCGCTTTTTTGTATCAAACATCGGAATACTTGCGATTTCCAGCACTACTGACATTCTCGTTCATTTGTAGTTTTACTCGTCGCCAATGTAGTGTATTCAATTGTATCGTATCTAAACATTGATTAATACAGAGACTCACACAAACAAGTGCTTTCCAATTTTAACTCTGTATTTCTTACTCCTCGCTTCCGCCCAGGGATCAGGCCTTAATTACATGAGGAGGGGAGCGGTCTTTAACAGTAGACACCACACATACTTTCTAATGCAGTAACGGTTACACAAGTATTTGAATTATACTACCAATAATTGATGTCAAAATCTCAAAAACAAAATATAAAAAGTTATCTTAATTTGATAACTAGCAGGTCGTTACAACTACATCAGACATAGTAATAACAGTACATTGTGTACGTAAATTTAACAGAAGTAATACAATTAAAATAAGATATGACTATTTGTTGATTATTCAGAATGTCTACATATATAACAATTTGGCAAATAGCACTGTATTCTGTAATTTTGTAGAAAACATATTTTGGCATAACTAATAATACCTTGTAAGCTATGTGTTAAAATTGTGTTCCTTGTGTGAAGTGCAGTATTGTTTATTAGTAATGGAATATCTAACCAAATGCATCACAATCACAATCAATCACAATACTTTATTGTCCCTTGGGAGGGAAATTCATTTGGAGTGTAGAGCAGCATATTAAGACAAGTAAAACAAATGTACATGCAATATAAACAATGTAAAAATAAAAAGAATAAAAGTAATAAAAGTTATATCGGTTAAATAAATAAATAAGTTAAATATGTTACAACAGTTTTTAAAAAGTCAAATCATCTCAGGCTCACTCAGTGTCAAACTGGCAGGGGAGACTGCCAGAGATGGAGGGGAACGAAGGTCAGTTACTTATTCATTAGTCTTATTGACGAGGGAACAAAACAGTTTCGCGTGCGGTTCAATTTGCAGTGAGGGAGTTGAAAGCGGCGGCCGGAAGGAAGTAGTTTATAGCACGGAAACAGGGGATGTTCGGGGTCTGAGGAGACGTTCCTTCCCTTTCTCTCTGCCCGTTGCCTGTATAGATCTTCTAGAGTGGTCTGCTTTTTTCCCACCACCTTGCCACTAACCCTGACTGTTCGTGCCAGAGTGTTGCGATGCACGATACTCAGGCCGCCGTACCACACAAGAAACCCAAATGTAATAGAGCTTTCTATGTAGCATCTGTAGAAGGTTTGTAGAACATGTGTGCTGACACTGAATGACCTGAGCTTGCGTAAGAAATACAGCTTTTGCTGGCATTTTCTGTTAATTACCGCTGTGTTTTCACCAAATGTGAGCTTTGCATCAATGATAGTGCCGAGATACTTGTGTTCATCTACTCTCTTTACACACTCTCGGTTAATGAATAGTCTCTTGGGAGAAGTAAGATTTTTCCTAAAATCTATTATGAGTTCTTCAGTTTTACGAACGTTCAGGTCTAGGAAATGATTGTCACACCACACTGTGAAATCAGCTACAGCGCACGCACACACTTGATCAGAGCCGGATAGGTCGACGATAGCTGTGTCATCGCTGTATTTGATGAAATTGACGCTCTCCTGGCTGCTACGACAGTCGTTTGGCAAAGTCATGTTTGCACTGTTTGTATGGATGTTGTCGTGTATCCGTGTATTAATGTTGTGAACATTTTTATTTAGCGTAAATGGTAAGTTGTACAGATATGCTGAAAAAGTCATATACACATATTTATAATACAATTTCAATTCCTGTAAATGTAGCAAATCTGTTACATTAAGAATGTTTAGTTTCTTATACAGCGGCTCAGTATGTGCATTATGTTTAGCTAAGCATATTATTCTAATCGTTGTTTTTGTAGTTTGACGATTCTGTTACATTTAAAACCCCATATCATTAGGCCATAATTAATATTTGGTAACAGTAATGAGCTATACAAAGTAACTTTTTATATTTACTGGCAAAAATCGTTTTAATTTGTTTAATATACCTATCAATTTAGAACAGTTGATTGAAATATTTTTAATATGAATGTCCCAGCTTAGGTTTTCTTGCAGTCACCCCAAGAAGATTAAAGTTTTGGACTCTTTCGAATCTGGTTTCATCTATCTTAAGCAGGAAATTGTTAACTTGTTTGTTTCCTTGTTTGTATATTATATACTTGGATTTCTTTGTATTTAAAGACTGTTTATTTATTTCCAGCCATTCATTTACCTTGTTTAATTCTGTATTTAAATGTTGTTCGATGTCTTTTGGACATAATATGTTTAAAGATTGGATTGTTGTAAATAAAGTTGTATCATCCGCATACATTACTATTTAAATATTTAACTTGACTTTGGTAAATCATAAATAGTATCGTTGTAAATAACGTAGTTTTCTATTTTTCAAATAACTTTCCATTAGCTTTAGGGCAGTGTCGCCTATTCCATACAGATGTAGTTTACTTAATACAATTCAGTGGTCTAAAGTATCGAATGCTTTTGATCAATTAAAAAATATATTAATGAGTGTTTCATTAGAATCCAGTGCGGTTATTGTACGGTCGATAACTTCCATAATGGCATATTTGGTTGAGTGACCGGATTTGAATCCGTACTGATTAGCATTAAAAAGTTGGTAGTCAGTAAAAAATGAATATATCTGATTATGCATAACTTTTTCAATAACCTTAGAGATTACTGGTAGCAGGGATTTCGGTCTGTAGTTACAAAATAATGTTTCGTCATCATTTTTAAAGATAGAAATAACTTTTGCAATGTGGAAGATTCCAGTATTTAATATTTGATTAAGAAGTAATGTTAAGGGTTTTATTAAAATAAACTTTAAATATTTTAATTGTTTCAATGTAACACCATCACAGCCACTACTGGTTTTTGCAGAGAAATTGTCAATTAATATGAGTATTGACTCTTCGTTTATTCCTTGGAATTGGAAACGCATTTCAGATCATCCTGTCAAATAACAACTATGATTTTTATTACTGGTGTTTTTAATTTGGTTTGCAAGGTGTGTTCCTATGTTTGTAAAAATAAATTAAAGGTATTAGCAATTTCAGCATTGTCAGTTATTGTGTGGTCTCCTTCTCTAAAATATAATGTTAATGGTATTTTTGTTGGATCTTTGCAGAATTTCATTTATAGTTTTCCTTGTGTCAGTTTTATACCTGTTAAACAATTGTTCATAACATATAAATTTGGCTACTCTGATGCTTCTTTTTAGGATACCAAGTTTTTAAGTTTGTCATGTTATTACAATTTGCCTTTTCAAGTACATCAATGATTATTTTGTAATTGTTATTTGGATCGTGCAGATGGTCTTGATCTAATTTCTCTATAATATTTGAATTAATTATTTCAAAAGCAAAATTTGACATAGCCGTTTCATTCTGTAAATGTATTTTAACTAATTTGAGAGGAAATTTTTTAACCGGAGCAGTGTCAATAAATATAAAATATGGTTGGTGGTCTGAAAATTGTTGATTGATTAGGACACCTGCTATTGATTGTAGCATTAATTGACTAACGTTACAAAACAAACTGTCGATCAATGAGGCATTTAGGGCAGAAAATCTAGTTGGGAATGTTATTTTTGGAAAGAAACTGAATCCTGTTAAGGTGTCGTAAAACTCAATACAAATTTTTTATCATTAATTTTAAGCAAGTTTATAGTAAAATCACCATCAATAATAAATTCAGATTTTTTGAAATCAAATTGTGATAATAATAATGCAAATTCTTCAATAAATTGTATCACAGGTTTTATAAGCTCACCCCCAGTGATTTCAATTAACTGTCCTTCCCAATTTTCATTTATTATACATTGCAATACCTTATAATCATATTTAAAATGAACGTACATAATTAAGCCTCCTTTGGTACTATTAATCTTACCCAAGGAAGTATAATCTTCTAACTGGATGTTACATAAATCGTCTTGTTCAGTTAACCAACTTTCTTGAATACATATAATGCTAAAAGCATAGTTAAGTAGCTGCAGTTCTTTTAAAAAGATCTCCATCTCGTTGAATTTAGCGTTAATAGATTGTATATTTGTACTCAGTATGCCAAAACTATTTGTTTTTGTATTTATCAATGACTTAAAATTGTCGGTGTCATAGTACGATGAAGACTTCATTATTGGCAAACTGTCGTTTTCAAGATTTTAATCATCATTAAAATGTAAAATTTTATTTCAGCAATTTTTTTGGAAAACTCCGTAATGTTGTAGGAATAAATCATCTGAATCTATCATTTAGACTTTTAGTCTATAGCCAGTATAGGTGTTTTTACATATCTGCAAATAACATTGCTCCAATAATTCAGTAGGTATTTGCTGGTAATTATACCATGTGAGAATTTAAGTAAAGATACGTCATCATTGCGTTACTGTTTGTAGTTTTGTAGTAAAGATACATAATCATTGCGTTACTGTTTGTAGTTTTTTAGACACAGTAAACTGTAGCGCGAACATGAAAACATGCACTGTGTCAATACAGAACCATAATATTAATAGCAGTAAAACGATTAGCATCGATTGTAGCTTACTACCCGCCTGAATACATCGAGGAAACTCAATTTTTCCAGTGTTAACTGTCATCAGTAATAAGCAGCTAACACCATTAAGCCTCTATTTCGTTGGAATGTCAGACATCGTAGAGATGACAGAGACCTTGTTTTGCCGATCCTTTATTAGTATTTTTCCGTTGAAAGTCCACGTGTCCTGGATAATTCCTTGTTTTCGTTGCATCCGTGCTTCGCGGGCAAGCCGAGCGCGCCGGGCTATTAAGTCTTTATTAATGAAGATCTGATTTGTGTCTGAACTTGACTTCAGCGTGCTTCGCTGGCGGAACACCTCATCAGTTAAATCTGCATTCTGAATTCCTCCATGTTTAAAATACAAATGTCCAGCGAGTCAACATATCCCATACACTACATATCACTTTCCTCAACTCCTAAACTTGTTTTCTCAGAATATGCCATTTTAAGATAAAACGGCGCAAACGACGAATAATTGTATCCGCGGGACCCGCGGTTTTTAATTCGCTGATTGGTTGGACGGGAAAATCAAGGGAATCACGCTGTCGAGTCTGTGACACGTCGTTTTGTTGACAGTTTGGGGCGTCTGTAAACTGCGGAACGCGGCGGCGGTACCCCGCACCGATGTTAAATCACTCTTGCATTTGGTGTGTGCTTTGAATCAGGCTCATACTTCACGCATAGTTAAATATTCATGTATACACCCTGTCCGACAATATGAAGGCATAATATATAAATTAAGTTACACTTTTATGATACGGAACGTCGATGAAACGATTGACACCTACCGGCGGTTCCGGTAATCACTAGCGAAATTTTATCGTCATTCCATCGCATAGAAATATACCTTAATATCGATAATATGCCTTCATATTGCCAGAGAGATTGTATTACAATGATATTTAAGTATGTATAAGGTACCAGTCCGATGCGAAGCACACGTCAAATGTTGAGAGATGTTTACATCGGTTCCGCGTTGTTCTGCCTCGCAACGTCAACAATAACTTGAACACAGTCATGTTCGATGTTGTCTAGGCAAAATCAAGACTTTATTAATCGTGTTATTTGTATCAAATACGTTATGTTCAGTAAGAATTAATGCCGTGAGATCATAGCGTTATATGTGATTAAGAATCATCATGTCACAAGATTTGTAGTAGCATACATCAATAACAAGGAAAATCTAGTCCAGCTTCCAAGACAAAACGAAGTAACATTGATTATTGTTGTGTGCACTGACAATTTGTTCCATTCTGTTTAAATGCGGTAAAAGGTTATATTGAAATGCAGCTATTATAAACCTTTTTGGCTTGTTATCGTTCAATGTAGCAGTCAAAATATTGCATTGCCACGGAATTCTGCGACGCACGAAATTGGGACACTACATGTATACCGTTTCGACAGTAAGGTTAATGGAAATCATTATGAGTATACCTTGGCGTGAGCACGTTTGTGGCAGTGTGCCTACTAGCCCATACATATAGTCCAGGTTGTCATAACATTAATTTCGATTTTTTTGTTTTGAAGGTGTTTATTGATAGTGCATGAACGCATTGTATTTATTGTACAGTATCAATGTAGGCCTAACTTTACTTGAATACAGCTGATGGAAATATAATACTAGTTTTATTTCATTATATTAATTATATTATTAAATGTAACCATTATCACATAATTGTGTATAATGTTTACTTCCCAGAAATATAAATCATACTTGATTACGCTCATATTCTAAGTTATGATACATTTCAATATAATCATAACTATTACATTTGTTGTGTAATCACACCACCCTTGGTATTGGCTTTTATATAAACTATAACTTCTCAACTCAAGTTCTATTTCCAGCATAATTAAATGTAAAGCTAAGCAGTATTCAGCTTGGTGTTTTTTAAAACACAACTTGATAATAAATATCAAATTCATTAAATATATAAATCAAATTCAGAAATAAATATCAAATTTAACAGTGAATAGAAGGGCACAAGTCACGAACAGGCCTGGGGTAATATGTAATAGTAACAATTACAAATATTGAAGTAATAATAACAGTAATAAGTTGAATAAGACACAATGTAATAGTAATTGGCTTATTACTTTTATAGTACTATTGGACATTTCAAAGTTAAATTTGAGTTGCATTTATTTGCAGTACGGTTATTTAATTATTTACAAACAAAAGAATATTCCACTAGTTTCACCAGGTTTTATGATTGCTCTTCTGTGAATCATGGCCCTCAGCCGGTATCACCCTGGAGGTTATGAGAGTTTACATGGCACTAGCAGACATTGGGACAGTGTGGCAGCTGCATGGCTAAAGGGATTCATTAGTTCTTTGAAGTTGGCTCTCGTGCCAACTATCCTTTTCACACAAGCCCATATGGGTTTAGTGGCTGTCCACATATTATTAGGCCTAAACAACAGAGGTATGAAAAACATCCTGATGTATTTGTATGTCACACAAATGTTGTCAAATAGGATTACTGTTAAAACGTATGAGTATGATTACTGAGTAAATGAGTGTAATAAATTGTATTTACATTTGCATATAATTTTAATTACATCAATAGCTTAGACATTGTCTGTACATCTGTTGGAACTGTCTGGTTGGTATCATATATTGGATAACAACAGTTGCAGACAAATCTGACATAATCGGTATACCCATATTTGACTGCTTGCATTGTAGTTGGAACCTAGGCAACTTTCAAATAGGCCAACAATTACACATGATTACTACTACAAACAAATATTATTCCATATACTGTATGTTACAAACACAATCTGACCAAAGAATAACACTCATCAAAAGTTTACTTGTTCTTCTGTGTTATAATTATGAGCTACCTGTGTAATATGACGTACTTAATGTCTCTCATGTGGGGGGCAAACAAAAAATTAAATAAACAATGACATATGGCAAAGAAGAAATTTTTATCAAATTACTACGATTATTTATATTTATTTAAAAAATGTAATAATATTATATAAAATGTTGTAGATCAGTTATTAATATGGGAGTGTACAAAATAACAATATTATACACAAAAACAGCTTAACAAAATACATCTAAGAATAAATTATTTACATGTGAAAGAACACAAATTACAAATAAATATAGCAGGTTAATTACTAAGTTGTTATGTTTATAAAATATAAATTTTCTAACATAAATGTAAGTTTTTATATAGCACAGTATCCCGTCCTCAGTACTGCTCAATGCTCTGTACACTTTACTCCCTGGCAGACCTGTTCAATCAAACACCATTTGCCTTCTCTGGGAAACATTCAACCATGCTGCAATTAATGCGTGACAACTATTCGTACACAAATATTCACCACACTCGGTAGCTAGTAGTGGATATTTATTTATACAGCTGAGTGAACTGAAGCATCATTGAGTGAACAAACCTGTCCAACGTTCGATACGGTATCATAGGATTCGAACCAGGGTTCTCTCAATTGAGAGCCTGATGCTCTAGCCACTGTGCCACTGCGCTCCACATATCTGACAATGATGACATGTATGAAACAGTGTTCCATAAGACAAGTGTCTGACAATAATAATAAGTTTCTGAACAGTATTTATAGTGGTATCCTTTTCCAGATATACAGGTGAGCAGAACGTATTCCACTGCTACATTGTTATGTATATATCAAAATAACATTTACATATTTCTATTCATAAACATAGGACTAAACACACACATACAACAATCCATTTTTAGATTACAAAACACACATTTGTGTTTCTAGAATGCTGTATTATTATGGTACAGAAGCTGGCATCCAAATTATACATTTATATTATATTATACCTTATTCATTTGTAGCTTGTTGACTTACTAAATTGTTTCTCAGATGTTATGTAATTAATGCACATACTGTTGTGTTCTGTTGTTACAACACTTGGCCATTTGACTACCAGCACAATAACCCTGGTTACAAGTAAGATTCACACAACACGAAAGTGTGACAATCTTATGACATTGTGAGCAACGTAACAATATGTTTTCTTCACAAAAATTAACAATGCTTTTACCCCACGTACAATTAAACACATGCTACCGGTAACATTTATATTCACTACCTGATATGCACCTTTACTCCAGCTTAGACGTTTGCTATTTGTTTATATTCTTGGCCTAACAAATATCCTTGTTTGGATAATAGAAATGTATATACCTGACTGCAGATAACTAGAGTCACATCAAGAGTCACTTCACACCAGTGAATCCCGAACGAGTGATCCAGCCAGCAGCATTTAATATGTCAACTTACAAGTATAACAGCTAGGGCTTTGCAGAGTGAAACTCATGCAAGACAACAGGTCATAAATCCAGTCTAGTGGATATATGCTGAAGGTTCCTATGAAATCATTCTGTCTGGAATGATTCATCTCCTACCCAATTCCTGTCTTCCATGTTACAAGATTAATTGCATTATAACAGCGTCATATTGTCAATATTTCCATCAACAACACATATATTGGCTCTATAAATGGTTGTGTTATGCAAGACACTTTGGTCCCGTACATTTAAGTTGGTCGACCTCTTACAAACAGGATAAAGTGGTTATTAAAATGTCTGTATTGATCAACTGTAACATGCAACATCTATGAATGTTATTCAGTGAACGTGTCCACCTTGTTCTGTTCTTTTGTCTCTTCTCGTACCACATCTACCCCTGATATATGTTCTGGAAACAAACTGTTGACATATCTGATGCATATTAGATTTGCTACCCATGTTCCAAAACATGAATATTTTCCTAATGTTTATTATATTTCATACGTTGGAAAGAGTGTAAATTATTTACAGAGCAAAACTAAATTTTAAAAACGGTGGGACGATTGAACCAAGGAATAACTACTCTACCTGAGTCAGTACTTATTTTGGTACATGTCATTTTACAATGCATTACTGGATCGATCAACTCAATAATACTAGTGATCCAAGTTCGTGCATCGCGTAATTCCGTGGCAAGGCTGTGTTGTCGCCGTTTTTTTTAAACCTAAGACGTTTACATTGAATTATGACATGCCAACCACCTTTACTCATTGCTACTGTCGGCTTAACATGAACCTTAATCGATGCAATCAAAAAAAATAACAAATGACACAAAAGGTTACGCCTACGGGGCACTTAACTGTTTGAACAGGACGATGCACGAATTTAGGATACGTAACCCACACAAATTACAATAGCAATAGTCAAGACGAACGATGAACTTGACACATCACTAATACTAACTGTTAGAACCGGTTCAAATTATGTTCAATGCATGTATATGGAATGTCTAATTAAGTAATTAGCACGTGTCGTTATAAGACATAATCTCAATTGTTTTGGTTAGTGTGCGCTCCCCGACTGCATCCATTCCGTTTTCGTGCGCGGCAGTACGTCTTCTTCTTCCGATACACGCCTAGCCTCAACATGCTGAGGATACAGGCGGTGCCGTGGCATGGCAGGCGAACAAGAAATTTTGTGTTTGTTTTTAGAGTGTAATATATAAGAACTCAAATTATCGTGTAAATAAACAGAAATATGTGCAGAAGAACTTGTTAACGTCTAAAACATGGGGTAGTGCAAAGTCTGGATGTTGCTTTTAAACGCATCCAGGCTGTTTTGATTTACAATATATTGAGGGAGGGAATTCCAAAGTCGAATGGTACTGGGGAAAAATGAATACAAGTGGTAGTTGTATAGGTAGTTGCATCTGGAGTGAGGAATAAGGTAAGATAAGGAATATTGTTTTCTAGTGACTATATTTACAGGAATAAGGTATTGGTTTGCTGGTATACCCGCTAGGCCATTTTGTTATCTTGTACATCATACACAATTTTGCATCGGTTCTTCTGTCTGATAGGGATCTCCATCCTAATATCTGGAGCATGTCTGTTACACTGGGGGTATTGTGGTGGCGATATAAGACATATCGGGCTGCACGGCGTTGAATCATTTCTAGTTTGTTTATTTGTGTAAGGGTATAGGGATCCCAGACAGTACAGCTGTTCTCCACGATGGGTCGGACAAAGGTGAAGTAGGCCTGAGTTTTTATTTGAATTGACGGAACTTTGAGATTTCTGCGGAGGAAGCCTAGTGATATATTTGCTTTTATACAAATGTTATTTATGTGGGCATTCCACCTGAGATCTGAGGTTATGGTTATACCAAGATATTTTACCTGTGAAACAGTTTCTAGTGTTTGACCATGAAGCATGTATTGATTGTTAATGACAGTTTTGTTTCATGTTACAGGTATGACATGGCATTTTTGAAGATTCAATTCCATGTTCCAGGTTATGGCCCATTTTCCAAGTTTGTGAAGATCTTCCTGGAGCACAGCTGTATTTGTTTTAGGCTTAAGGGCTATATACATTATGGAGTCATCAACAAAAAGTCTAACTGTAGATGTAATAGTGTCCGGGATGTCATTTATGTAAAAGAGGAATAGACAAGGGCCAAGTACAGAGCCTTGTGGTACTCCTGATGTTATGGGTACCTCAGAGGAGGCCCTCTATTACAACTCTTTGAGTTTTGTCTGTTAAAAATGATCGAATCCAGGAATTTGTTTTGTCTTGGATGCCATAGTGATGGAGTTTGTATATCAGTTTTTTTATGGCTGACCTTATCAAATGCTTTAGAGAAATCCATCACTATGACATCCGTTTGCGTCCCAGACTGCATATGGGTAACTAAGTCATGTATGAACTGAATAAGCTGTGTCTCGCAAGATACTTGGGAGTGAAAGCCATGTTGAAGATGATAAGGAAAGTTGTGTGAATGTGCATGTTTCATTATACTACTAACCAAAATATGTTCCATTAATTTTGATGCTATGCATATCAGGGAAATGGGCCTATAATTTGAAGCTATTTATTTTTACCATTCTTGAAAATAGGTGAGACATTTGCTTTTAGCCAGTCTGTGAGGACTTCTCCTGTAGCATATGACTTCTGAAAAATTAAAGTTAGCGATGGCGCAATTTCAACAGCCAATTCTTTTATAATTCTTGGGTTGGTGTTGTCTGGTCCTTGTGCTTTATAAGGTTTAAGATTTTGTAGGAGTTTTAGTACACCAGCTTCTGTAATTTCTATTTCTGGCATTTCTGGTAGTGTTGGATTGGGTAGTTTGGTTACTTGGGGAGATGGGTCATCTATAAAGACTGATTGAAACTGCTGATTTAGTATCTCCGCTTTGGCTTTAGGGTTCGAGTGTAGGATTCCATTGTGTTTGAGAGGCGATACCCCTGTGTGGTTTGTACGGCAGTGTTATATGTAAGTCCACAATCTCTTAGAATTTTTTTTTGTTTTTGTTGACTATCTTCAGTAGAGGTGACATTTTCAGTTCTCATTTGTTGCTGTATAGTTTGTTTTAGATGTTTGTATTTTGGAGTGTGCTTGTGACATTTGTACATTCTGTCCTTTTTTGTATAAGTTTCTTTACTGTTGGTGTAATCCAGTGCCAGTGCATTGGGCCGGGAATCATTGGCCAGCGCCAGTAGCTACGCGTGATTCGACTGTCGTTAGGCAAATAAGCGTGATTGACATAACAAGGAAGCCTATGTATTTGCAAACTGTACACTTAACCACATGTGAGTGTTTTTATTTAATCAAAACCAGACTTTATCGTCCACATACCGTATTTGTTTACCCTGTCTGCGTGTTTACATGTGCGAGGCATCCTTTAAAATCTCGTTCGCAGAGTTCGATCGGAAGGTAAAAATAGATCAACATCTTGGGATACCCCATCTTCGTTGTTTGTTTGCAAATGCGGTGTACGTTCACTTTCGTAAAATGCATTACAAATGGTAATTAACTCAGAATGCAGCTTTAAAATTATTGATCTGACACTTCCGTGCAAGAACAAATCAGCAGCGTCTGTCGTGCCTCTTTTCTTGAATTAAGACGTACTGTGTCCACCAGGCCGTATCTTTCTAAAAGGGCCTCTGCTAGACTTGTCACGGCTTTAAGAACTTCCCGTTTTTATTATTGCAATTCGGCTTTTACTGGTATGCCTGCTGAACAGAAAGTCCATTACAGAAGATTCAGAGCAGTGCAGCATGGGCCATGGCTCGTTCTAAAGAAACGTAAGCGAGACCATGTGACGCCAGTGTTCCAGTAACTCCATTGGCTGCCTGTAAAGTTCCGATGTCAGAACAAGATGGCAACTTTTGCGTACCGCCATTTTGACGGGTCACTCCCACCTTACCTTTCAGCCTTGCTCTCCACATACAAAACGTCACGCACCCCCCGGTCCTCCAGCGAGGAGCTGTTACCAATACGTAAACGTAACCTTAAGTCTGTTGGTGAGCGTTCTTTTAGCTTCACCGCACCCACTCTCTGGAATTCACTGCCTGCCTGTCTACGAAATATCCCTACTCCATCTGAATTTAAATCTCGGTTAAAGACACATGTGTTCCGACAAGCGTTCTCTCTGTGGTCCCATAGATTAAACACTTGTTAATGTATGGTGGTCCATGTTTTTCTACTTGAGTAGTCTATGTTATGTATATATATATACATGTGAGTGTGAATGATATGTTCTAGCGCACTGATTTTTTTGTCTAAAACGATTTGCGCTATATAAGAGCTATCCATTATTATTATTAAGATCTTACGGTTTTTCGCAAATTATAATTAATATGGTTGTATTTACGCACACAATACACGACCTAAAAAGTTGCTACTCCTTATTTCGAAAATCTAGATATACGTTGATGTAGGATGACTGGTTAATAAATTAGGGCCATTTTACAAATATTCCGCCATGTGGCGTAATATTAGACATGCAAGATTACTTTCTTCCATATAGTATCAATTATTTTTGATTGGCAGAAGTTCGGTGTTCATTTTGCAATTTAGTCAAGGTTGGGCGATGTTTAGAGTTAAATTGGTTGGCTAAGGGTGGAAAAAGTTAGGAAATAATTTTTTTTCTTGAAGAGCACATGATTTTATGGTTTTTCGCAAATAACGTCAATATAGCTGCCTGCACGCAAAAATTACATTAGACCAAAGCAATTAGATACCAAGCATAGTCACTGTACGCAGTAACAATGGGGCGGCCATTGATTTTTACGTGCTTGCGCTGTCTGGCGTCGATGAGCTAACAGCGTTGTGGCGCCCATGTAAACAAATAGGAAAACGGTTAATACGTTACGTATTTGAGGCAACAATCAACACTCAGACGCATAACGATCAATGGAATTATCAACAACGCCGAAAAAGTGTCAGGCGCTGGGACTGCCAATGAATCAAATCAGATAGCTGTTGTCAGTGTTGACAGTGTAGTTGACACTGTCTGTCGGTGTTGTTCTGGTGAGTACATGGTAAGTACGCGTATTTAAGTAAAGTTGGCAGTTGCACTGTATATATATATATATTGATTTGTATGTAATTTGGTCAAATCTTCGCTATTACACCACCTATTTTCTATAACATTTACATGTTATATTTGGGTAGGTACATGATGTAGTAAACAAAGTAGGCACTTCAACAACAAAATTAATATCGTGCTAGGCTTAAATTAAAGGTAATAGCTTAAGGGTCACACAACTGTTTATTTTATTAAGATATCTTTAATAGATCAAAAGTTTTTGCGACTTTAAGACGGCAAAACAGCATAATTTTGTGTATCTCTTACAGTGGCAAAATGGACTAATTTTTGTGTTTTCTGTGGATAAATATTTGCTTTAAAATGTCAACATTTTTATTTATATAGATATTTAAATACTTTTTCAGGGTTTTCAAACACATTGATTGACTAAAGTAATAAATTTACAACATTTAATATTTTAGTACTAATTATAACAAAATTAATGCAATTAATTAGTTAATTTTAGTAATGCAGCATGCAAACTCAAGATACCAACACGTTCCAATTAAAGGCCATAATGTTCATGATTATAAAGACATTAATTTTTATACATATGCAATGTGTATAACCACATTAATAATGGTAATAGATATACATTAACAAATCATTTCATAATTTAATTGATTGTTGTCACGCAATGAAACGAATGACGCTACAACTGATCAAGGCATTTATGGTTTATATTACATTTACAACATGTTTTATATATATATATATATATATTAAAGTTGGCAGCAGAATGCACCACATCGATGTAAACAAATGCACAAATGTATTATTTTGGACTAAATTGTATGTGAGGGTGGATAACATTGAACGCCGAGCTAAAGTCTATGAACAATAGTCTAGCATAAGCCTTGGGGTTGTCTAACTGTTTCTAAATTAAATGGACAACATTATTGACAGCGTCATCTGTTCCTCTGCCATGCTTGTAGGCAAATCGGAATGGGTCAAGACAGTTGTGCGCGCTATTTGGCATGCTAGAAAGTTAGGGCGCCTCCTGGCGAATGAGAAGAAAGGGAGAGGTTCGCATTGTTATTTAGAGAATTGTCGAGGTGACAATTGCGCATCGAATAACGCAAAAGCAACGCGTTACGGGCAAAATCTGTCGTTGCTCCGTAAACGTAATAAACACTGGTCAAACAAGGTTTGGGGTGTTATCTATATAGACAGTCTATATATTGTAACGCGACGCGAAATGTGCATCAAAGTTTCGGCGCGAGTGCCGCCGCCTCGCCGCTTGGCGGTCGAGTAGTAAGAATGCGCAGTTTGAACCTGTAATGTGGTAGTCAGTTAGCCCTCCCTGTTTGACGTTGTTCAATTATACGAAGGGGTATTAGAACCAAGCTCGGCATCAATATGGCCTCATGTGGTGAGATTGACAGGACTGGTGTGACTAGGTCACCCAAAGCTGCAATGCATGCAGCCTACGATGAACGTGATACTATGGGAAGTGCGAGTCAAATCTCCCGTGGGTCTAGAACATCGTCAAACTCAAGAACAAGCTCTGCGGTATCATTGAAGGCGAAAGAAGCCTAAGTAGCAGCTGAATATGCAAGGAGGAAATTGGAGTTGGCTGAGAAAAAAGTCAAACGGGACCTAGAACGAAAGCGGAAACAGACATGTAAGCAAACAGAGTTCAAACAGATGCAAGCAGAGAACGAAGCAGCTGGGATCTTGAAAAGGTTCAGGAGGAAGTTGAACTTAAGGAACTTCTGGCAAAACTGTGGGAGGATGTTGATTTAAATGACTTTGCACCCAGTTGTTCAAGTAAATGCAAAGACAAGGAAGCGCAATATGCTTCGCATACCGCTACTGAAATAAGCACAGCAGTTCACCTGGATGTTGCATTCACGATAAGTACAGTGACCAGTCCTGTCGTAGCTCCTTTTGCGTATGCTTCTGCATCGCACAGTTATCTTGATCCAAATGCCTCCACGTTTGTGTCTAGGGAGGCGTCTGTAGCACCGCCAGGTTTGCAGAAAACCTTCAGTGGTATGAGAGGTATGCCAGGAAGAACAAGTTGGAATCCGCCATCAGTGCATGGAAATCCGACTACCAGCGGTACTGATAGCAACATCAATATGGCGATCGTACACACTCTCGATAAGATCATATCGCAATCAGAACTGCCTGCACCTCCACCCATGACATTTGAAGGCACCTCCGCTGAATTTTCGAAGTTTACGAGAAACTTTGAAGACCGGGTTGCGTCAAAGCCGTTCTCAGATAGCTTCAAGTTGTCCCAACTGGTTTCATGTACAAAAGGAGACGCAAACAAAGCAACCAAGCACTTCGAAGGGACGGAGCATGGCTATCGACAGGCAGTTGCAATCCTGCAAGAACGATTTGGACGTCCATTCCAGATTGTAAAGTCATGTATGGATCGACTTATCGAGAGGCCACAGTAGTCATTGTAGGAAAGGCCTACTGGAGTTCTCAGATCAGCTTGAGTCTATATACCAAACGCTGGAGGACCAAGAGTTGCTTCCAGAAGCAAACACACAAACATATTTGAGAGCCATATTTGACCGACTCCCATGGGTTCGTCGTGTAATGGATCTTGAAAGCACAGGGCAGAGCCCGAAGATTGAGGATATGGTGCGATTCATTAAGAATTTAGCCAGAGCACAAAATCACGCAGTCTTCGCCATTCGGTCGACCGGTAGCAGCAATGCCAGTAAACCTATTGGCAGGAAGTGTAATGACTTCAAGAAAGGTGGATATGTCCCTACTACCTACAACAGGGTAACTACACTTTCTACCCAAGTCGCCAAACGTGTGGAAGGTATGAATGGCAAGGAGAAGCAGAGGGACGGGTATTATGCGTCACGTACTAGAGACAGTAAGGATTGCAGTTACTGTGAAGGCAGGCATATCATCGGAGACTGTGCTGGGTTTAAAAGTAGGACACTGGAATTCCGGAAGAAGTTTGTACCGAACCCTAACCTATGCTTCTGCTGCCTTGGAAGGCATTGCAGTAGGGCCTGCGAACACAAGCAGAATTGCCCTGAGAAGGGATGCAACAAGATGCACCATCAGCTGCTGCATCCTTCTCTGACAATTCCGAAACAGAACCCACAAAAATCGGTTAACAAAACCAAGGTGGAGGCGCTGCCGCAAATGCAGGTCGGATCAGTTGTAGCAACAAAGCCAAAGCAGTTTGTTCTCCTGAAGGTGATTCCACTGCGTATAACAGCGGAAAATGGAAACTCTGTGACGACATTTGGTATGCTGGATTCGGGAGCTAGTGCGACTCTAGTTACACAGTCGATAGCAAAGAAATTATATGTTCAGGGAACACCTTAAGTTACCAGCGTCAACACGATCCTAGCAAAAGGCCAAGACCAAAAAGTAACGGTCTTCGGATGTAGCCTGTCGCCCGTTGACGTGGCAGATCCACAGATTTCCGTGAGACGAGCACACGTCGTGACAGATCTGCATATTGATGCTCGCTATAGGCCGAACGCACTGGACCTTTCAGAATGGTCACACCTAGAGGGGCTTCACTTGCAAACAGACGTTGAGGAGGACTCGGTGTCTATATTCATCGGCGAGGATTGCCGTGGGCACACGCAGCTTTGGAAAGCTGCTATGGCGATGACCCAAATACTCAACCGTATGCCGTAAGGACGCCGCTTGCCTGGTGCGTTGCTGGAACAACCCACTATGACTCGGAATTTGGTGTTAGCATCAACTTCTTGACCAAGCGATCAGATTTCTTCTCACCGAATTGTGACCACGACAGCATAGATCCAACAGATGTTCCGGGTGGTGATGCTATCCGTTCAAGCAAAATGACCTTGGAAAAGTCAGTGGAGCTGCTCTGGCAGAAACATGGGTTCGAGAGCGATGACTGTAAGACCATGTCTGTGGAGGACAAAATGGCGTTGAACATGTTGCAAAATAATACGATATTGGTCGATGGACAGTACGAGATTGGTTTGCTTTGGAGAGATGAACACCCCGCATTGCCAAACAACAGGGTTATGGCAAAGAAGAGACTCGATCTTCTGGGCAAACGCTTCAAGCAGAAGCCAGAGTTTGCAAGAAAGGCAATGTCTGACAACATCACTAAGGGCTACGCGAGATTACTGTCCGATGAAGAAGCTGCTCAAACTTAGCCCCAGGACGTGGTATCTACATCATGGAGTTGAAAGTTCAAATAACCCCGGAAAGGTCCGTGTTGTCTATGACGCAGCAACGCTATACGGGGGACTTCGCTGAACCAGGAGTTGATGCAGGGTGCCTATCTGAATAACAGTCTCGTGGGAGTGCTCCCGAGATTCCGGCAGGATAAAGTTGCAGTAGTTGCTGACATCGAAGCGATGTTTCATCAGTTCAGGGTGCCTAAACACGACTGTGTTGCTCTGAGGTTCCTGCGGTGGAGAGATGGATTCGAAGAAGCCCCCGCAACCTATCAGATGACACGTCATATCTTTGGTGCTACAGACAGTCCAAGTGCACATATGGATTGAGACGGTGGGCTATGGACAACAAAGAAGACGTTGACCCACGAGTAGCAGAAGCCGTACAACGGAACTTCTATGTCGATGATTTGCTGAAGTCGTTTCCAACGGCTGAGGCAGCCATCATCTTGTCTAGGCAGCTGGTGAGGATGCTAGACCGAGCAGGACTTAGATTGACAAAATGTATGTCAAACTCGAAGGTGTTGGCCGCACTACCTGAACTTGAACGGGCAGCCGACTGCAAAGACCTCGACCTTGAACATTTGTCCACTGAAAGAGCCCTAGGGGTGATATGGGACATCGAAACCGACTCCCTCGGGATTACAGTCACTAGCATGGACAATGCAAACACACGTAGAGGATGTCTCTCAGCTGTAAGTTCCCTCTATGACACATTTGGAATGGTGGGACCGGTAACAATCGTGGCTAAGAGAGTTCTGTAGATGAGTTGCAAGTTGAAACTTGGTTGGGACGACGAATTGCCTGGAGAACCGCTTAAAGAATGGGAGCAGTGGAAAGCAAACCTAGGTAACTTGGAAGGAATTCGGGTTCCTAGATGCTACTTCAGACGAGAAGGGTCCGCTCACATTGAACTTCATCACTTTGCTGACGCATCGGAAATAGGATATGGAACGGTGTCCTATTTGCGGAAGGTGGATGAAGATGGCCAAATTGAATGCTCCTTCGTCGCGGCAAAGAGTCGGACGGCGCCCATCCCATTTGTGAGGGAGATGGATTTACGTATTGCAAGGGTTGTTTTCTGGACATACTCTAGAATAACTCTACAGTACATACGGAATGACACACGAGGATTCAAAACATATGTGGCGAACAGGGTGACGGAGATCAGGGATTCTTCAAAACCAGAACAGTGGAGACATGTCCCAGGAAAGGAGACTCCTGCCGATGATGCTTCGAGGGACCAGACTGCGTGGTCTTTCCTTCGGAACAAGCGATGGTTTCGTGGGCCAGACTTTCTGGCGTTCGGTAGATGCATGGCCTGCTGCTGATATTGGAGCCTTGTCGAAGAGAACCAGAACTGGAGGACGAAAAGTTAGTTGGGATGATGACAGCGCCTTCTTCACTTGTTTAGCTACTGAAAAGACCTTCTTCTTGGACTGCTACTCAGAGGAAAATCGCCATTCTGATCAAGTTCTGTTGTTACATCAAAGCAAAGGGACAGAAAGCCACCGATCAGCAGCATGACCGTTTTGAAAGGGAGATCTGTCCAGAAGATCTCAGGCCATTGTGAGGTACATCCAGAGGTCGTCATATGCAGATGAAGTCGACAACATTGAGACGTTGGGCAGGGTCAATACGTCGAGCTTCTTAAAGAAACTGAACCCAGTCTTGATCGATGGCATTCTACGCGTCGGGGGAAGGATTTCGGAGGCACCGCTCTCCTTTGATTCGAAGTACCCGATGATCATCCCCAAGAGTCATCACGTGGCGACCTTACTGATAACTCACTTTCACCAAGCGTCAGCCCACGCTGGTCAGGAACATGTTCTTGCTAGACTGCGAGAACAGTTCTGGATCCCGAAGGCGAGATCTGCAGTTTGTCTTGATCTCCGGTCCTGCATTGTATGTCGGATGCGCCACGCTATGAAGATGACGCAGAGGACCTACGCTGATCAAAAGAGGACGATCCATTATAAAACGATGGGGGGCGCTTTGTTTACCTGCATGAACGTAAGGGCAATACACATCGAAGTGGCCGAGTCATTGGACACAAACTCGTTCATCAATGCCCTTCGTCGCTTCATTGGTCGCAGAGGACATCCACGGGACATTTGGTCCGACAATGGCACTCGAACGATTTTCTTAGCTTTTTACATAAAAATGACATCAAAAGAGCGTAAGTTACGATTTTTTCGCAAGTGCCATTCTCGAAACATTTACTATACGAACATTCGCAAATATGGCGTATATTTCATCGCAGTTACGCCAACGCAAGAGGTCGCGTAACTTTTTCTTAACTTTTGTGGTATTGCTTTCAGATGGAGATTTCTCAGTTATTTGCTGTTATAACGTCGCAAAAACACATCAGTAAATTGTGTGTGATTCAATGATACTGGTGTGTGTTTGTCAATTTTTATTGACCGCTGAAATTGCATAAATACCGTCTTTGAAAGCGGCGCCGCGCCTACACTGCTAGCCAATGCAAAATTCCACAATAAAAAGTAAACAAGCGGGACCAGCCAACAAACGGGACCGATTAGTAATTCACCGCAGTAATTTATAGATTCACTGCGTGCTACACTATTACAATTTGGGTAGGCACGTTTAACCACACTTGAAACCACAATTTCTATTTCAGAACACAACAGTATTGCAGACATGAAAATCTATATATCAATGTAAAAAGGACACTATTTCTTTGTATAAACATATTTAATTTATTATTTATCATGGCCATGGAACACAGATTTTGCCAAATGTATTTAATGTTTCATATGTACATTATGTTAATGTTCCACATCTACATAAAAATTAAAAGGTTAGTTAGCATGGCTGCCACTTTCAGATATATATGCTGCTTGAGAAATGCTCGTGATAGATTGCCTCATTTATTCAAACATTGACAATACCATCCAAAACAAATATGTAACTATTATAATGTAAATGATAATTATGTATATAAAATTATATATATATATATAGATAGATACTACGATATGATGTTTGAATACACCTACTTTTGTGTCTACAAAATAACATAACAGTTGTAAATATAATATGTGAGTACACCTGTATTGTTGAAATAAGTTTGATCTTGAAATAGTGCATATACACTAAACCGCAGATATAACAATATATACACACATGCCAACATAGCAGTCACAGTTATGGAGAAATAAACTGTGTCTGTTTCTATTTTCTAGGTAGTCATAAATGGAAAATACTGTTGACTATAACAATTACGGGCCGATATAAAACATTACTGTAAATTTTTGGCACATCCTATTTTCCAGGTGCCAATAATCCAATTTCTTTTCTCACCAAACCGACTTACCAACAGAAGTCATAACACTTATCTTGACCTTGTAGTTGTTTTTACAAAATGTAACGACTGAATCAGTATAAAGAAGATTGCTAACATACTGCTTTTACCAGTAGATCTTAGTATACCAGGTCATTAATTTTTATATAGTCTCCAAAGCGATTGATCTGCATCACAGAAATCCTTTATATAATTTATTTTGAAAAATAAATACCACTGTTAACAATTTATGCAAACAATGGATATTAATTAAAAGTATTATAATAATTCCAGATGTCATAGGAAAATAAAAAAACTTGTCGGTATAATGAGGTGTTCGCACATGAATTAGAATTTAAGGTATTTGATGTGAATTTATGGTGGTCTTCCTGGTGTTCATAGTATGTTAGAGTTTCAATATATCCTTGAGACATTGCAAAGAGAAGAAATGTGCCACATCCACGCAGAGCATTGCAGAATATAATGTTAATACAATCGAATGTTGATGTCACTGCAGCACCAATACATGGAGCAGCACAGGCTACGCATGATTTGTAGATTGTTTAGCCACTTTAGATTTTTCTTTTCTGCAGCTACATTGTCTTCTTGGTGCTGCACCATGTCCAGTTGTATCTTTTTGCATCTTTTAATTTCAAGATGCAGCAGGCATTCCAGTCCATAAATTTTCTTTCTGAAAACACATGTAGCACGTCATAAATATGTTGTTTCATTTTTAAATACAACTGTATTAGACACCATATTTTACTGTACTACCTAAAACATATATAATAAACGTAGGCATATTATACATAGTTGTACTCTTTAGTGTCCATACAATACACGTACAAAGTAGATACTACCCAGTATTTATAAAATGTTATAACATGTAAAAAAACTAGGCTGTACCAGACAACAACACCACTGATAGAGTACACTATTGTGTATATTTCATCATACCATAACCACATATTGTAATTTACCTTTCATTCCCACTAGTTTTCATCCTTTGGGTGTGGTATCATGGTTATTTGGTAGATGATGCTGGATGTGTGCTGTAAGTACAGAAAATGTCATTGTAGTTGTTTTGTAGCAATAGTGTGTATTGCATTGATTTGTTATGTTAAAGACAGTTATTATGCATTGGGTACATGAAATACTGATCTTTGGTAATCTTTATTCCTCACTACCCTAGCCCTATACATAGACACATCATCTCACATAGTCCATAATCAGGGGCGGATCCAGAGTGGGTAGTCTATGGGGGCACGAATTTGAACAATAGTGGTAGGAGTGCATGTATAAATGTCAACAAGTTTTATCCTATGATGTTTTGTGCTTAAATATGCATTGGCACAAAATAATAAATCCACACAGAGCATTTACCGAAAAATCTCCACTTTAATTTCAATAGTATTTAGGCTTAATACACCAATGTAGCACGTAATTAGTTAACAAATACACGCCCTAGGCCAAGTACTAGGGGCCTGCTAAATTAATATTTAACACAACTGCACAGCCACAAGTCACTACTATGTTAAACCATCTACTCGCTACATTACAAGTTACAACAAACTACAAATCCTGATCTGGAACTGGAAGACATATGCCTCCTTGGTCATGCCCCTTGTTTTCGGTTACGTATTACGAAGTTACAACTTTAAAGTTTGAGTTTGATTGACTTAGTCAGTGACAAACTAGCGCCATGCCATGCCCATGGTCATGGAATGTGCGCTAGTAGAGCGACAGAAACACCGAGTGATCAAACTAAGTCTCACCTTACCGGCGCATTGTCTGAATAGTAATCGACATCATACACATACGCAGGTGGTGTCTTCTAACTGTTCTATGTAACGTGTAGTGAGGACACGTAGACGTCAAATTCCTAATTCTGTAATGTAAACATTGACTGGTTTGGCTTGGCCTTGGCGTTAATTCTTCCCCTTGGCTTGGCCCTTGGCCCATTAATTAGTACCTATGCATCAACATATCTCAATGGCAATGCTACATTATGTTTTGCATATTAGCTATATTGCTTTGTCACCAGGTTCCGTTGAACAGTTGTGTACTTTATTCTTTTTCATGCACAGCCAGGAACACACGAGCAGCGTTAAAACGTTAAAACGGTAAAACATAGCAAAACATCAGTGACCGTATCCGTTGCAACGCAAGCAAACCCTCGCGAGATTTTTTTACGTAAGTTGCGAATTTCTTAGCTGCGAAAATTCGTAAGCGTTTCGAGAATACCAACTTGCGAAATTTCGCAGCTAAGAAATATTCCGCCATATTTGCGCAACTTCTTACGTACGAAATCTATTTCTTCGAGAATACGGGCCCTGGTTAGTTTGTTGAGTAGCAAATCCGGCTATCCAACGACGATTGTTGGGGGAAACCGACCTTGATTTCAAAAAGGCTCTACAAATGGCCCTTGCCATGGTCCATGAATCCGCTGCTGCTAACACCGCACATTTAAATTTGCCTGCGTACGACAGGTGAATTGCTTCACTCCAAGTGAATCTAGGATAGGCGATGTTTAGTCCTAAACTGATCGGCTTTGGGTGGAAATAGTGAGGGAAATTAGCATTAGAATGACAAGATGTTATGGTTTCTCGCAAATAACATTAATATGGCTGTTATTACTCTCAAAATGCACATCTAATAGCTGCTACTCTTCATTTCGAATCTCCAGATACACCATACGTTGATGTAGGATGAATTTAAAAACGTACTTTACAACCTTGCTTATCCACCGTAGCACCCTGACCCATATGTTGACAACTGGAAAACTACTTATGGATTTTGAGATTGACCAATCCTTTTGTTTTGATGCGCCTCTAAGCTTGGTTTCCAAGGATTTAGGCGAAACAGAAGTTATCTTATTAGTATTATACATTAGGGCGGTTTTATGAATATTCCGTCAGGTGGCGTAATGTTAATATTGCTCTGACATGGTAGTAATCAACATGCACAATTAGTTCTTTCTCACATACAGTATCAATTCTTTTTGCTTGTCGGGCGTTTGTGGTTTCGTTTGTTATTTAGTCTAGGTTGGGCAATGTTAAATTAATTGGCTAAGTGTGGAAATAGTTAGCAAAATTATCATGAAAATTACCTGATTTTATGGTTTTTCGCAAATAATTTCAAAATGGCTGCCTCCACGCAAAAATTGCATTGCACAAGTTACTATTCCAAATTTCGAATCCATACAGACAACACGTTGATGTAGGATGAACGGTTCAGAAGTTATGGCCGTTTCAAGATTGTTGCTTAAAGCAGCCCCCACGGCCCCCAAGTGGGATGATCACTGTACACTCGAACCAAACATTTGATTTACGCACCAGTCTATCAGGCGGTATCGAAAGGTAAACTTTTACAACAACTTGAAATTACTGGGGGTCTAGTAACCCCATTTATTTCCTTCTGCATAGGGCCTACATAAAAGCTAAGTATTTGCCTTATTATCCATATACAAGGGGAGCATAATTCTTGAATGTATGTTGTATGATGTCGCCTACATGAGAAACCAACGTAGCCCTGACTTTTCTAAATCCACCGACTCATTTACACGATTGGTGATCTTACTTACTTTCCGATGCTGAAACATTATTAATGAGTGTCAATCAATTACTGTTTAGTATGCGTCTAACCAGCTGGAGACGATTAGCTTATGTCTCGCATGGAGCATTTCATTATTCTGTTTTCCCGACAAAATAATATAATGAAAAAAATAGAGAACTTTCAGTGTATGACCTGACACAAATATTACTGGTACGATTTATGTTTATGTAAGGAAGTACAGTGTACATTTATTTCGTTTTGTTTAACAATTGTTAGGCCATTCATTCTCTGGAGAGTAAGCCATTGAAGGTGCCTTGCACCTGGACATTTGTACGATGAGTAGGCCCTACAGTTTGCGCTGTGCCAGTTTTTAAAGTTCACGTAAAACATGAGAGCAAGAGTTTTTATGCGTATGTTCGAAGCAAACAGAAAGTTCAGGATAAGGTCGGTCCTCTAGAAGATAGTGCTGGAAATATAATATCAGAAGGATTCTTAATGGCAGAAGACCTGAATGAGTATTTTAGTTCAGTGTTTACCAGAGAAGACACTAGTTCACTGCCAGTACCAGAGGCTAAGTTCAAGGGGGCAGAATCAGACTATTTAAGTCAGTTAATTGTAACCCCAGAAATGGTAGCTAAGAAAAGTAGGGCTATGAAGGATAATAAATCACCTGGAGTGGATGGTATTCCACCCAAACTACTATTGGAAATTGTAGAACAAATTAGCATACCGCTTGCAACAGTTTTCAACTTATCATTAGAAGAGGGAGTGATTCCTTTAGAATTGAAAGAAGCAAACATTATACCGTTATTCAAAAAAGGTTCGAGAAACAAGTCAAATAATTATAGACCAGTTAGTTTAACATCGGTGATTTGTAAATTATTAGAAAGACTAATTAAAGATCACATGGTGGATTTTCTTGTTAATCATAACTTGATAAACTCATCTCAACATGGGTTTCTAAAAGCGAGGTCATGCTTAACAAATATGTTATGTTTTTTGGAAGATATCACTAAGTAGGTAGTTGATGGATCACCTGTAGATATCATCTACTTAGATTTTCAAAAAGCTTTCGACAAAGTGCCACATCAGAGATTACTGCTTAAACTAAAGGCCCATGGCATAGGAAATGGTATAATTAACTGGATAGAAAAATGGCTGATTGACAGAAGACAACGGATAGTTGTTGATGGGGAGGCTTCAAACTGGAAATCAGTTTTGAGTGGGGTTCCACAGGGATCAGTACTGGGACCTATATTTTTATTCTTAATATATATATAAACGATTTGGACGATGATATTGCTAGCAAGGTGTTGAAATTTGCAGATGATACAAAAGTGTTTAGAAGAATTAAAAGTGATGGAGATAGACAGCATTTACAGGATGATCTTGACAGGTTGATCAAACGGTCTAAAAAGTAGCAGATGTTGTTCAATTTTGGGAAATGTAAATGCCTTCAAACAGGACATGGGAACGAATATGTAGAATATACAATGGGGGGAACTGTACTAAATACTACTGTAAAAGAAAAAGACTTAGGGCTGACAATTAGTGCTGACATGAAGGTTTCAGAGCAGTGTGGAATTGCAGCTTCAAAAGGAAATCAAATCCTTGGATTGATTAGGCGAAATATAGCATATAAAGAAAAAGAACTAATAATACCGCTGGTAGAATATTGTATGCATAGATATGCTAGAAAGAGTACAGAGGAGAGTGACTAAAATGATACCAAAACTGAGGGATCTTAGTTTTGAAAAACGCCTAAAAGAATGTGGTATAACAACACTAGAGACCAGGAGATTGAGAGGAGATCAGATAGAAGTGTTTACATTATTGAATGGTTATGAAAATATTGATAGAAATATGTTTTTTTCAGTTAAGAAAGATAGAAAGACTAGAGGACATGAAGTTACACTAGTAAAGGAGCAGTGTAGATTAGACGTAAGAAAGTTCTCATTTTCACAAAGGGCTGTGAATGAATGGAACAGATTATCTGATGATTGAGTGGGTGCTAGTAGTGTGAATATGTTTAAAAATAAAATCGACACATACCTCAGAAGGGCTGGATATATGTAGATAAAAGGGTTGGACTCTCGATAAGCCAAAGGGCTTCCTTGTCCATCTGCCATCTAGAATTAATTCTCTGGATGGCAATCTTGTTAAGGTAGCAGGATCCCCTTTGAACTACTTTTAACACCATATAATATTGTCATTAACTTGATGTATCATAAAATAGCACACGGTTTAAATTTGGCAAGAAATTTTTTTTTTTGCATAAATTATGCTAATTAGCTGACAATATGGCTGCCGCGACAGTCGAAAGGGGCTCAATTTTCAAACATGACAAAACTTTAACTATACACAGCAGGGATATGAAATTAACAACAGTCAAAGATAACACATAAAGGCATATTCTGAGGGAAATAGATATTACCAAAAAGAAATTTATATATTTTTATAACATTTATACATTTTTTTCTTATATTCTAGCGCCTAATTAAATATTCGTGCTTAATAAAAAATCACATTCCACCATTTAAACACAAAATCGTTCCATCATTCCATAGCCAATTATATAAAGAAACAATGCTGAAAAAATCAGAGCAATATCTTTAATGGTGTTGGAGATAACATGTTTGAAGGTAGAACACATTCACGAAAAAATGATAGTTGAGTAAAATGCGTTTAAAGTTTTGCACTGCAATACGTGGTTATGGAACATAAACAAATTCCAGCTTCACTAATTAGGGTTTTTTCTTCTAATTAGGGTTTTTGTCATTTTATACTTGTTTAGCAATAATTAAGCTACAACTATAGTGCATTAAAAAAATATGTACAAATTCAGAAAAATCACATTTTTAATGGGATCCTGCTGCCTTAAATATTGTTCAAATCTTTCAAGTTGCTTTTGAAATGTCATCGTCTATATTCTCTGAAGTCACTCGTCCGCGAAAGGTATTATAGGTCATTGTCGTATATTATTGACACCGTAAAACAAATGGTGATATTTCAATAACTTTTATTGATACATGAATATATTATGTCACATAACAATATGTACAATATGACGTGTAGTTATGTACATCGTAAATAAGTTCCCGCCACCAATTGAACAAGTCTTAACAGCACTCGCTGGTACTCTGATCACGTGGTGTTTCGGAATAAAGGTAGCGCGTGCAGTCGGGTGTAGTCGTCACATGACATCCAGAACTGGTGGTTAACAATTATCATCTGGTCGCAGCACAGGGCCAATTTGGTGTCGTATACCCTTTTGCCGCAGCATTTGTAACCCGGAAAACGGGGAAGCAATATGTTATCGCAGCACGCCAGGTATTTTGGGTCGTATTCTCTTCCGGCGCAATGTTTGCCTGGAAACAAGAAAGAAGTAAATTTAATAAAGTATTAAGCCGATGTATGACCGAAATTAATTAATCACCTAAGTTGCACTGTATTCATATCTTCTATATGTAGTACATTTCCTTTGATCTTTGCAACTAAAATAAATGTTTCGTATGTGTGTATATATAATATAAATATATTATATATATCACATATATTTTACATATATAATACATTATATATGCTATACACAAATACCGAAAATGCAAGAATGCAACGAAAACAACAGGTACAACGTATAGTATGCAATGTGTACAATGTATGCAATGTGTGTATGTGAGCGCGCGTGCGTGCGTCCGTGCGTGGTGTGTGTGTGTGTGTGTGTGTGTGTGTGTGTGTGTGTGTGTGTGTGTGTGTGTGTGTGTGTGTGTGTGTGTGTGTGTGTGTGTGTGTGTGTGTGTAACGTGTGCAATGTGTGTGTGTGTTGTATTCCATATGTATGTCATGTTTGTAATGTAAGTACGTATTGTATATAATGTATGCACTGTACGTAACGTATACAACGCGTACGCTGCATGAAATGTAAGCAATGTGTATATCATTGTATACAATGTACCCAAAATAATACAATATATACACTGTATATAATTGTATTGTGAATATATTTCTCGTGTTTGAGTTTCCTCTTGGTAGACATTACTGATAGTGTAAATATAACAATCGACCGCCATCGACGGGCCGCTGTAGTCTCACCGTGTGGCCGCAGTTTCAGGGTCAGGTCGGCGGAGACACAGGACAGGAGACAGAGCATACCGACCAGGGCGGTCGTGACGTGGCGGAGACTGCAACATACACAGACCACTATAAAACAGATGTCCATTGCACATACAACAATGCTTGACTTTAACAAAATTTAAGATAAAGTAAAATAAGAAAAACAGGTTTTATTACTTATTCTAACTATTTATCGTCCTCTGTGGTATCTTCTTTTTGTTTGAACAACTTAATTCTACCAGCATCGTCATAGCCAATCAACAGCTGAGAAACGGTCTTGTTTTACAGTGTTGTGCAGGGATCCTAATAGAACGCACACATTACTGCAAATGATACCTAAATGCTAACAGTTAACACAGTTAATCACATTTGTGTAAACATGCATGCAATAAAGAAATCGGGGACTCGTCAGTGTGATGGTATGACGACTTATCCAAGGTATAATCACTGTATAGTGTATATACACATGTAAAAATAATACTTTTACGTGCATATCATGAATGGAGTCATTTATTTTCTAACGCTATGATAACTATTTTTTCTGAAAATAGTAATATTGCAATTTTGAAGAATTATAATTATATTCATGAGATTACTATGTATACAATACTGTCAGCAAACTATGAAAGTAGAAACGTGGTTCCCGTCGAAATTCCATTGTCAATGTCATAAAATAGAAACAATTAATAAATTAACAGTTAAAAAGAATAAATACAACTGTATACCTACCGTAACATGTCGGTCACGGTTGTTGTGGAACTGTAAATCGGCGTTTATTGTGTGGCTCCCGAAGTCGTTGTCGTCTGTGTCTAAATTGTATCGGTTTGATCCTGGAAGAGTATCCGTCAACAATATATAAGGTTCGTCGAGTATTTCAACAGTTTACACGCGTGAGTCACGTAGTTGAACTTCAGCGAGGAATGTAGAATATGATGACGGCTGCCGTTGGCGCTCAAGTGGCCGTTACATTTGTTGTTCGAGAGGACGAGAAGACGGATACTTCAGCCGCTAAACGAAAACAAAACGTGTAAATATTACCGCGAAACTTGCGAAAGAACACGACTTATTGCAGCTGTGTTTCTTTTTGAAAGTTGTCAAAATAAAAAAGCATTACTAAAATTGCACGCTTATGTTGTTAACGTTGTTGTCGGTAGTGCTTCCGCTGCATCTGCATATTCTGCTGTGTGCGTTCACGCATGCGCGCGTGTGGACGTTAGAATGGAATAGTGTTTTTTAAGTTAAAACATTTTTTAATTAATACATACGGACAATTGTAAATTAAGAATATATTAAGCCAGGAGAGATATATGCAGATTTGTTTTTCTGCACACACAGGAACTCATTTGTGGTGTAGGAGATTGGATAATGACTATTAATTGTACGGTTAATCGCGTACGTGCGTTTTCACGCAATTATATCTGGGCATTGTTTAATATACCAAGCCAAATTGTTTCCATAAAACAAGAAAGCATAGAGCGGAAAAAATGAAAAACCATAAACCTCTCGAAAGCAAAGATGACATCTAATTTGAATTGAGTGCATAAATAATACATTTGTATTGGCAACTAACGTCTAAAAATTAGATAATGCAATATGTATAGAGACAACATGGCGCAGCGCCGATGAATAACACAAAAAGTAGAAAGATTTATAAATATTATTGTTACAGATAATAATTATATTATTTTGTTTCTTCTTCTAAGTCTACCTGTTATTATCCTTAATACCTATGTGTGCGGATCGGGGTGCAGGGGGCACATCACAAAATGTTTAAGCCATCTCAACTTCATTTCTCCTTCTCTCTCCCCCCCCCTTTCTCTCGTTCTCTCTCCCCCTCTTCATTCTACCATTCAAGGCCATTGCTCTCTTTGTCATTCTTTCCTCGCTTGTTCTTTGAATATTTCTGCCAATCGTAGTCTGCTCCCAACGATTTCCTTTTCACGTCACGGAAAACTCTAACATCCACCAGTTTGACATCCATCCAGAATCTCATAAATATATATATTTAAAAAACTAAAACTGGCTCCTGTAACTCTTCCCGTGTGCACGTGAAATGTATCTACGTGAGACCGGCGTCAGATGGTGTTCCTGCGTGTGATAACAATCGGATTAGGTCGCGTGAATGGTCACAAGCTCATGTTAATTCACTTTGGCGCCAGGCCAGCCGCCGAGCGGTCTGGCGCCAGACACGGACAACGGGATTCTTGGACATACATGCGGAAGTACCCAATACCTTCAGCGACTTGGCCACTAGAACACCACTTGAGAAGTGGTCGAGTTGACATGTATAAACTAAACCATCCACGTAGGTTCAAACGTTTACGCTGAAATAAGGTGCATATAAAAAATTAAAGTAACTATGATTATTTCAAAATCATATGTTCTATTTACATAACAAAAGTATAATTATTTTAAGTATTGTTTGTACAATACGTTACACTGGTATCCACATGGCAGAACACGTGGTCGCCAAACTAGAGTCCTAAATATTTTGAGAATTTGCAACAACAAAAACACAATTCACCATGCACTTTCAAATAATCTTGCCGCAAATGTGAAGTGTTTCGATATACAGACATAAAAGTGTTAGTTTTCAAAGCATTCGTCGTATTTCAAATGGAAGACTAAATTATTGTTAAACAAATCACTTAATATAACATTTAAATAAACAGTTAGTTCTATAAATTCTGATAATAATTATTTTAGAACACGTATTAGTATTGCTGTGGTATTGTGTGTGTGTGTGCGTGTGTGTGTGTGTGTGTGTGTGCGTGCTTGCGTACGTGTGTGCGCGCGCGTGTGCATATACGTAAATATTTATACAGGACCCTTTAATATAATTAAGATATAATGTTAACTTTAATAGCTTTATTGAACACCTAAAAAGAACTTGTCACGATGTTCGCGTAAACGGTAACGCAGTGTTTGGTGTTTTTATGTTTCATTTGTAGAGTCTAATGCTCGTGGTGCAGGTTTGTGATTGAGTTTATATCAGGAAATAGGGGCATATCATTACTATATATATATATATATATATATATATATATATATAAGAGCCTTTATCTGTTTGTTAACATTTATATTTATACCGTATCTTGCTGTTGTCACCTGGATATAAACAAATGTGATCTAACGAGCATGTGTTCAGTCTGAAGTGCGTCATTGGTTCTACAATTTCCTATGAAGTGGTCATCCAACTTGCATCTTGTGTCTGCAGGTACGACCAATCAGAGACTGAAGTAGACCCCTGTTCTGCCAGCCCCAGTATACACAGTGTCCATACGGCCAATCAGAGGCCGTCAACTGGTATTATCAGCCAGCACCACGTGTGCTCAATCGCCCGTGCCTCTATTCACATTCAGGGGCAACAAAACACGAACATATATCTCGAAATTATAAAAACATATGTATCTAGGTTTTGTAACACGCGTTGTTTTTCATCGCAGTTATTAGCTACTGAAACTAGAGAGATGGTACATAAAAAAAACTATTGTTGTTGATATTAGTATTATCATTAGGCTACTGTCATTATTATTGATTGCTTGACATGTTAATAAATTAATAAAGTGGAATATTTTATAACTAAAAAATATGTAACTTACCATAGATATAATAGTTCAAAATCGTGCCCACGAGCAAATTTTTAACCAACCATTGGCGCGATAACTAGTTGGAGTTTGCCAATTTCCGATCATATATAATTATACAGATGTAATAGATATAGATTAATGAACGAGCGAGACATTCACTCCACGTAGCCTGTGTCGAGTGTTCTCCGCGTGAACAAACTCTGCACATAACTCTAGTTTCTGTATCAAGGGGATTATACAAGTACTTTGTCCAATGTCACCGCATAAGCATTGAGGTATTCGTTTACAAGGCTGTTTTACTGTATGCGTGTTGCAGTTCACCCTAAAGTTATATTGAATTACTCTTGACACCCAATCAAATTAACAACGGAAAAGAGAATACAGAAGTCAACACACAAGTATTCCATGAAACTCCACGTTTTGGCATATAAAAGGTCAATGGAGAAGAATGCGCTTAATCTTGCACAGTTAGTGTTGGAGCAACAATTAGACGACTAGTCTAGGCTACTACAATATTATTAAAGAGTATCTCATAGATCAAAATTAATACAAACCTGAGTTGGGTCTTGTACAGTGTTGGGGTAGTTAAAACTGATACATCGAGAGTCACTGTCATCGGTAGTCTATCCTATTAATGCCATATATCACTTTTTTGTGTTCAGTTCAGTTGTGTTCATGATTTTTTTAAGGTATTCTTATTTAAATATATTATATAGTTACAGTGTATTTAGAAAACATAGACAGACAAAAAAAGATATGGGAAGACAACTTCAAAGCGTGGACAGGACTGGAGTTCGCCGACATCGAGGGCTGTGGAGAACAGGGAAACGTGGAGAGAGCTGGTTAAGATGTCGTCAGTGGTGCCCCAACGATCCTTACGGGTTATGTGAAAAGTGAAATGAAGAATGTTATCTAAATGTTTACAGTATACTTTTGGTTGTAATATGCTAAGGAACACTTCTGGCAATGTATTTAGAACTATAAGAAATAATAAACTTCAGTACTGGTGCCCTTTTCTCTTTGTATTAAGTTCCATTTTCCAACCCACATTTGTGTGTATTTGGCTAAACAGATTCATTGATTCGTGTGCCCAACTTGACGTTCAATGGTAATTTGCAGAACAGGTCGTATTCTAATTAAAACAAATAAACAAACCAGACGGATAGGCTACTTCGCTGTAGGCTAAACCAACACAATCCGTCAAATATCACTTGCAACAAATTGCCATGGTTTCATGGTGTAACCAAGTGCATCTTTAAACTGATGCTGTCTCTTTTTTGAATATCAATTTCTCTCACTCTCCCTCACTCTCTCCCTCTCCCTTTCCTTCTCCCTCTCCATCTCCATCTCCCTCTCCCTCTCCCTCTCTCTCTCTCTCTCTCTCTCTCTCTCTCTCTCTCTCTCTCTCTCGCACGCACGCACGCACCCAAACAGCACACACACCCACACACACCCACATATTCACACACTCACTCACGCACACACCACACACACACACACACACACACACACACACACACACACACACATACCCTCTCACACACGCACGCACACGCGCGCTAGCACACATGTACACGCGCGCTCACCAATATGGTAATTATATATATCTATATATACATATAAATGTGTGTGTGTGTGTGTGTTTGTGTGTGTGTGTGTGTGTGTGTGTGTGTGTGTGTGTGTGTGTGTGTGTGTGTGTGTGTGTGTGTGTGTGTGTGTGTGTGTGTGTGTGTGTGTGTGTGTGCCCTGGTATCGAAGATCAGTTGTTGGCTGGGCAGCGTTTGTTGTGGCTGTAGAGGCCAATTCTTGAGTGGCAGTCTTTAATGCTTATGCTGCACTTGAATGCGCTCTCGGCTCTGTCCTCAGCCAGGGTGTTTTTTTGCGGGTGCGTTTTTCTTCTGCTAGCCTGCGGAGAGTATCCTCTCCTCTTTTGAGACCCCTGTGTAGTTCCTGGATCGGTAGCCAGCAAGATCCTCCCAATTGTAAACATATATGTTTATTGCCTTCAAATCTCGCTTGCATATGTGTTTGATGCACAAATGGGGACGTCCTGCAGCTCTCTTTCCACTGGCTAGCTCTGCATAGAGGATGTCTTTTGGAAGTCTCCCATCTTCCATCCGATGTACGTGGCCGAGACAGCGGAGGCGACGTTGCCTGAGCAGGGTCACCAGGCTCACATACTCGGCACGTAAGAGGACCTCTGTATTGGGGACTCGGTCCTTCTAGGAGATCCCGAGGATGCGCCGGAGGCAGCGCATGTGAAATGAGTTCATTCGATTTTTCTGAGTGGAGTACAGCGTCCAGGACTCACTGCCATACAGAAGTGTACTCAGGACGCAGCTGTTGTACACTGTCACCTTTGTGTGCTCCGTCAGCTTTGTGTTGTTCCACATTCTCTTTGTAAGCCGGGCAAGTGTTGAGGCCGCTCTCCCAATCTTTCTGCTGATTTTTGCTTCTAAGGAGAGGTTGTCGGCATTGTGGACCCGAGGTAGGTAAAGACATGGACGACCTCTAGCTCATAATTGTTTAGGGTGATGGCGCGGGGAGTGATCACATCCTGCCCCATGAGGTTAGTCTTTCTCAAGCTGATTATCAATCCGAAATCCATGCATGCCTTTGCAAAGCGGTTCATGAGGTTTTATAGCTCGTCCACAGTATGCGTGATGACTGCTGCATCATCTGCAAACAGAAATTCTCTGGCTAGGGCCAGCCGCGCCTTGGTCTTCGTTTTTAGGCGAGACAAGTTGAATAGTTTTCCGTCAGATCTCGTGTGCATGTACATTCCCTCTGTCGGAGATCCACAGGCGTATTTTAACATAAGAGCAAAGAATATCCCAGAGTGTTGGGGCGAGGACGCAGCCCTGTTTGATGCCACTGGTAACGTTAAAAGTCTCGGAGGTAGAACCGTCGTACAGGATTGTACCTCTGATCACGCTGCAGAGCTTTGGCGGGCATCTTATATTCGGTAGGATCTTGAACAGACCATCCCTGCTCACAAGGTCGAAGGTTTTGGTAAGATCGATGAAGGCAATGTACATGGGCTTTTTCTGCTCTCTGCATTTCTCCTGTAACTGTCGAAGCGAAAAGATCATGTCATTAGTTGATCTATTTGCTCTGAAGCCACACTGAGATTCGCGGTAGACTCTGCTAGCAAGTATGTGTAGTCTATTCAGGATGACACGAGCAAACAACTTGCCAACTACGCTCAGGAGTGAGATGCCTCTGTAATTGTTACAATCACTCCTGTCTCCTTTGTTCTTGTATAGCATGACGATGTTGGCATCCCTCATGTCTTGCGGCATGGCCCCTTCACTCCAACACTGACAAAGAAGTACGTATAGGGGTTCGAGTAGAAGGCTCTTACCGCACTTGATGATTTCGGGTGGAATTCCATCGCTTCCAGGTGCTTTTCCACTGGATTGCTTGTCAATAGCCTTGCTGAGTTCTTCGATGTTTGGTACGTTCCTCGTTCAGCTCTGTTAGAATGGGCAGACATTCTATACCATCCATGGCTGAGCTGGTGACAGCACTCTCTCTGGAGTATAGTTCTGAGTAGTACTCTACCGACCCCTCCATTAGCTTTTTCCTGTCATGAATGGGCTCGCCTGTGAAGGAACTCAAATGGCTGTCTTGCTCTGAGTAGGGCCTAAGGGTTTCTTGCTGCCTTCATACATGGCCCCAGTATAGGCTGTATCAGCTGACCTCTGGATGTCCTTGCATATATGGCGCCAGTATTCGTTCGCATAGTGCTTAGCAGTCTGCTGGACTTATGGCTGTTCGGAGTACCTGGAGGGTTGCTTGGCTGGGTGAGCGCTTGTGTTATTTAAGGGCTGCACGCTTGGCCTCGATAACTGGAGTCATCACACTGCAGTTAGCTTCGAACCAATCATTTGTCTTCCTTGACATCTTCTTTCCAAAGGCTGTGATAGCAGCATTTTGTAATGTGTCGCGTACATGGTCCCATGTCTGAGTGACAGTGTCAAGTGGTAGACTGTTGTTCAGTGCATCCTTCAGTACCTCTTAAAACTGTGCTGCCATTTCGGGATGTGTTGTCTTGCTCACATCAATGCTAGGTTTTCTTTCGCATTTAGAGCGATGTATCTTTTTCGGCTACAACCTAATCCTGCATCACACCAAGGAGTGGTCTGTGTCGCAGTCGGCGCTGTTGTAGAATCGGGTGATCAGAACTTTCTGGAGGCAAGAGCGTCTGGTGATGATCAAGACCAGCTGATATCAGTGCTTTGATCAGGGGTGACTCCATGATGTCTTGTGTTGGGGCTTCGTCTGAAAGAAGGAGTTGGTGATGTAGATGTCGAAGTAGGAGCATACCTCAGGAAGTCGCTGTCCATTCTCATTTATCTTACAGACTCCGTGATGTCCCAGGCAGACTGGCCAGGCGACATGATCGGATCCCACCTTTGCGTCGAAGTCACCCAACAGCATTAGGTGTTCCTTTGGCGGTATCTGGCTGTTGATGGATTCTAGGTTTCAATGAATCTCATATTTGGCTTATGATGTTGAGTACAGAGTTGGCGCATACACACTGATGGGTTGACAGGGCCGTCGGACGTTTGATGACGGAACGAAAGGAGTCTTTCAGATCCGTTTCCGTCAGGCTCTATCATCCCTAGCAGTTTGTTCTTGACTGCAAAGCCTACGCCGTACGTGCTCTCTTGTATCGTCGAGTCCTTTGCCTTGCCAATAGAATATGTAGTCCTTTTCCCTCAAAGATCCTGATTCGGCCAGACGTGTTTCTTGGAGTGTGGCGATGTCGACATCAAGCCTTTTGAGCTCGTTGTTAATGACTGCAATCTTTCGGGCGTCACTGCTGTCTTGGACGTCATGTGAGATGCCGGTCGTCATGGTACGAATGTTCCAGCATCCCAAATTCTTAGTCGATTTTCGGTTCCGGTCCGAGCAACCCCTGGCGCCACACTCTACGCTAATCGAGCAAGTGGCTTATAACCGGTAAACTGCTGCTTCCCGTGTTTTATCTACACCGTGATGTGAAGCTGGAGTGTCCTCTCCAGGGCACAAGCCTGGGCAAGTTGATATGGAGGGCCAGTTGTTGCCCATGCAGCAAGTCCGTCTCTCCACGTCAAATGAACAGCCAGAGCTGCCACAGTTTGGCACCAGTGCCGTCGCAGAAGCTGCCAGAAGGAACACAACATCGGACTGTCTTCGAGACTCTGACTGCGGATTTGCTGGCAGGGTTTTCTCCTTCAGCCGTTCCCATGTGTGGGTGTAGCCGCAAGGCAGCGGAGGTTTGGAGTAAGAGTTTACCTTCTCCTAGACATGCGACCAGTCAAGGTTAACGAACCCTATCTGCCCGAAGCGTCTGGTTTTAAGGCGCCAGATATCCGCCTTTGCCCCTTCTCCTGCCAGTAAAGAACAATTCCGCCAAGTGAAGGCCAGGGACATGACTCGGCTGTCAGAAGCTTTACGAGACGCACATCGTTGATGGTAGTGAGAGCTTATCCTCACACCCACCTCGGCTTAACAGTCTTGGAATCAAATGATATGATATCGGACAGAAAACCAATGCATAGACCTAAGAAGCGGCATTGAGTGCGAAAACCGAGGAGACTGAGCCACAACCGTTGTTAAGTAATTTTGCATACGTTGCAATTTTATTTTTATCCATTATGAAATTAGTAAAGTCTAGTAGCAAAAGGTGCAGTTGCAATAGTGTTTGCTATAGAAAGTGGCAAATCATAGGCGGATCCAGGGAGGCCTTGGGCGGCAGCGACGACAAATTGTCATCATCATGCCCCCCCCCCCCGCCCCCCGTCTTCCGGTGTCACCAGTCCAGCCGAGACAGCGGCTCAAGTTACGACGGCGCGGCAGCGACAACATAATTATTTCTACTACACCATTTGGTTAGACCGCCACTGGGGGTTTCTGTGCCCTCCCTAGACTCGCTTTCTGGATTGGCCCCTGCAAATACTACCGAATACGGCGTATATCATGAATATGGTGATAACAGCAACGACAAGTTTGATAAATATGTTATCTGAAATTGAAATTATCATCAAAAATAACTCTTAGATTTTGTGTTGAAACTATAGGTGTAACATACTGACTGATAGCAAAACAGCTCTTAGTTAGTTCACGTTGCCTTTGTGTGCCAATAATAAGTTATTTGTTTGCACTTAACTGTAATAATTTATCAGTCATACAATAGCAAATTAAGACAATTTGTGATGCAGGCACACACACACACGCACGCACACGCACACGCACGCACGCACGCACTCACATACACACAACACACAACACACACGCAAACGCACACACGATATTTGTCAATTTCACTGTTAAAACATATTCATGCTAAGCTTGGAGCCACCGTGTGTTTGTAGAGTTTGCACTTGTTTAATGTATTATGCCTTACGGTACATTATTTACATGTGGCATATTTGCGCCTTTTTAATATGCGTCTATATGAATATTGGCTAACCGTTGCGAAAATATATATATTCTGCATCAACAGTTCGACATCTATCATGCCTTTGTCGATTTTCGAATATCGTCCGCAGTTCTCTGTGTTGCTGATCTATTTTATGTTAGTGCTCGACACACCTGGGGACCGTTTCACTAACATTCTTAAGAGTTCTTAAGCCCGATTTTGTTCCATAAAATCGAGTCTTTTCCTTACCTAGGAGCGAAAATAAAAAACTGCGATTCACTAATAATTCGTCCTGGATACGGTCCATAAAAAAAACCATACGGTCCTAAAAGTGCCAATTTCTAAGACGACGTTACACCACTCTTTAACTATCATAAACAGCTAGATTTTACTAACAGCGTTTTAATTTGGGTCCACGTTCACGCAGAGATCCAGTTGTTCACACCCAAATAAGTCTTCCAAATGTTAGCGATTAAAAGTTTGCTAAATCATGATTTGTTTACACGAGATTAGCGTCGTGACCCGTTGACGTATGCGTAGCGGTTTGCGGCTTCGCGAAGGTCAAGGTTGTTGTGACATTTGTTAATCAATTTTGAACTAAATTTAAGCTGTATCTAACTTAACCTGCGCACTACTGCCCTTCATATTACTATACTCGACGGCACAATTTCGGTTTAAATTGTTGGCGCTCTCTAAACACTTGTAATCTGAAAATTGTGAACAACGACGCTCCCGTCAAATTAAAACATTGCACAGTATGTGTCGCGGAAATATTGTCTCTGCATTTAACGAACACGTTAGTGAAAAGCATTTTGAAAATACTCCTTGATTTTTCCGTCAGATTTTGTTCTAGGATGGATTTTCATTAATAGCTTAATATGTTAGTGAAATGGTCCCCTGTAGTGCGATGTATAGTGCTGCCACCCTGGGTCGACAAAACATTGCAACTAGTAATCTCAACATAACCACGAGGTGTCACCTCTGTAACAGAATCCTGACGAATCGATAAGTTTGCTGGGCTCTTGTTACTCGCAAGGTGTCGCCAGGTTGGCAGGTGCCCGCCCAGGTGGATGATGGTTAGAAGGTGACGTCACACGTCTAGCTCTGTGTTCGAACTTTTAATGGTAGCTTACGGATTTGCATGGAGAAATCATAGGTTTTAGTCCCGATGCTCCCGTCGTTGGACACGTAGGAGTGGACATTTCGGATAGGAAAGTTTTAGGCTTATGTTGACACCATAGAAATCGTCATGTTTAAGTGTCTGCCGTTTTGGAAAGCATGTAACAGGCATGTGGAATATATCGACAAGCGGCATTGCAATCTCAATGCAGTTCCGGACGATGTTATGCGTTATACGCGAACTTTGGAGGAACTACTGCTCGATGCTAACCAGATCAGGGAGCTGCCGAAGGTATGTCATACGTAGCTTAATCGGTATATTTTATCCCGAATTTTAAGTACCGCTGAAGATCGCCTAATTTCTTTTTCCCTGTTTCTGTTTGCTCGTGCAGGCGTTCTTTCGGCTACTTCAACTGCGGAAACTGAGCCTAAGCGACAATGAAGTCTCTCGACTACCGCCGGATATTGCGAATTTTATGAACCTGGTGGAGTTGGATGTTAGCAAAAATGGTGAGTAGTTGCGATCTAGCGTAATTAGTTAAAGAATGTGTCGGTTCACAGCGGTGTATTCGTCGAATGAACGCCGCCATTTTGAATATGAAATCGCGGGACGGCTACGATGACGCTATAGTACTTCTCAAAAGAACATGCACACTCCTCTCTGCAAAATTTGTAACTGAACGTTACGGCGTATCATCACTACTCTACAAATCAATTACATGTTGTGACCAAAACATTTGTCCAACACTGTCTTTCAATGTTAACATGTAATCTATATCAATTTTCTGCAATCTTACTTAGTTGGCTTAAACTATTAGCAGTATCCACAGGTTAGGACTTCTTAGGTTCTCCTCTGAGGCTGAGGTGAAACATATTACATAGGGTTGAAACTTATGGTCAGTAGGATGGACATAGTTTGTGCCATTTACGTAAAAGAATACCCACTTTTCTGTCTCAGCAACCATGTAAGTGGTGGCTGATGCATACATAGGGCCTACACAATTTCTCTCAAAACTACTATAACATTTCTAATCAAGCTAATCTTGGTGTTGTTTTTTTCTTCAAAATACCATTAATTATTTTAAAAAATACCAATGGTTCCAGTCTTGATTACCCCTTCCATGAATGCATGTCATTTTTAATTACCCATTTAAAAAAAGAGTATTATTTGCCTTGTCAGAATATTGTTTCAAAAGATGGCAACCTTGGTATTTGGAGCATGCATGTGTGTGTTTATTCTGTATTGGATTACATGCCTTGGCAGACAGGCATTTGTGCAAAAGGCTTTCTATGCCTACACAACAGGTTTGCCACTTCAAAGGAATGAAAGTAGTACACCACATATCCCGGAAGCATGATCCGTATTATGTTGATTGTATAATATATCTACCTGTTTAAATGCATGCAGTGAGTCATGGCTGCTATAATTTATATTGTATTAATTTTAGTGTGTATCAGTTTCTGAAATCAGCAAAAATGAACTGGCCCGGATTTTGTTGGAACTGGCCATGTAGAAGTTAGACTTTAAACAAGTATACATACCCATTAGAATAAAATAAAAAAATTAATATTAAATATTATATTTATTAATGTATAGTCAAGGGCCATTTCAAACTCTGTACATCTTATTTAAAGTTAAACACATTTGTGTTAGGAGAACTTCATATCAGTAGTTACGTTACTAATACTTCAAATTTCCTAGATGTATGTTTACAGTTAGAATATTTGTATAAACGGTGTTTTTTTTTTAATTTACATATAGTTTGCAAGTAGCAAAAGGTCCAATTTTGTTATGCCCCGTGCATGCTATAATCTGCACATCAGTATTTATCATCTTGCCATTTGTGAAATTTAAACAAAAACTTTATACCCTAAGTAGGTATAAAAAAAACATTTCAGACAAAATGAAACATTAATTACATAATATAATTAATTACATACACAGTTACAAGTGTATACATGCATCGGTGTACATCTGTATAGTAGTATGTACACAGTAAAGGTGGGCGGGGACGTCTGTTGAGCCAATACAAGCGTATGGCCACTCGTGTATTCGTAACGGTTGTAAGTTATACCCGTGTGATCCTATATTCACATTGTAATATGTGTACAGGCAACACAGTAAGCCTGGTAGACAGAGTTTTCTTAAAGTTCCTCCATCAACCAGACATTAGAATGCTGTTTACATACTGCAATAGTTGGCAGAGCTTGAGGAATGTAACCTGACTTGGTGGACTTGGTCCATTTGAAAACATTCATCCACAAAGTCTTATCAGATGTTGTTTATTGACTGATGATTACAGTAGGGATTGAAAGGGGCAGACAGATAAGATCTTCAAGCAAACAGCTTGCAATCCATTAGTCAGAACTGGTTCATAATCATGGGTTAACCAGTAGCGGATGATGCCTGGCCTCCTCTTCCACAATATTTTGCATTTTAGTTTTGGCTAAACCCATATGAATATATAATTTGTGCTTGTTAATGAGGTCATACAGCAAATAGCAGGATACCTAGCAGTGTCTGGTGTAGTCACATGCATCATATATAGTGTACTCTGGATAAATCAAATCTCCAGGGACCCCTAGTTATCAGAAGTTCCACTTATCAGGACCTATGTCTTGTGCCGTATGATGCCCGTATCTAATATATGCCCTATCATTATGTTTGTGCTATTAATGCTACAGATACAAGCTGTTTGACAGGAATTTTTTATAGCAAATGATTGTAACCAAAATAATTGATCAAAACAATGACATGACTTCCCAAGCAACACACATACAACCTGATACATTACTTAAAAACAAAGATAAACATTATGGATAGGCGTGCCAAATTGTTCTGCAATGTCCAGCTTTCATCTTCCCCACTGGTCTCCGCTATTTTGATCAGATTTGAATAGTGATCATCTCTCCAGATGGAGCCACTATGCTTAGTTTGAGACGAAACTACCTTAATGTTGGTAGTTAAAGCCCTTGATTTGTTTCTCCTTGGGTGAGTGTAAACCTCTTACAAAATCGTAACTTTCTGATGGTTGAAGTAAGAATTAGAAGCCTTGGGTGATTGGATGTCATTTAAATCAGTGCCTGTTTAGACCTGAGCTTTGATTGGCATAATCATGAGAATAGATTCGTTACGGTCAGAACTTATAGGTGAAGTCCGTTTGTTCCCGGCTGTCCTCGTGAGATGTGCTCATGGCTTGCGATGGCAACCTCCCGCGTTATTGATTTCCATCGACACGTGAAGACAGCGATTTCCTCTTTCTGTGGCCTCCATGAGTTAGCTGCTATCTTTATGGCAGGTCTAGAATGGTTGTGTATTCTATGTCCTGTGTGGCGATGACATTTGTGTGTGCAGCGGGAATAGCTGCATGCTTTACCACCGGCTGGCCGACAATGGAAATGATATGCTAATCACTGTGGATAGTTGTCTCGATACGCTCACTTGTAGTTTGTGTGATTTGTGTTAGGTCAGTCGGTAAGGCAGTGATTACGTCGGTGGGTTCAGTTTCAACAGATCGTTAAATATGATTGTGTATCATGATTAGGGACAAGCAAACGTCGAGCGAGGAGTCATCAAAGATTTAGCATAGGAATATTGTTTTTCATGGAATGTAGCTATATTTCCAGATGGTTTTTAAGCGATGGGAAGTTCATTCCAGATTTTGGACAGTTCTACTGTACAGAGAGAGAGTGTTTGCAAAGCATTGTTTTAGCTAGCTAGCACCAATTTAGCATTTTATCAATTACGTTGAGAAGCCACCAAGATGCCTGGAGTGATATCGATGTGAATATTACAAATGCTTTTGGACACCACATCAACCTCCAAGTGACAGCAGTTCAGGAGATCATGAAAAAAAACCCGATGTTGCGAGATGGATTGCCTTGTCTTCTCTGCATACTGCGCCAAGTTGTCAGTTGGTTGCAATCACTGCCGCCAAATTGGCAGTATTATTGTTTAATAGCGATTCAGATGTTGACAATACAACCAACAATTTTATTCCTCCTGGTTCAAATTTGACTCTGAGATCAGGAATAAGAACATTTGATCAGCATTTTGTCACTAAATAGTAAAATGATGCTATGGTAAATAAGATGAGTTTGTATGGTTAAAACAAAGCTTGGTGATTGGCCTGTAGCCAGAGTTGTGTGTGTCGAAACCCCAGCAGTGATTTACCAGTGTTAATTCTACGAGTACTCGGGGTAATCCTCTAATGGTGGACATCTCCGCATACTGTCTAGTTGAGTACTATGATCTCCTCGTAAGAATAATCTAGATAATCGCCTGTATCTAGCTTATTGCTATCGCAAGTTGTCCAAAACATGTCGTCCTTCTCTTCAAAATTGATGATGTCTTGGATGTCACAGACCATGGTATTAACTTATTCATGGACAGAGTTTGCAGGCAAGGATGTAATTGTGGTTAATTTGGGAAATAGCACCAAACATTTTTTTTTGAAATAGCATACGTTAAATAAATGTTCTACAAATTTGCGTATTTTGCATAACCAACTGATCTGTTAGTGGTGTCTGGTGTCTTATTGGCAGTGTAGTCCATTTGTTGAAGAAGCTGTTCACGGAGGCTGTTATAGAAATTTGAAAACATACAAATACGATACACACTTCACAGTCGCGACAGTTTTTGCCAGACCTGGGGCCGAGTACATTGACGATGGTTGAGTACAATGCTAAAAGCTGAGTACAAGTATGAGTACATTCTCACACGTAAATACAAGTACATTTAAAAAAATGTAAATATAAAATAATAACGTATTTTAAAATTATTAATTAACCTAATTTTTATATATAACTCGGCACAAACGAATATGCAATGGCTATTGATCAATTTTTATGAGGAAAACTGTCAAAAACCTCTTTAGTTCATCAACAATGAAATTCACTTCATTTGCATTAATTTCAGTGGCATCCTACGATCTTATCATCTATTTGCTGTTGCACCGAACGAACATGAGTTGTTCAAAGGTGGAGTCTTTCAGGCTGTACCGTTCAGGGCGGAATACTTCCCCGGCTATGCTAAATACCCTTTCAACTGGGGCTGATGAAGCTGGAATGCTGAGATGGCGAGGGACCAACTGAGCCAGTGTTGGAAAATTGTTGCGTTAACTCTTCCAGAACTGCAGTGGGTCACTGTGATGATCTGTACATGGCAGACTGAGGTTCGCCTCTACAATCTGCATCAGGAGATTGCTGATAGCTTAGAAGTTTGCAATTTATATTTTATGATCATAGACAACTGGTTGTTGAGAGAGTTAGCACATGTCCATATAACAGGATCAAAATCCCCGGTAGACTTTTTACCCAAGCTGTTGGCACCAGATTATACTAGTTTCCTGTCTAACTGGTGGGTTAACTGCTAATTGGCTCTTTATGGACATCCTGGTAACTTAATTAAACAAACATGTTTATGGCCTGAACAGATATCCTATGATTATTGTTTGCTTAACAGGGTGTTTCTGACCAGGAAAATATGCTGCCTGTTGCCATGTTTGGGTATCATAGTCATGGTTATCACTATCAGAGAATGAGGATGTACTGTGTGTAGGGATGGTAAGGTGGTATTCTATCATAAATAACAAAGTATTTAAATATTTCAGGAAAGATTATTTTATAACTACAAATAAATTTATTTTCCAAAGTACAATATATATTGAGAAAGTACTCAGATGTAGTCGTAATGAACTCGTAAAATCTGAGTACAACGAGTATGACTGTACGAGTGCATGACCCATAAGTTTTATGAGTACTTCAAAAATGTACTCGAGTGAGTACCGAGTCAATTTCTCTATTGAAAGATAAGTGAATAACTTGGTCAAAGATCATTTTGTTTAACTCTGTTGAATCATATGGCAGTCATCAAATCACACTTCAGTGTGGTCTCACACCTCTGTGATTCATTGACAAACACATTCTCCTCACACCCTATATGTGAAAAATATATAACTGTTTACTTCTTTTGACAAACTTGTAACTCATAAATGCTAACCCTGTAATACTTCTACAGTTTTACTTGTTTATTGTACAATGTTGAACACTAATCCTTATTCATAATATTGTATTTACAATTACTACCAGTATTACATATTTTTAAATAATTAATAATTGGTACCTGAACAATAGTATTTTTGTTGATCATTATGACTGAAATATTCTTGGACTTGTACTTTACCTAATATTGTTGAATCTTGCTAAATGTATTTGGAATTGTACATGATCAAATATACTTTATTTTTAGTTGGCTCGATCATAACAATCTGAATCAAATACCATACTTAACTAAACAATTAGCACATCCAGTTGGCAATTAAACTTACATTTTTGTATATTTAAAAGATGTTCCTACTGAACAATTAAACTAAATTGTTTGCATCTTGGTCTCTGCTGTTATCAAATTACAATACTAGGTTTAAGGCATTTTTCATAACTAAACATGCCTGGATTTGAATCAACATTGTGTCACTTAGTGTGCAACGAAAATGTTTGATGAATTACTGCAATCTTCCCTCTGTAGCAATTGTCCTGCAATCAATCGGGAGAGAACGTCGCATTCAGAGGTTTTACTTGTAGTCAGCCGCAGCAATCAAATCATGATCCATATGTACGCAACAGAAACGGCACAATTTCACGGAAAAACATTGATTTTGTAACAACCAAATGTGATTAGATGGTCGGTGGAAGCTCATGCATACCGGCAGCTCTTATGATTAACTCTCAGATTCGCCAGTTCCTTGAATGTGTGTGCACGTAAATACTATCCTGTTTTGGAGACTGTACCATCTTGTCTGTGCGGCAATTTACAGAGATGGTTATAGAGCCATACTGCTGTCATCCCTGACAACCCCAGGGAAATGATGCCTGAAGGAGGTGTTGGTTGCCTCAAGGAAGTGACAGTCCCAGTACACATCATTATTCCCTCTCTTTCTACACTTGACCCCACTAAAATTGCACTACATAAAATATTCTTTGCTCTTTTGTGTCAACATTTAAGATAAAACATTGTTAGATAGAAGAAGTGTTACATTCAAACTTCACAGGCAAAATAGTACACATTTTGAAAAAATTTCGTGGTGGGGCATTTCATAGTAAACGTACTTTCAGAAGCCAATTTTTATTGTGACATGAAACTGGCATTATTTGTACCTGGTGTATTCCCCATTTGGATCATATTGATATAATCAATGTTTCCATTGACTCATGAAGCAAGTTATGTATACGTAAACAAGTATCAATGCATTGCTGAAGCAGATTGTAGGAGGTCGGGCTCACCACAATAAAGCCACTGGGGTTTCGGGCCTCTTATTGGAGTAACCTGCTAGCTCAGTAGGTGACCAGAGGGCATGTTTGGGATCAGGATAATATCAGCAGTGTTTACGCGAATGCAGTCAGACAATTTTATTTTTAAACATTCACACTACTAGCACTCACGGCCATGATGCACTTACAGTAAAGTTTCCACCCACACAATCAGCAGATAATTTGTTCCATTCATTTACAGTCTGTTGTGAAAATGAAAACTTATATCTATTAACTACTAATGCTAGGCACACACCAACCGACTAACGCCGACTTGCGTTGCCAGTCGGTGCTAAATGCCAATTAGTTCCGCCGACTAGCGCCGACTTCTGCCCGCACACACCAGCCAGCACACACCAACCGACTAACGCCAACTTGCGTTGCCAGTCGGTGCTAAACGCCAATTAGTTCCGCCGACTAGCGCCGACTTCTGCCCGCACACACCAACCGACTAACGCCGACTTGCGTTGCCAGTCAGTGCTAAACGCCGACTAGCGCCGACTTCTGCCCGCACACACCAGCCAGCACACACCAACCGACTAACGCCGACTTGCGTTGCCAGTCGGTGCTAAACGCCAATTAGTTCCGCCTACTAGCGCCGACTTCTGCCCGCACACACCAGCCAGCACACACCAACCGACTAACGCCGACTTGCGTTGCCAGTCGGTGCTAAACGCCAATTAGTTCCGCCGACTAGCGCCGACTTCTGCCCGCACACACCAGCCAGCACACACCAACCGACTAACGCCGACTTGCGTTGCCAGTCGGTGCTAAACGCCAATTAGTTCCGCCGACTAGCGCCGACTTCTGCCCGCACACACCAGCCAGCACACACCAACCGACTAACGCCGACTTGCATTGCCAGTCGGTGCTAAACGCCAATTAGTTCCGCCGACTTCTGCCGGCACACACCAGCCAGCACACACCAACCGACTAACGCCGACTTGCGTTGCCAGTCGGTGCTAAACGCCAATTAGTTCCGCCGACTAGCGCCGACTTCTGCCAGCACACACCAGCCAGCACACACCAACCGACTAACGCCGACTTGCATTGCCAGTCGGTGCTAAACGCCAATTAGTTCCGCCGACTAGCGCCGACTTCTGCCCGCACACACCAGCCAGCACACACCAACCGACTAACGCCGACTTGCGTTGCCAGTCGGTGCTAAACGCCAATTAGTTCCGCCGACTAGCGCCGACTTCTGCCCGCACACACCAGCCAGCACACACCAACCGACTAACGCCGACTTGCGTTGCCAGTCGGTGCTAAACGCCAATTAGTTCCGCCGACTAGCGCCGACTTCTGCCCGCACACACCAGCCAGCACACACCAACCGACTTGTGCCGACCGTCGGTGCTCGGCTTGATCCTTGTGGAAAAAATCCACTATAAATATGCGTGTTTACTACGGAGTTAACAATGTGTTTCGATACACCTACAATAAACACATGAAACATTTTTAAAAATTAGGCCAAAACGGCTATCAGAAAAACGAAACTTGTTACATAGTAAGTCTTCACCGTCAGCCTTCACGACGATGTGGCTTGAGCATTTAGCATGTCCTCCAGCAAAGAAACGCATAGCATCGAGCTATATTTTATAACAGTATGCAGAACGTTATATTTGGCCATTTCAGTTAACAGTTATGTTGAAGTGTAATCAGTCGCACCCAATGAATTCCTCAAAAACGTTTTCCGCCGCTTTGCGGATTTTAAGGCTTAATATATAGGTCGTTCTCTGAAACTGCACTCCACTGTGGGCCACGTCTTGTGATACGTGTAACAAAACTACCTTCTTGTGTATTTTAAATGTTATGCACCCTCATTGATTGAAATTGATATGAGAGACAACAGAAATATCATGAAATAAAAATGATGCCTTTTGTGTTGTTTTATTGCGTTTTTGTGTGGACATCGGATCGAAAATGGCGTGCCGATTTGTGACATGAAAATAGGCATGTTGGGGATATGTGCATTCAAGGACAAGACTAGACTGAAACACTCGATTGTGCCTTTTAAAGCATCATTATACCAATATCTACCAAACAAGCTGCTCGATAATCTTTGCTGAGCAATATTTCATGTAGATATTGCAATGTTTTGATCAGGATCAGCTACGTAACACTTTGTGTCCGGACGCACACACTCTTTCCCTCGGTGTGTAGCTTGGCGTATGAATACACTGGACTGACGCTATCAGCACGAGCATAACAAGCATACGTGTAGTCAACATGTTTTCAGAAGGACGGCTATAGTAGTTTGTTTTAACTGTTGAAATTAAACTTTGAAGTTGCCATTCCGGAACCGTGTCCGTTTTTTTAGCGTTACGTGCCAATCAGAAGTGACAAAAGATGTGCATATTTGAAGCGGGTAAGGACTACGCTTTAAGTAGAAGAAGGTCGCCTGTACTGGCGGAAGAATATCAGTACACATTCTTTTGGATGATGCTGTGGCGTTGCCTTTGCGGAGCAATTTTTCTGTGTTGTGTCTATTCGCGTGTGAAAGTTACGCGACTGATGCCAGTGAGAGCAAACTGCTCAAAGGCATGTTTTGGTGCAGATTTATGGACGTTTTCTTGTTTCTAAATGATTGTTATGAAAATGTCTTCGCTTTACAGTACTTTGTCAACGATCTAATTATCGTTGCACAATTTTTTTTAAATGATCTGAGGACTGCCATTTCAGCCGTTCTAAGGACCACACTTGCGACGATCAAAACTGTTTGACACCGGCTATTCTGATTTCATTCCTAGAAATATTTAGTTATAGTGTAGTTAATTGATTGGTACGAGTTTTGAAGAAGCATGAAGCCTCCAACGAAAGGTTTTAGTTATATGTTTATCAATGGCCCTCGCCATTTGCTCCATAACGAGGAAGCTGACTCATTCGCCATGACTAGTGTCTTTGTGACGAGGCTGATCTTACAGTGAGAAAATCGTGCTTTTTATAGTCCATTCCAGACCAGATAAGCACTGTATACCTTAAATAGTTGTAGTTGTCCGAAATTGTGTTTTTTCTTTGAAAATGTCTTCATGAAAACATGTAAATAGATGACTACGCTCTTCCTGCAGTGTGTTGGTTTTCCACGTCACGTGGAAGCAGATTTTTCTTGCGTCTTGGTTACGAAGCTGATTTTCGAGGTCAATCCCTGTTTTCGATCGCAGTTTTTCTTTTATTGACTCAATCGAACAGAACTCGTTTCTTACTCAGATTACCTTTTCGTGTAAACTGACCAGGGCTGATCTATTGAACTTTCGGACATCGTTTCCAGCCGATTGCTGGATTGTTATCTCGCCCACGTAACAGAGACCCAGCATTTTTTGCGTCTTTCTTACGTAGCTGAACTTCGGAAGGGAAATTTGTAATAAATATACTTTTAACTGGATGTGCTTTTTATTATGAGAAATAAACCGACATTGGGATTAAGGTTTTTTTCTCCACAGATAGTACACAATGTGATCCTTTAATACGTGTATTGCAGCTTCTTATGAAAGTGCTCTCAGCTCCGTCACTGAGACACCAGCACGGTTTGAGAGATTGAAGGGAAACTGTGTTCACTTGATTTGCTTGTAACTGATAAACATGTGATGTAACAGGATCAGTGATTTTGACAGGAGATCATGAGGTTTATTTTTTACAACACCAACATTTCTGGCCTCCTATTTTTTAAGCCCCCTCCTTTGGCCCATCCTCAGCTAGACCCTCCAGCCCAGCCTCGGCCACCTCCTGCGGCCCAGCCTCAGCCAGTCCACCCTCCTGTGGACCTGCCTCAGCCAGCTCCCAACCCAGCCAGAACCAGGGTTGCGTTCATATTTTGAACAAGGTGTATTGAACACTCTGTGACAGTGTTTCACTAAAATGTCATGCTGTGCCATGTCAAATGCCATATGATTACTCTGGGGTTCTCTTCAAGCTGTTTGTAAGAAATATTTCGTGTCCATGTTACACGGCTAAATTTCGTCATGGCCGACAACTTTCAAGTTTCTTCTGCCAATATACTTTCCTGACTTATCTTTTCTCCTGCAGAAATACTTTCTATGACTATGCGTCTTTAAAAAAAAACATTTAAGATGTTTTAGAGGAGTTTTATTTTTGGACCCCAGTGTCACACCTTGGGGCCCAGTTTCAGAGAACGACCCATATATGCGTCCGGTAGTGGCGCCACCAGAGGTAGCGTTTTTCACAAAACAAAATGGCGATTCTTGTCGGAAGCATGAAACAAACTTACAAAGTCAGGTGGAAATTAGGTTTATTTGTGGCTCCTGTTTTAAGAACAAGCGAAGAAAATAATGATGGTCAATGGCGATAGGATAAAAAATAATCTATCACTTTCTGAAACGTTGGTTACCCGCCAGGTCAGTAAAATATGAAATTAAAGCATGTGGCCAGAAATGGTTTGAAAACTAAAAAAAAGACACCTGGCTTAGCCTTGACTTGTATCGAGGACTATCACATGATCACGCTATGATTTCTTATTGGCCAAATTACCGCCGACCGTTGTGTTATGACAAAAAACCTGCACACACCAGCCGACTCGTCATCGGATATGCGCCGACTTGTCACCGGATACCTCCTTATCTAACGCCGACTGCCAATTAACGCTGACCGCTGATTCAACATTCGAATCGGCGTTAGTTGGCGCTATAAGGCCGACCGTCGGGCTTAAATTCGGCACACACCAACCGACTGCCGTCATCCGACGGTTTTTACGCCGACTAGTCGGTTGGTGTGTGCCAAAAATCGGCTGGTGTGTGCCTAGCATAACTTTTAGCTGTGATCGCTTTTTAGTATGTCTACAGGTAGTTTATGAATAATACTGATGCAAAATTATACTTATCTGATCGATATTTCCACTGCTTTTCCGAGTTTTCCTGCATCACAAAATCTCCAGTTTCAAGATTTTCCACCAAGAACACCACAAACAGGTCATAATTAGGGCAGTTATCATTTATCAGTCGCCCTGAGAGAAAAAGCAACTGTGAGCAAGGTGTACAGCAGAGGGTGGGAACATGTCGACTAAAGTATGTCAAGGTCATTTCAGTGCAGTCAGTTTAACAAGGGATGGCAGTGCACTTTGACCAGAATTGGGGTCAAGTACTTTTGATCATGTGCAAGTACATTTCAGCCATTAGCATAATGATCTGCAATATTATTATTCAGGTGCAAATTATTGATTAATTTGTATGAAAGTATACACATGTACAATGATTATAGATCAATAATTGGGATAGGCATTCAGTGTTGTAAAGCAAAACAGTGGAGAAGTATTACTTTGTATTCTAAATACTCTAGTTATATTCTTGAAATCTACTTGGTACTTTGGCAAGTACAATTTACCATGTACAAGTCCATGTAAAGGTACCTGACCTCAATCCTAGAGTGTAGGAAACCCGTTAACTGGGCCTTGCAATGACAAGAGTATGGTGGGGGGCATACCAGAAGAACTTATACCAGGTTTAGGGTTTGCGTTAGAACTATGAACCCTGTAATGGCCTGTGACTGCATTCCCAGTTCTGATATTTCTTGTAGATTTAGGTGACAGTTTTATGTGCTGTTCCACACAATGTCACAAGATATTTTAAGAAAAACATGATGTATGTTATACAGCTGGGTTTAATTGAGATGTTGAATGTAGATTATCCCACGGTTGAGCTGTCAAAACCAACAGTATGTTCACGCTAAATAATTGCATGTGGAATTGGGAATAAATTATGCAGTACATTTTCTCGGAAACCTTGTGTTTTTCCTGTCAGATAGTGAAGTTTTTTAAGTCATTACTTGTTTATAGGAATGACAGTTTGTGAGGTACGACCCGGGGTCTTATGTATGTACCGAGACAACTAATAGTCTGAGACAGTGCCATTGTCCGAGACAATATATTAAATGCTGGGACTTCTGCCGTCACAAAGTTGGTATGCATGGACCGGACGTTTGACCAAGGCATTAAAGTCAGACACTTTCACGTGATTGTCCCGACGTTTGGTGTTGGGCTGATTTTAGACGAGGAGATCCCGGGAAACCCCAAATAGTTTTGCAAAGAGCGCAGGCGCCTCCCGTTACTTCCTTCCAGGTAACATTCGTGTGCTTCTAGTTGTTGTAAACACGGGGCTTAGAAGTGTCATTTTATTTACCCTGATTTTACGTTGATCCTCATGTTTTACAGTGTAATCGTGGATATAACAAGGAAGGGAGTCGGGCATTGACTTGTGTATTCCTCTCCCTATTCTTGAGTTATCTGTCCATGTGTCCTTTGTATCGTTTTTCGCTGCAATGTTGGTTGACGTTATCATGAGTCGCTGGCGCTGCCTCCGTAAATGATTTCTCTATTCCATTCAGTCACAGGTCAAAATCTCTTCATGCTCTTAGCCTATTTTAATATACTGTCTGGTCTTGCAGTGGTTCAAGTGACACGTTCTGGCCAAAGAGCGATTTACACCGCGCACTGTTTTTTTACCTACGCATCTGTTATGTAAATTACAATATTTGGATACTGCCTGTCTATTTTCTTAAGAACTTCACTCAAAACGATTTTTCTGACAGTTTGTATTCACGGCATTGGAAACATGTGTTAAAGATTTAGAATATGGCTACATTGATACGGAAATGTTATTTTTTTGTTCAAGTTTTATCAAAACAGCATAAAACATTAGGATACACGATTTCTGCTCCCACCAGTATACCTTGTCTCAATTGACTCGAGTAGTGATGACAAATGCTTTCAATCTCTTAAAGAAGTTCATATTACTCAATTCCAGTATCATTCTGGTCGTCCTCTGTTCATCACTCCTTTGTCTTATATTTCATGGCTCAGTGTTCACCGTGTAGTCTTGTAGATGCACCTAGCATAGAGTTTGCCTTCTTGCAATCTTGGATGGCTTAGTTTAGACTCGGTGCACTGCTCCGTTCCTTCCAGTTTGTTTGTTATTATTACTCCAAAGTCTTTCTCTTTGTGTGATATTTCTATAGGGTCATTTCTCATGATGCAGTCGTGCTTTCTCTTCTTGTGGTCATACTGCACTCCTCGTGGACCATAACTAGCACAGGATTTGCCTTTTTTCACCCTGCTCTAAATGTTGGTATTAAGCCTTAGGGTCATTTTCCATGATGCAGTGGTTGTATGTATTATAATATTCTTGTGGAAACTGTTGTTTTGTTAAAGGAAGTTTTTTAATTTTTGAAATGGAGTTATTCTTAAGTCTTAACAAACAGAGGTGATCTGGCTGAGGATTGCCAAAAAAGTGAATGCTGTGGGTGGCAGTGGATACACAGTGGCTCAGGTAGAGATGAAAAGACATGAAACAAGGCATTTCATAAAGACGGCTGAAATAAAAACCAGAGGCATGGAGAACCTCTACCTGAGGAGCCTTATGAGAATTGGTGAGGCCCATCGTCACACTGACAACACCAGCATGGTGGATGGTATAGAGGCTAAGTGTCCTGTAATGTTGCATTCAAATTTACATCAATTTAAATTATTTATATTTTTGTCTTGTTTCAATGACAATCCATTTGTTCCTAGCATTACTCTGGCAAATCAGTTAAGGTAACATATGAAGATCAATGGCACACCATAAGCCTGCAGAGTGCTTTTAGTGGTCCAATTTGCCGTAGCACCTCAGTAGGCCTTTTATAGATCGAGCAATGTAGTGTACACTTGGTGGCAGTGGTATTTCAGTGTTGTATGGGAGTCTCAACCCTTCTGGTGTTTGTATTTTGCAATGAAACAGTATTAGATGTGTACTTTATTCAAGAATATGACGAGACCCGTTCCTACTATGTTTGCTTGATCAGCTTCTTCAGTTCACCATATAATTATTGTAATGTACCGGTATGTTATTTATTGTTAATCTACAAAGGGTAGAGGGCGTAATTATGTGTGGGTGATAATGTGTCTACATATTGTATTCCCATTAAATCCAGTTAAATGGAAAAGACTTTATAGCCCAAGGAAAAGTTGTGGGAATAAAGAGGGATTAATATGGTACAGATCATAATTTCGATTATAAAATAAATGTGTTAGTTAAAAACGTCGAGAGGGACAAATGATACCAGTATGTGGAGGTGTCTCGTCGCGTATGGTCACTACAGGAAATTAGGAATGGGCTGTGTTTTGTTTTGTAATTTCACTAAACACCATGTTTCATTATTGTGAATAACTTACTGCTAAGTACATGCTACAACATTTATATAAATCAATATTCAAAATAAAGAGGCAAGATCATCTTTAAGTAAATTAAGTAAAGTATAATTTAACCTCTTTTTACATAGATTTATAAGAAACGTAATAGAAGTCTAGATCTATGCTATATTTAAATACATTACTAGTACACTTCTTTATTTGTTTTTAATTATTTATCAGTCAAACAGTTTTTTTAACTGTACCTGGGGCACATCCCTCAAGCACCTGTGTGATACAGTAGTAGTGGTCCATGCCATCCAGTGGTCCACCTTCCTCCTACAGTGGTTCATCCGCAACTGCCAGTAGACTGGCTTCATCAAGCAGACAAGAAGAAAGAATGGCTGAATCCTGAGTGCAGAGTGCCTAGTTTAAAAGGAGAACATTTTCTTTTTTAAAATGGCTGCCTAGTGAACTTAAGAAATAGGTGCAATCACAGAACTGGTACAGCTGAAATGTAAAGCTTGCCCTATAAACAGAACAATTAAAGCAACCGGGATGCATCATCAATGAAATATAGCTTGAGAAATGGACAGAATGTAACTATCTGTTATCTCTTGTTTCAATAGCAAGTTACGTCAACCCGGTTTTGGCAATAAGGAAATTAGTATGCACCATTTATATAGTTGACTGCAAGCGTACCACAGAAGACATTGTACTGCAATGTTGAAGTGTCAGAATGAGCTATTTGAATATTAGCTATGCTATTGTTACCATTTGTTTTTTATGAAAACAAATAATAAAATATAATTAAGCACATCAATTAGACACCAATAGCTTGTGTATTCTGTTAAAAATAGCGTTTTAGTGTATACCTTCAACATCAGTGATGAAGGATGATTTTCTTAAGATTCGAGTCATATTGGTCATGTCATTGGATTGATGAAGAGCAGATCTGCATCACATATTTCTTGAAAATGAAAGAATAACAGAAGTTGTTCATGGTAATTTTTGTTCTAATTTAGTAAAATGCAGTTTGGTGAGAGTGGCATTGTATTTGTTTACATTTAATTACATGTGATTGTCACATGTCCTTTGTCACTGGTCAAAATCCCACATCCTTAATTTTAAAATGGTCCCCCCTTCTGATATTCGAGATGGGTGACATGATGTCATGAAAAAGGTACACTGAGATGACACTTGGCCTACACTACAGACAGTGTTATCAGAGCTAGTAAATGTTCCAGTAGCTCTGGTGTTATGAATAACAATATTAAGGCTATGCACATGTGGCAATTTGTTTTTGTTTCAATAACATTTATATTTGTGTATAATGAAATTCCTTGAATATACATAAGTACCGGATTCTTGTTTGATAAATTATGGAGACACTGTTTACCTCACACTGTACATCTAATAAAATCTTGGTTACTTGAAAATACATAGTATGTCCTCTTGAATACTCATGTTTTAATTTATCATGATAATATTATTTACTCGAATTAAAAATTGCCTTGACCCTTGTTTGAAAAAATAACCACTGCTCTGCCAATGGCTAGCCTACAGTACTGCTGATTAAATCGAATGGTAGGTTTGACATGCTGTTTTGTAAACAATCTGAACAGACTTGCATAAAGTATAAATATTCTAAATAACTTGCCGTTTTATTACATCAATGGAAGCAAACAAGTTGTTAGAAAAGTTGTTTAGAGTGACATACAATTGTTCAACGACGGAAACATGCTTTGCAACCACGTCGACAAATTTTATTTATGGAAAGGTCTATACTAGTATAGGCATGTTTGTAAGATGTAACGGGAGTGTTCATTGTCTTTCCTATGACTACAAGTGTATTAGTATTACACCTCAAGTACAACTACGTAGACAGTTGGACAAAAAGGTGAAATGTATCCTTTCATCACCGACGGCGATGCGGTACTAGTAGTAGACCTACCATCTTTTCTGAAAGATACTTTTGTTCGGACTGTCATACTTCCAATGACTATATCCGACTAACAACGTATTTAATGTAAGATCCAGTGATATCTCAAATATAAAGTTTACGACGCCATGGGTAGCCAAGTGATAGATTGGACACACGTTACTGTCACATTCACAGACACTATATGCATGGTAAAGTTTGATAATAACTACTCTGAGTCCCGTCTTACCTGAACAGTGGAGTTGATTGTTTTCGATTAACAAATAAATTTTTCTTGTTTTTGTGCTAGAATGCAGTAATTTGTTTCGTCAACACAGCCGATCACATAAACACAATGCTAATGACAGCCATTAATTACGAAATAGTCAAAGACAACTGTGTTATCGTGGGTATAAAAGTCATGTTGTTTTGTCCTGCGAAAAATGTCCAAGACTACTAGTTGTCTGCATTCATGCATAGCAATTATCCCGTCAAAGTCCCGGCGTTCGCAAATAGTCCCGAGACAGCGCTCATTGTCTCGGTTCATGCATAAGACACCCTGGTGGGTAACTATATGACCTAATCCTGAAAAAAGAAGACAAAGTTTAGCTTGCTAGTTTGACCACTATAATACGTTTTCTTCATGGAGAACACCAGTATCGTATAAGTCAACAGGTAAGATTTATTTACTATAGTCATTGTTTTCTACTGAGCAAAATTGATGGCACCAGCCGCAGTCTGGCAGGCATGATTTATAAACAAAGGCGCTGATTAAATGAGGATTTCCTATGACAATTACCTTCAGTGTAGCCAATAAATCTCTCCCCTGAAAGCAGGAATGGTGAGTTAGACTTAGAGCAGACAATAACTCATCAGGAATCAGTGTTTGATCTTTGACACACACACAGACTAGAATGCTGGCCGCATGTAGTGAGATGAGAAGTAACTTCCAGATAGTGACAGAAAATTTACTGGGTTCATTGGGAGGTGATCCACCCAGGCATCCACACCCACTCTCTCCCTGACTCAGTCCTGCTGATACTACATGGTCTGACAGAAGTGACTGCTGCCTCACTAATATGGCTAAGTCATGCCTCTGGTCCTCTGTCAATCTCTCACAGTACTGTGACAACGTCATCATTTATGTATATTTTCCTATGAAATCGATTCATTAAATGGCTTCCGGTCACTGCGGACCTCGAGGCCAGGTTTGGTTTATTTTTCATCTGAACACTTGGTAGCTCCTGTAATATTTGCGTGTGAAATGGAGATACATGTTGTATTCGGTGACCGGAAGCGTAAATCAAACCCAAAATGAAACGGTTGCATGAAAGGTTAACCCCCGTCTCTAAATTAATTGTCCAGCTGCTTTGGGATGTGGCTAATATTGTACATTTTCATGTGGAGCGTGTAATGAGATCCGTGTTGTAACTGGACTAGTTATTGACTTAGCAACTGGCACACACATTCCAATGTAATTGCTTCTGTAAATGTGATTAATTAAGCCTCTGTCCCGCCCACGTTCAACAAAGCCTCCTTTGCCACTCTCTGTAGTCTGTTCTGTGTTACCACCTCCACAACAAAATTACCACCACCAATCTATGTATTGATACGTTTAATTTTGGGGGCAGTCTAGCCATATCTCCCCCAGGTGCTGAGGTCCAATCAACTCTTTCCATGTAACCGTAATGTTCATTGTTGGACCAGTGGCATCTGATCATCCAATTGGCAGCGTATTAAAAAAAAACAGGTAAATAACTACCTGACAAAGGTAGGTAAATGACTACCCGACAAAGGTAGGTAAATAACTACCTGACAAAGGTAGGTAAATAACTATCTGACAAAAGTAGGTAAATGACTACCTGACAAAAGTAGGTAAATAACTACCTGACAAAAGTAGGTAAATAACTACCTGACAAAGGTAGGTAAATAACTACCTGACAAAGGTAGGTAAACAACTACCTGACAAAAGTAGGTAAATGACTACCTGATAAAGCTAGGTAAATAACTACATGACAAAGCTAGGTAAATAACTACATGATGAAGGTAGTTATTTTTAGTTATTTACTCCATCTCCAGATGGCACCACTATGGTATGTTTGCTCCACTGTCATCGTTATTGTCGATATTGGAAATTAAATGGTCTGCTGGAATCAAAATAGGTTAGCTGTAATAATGATAACTGCAGCCCTCAGCTTATTAGACCAAGACTGAGTGTTAGCTAGTGTAAATGGTTAACAAAATTCTCAAGTATGTCAAGCCCATATATAATTAGGCAACACACGGGCGTATTTTTATCTTCACAATGCGCCGGGTTTCAGCAAATGATAGTTTTTCTCTTGGGTAAAAAGTACTGGTGACAGCAGCGGGCTTTGTGTTGAGATGATTGACATCCATCTTTACATGTTTTATATTGTTAATTGATCAGCCTATAAACTGCATTCCGCCAACTTCCAAGCCTTTTGGAGGCGCTCAACTTTCTTAGGTTTGGTGTTGTGTCTGATTTATGAGCTACACATGGTGCAAGTGCAGTTTTCAGGGAATGGCGATTAGGAATTTTCGGTAGAATTTGATAACAGCTGCCCTGAAAACTCCAAACTTATCTCTACTCTGCATCATTTTGAAAGTTCAGGATGACTACGTATAATTTATCTTTAAGAGGCCATAAATTACATTATATTTTGAAGCTCCAAAAAAATTTGAAAGTTCTCTATTAAAAATAACTACCCCCAACTAGACACGTTGAATGTCAACTACCCTTCAGGGAGATTGATGAAACCCTGAATACAAATGCAGTAAAAAACATTTAAAGAGGAATATATAAACTATGTCTATGCTAAGCGAGTGCATGAAAATGGACACATTTCCAAGAAACCTATATCAGTCCACGGTTACTGCTGATGAAAGATGTGCGTATTGCCAAGTAATTTTGTTAATCAAATTGCAGTAGTGTTAATTAGAGAACCTCCCCCGCCACTGTGCAAGGCTCACAAATACCAAAATTGTAACACGAATAAATTGCAAATAAACACTTCAAACGACCACATCAGATGGTTCAAGCAGTTTGACAACTACTCTGATTGCAAGTAGATCAAATAAAAGCTAAAAAAACATGCCCCTGAATATATACTGAAATAAATTCTGTATGATAGTTTTTGAAATTAAATTTAAGCTAATTAATGGGATTGCAAAATGTGTCCGTATGACAATTAAATGTTGTGTATGGAACAACATCAACGATACACAATACAATAAAAATTATAGAACACAGCAACAATGACTAGTTGGCGTTAAAACAGTCGGCCAATGTCAGTCAGTTGGTGTGCATCGGATTTTAGCCCGACGGTCGGCCGTATTCCGCCTATTAATGCCAATTCAAATTTTGAATCAGCGGCGGCGCAAATAAATCATGTATCCAGTGACAAGTCAGCACATATCTGATGACTAGTCAGCACACATCTGATGACAAGTCGGCCGGTGTGCGCTGGTTTTCTCTCTTAACACAACGGTCAGCGATAAGTTGACCAATAAGAGAGCATAGTGCGATCATGTGACGGGGTGCGTTTATTTGCTGGAGGATTGATTTAAATGCGCAAGCCAAATTGCCATAAAGACTGGCCCCTAACTGCGAATCTATGACTTACGTTGCGACAAGTTTCGTTTTCCACAGCTTCAGTCGATGCGGAAAATTCATAATCATAATGACAAAGCTGGATTGTCATAATTTATTTCTTATCTAAAATGCTATCAGACATTTAAATAGCATTTAGAAGTGCGATAGATGCTTTGTTTCATTCGCCGAAGAGCAACTATAAACAACTAATTAGGCCTACGCAGATCTAACAATAGTTGCCTCCCGTTCGTTGTTTGGTTGATTCATCAATGCATCTCTGGTAGTTTAGGCAAATCTCTGAACTGACTGTTTTTAAGGTCTGCTAAATATAAATTTAAGATATGAAATGGTTATGAAGATATTTAAATATTTTCTTCAAATTTAATAATAGATAATACTAATAGTACAGGAAGACCTGAACTGCGGTATCGCTTGTAAAGAGTCGGTGTGGCTTGAAGTCTTGGATGTGACAAAATGTGTATACACGGTGGACGACGCACGAATGGAACAAATTGTTATCTTTTGTATAAATGCCAACTGTACTAGATCATATATTCAGAAACCTGATTGTCAAACATCTGATAAGTACAGATGACAGTAGGTGAAAGATTGGTGGCCTTGGTTAAGACACTGACTTCCTGGTCCACTGGTCCCCTGCAGTTTGTGGCTTCAGGCGTTTGTTAGAGATGTAATTTTTAGTGCTGTCCCTGTGTAGCCTGCGGACCGTTTCACTACTTCATATAACAAGCTCATAAATAAAATCCATTGTTAAACACAACGTGTTAAATTGAAAGAGCTTTTTTAAAAATGCAAAAGGCCACAACCATGTATCAGCAAAGACACTGTTTCCGTGGCACGCCGGTAAAATTGTCCTGGTGACGCATCCTGAGGTTGACAGTTTTAAGCGTACACAATAATTGTTAAAGAATGAAATCTACTTTAAAGAACAAAATCAGGCTTATTTATTGAAACAGTGCCGCACTGTCTGTGTGTAGCCAGCCACACTGCAGGAAGGGGGTCATGCCCCAGTTAGACTTCCTGTTTCGTTACGGAAAAAAGGGACCGTGTATTTTTGAGAAATTATTTTTAAAGTGCATTTGAGTAGTCAGATTTCCAGGTGTGATTATAGAAGCTGTTGACAGTAAAATGGTGTATTTTTAGCTGGTTTTACTAAAGGGAAAGGGTATTTGGCAGCAGTTGGGCTATTTGATCTTTTAGTCGTAATACTGCCTGCATCCATTCGTAAATATTGACGGGTGTCATACATACAGGTATTTTATGAGAGCTAGAAATATAAAATTTTGACTAAACTCGACCAACATGTCGATGAGATGATGATAACAGCAGGTGAGAAGTTTAAGAATTTTTGTAGGTCATGTTTTCTTATAATTATACAAAACGCTAACATGGCAACCAATGGGAAAACTAACTGTAGACTAACCCCTGAAGGAGACAAATGGACCGGTCATGGCAGTCTGGTGTAGCTAGTCTCTGGCCAGTCAGACCCAGGGTAAGGTCAGGTTGGAGTTATTTATACACTTCCCTGGCTGAATGAGAATGGGCTCAAGGCCCAGGTGTGGTTACTATGCAGTCAGACCCTCCCCTCTATCTGTGTCCTCCTCGGTTCAACTCTATTTGTTCATAACTGTGGGTATGCATGTGGATTTCTTTGTATGATGAAATGGTGCATTCGTCCACCAGTGATGTTTTATTCATGTGTGTCTTCCCACTTTGAATGTGGTCTCATTAAATTGGATTAATTAACGCTTGCTTACTTGCATTGATCTATTTACTCTGAAACGTTTGATCACTCACAAGTAACTGACTGTTCTTTTTAACATCGTTCCTTGTCATCCCTGCTCTATTACCCTGTTCTGTAGTATCCTTTGGGTGGTAGGCCTGGGTTCTGCCTGTCCAGTACCTGTGGTAATGGCCATTACTGTCGCAGTAATCGCTTCCTCATGGTGGGTCAGTCTGTAGTTGTAGGTGTTTCTGTCTAGTGCACGGTGCTCCTGTCTGTAGTGCAGCAGTTTGGGGTACACTCAGCTCTGCCAGGTAGTCAGTGACATCGCATGATGTTAATACACCAGGGGGAGGTCGACAGTTTTGTGTAGTTACCCGGTAGTCAAACTAGCAAAAATGCCTTTCATCCGGATGGCGCAGCAATTTTTATTGCCGTTACATAGATGCAGATGCAGGAGTTTCCCAGAGAATTCCTAAATGATGTTTGTTAGGATGTAAATTTATAAAAAGTTTTCGCATTAGTGTAATTATGTAGAATGTCCCCATCTGACCAACGGTCCTTGCAGCCGTGGAACAATCATAGAAAATTAACGTAACATTATGAACAATCAATTTACATATGTCTGACATCCGGTATGAACCCTGCAACCAGTGTGAACCCTATAACCCGTAAGAACCCTGCAACCGGTGAGAACCCTTAACCAACGGGGAATTTCTAAAAGATAAAGGCAATGTAACTTTTTAGTTTTGAGAAGTCGAAGATTAGTCCTTGAAAGTTTGATAGTAGCAGTTCAGGATACAAATGTTAACATACCCCCGCAGACACACACATATGTGTATACACAATGTACAGTACTATACACACACGCACATTCTAGCTCGGTGGTAGTATTATAGTTAGATTTCGTAGTTCTTTGGTCAGTGCTTGAAAAACTGTAACAGAAAAATAGTGCTGTGTTGTGTTCAACTGGTTTAAAGACATTGAAATAAAATTGTGTATTTCTTTGAAACTTCGTATACGTAAACTTAATACTCTTGTCATGTAATGTGCCAAATATGAAGCCTGTTCATTGCAAACTCATGTCACTAAGCCCGCTCAAATGTGGTCATGTGTTTGTCACAAAGCAACCAGTCCATCAGATGTTGCTGACGTCACCACAGGCAGGGCCGCTGAGCGAGCCCTGTCCTTTAGCACGGCAAGCGGTGGTGTGGCCTGTTGTTTCAGACTGTACATGAAATTGCAATCGCGGAAATTAATATTGTTTGATATCACCGTAAATATAATAATTTTATCTAGTATCTACAAATCTGTCGCTGGATGTACACAGGAATTGTGTTAACTTTTTGAGTTATTGCTGTTTGAACATCGCAGATGCTCAATCTTGCATTATATCTGCTAAGCATTCGCAATGTTCAAACGGAAATAACTCAGAAACTAAAAATAAATCATGGGTACATCCAGCGGCATATTTGTAGATACGATTATTATCTTTACTGTGATATCAAAAAATATTAAATTCCATTTCAAGTTTAGCTATTCACAATGTTCAAATGGCAATAATTAAAAACGTTAACTAAATTTCTGTGTGCATCCAGCGACACAATTATAGGTAAGATTATTATCTTTACGGTGATATAAAATAATATTAAATTCCGCGATTACAATTTTAGGTACATCCTGAAACACCAACCCCCCACCGCGTAGGTGTGCGCCACGCTAAATCCTGGCGGTGCTACCTGCGGTGACGTCGCTTCAACCACTAGGTGTTGGAACAAACTGTGCAGAAAGCGCAACCGAAAGGGGCCTTAAACAGGGTGACGGAGCGGATTAATAAATTATTGAATATCAGGACACTATTTTTAGAGTACGTTTCATTCAGATTAGGAATAAAAAAGGTTCATTTTGCTTAGTCTCTAAAGACAATTACACCTGTCGCTCTGTGAGTAGTATTTGCTGTAGGCAGATAAATAAAAGGAACAAGCCACTGTGCACTGTAGCAACACTTGTAGTGGCTTTGATATTTATGTCAAGTTAGCAACATGTAGAGCTCTACGACAGTTTATCATAGTGGTACTTGGTTGCTATCTTGGAAGTAATTGTTCTACCCAGTGACTTGACTTAACTCTTCACTCCCTGGTGGAGCTAGGCCATCAACAACTCTTTTCCACCGGACATGGTTTTGGGCAGTCATTTCCAGTTCTTTCCAATTCCATCCTGTTTTTGTCATGTCTGCTTCTACCTCCCTGCGCCATGTGTTTCTTGGCCTTCCCCTTTTCCTTCTCCCCTACGGGTCCCATGTCAGTGCCTGTCTTGTGATATGAATTGCAGGTTTCCTGAGCATTTGGCCTATCCAGCTCTACTTTCTCCTTTTGATTTGGTGTTCGATTGGTTCTTGATTGGTTCTTTCCCATGTGCTTTGTTACTGATTGTTTCTGGCTGCCATACCCTTAGAATTCTCCTTAGACATTTGTTTGTGAAACTCTGGATTTTGTAGTAGGCCATGTCTCCGATCCATACATTAGCACAGCCTGAACATTTGAGTTCAAAATGCATAACTTTGTTGATATTGAGATTTCTCTGGACTTTGATATCTTGTTAAGCTGCCTTTGCTTTCCCTATCCTGGCTCTTACATCACTGCCTGTTCCTCCATTTGTGTTCACTACACTTCCTAGATACGCGAATGACTACTTCATCTAGGGCTTCTCCCTGTAGTACATTTTGGCTGTTGTTCTTGCCATTGATTCTCATGATCTTGGTGTTACCTTTGTTCACATTTAGTCCTAATGTGGCTGCAGTTGTTTCTATTACTAATATTGGTGATGTATTTTCTTTCATTTGGTTTTGGTTGTGTGAAAGAAGAGCCACATCATCAACAAAGTCTAGATCATCTAGTTGTCCCCATAGAGTCCACTGTATGCCATTTTGTCTTCCTTTTGTAGCTGTTCTCATGGTCCAGTCAATAGCCATCAGAAAGATAAATGGTGATAGGATGCATCCCTGTCTCACGCTTGTCTTTACATCGAACTTGTCTGTAGTATTCCCTTTATGCAGGACTCTGCAGGTCATTCCCTTGTATGTGCTTTTTATTATGGAGATGAACTTCTCTGGAATTCCGTAATGTCTCATCAACTTCCATATGGCGTCACGGTCTAGGCTTTTGAAAGCTTTTTCAAAGTCTATAAAATGTATGTATGCAGGAGAGTTCCATTCTATAGACTGCTCAATTATGACGCGGGGTTGCTATCTGGTCAGTGCATGGTCTTTCCTGTTGGAAGCCTGCCTGGTGATCTCTCAGTTTTGAGTCAACTGATGTTTTCAACCTCTCTAGGATGATTCTGTTTAAAACATCCCCTGGTACAGATAGAAGCATAATTCCCCTATAGTTTTTTTGCATTCTCGAAGATCACCGTTTTTTGGTATTTACCAAATATCCTTCTTTCATCTCCTCTTCATCCCAGATCTTCTCGATGATTCCATAGAGCATATTAGTTGACGTGTTTAAGTCGGCTTTCAGTGCTTCCGCAGGTAATTTGTCTGGCCCGGCAGATTTCTCATTATTCAATGTCATGATGGCTTTCCTGATTTCGTTCCTTGTTGGTTTGTCACTGTTCACTTGTAGTAATTCCTCTGCTGGTTGTATAACCACAATGCTTAGTGGAGCTGGCCTGTTGAATAATTCTTCAAAGTATACTGCCCATCTGCTCTTCTGGTGTTGTGAGTGTGTTTTCATTTCTGCCTTTAATTGGTTTGTTGACTTGTTTGTACTTTCCAGCAAACCTTTTAGTAGTGTTGTAAAGTTCCTTCATATTCCTCTTACACGCTGCACCTTCTGCTTTTCCAGCCAAATTCTCTGTGAAGTTCCTCGTCTCTCCTTACACTTGATCGCACTTCTTTCTTTGCTTGTGAGTTCTCTTGTTGTGCTACACATTTTGCTGTCCTTGTACGACAATTGTTGAGTATCTCTTTCTTCCCCTTCCTTGCTTTAACCTTCTGCAATGTTTCAGCTGATATCCAAGGTTTATGTTGTGTTTTCTTCCTTCCTAATGTTTCGTCGCGTGGTTTGGTCCATGTCTCTTTAACACGTTGCCACTGCACATTGATAGTGCAGCTAACTTCTTCCTCAGTCATCTCTTATAGTACTTGGTGTCGATTGGAGAGCGCTAGTTGAAATGCTTGCGTTGTTCTTCTGTCATTGAGAAGTTCTACGTTGTACTTAATTCTTCCTCTAGAGGTGTTGGTACAGTTCTTTAGCTTGAGTTGTAGTTTTGCTATTACCAGATGGTGGTCTGATGCTGCATCTGCCTCTCATTTTACTCGTACATCTAGTACCGATCGTCTAAATCTTCTTCCAATACATACATGGTCATTTTGGCCTTATGTACTTCTTTGTGGGGGAATAAACTTCCTCTGATAGCTAAGCTGTGTTCTGTACAGAAGTCCGCAAACATTTCTCCATTCTCGTTCATTTGCCCTAGTCCATGTTTGCCCATCACCTGTTCGTATCCTATTTGTCTGATCCTATATTTGCATTCATGTCCCCCATCACTATTGTGACTTCTTGTGTTTTTCTGTTTTTCTATGATTTGCTGTAGTCTGTCATAGAAGTTGTTTCTTGAGTTTTGCACTGATGATCCTCGCACTAACTGGCTCCCAGCTGATCAGTGCCTTCTGTGCCTGCTTGTTTAGCTTAAGTTCCACTCCTTGCGTGTGTGGTGCATTATCATTGTCATGGCCTGAGTACAATACTGTTTCTCCAGATGCAAGCTTGATCTGTCCTGACTGGCTCCATCTCGTCTCACATAGCCCTAGTGTGGCTAGTTTGTATTTGTGCATTTCGCGTGCAGTGTTGCTTTTCCTGCTTCGGACATCGTCCTGACATTCCATGTACCAATTCTCGTTGTCGTCCTTGGAGCAAAAGGCTCGAGTGCCTAGCTTCCTTGCGGCTTTCACTATGCAACGTCGTCCTTCCTCTCCCAAGTTGGCTTAAAGTTGTAGTTGATACTTCTGTAATCCATTGAATCCACCAGGCAGGGGATTGGCCTACCTAGTTTCACCAGTGCCCTGTTGGCCGGCTTTACCCATTTCCACCTCCCATGTCGAGGACATAGAGTTGGGCTTTGAGAGTCTCTACCCAGTGAACTAAAGTGATTTTACATGTGACATGTTTCTATCTAAATACTAAATACAGCGACCTTCACAGCATCAGAGACCACTTCTACAATTGTCACTTTTCTTTGTTGCTTCTATTGGAGCACCTGGTTAAATGTTATATTACTCGTCTAAATAAACCAGTTCCAATTTTACTTTCACCATAAGGTAATTGTGATATTTTGTTAAGTGTGTGATTATATGTGAGCTTTGTGACATTTCCGTGTCCATACCATTGCTTGGTATGGTTGTGGACTTACCCCCATATTTCACCTTGAAAGCCTGGCGGAATGAAACTCAATTATCTTACATGTGGTACAATAAAATATGTCTTAGCAGACAAATGTCCGTAACAAAACCTGTCAATAGTGGATATTTTTAAAAGTCAAATGACCCGTTTGCATTTTCCACTACCTGTCCGCATTTTCCACTACAGTCCCAACGATGACTATTATGGACATGTTTTACTGTATAACCAACTTAATTTGTGAATATTTTTGTTGGTTATTTGAATAAGTATTGAATATATAACCGCTTACCTGGTGTCTAGTAATTATTTTTTTCTTTTCACCCATTCTAGATTGTCAACCTGAATTCTGTGTAAAACAGTAACTTGCAGATTGAAAAGTAATCGAACAGTGTGTGCAGCGATAATCAGATTATGGTAATCCAGCATGTGATATGCAGTTAAAAAACCATGTTTTTAAGGGACCGGTTCAAAAAATGATATGATTACATAATGCTACATGTCATTTGTTTGTTTTTATTTATTATCTGTTGTTTATCTTTCAGACATCATGGACATTCCTGAGAATATCAAGTTCTGCAAGAGTTTACAAGAAGTTGACTTCAGTAGCAACCCCCTCCAACGGTGAGTTACACCCCTCTTTACCCCCCATAGTTACCCCTGTTCAGTTCAGTAGCAACCCTCATCAACTGTCAGTTACACCCCTCTTTACCCTGGTACTACTATTACTATTCACCCAGTAGCCCCCCCCCAACCAATGATAACATGATTTATGCAATCTCTGCATGGATTATCATTATACTTGACAACAGTGACAATGATTTTAAACTAAAAATAATGAAAATAAAACTTAATAAATGTAATTTTGACACTAACAGCTTGCGACTCCACTGTTTTCATCACTGTCAAAGAGGACAAGACCGATTAGATCATACATTATCTTTTAATGAGCTCTTGCTGTTGAATGAAAATGCCTTAGTAGATGAAAACCACAGTCGTGTTAGTTTTATGACACGTCTACGTTTGCCTTTTCCATTTTGTTAATAAATCATTTGTCACTAGTTATTAAAAGTATGTGCCATGATTTTTTTTAGGCACACACCCTTCCAAGATTAGATTTTTACCTTCAATACCAGTAGATTTGTGATGTACAAGGTACAGGTATCTGCTTGTGCAGAAATACATTTAACCTTAGGGCAACTGGGTGTGACTAGTAAACTAATAGTTTCTGTAGTTTTACAATGTTATTGGTTGGTTGATTTCACACTCGATGTCAAGATGACATTATGAAAATTGGGGTATTTTGTAGTTGACTGTTTTTACCTTCTGGTCACTGAACAAAGGCCTAGTAATTAAGTTTGACCAGGATATGCCACAGATAGGTTTATGCAGCACTGATATGCTACAGGTGCCCGGTAGATAGCGAGCCAGGCTCTAGTATTTGTTCTGGTTTAAATATCTATGAAGCAAACTGACTAGAGCATGACTTCTAGCAAACAGTATGCCCAGCACACAGGAATGTCAGTAAATCCTTGCTTGGCAACACTAGAGTACTACTAGATTGACCTAAATACGGAGGACAGCAAATAGCCTCAGGCCCGTGTGTAATGACTGGGCAGAAACACCAAACACTACATATACAAACACTGGGTGGCAGATATCGCTCTATTAAATGTGTACATTTCACATTTTGTCTGTGTTGATATCTTCCAGTCCCATGTTATAACTTATGTTGTTATCTCATAGAAACCCCCACATTTGTTAGGTTCATTACTTAACATGGTTCCTTTCTCTAGGGGCTGGTACAGTTTAGAGAAACATGTGCATGACCTGAATGGATGCTGGTAGTTAGCATAACAGGACAGTTGTTTTGTGGGAGACTGTAGCTGCCTTAATGGCTTAATGAATGGCCAGACATGTACATGCCCTGTGTTCCACTAACAGACATCTCAAGCAGTTGTTTGTCAGAGGCTTCAAGGGATAAGTACATGTCAGGATGTCACCAGAATGGGATATACCACAGAGTTGCTCACTGAAGCCTTGCTGGTCGATGGTGTATAGGTAGCTAGTAGTTGCCCCAAGAGTGGTGGTTGTACATTGTTCATCACTTGAAAGAAAATCGACTTTGTTGGGGGAAGTTGGAATATTCTGGCTCCGAAAACATTCTGGGTCTGATAATATTCAAGGTTTGAAAACGTTCTGGGTCTGAAAAGAATCTGAAAACATTCTCGGTCTAAACTCACAACCCTCGGGAAGATAAAATGTATATTTTATGAGGTTATTGTGAATAATGAATGTTTAAATTATTATTCAAGGTTTGAAAACATAAGTGGGTCTGAAAAGAATCTGAAACTATTCTTGGTTTGAAAATATTCAAGCTTTGAAAACTTTCTGGGTCTGAAAAGGAACTATATTTTAGTCTTAGTTCATGGTCATTGCAAGCTCCACATGTCCTGATTACATATGCCACCACCACCCCCTCTGTAATCACACTGACTGCCCTCCTTAGGAATGTGACCACAGCACCTTATGGGAATGCACCCAAGTGGGAGGGGCTTTCAGGCCCTACATGACACCCTAATCATCCAGATCTTGTTATCTCTTGAAGCAGCAGGCAACTGTTGACAGATAAGGAAGTTGAATGATAAGAAACTGAAGTGAATACCAGCTTAAGGAGAAATCATGTGACTTAGAGTTATGATAACCTTATGTTTGTGTTGTTTGAGATGGTCCCCCATGTCATCATGCCTTGAGTGGGGGCATGTCTAGACTGTTATGGACACCATGTGCAGTTTACACATGCTGTATGCAGTTAGATATTTACACCCTGTGACTTAGTGAGTTAATCCGGCAGTTGGGAGTTACCCAGTTAGCCACTCTAGGCTGTAGCACAGAATGAATATGCACCTATTGGTTTACCTTTTCCAGAGTGATGGTCAGTATGTGATGACATTTGGACAATGGTTGTCTGTTATAGCAACAGAACGCATTCTTCATGGAGGCATTTTTTCTATTCTGTTTGACAGCGTAACTCCTGTTCCAAGACACATAGTAAACAAAATTTAAGGTGTCCAAAACTTACGATGTCCAAATAATAACTGATTGAAGACACACATTGGTTGCTCCGGTGCATTTTGGTGTGCCACAATCATTGGCAAAGCTATTGAAAAACATACAGTATAGAAAATAATTGTTTTTATAGATTTTAGGATGTTCAAAAACATAGCGTCTGAATACATGCTGTCATTATGGTACTATTCCTGTTTAAACATGCACCCTACTAAAGTTAGTGTGTGTCTGCATGCACGCACACGCACACACACTTTTTATACCTGATGTAGTCGATTACCCACGGAACAAGGTCTGATTTCCCTCTTTGTGCTCGAGTGCGTAAGTCAGCGAGGATAGTCGCTGTTTTATTGTGACACCATTAGTGTATCACACGGCTGTGAGCAGAGCCTGGTCGACACATCGCTTCATTCGTGCTCCGTTGTCATGGCAAGTGACACCGCTCTGTCATTTAACACTCACCAACGTGGGAAAATACCACGGAACAATTCAGACCAAAACTGTTTCATTCGTACCTGCCGAGTTCCTTTTTTCAGAACGTTTGTTGATTTATTTTGTGTTCCTATAAACCCCTATTATGATTTCAAGATCACACATCAAATGTCCATCCACTGCCATAACCTTATGGAGAATAAAAATGAGATTCATTATTGGCTGGATACACGTAAATATCATGCGTATCTTGGCTATAAAATTATACCAAATGCAGTGATATCTACATATGACGTCTTATCACTGTAAGCATTAAATGTAAACAGCTATAAATTGGCACTAATGGCAACGCTATACATTCTGTGCATTTGTCTGCAGATAGAAACGTTTTTAAGATCATTGGTGAGAATTAACAATTGGCAGATGGTATTTTGCCCAGACAAGTACCCAGTAGTAATTTGACTGTTTTGAATCCTATGTACATGCTGTTGGTAGTAAACTTAACTATTGATAGTTATCGCTGATAGTACATTGATGTGTAAATAGTAGCCATAATTACCAAACTGATTGGCAGCACAAAAGCAATGTTTTAAAACATGCATTCTCCACTTCAGTTTGTAATTATGCTTATTTACCAAACTAACGCGAACAGTTGTCGACAAAATCAGCGTCATTGACAGATTCACCATTTTGTGAATCAACAAAATCTATTGGCAGCATTTCTACTTGTGCATTTGGTATGAGACATCTGCAACAGTTATGGCACTATCACAGTTGCATTGCAATAGTACTACAGCTATCGCATTAGTCAAACTATTCCAAATCGCTGCCCCTTGTCATTACTAAGACTCCCATCTGCAATAACACATTCCGAGCAATAAAACATTTAACTTTCCTTACAAGTGTATCTGTCAGACAGTAGCAGTATTGCTGATGGACATTGCCTGACCCTCCCACTTAATGTGATCAGGCCAGTGACTAATGAGACACTCTGACAAGGTTGGACCCTTCAGGCTTTTGTTCCTCTTTACTCTGCTTTCAAACTCTAAGTTATGCCATTTACAAGTTACAGTGTTTGCTGGGGTAATCTGAGGTGAATGGATTGGAGCTATCAGAACCGTAGATCTCTACATATATTCGTGGTGTATGCCTTGAGGAAATTAGAATATAATGTATAAATTATGTAAATGAGTATAAATAATTATTCAGTGTAACATTGAAATGGTCAGACCAGGAAGCCACCTGCAAAACACGATTCCCTTTGATCAAGTTTGATGGTCAGTTGAAAGCACGTTATTCTTGTACGACTCTACACTAGACTAAGTAAGGAGTCGGATGTGCTTTCAACTCACCGTCAAAGGGGTCAGGTTTTGCAGGTGGCTTAGCCAGGAGCATGTCCAGGTTATTTTCAACACATCAATATTGAACATCGCAACTCTAAATGAAATTGTATGTTTTTGATAAAACTGCAAAAGCTAGGGTTGTATTGCATAGCCTTTGCGGTTATCGTTTCAACATTTTATGTTTCTGAAACGCCTGGGGTGCTTCTCCCCTGGGTGGGTGAAGACTAACCAGAGTTCTTATGAGAATGGCAGATGAGTGTAGCCGAAATGGGATCGCTCCCAGTTGGCCCTGGTTCAGACTCCCATGATTCCCACATAATTGTACTGGGAGCCTTTCCTCTTGCGGGACCTGATCTATTCGTGCATTCCACAGTGCATTCTGTGATTTTTGAACTGGAATTTCCCCACAGTCCATCTTTAACCTTGCGTTTATATCACACATTTTGTGCCAGTTCTGCGTTTCTTCTTCCATATTGTCCCTAAAATCCCCTGCCAGTAACATGACCACTGATACAAGTCCCGTGACCTGTGTTATACATTATACGACCTCTGCGACTGTTCATAATGACCACGTTCCACCCCGTCGATTGATGTGTTAAGCTATGATAAAAGATACCAGCGCGCCCAGATTCTGCTCATGTCTTATTTAATTGATGTCTTGGCCTGCGCGGACAAATACTTTCTGCCCCAGGTGCCAAACAGCAACAATTAAATATTTATGCATTCTGCACACCGCCGGCAGTGTAGGATGGCGTAAACGGTCGGGTCAGGGTGCATCATGTCTCGGAGAAACTGCAGGATCTCGTCAGGAGCATCCATCGGTGCGGCAATGATGAAATAATTTATGCGAGTCCGGTAACGGGATATCTGGGCGGGTTTTGTCTGCAGAATTATTAGTGTGGTTGTTTTTCCCTTTCAGCAGCCCCCCTCCCTCTCTTTTCATCCTCCTCTGTCTTTTAAAATTCCATTTCACACAGTCCTCCCATCACGCTTGTGGTCGTCCTTTTTCCCTCTGGCACTGATTTGTCTCTGCCTGTGTGGTCTATAGTAGTCTACCTTTGTCCATTCTCAGCAGGTGGCCTACACACGTCATCTGGCTTCTTACTAATCTTCTTCCCGTCGTGTTGAACTTTACCCAGATCTCTTCCCTCAACCCTCTATTCCCATAAGTCGTACCATATTTGTTCTATTAAGCGTACAGTACGTTTCAATATTTGAGACTCAAATTTTGCGTTCCAATATGCGCACAGGAGTGTACAGCCATTTTCTCGGGTGCCTTATGCTAGGCACACACCAGCCGATTTTCGGCACACCAACCGACTAGTCGGCGTAAAAACCGTCGGCTGACGGGAGTCGGTTGGTGTGTGCCGAATTTAAGCCCGACGGTCGGCCTTATAGCGCCAACTAACGCCGATTCGAATGTTGAATCGGCGGTCGGCGTTAATCGGCAGTCGGCGTTAGATAAGGAGGTATCCGGTGACAAGTTGGCGCATATCCGATGACAAGTCAGCTGGTGTGTGCAGGTTTTTTGTCATAACACGACGGTCGGTGGTAACTTGGCCAATAAGAAATCATAGCGCGATCATGTGATAGTCCTCGATACAAGTCAAGGCTAAGCCCGGCATCTTTTTTGAGTTTTCAAACCTTTTCGGGCCACCTGCTTTCATTTTTAGTCCTTTGGCCGAAAGTCCAAGGGACTATTGCCATCACTCTGCGTCCGCCATCTGCCGTTAGCTGCCGTATCTCAGAAACCGTTCAGCAACTTTTTCTCTCATTTTGCGTAGACATATCTTGGGGCACTGCCACTATGCACGAGAAATCTGTATTTGATTGAATCATTTTAAGGGCTCCCTAGGGCCTCCAAGGACCCCAAAACTGGTAAAAATGTAACATTTGGCCTATTTTTTTAAAAACTGTTCAACTTTTTTTCTAATTTTGCATAGATGTATCTTAGGGTGCTGCCACAGTATACAAGAAATCTGTATTTGATTGAATCATTCTAAGGGCACCTAAGGGGCCCCCAAAGTGCAAAAGGTTTACATTATCTAGTGATGTGGTTTTGAGAAGGGCCCTTGAGACCACCCCCAACATTAGATGTTGTGTATTGTTCCACAAAATCAACAGCTGTGACTAATCTCTACAGCCCAGTCCATTGAGACCTTGACTAATCTTTAATTGGTCACAGCATCCAGGCAGAGTAGACACACTTGACCCCTGTTAAACTGAACAGTTGTCTAACACTTTTAAACTGTATCTTCAAAACTATTGATTTTCTATAATTGCAAGTTGTGTTTATTTTGATGTTCATTTAATTATTATAAAATGGTGTGACTGTGGTGTCTTGTCTCCTGTTAGACTGAACAGTTGCCTAACACTTTTAAACTGTATCTTCAAAAGTATTGATTTTCTATAATTGCAAGTTGTGTTTATTTTGATGTTCATTTAATTATTATAAAATGGTGTGACTGTGGTGTCTATTGGTTAAAGATGTATTGTCTGTAGAAACCTGTAGGTGACAAACATAGAAAATTTATATTCTGGACAACTATAGAGTGAAATATCCTACACTTTATTTATATCAAATGCATTCTACTGTTCTGTTTACGCTTGCCATGCCTTGTGTAGACATGGTACTGTGTGAATCAATTGTATCAATATAGACTAATAATCACAGATTCACAATATAGTTGACACCTGAAACAACCAAATGTCAACCATTAGAAGAGTTGACATAGTTAAGGCACAATAAAGCCTTTTGTGTCAAGACAAATACAATTCAACCAATACCCCTATCTGAACACTGCCTGTTCTTCACCTATTACATTCGCTTTGTTTAGGTATGTGGTTCTTTTTATAGAAAATTTTAGTTTCTTTCTGTACCTGTCTACGTATGATAACCATTTGTCCGCCCTGCTCACAATAAACATCACATGAATGATAAAAGGAAGATCACTTCCACTTAACTTGTGGATTATTATTATTATAAAACTGCTCTGCTACTGCTTGGTGAACAGTTAATTAGTGGATCAAGTTCAAATACGTCAGCACGTTTTTCACACCTGCATGGTAGTTTAGGCTCAGTAGTGTGCTGGCAGCTACTAAACCTACAGGCTCGTGTGAAAAGGATAGTTGGCAGAAGAACTAACTTCAAAGCACCATTGCATCCATTTAGCCAGGCAGCAGTCACACTGTCCCAGTGTCTGCTGCTATGTTTATATAATAATTATAGGCTTAATGATCCCAATACACCAATCTGTTGGCACAATGTCAGATAATGGAACATAGTTAAACATCTTAACAATAACTATAATTAGTTCTGTGGAGCTGTTTTTTTCAGTGAACAGTAAACATGTAAACATTTTACTTCCATCATAACCCTTAATGATCTGTAACTGTGATTCACCAAAAAACATTTGATTAATAATTACCTACAGGGTTGTTTGATTTATGCCGGGCAGAGACTGTTTCTGCCCGGCAGAAACAGCAACAATAGGAAATACAATGGTCCTGAAAATTTATAAAAAAAACTAAATATTGTCGCAGTAATGGTAAGCAGCTGATAGTAACGTACCGATGAACCACTGATGTCCTGTAAGTGGATCGAAAACATGAGATCTCACATCTAATGTCTGTCTCATATTGATAGTACAGAAGGCGCATAAATTCACCCATATTTGCTTGATGGGATGTATCATATATAGCAAGTTATGCGATAGGGCTTGTACTGTATGTCGACACGATATGCAGCCCGATTTGTTTATTAGAAGAAATGTGAGATTAAAGCAGTGCATTGGTATGGAAGGCACCGTGTGGGTTGTGGTTGTTGTCAGCGGAAATATAGTGACAGGAAAAGTTGATTAAGAAGAATATTCAAAAAACTCTGATATAGCCTACTCGTGCACATTTTCATGCATGTGCTCAAGTGAGATTGATAAGACTCAGAATTATGCACTGTTCTGTGTTTTCTGTGATGTTTATGATTAAGATGAATGCTCACTTGAATATGTGTATATATATATATATTTATTATATTTGTATATATGTAATCTGTCCAATCACAGTCAACACACGGGACACATCTAGAAATATAATAACCTGGTAATAATGGCTGCTTTGATGCGTAACGGCAAAATGTACGTCTTCAAACAGTTTTTGTCTGATTTTTACCCTATTCATGATTGTAACTGTCCATTGTAAACTGGTACAAGGTCCTTGTATTCCAAGTGATAGACATTCCCACAGTGAAATATGATGGAGAGATAGCTGCCATGCCGTCATCATGTGTGGTCCACATTCTTAGCAGCCTCCTTCTCACTGGTACCGGGTGCCCTCTCTCCCTACATCCTGTCTCCCCACTGCCAGTAGTTAACATGTCCCCACATCATGACTGTATCCGGCAAGCCTTTATGCTGGATCACATTTTTACCAGTCCAAAATTGTCCCCGTAGATACATGCATCAGTGCGCAGACACATAGAAACCAGTCTAAACACGCATATTTATACATAAGTGTGTGTGTCTGTGAGTATGTGGTGTGTGCGTGCGTGCGTGCGTGCGTGCGTGCGTGCGTGTGTGTGTACAATAATACCTGCATACACATGTGCAACACACATTTTTAAAGCGTAATGGAAATCGTTGACTGGATAGAAGAATCACGGTTGTTGACGCTGTACATAGAAACTTGTTTTTGGTGATCTGAATATTTCTACCACCTCGCACGGCCTTCTGCAGCAGACCGAAGTAACTTTTTAAAGCCAGGCAGTCATTCGAACCAGGGCTTGACATTAATGCTTACAAGTCCGCTTGTCCAGTGTACCGGTCTAGAAGGAGGTTCCAGTCTGAGAGTAAGTTCCGGTTCCGTTTTGTATATTGCGCATGCTTGCGCAAGCGCAGTACATCAAATGCGACCCGCGGTGAGCGACGTGACCTCAGCTGACCGATCAACTTTGACCCCGTGCCAGAAGTATGTGGCGACTGAGTTACATCACAGTGAGCAACGTGACCTCAGGTGACCGATCAACTTTGACCCATACTCCAGGAACGGGTGACCGAGTTACATAATTAATCATTTTTCGTTTGCTGTAGCGACGGTTACTCCACTGACCTACTTGCCCCCCCCACAGTGCTGAACAGTGAACGTACATCTGCGCGTGACTACACTGTCTACAGGCACATCTGACTTACAAGTAGATCACACACAAAATTTCAGCTTCATACATGCCAAGTTGATAGAGATATTTATCATTTATAAATTGTTACCCCCCAGGATCCCCACCCCCCGACGAATTTTTAACAATCTAAATTTACGAACCACCCCCAATGAGTCTGCTAGATTACACACTTAATTTCAGCTTCATACATGCCAAACTGACGGAGATATGTGTCATTTAAAATGCGGAGATTTGTGTTTACCACAAAACCCGCTGTGCATATAAACAGCGCCGGAAACTGCAGCTCTGTGTGATGTAGTCGTAAGATACATAACGCTCTGAGACAATGACATCAAAATAAAATACCCTTTTTTTTGCAAATAATTACAAGTTATGCTAATTATGAGGTTTTATGTACACTAATAATTACAAACGTAACTGTATCATTAACGTAAACTATAGTAAATTTGGTTACGCATAGTTGCGGCAAACACCGTGTTTAAGCTGGCCAAAAATAGGTGCTAACCTTTGACATGTACAGTGTGTACGCAAAACGGAACCAGAACTTACTCTTAGACCGGAACTTACTTCCAGACCTTACAGCTGTGGGCCAAAAGTAGGCGCTAACTTTTGACATGGGCAATACGCAAAACGGAACCAGAACTTACTCTCAGACCGGAACCTCCTTCCAGACCGGTACACCGGGACAATTTGTTACCCGTGTCAGACATACATTTTCCTGGGGACAAGTTGATTGAGTCGCAATATATACTGTTTATCGTTGACATAATATCAAATTTTAATGGAAGCTACCATGCAGTTTGATCTCGCACTCATGCAACATCGCCCACTGCTTTCACTTCACCTTGAGACTAATGCCAACATCGCCGCTAGATGGTGCCAGTAGTACTTTTTTAAAACCATTTTAGTCACCAGGCACAGCAACGATGTTAGGATAAAAACTTTGAAGTTGATGAATTTTTTTCATTCTTCATTAAGAAAAACCTTTCACCGGCACATCTCGATCATAGTAAACGCCAGTAGTAATATTTAGTACTGTTACGTTACGTTTATTAACGCACTTGCGGCGATAACACTAGCATTTTGTTCAATGCAATTTTTTGTGGGGCAAGTAGATTTCTGTTGGGACAAGTAAATGTGAATTGGTACTTGTCCTAGTCCTACCAGACAAGTGCATTCTGGGAGTTAATGTCCAGCCCTGGGAACAAAAAATGTGTGTGTGTGTAGATCTCTTTGCAACAGTTGCAAGTAATAATTGGACCTGCAAGAATGTCGACAGGAGATAGCTGTATCATCTGTTTCGCCCAGTTATCAGCTACAAAGAGCTGCCTACACTGGTGGGCTGACCCTGAACCATGTACTGGCTGCACCACTGCACATCCCGCTAATAGACCGTCCAACATTGATCAATTCCTCTGATCACGGAGGCCTTCACTATTCTGTGGCTTGCTATTATTGTCACCTCATGGAGGCCTTCACTATTCCGTGGCCTGATATTATTGTCACCTCATGGAGGCCTTCACTATTCTGTGGCCTGCTATTATTATCACCTCATGGAGGCCTTCACTATTCCGTGGCCTGATATTATTGTCACCTCATGGAGGCCTTCACTATTCCGTGGCCTGATATTATTGTCACCTCATGGAGGCCTTCTCTATTCCATGGGCTGCTATTATTGTTACCTCATGGAGGCCTTCGCTATTCCGTGGCCTGCTATTATTGTTACCTCATGGAAGCCTTTACTATTCCATGGCCTGCTATTATTGTCACCTCATGGAGGCTTTCACTATTCCGTGGCCTGATATTATTGTCACCTCATGGAGGCCTTCACTATTCCATGGGCTGCTATTATTGTTACCTCATGGAGGCCTTCGCTATTCCGTGGCCTGCTATTATTGTTACCTCGTGGAAGCCTTTACTATTCCATGGCCTGCTATTATTGTCACCTCATGGAGGCTTTCACTATTCCGTTGCCTGCTATTATTGTCACCTCATGGAGGCCTTCACTATTCCGTGGCGTGCTATTATTGTCACCATCCTAACAAGGATGGCATGACAAGAGAGGGAGCTTTATACCTTCAAATTGGGAGACATCAGGAAGAAACGGGAGCTTTTAGTGGGAGCATATGTTGTGTGGTAGTGGCAGTCAGAAGTTGTGGGGCTTGCAATGGGCTTGTTTCGCATTCATGAGGCGGCGTATTCATGACATGTCTGTGCAATTGGGATATGGCGCAACGAGACGGACATAAGCAGCTGATCCAAGTGCCATTTGGGGGGTGTGGTGTCTTCCCCTGAGTGCCCACACCACTCTGTAGCTGCAGGGGGCTCCGGGGCACACTTGTTCTGATTCTGTTCAGTTATGATATAGTTCTGTGAACAAGAATCATGAATTTAATTACATTTGTAGCGAGCTCCTTGTGTGACCGTCTGCCAGTGACAGGGTTCTCTGGGACTCTTGTCAGCTGGAGTACAAGTCTGCTGAGCATACAGCCAGCACCTTATGTTACAGTCTAAACCCAATACTGCCACAGATAGCCTCTCTCAGTGGTATAGAGCTGATAAGCCTTCTCCAGTGTAGCTCTAGTGACACTGTAGGAATGCCTAATAGGATGACAGTTCTACACCATGATCTCCAGTATGACATGTCCGGACACCAGCGTATCCAAGATTTTTTGTTGAGTGGGGCAAATTTTTTAACACGTACGAACTGGCACAAACATACGAGTACTGCCCTGTACCACGCTTGACTCGTATTGTTTGGACGATGGGAATATCACCAGTTCCCACCATTGGGGGGATGACCACCCCTCACCCTCTCTCCCACCCCATCCCCTGAAATATACCGGTGTCCCGCTTACATTTATCCGGTCGTTAAATAATATCCGGGTGACGTTTCTGCGCGTGCGCATATTTAGGGGAATGTATTTAGCACCAGCTACGACTGTCGCGCTTTCATTTATCCGGGCATTATGTATGTTTATATATATATATATATTTATATATAAGTCTATATATATATATATAAATATTTATATACATAAATTATAAAATGTTTGCTTGTTTCCTCTCCACGCACACGTGACATACTCTTATACTTGGACACAAATCTGAAACAGCAAATTATAATTATGTACTCTAACTATAACGCTCGTATTACGACAACAAACGAAACATATTTAACTACTGGATATTATTTATCACTACCTGATCTACTGGTGCCAAATATTATGCCTTACATATGCACATAAACATCACCCGGATAAAATTTAACTGATTCCTGAAACAGTCCCGGCTGCCCAAGGATGAGAGTTAATAATGGCTCTGTCCCCTTCTGACATGGAGGAGCTATGCAGGAGCTATTTGGAGGTGACACTATACCTTCGTGTTTTACTGTGCTAGCCATTTCTTTAGGGCCATTTTCCTACCTGAGATAATTGAATGGTGATCAACTCGCCAGATGGCACGATCATAGTAGTGGTAGTTGATGCCCTTGTTGTGTTGTTCTAAGGCTGGGTGTAAGCATAAACATGTATTTAACTAATAGAACATACGAGGCACAGACAACCTTCCTTCACGAATAGTTGGCAGCATCAAGTGGCTGTAGCAGCTGTATATACCGCATTTGTTCTATTAAGCATACACGCCCTAATTACCATTCACCTCTTTTTATGAGCGTCTGACACAGTGACAGAGATCTCCAACCATGACTGTTGAATTTATCATTATAATTTATGTCAGACCAGATTCAAAGCGCAGTGATAGAAAGAATGAGACGGTCCACCCAAGTTACCCGACTACAAAGTTCTGTTATCACTTTGCTCATATGTGGATGTATACAAATCGCTTTCCGGTCACATCTGCTGAACCCCAGAAAATGGGACGTGCACCCTTGTATGCTTATCAGTATGCAAAATTGGACATACTTTCACTTCTCAAATATTTGTTAAGCATACTTTACACTAGAATAAATACAGTGGAGATGCAAAATTAGCACGCCCCATTTGATTGAACTAGTTGTAATTATCATGTGTGATGTCTCATTTTAGATTACCGGACAGTTTCACCCAGCTGAGGAACTTGACCCACCTCGCCCTCAACGATGTCTCCATGGCCCGGCTACCCCCAGACATCGGCAGGTCAGTGCAATCAGCACTCACACGGTGCATCCGGGATTTATATGTTTAATTAATACTTTATTATTTCATTATTAATTAACGAACAACTGACAATCATTAGGACCTTAATTATATTTTTAATTCATACTTTATTATTTCATTATTAATTAACAACAGACTAGTCATAATTTGGCAGTGACATCAGTTACCTTCAAGAATCCTATACGGCTCAAGCGGAGTTGTCGGCATTCTCACGATGCCTTTGTCAATGTTCAACTGAATCACTCTTGGTTTCAAACAAGGGCCAAGGACGCGACAGTGCTCGCCAGAGAATCATTTCTGTCAAAGAAAGATCAGTGAAGCCATTGAGATTCGAGAGAGGTAACCAATGATCAACAGAGACAGTGGCGACAATCTTTTCACGGTATTCTTGGAGCTGTTGTCATGTGACGAACGCCAAAAACGTCACATGACAAACGAGAGTGATTGAGTTCAATGCTTATGAAGGCTTTGTGAGGTTGCCAAAAGCTCCAGTTGAGACACACACTATTCAGAAAGGTGACTAATTTCACTTCCTAATTTTGAATTAAACTGAACCCGGAAAGCAACTTACAACTGATTAATCATTTAAGGTATATTTTTTTCAAACAATGTTCCATATATATTCGTGGAGCAAAAATAATATGCGTTGACAGTTTAAATGTTTTATGATGCTCGGTTTTTGCTGGTGTTCAAAGAGAATTTGCCTAAACAGTAGATTGTCCCATGACTATTTACCAGACCTGTATACTTTACACTGCTAATAACCTCCTGAATCCTGATGCAGAGTGACTACTTCCCTGGAGCGTAGCTAATTCACAGCTTCCTATGTAGCTGCCTGGTTGTATACATTACGTGACTAATTCTTTTTCATCTCTGTAAAGCTTTGTGACTTAAGTTATTCCACGAAACACGACACCGTCAGGGACCATTCATTAATTAGTGTTGTAGTTGCATTCTTGCCAGACTAGTTGTGAAGTCAGGTATTTCAATAGTCTTTCTGCAGTGTAAGCAACCTATTTAGTGAGACTAAACCTGTTTACCATATCCCTGTTTTAAAAACAGATGTTTTGCGATGTCATCCTTCACTTTTGCCGTGGGTATTCCCAAAATCCCTAGATGCATTTCGAAGATGTGATCTAGGTCATGGAGTCTTATGTGCTTAGACAATGTTTTTTTCACCAAAGTTTTGCAAATGGAGTAAAAAATGCAGGTAACATTTTGAAAGGGTAATTGTTGTAACCCTCTTGCAAAGCAGAAATCCATCACAGACTTTTTGCTGTTAAGTGAGATGGGTGGGTAGCGTGTCAAAGTTGACAACTGCCACAAGTTTTGCTGAGTGCTCTCAATTCTTTGGTCAGTGATATGTATGTAAATATGTTGTGGGTTTTAGTGTGGTGGATGTGAATAAAGATTGTAAATATGTTCAACAAAATCATCTGTAATTCTTGTCCCTCTGATGAGGGGACATCTTTGATTTAGAGATACTTGCTTGGCCCACAGGTGTCGCTACAAGACAGGTACTACTGTATTACCGAAGCCGTTCATTTGAAATTGAAAGCAGCAAAACTATGATGTAAAATGTTTCACTGCGACATGATATGTTATTGTTATGTCATGTATGTGAGTGAAAATCTATTTCGCATGCAGCAACATTTGTACAAGAGTGTTAGATATATGACATTCCAAAATGGTTGCACCAATTAATTGTCCCAGAAATCAATGAAAACTCGCACTCGATCACTGGAATTGTGTAGGTCGAAAATCACAAAGCATTCTATTGCTGGCATTGCAATCAGTTTGGAGGCTGCTTTGAAGGTAATTTAGCAGGACTCTGTCAGTCTTGTGCTTGCTGTTTTATTGCTGCAGACACCTTGCGGGGGCTGCGTTATTGCACAGTCAGTGCTCACATTGTATAAGCTAGTCCGGGCATGTACTTTTCAGTGGTGCGAAATAAGGACGTACGTCCAGCTGCAGGATAAAAGCCTCTTTTAATACGTGTCAATTTGTCTGGGTTTGTGTGTCACACAGTCATTTTTCCTGTCTCCCATCATGCCCTGTCCTTGGTGTTGCGCTCTCTGAAGTCCGGGGTGAGGCTGGCCTCGATTCCTGTCCTCATTTTCTCTTTCTTCCGTCATTGATCCCGTTTCTTCCACCCGTTTCCTTATCGCCTTGTCTTGCAGTCTCCACTCCCTTCCAATCCCATCAAATCTCCCCTCACGTAGTCCTCCCAACTCACTCATGGTCTTCCCCTTCTGCTACCCTCCATCTGAGGGTATTAGCTATCACTCTTCCATTGCCCTTATGAGTTCATAGCCCAAGTTTGCTTTTTAAAATCAGTTTTGCTCCTTAACAGTGATCTTACGTAGTGAAAACTGCCAACACCCTTTCAAACCCAGGGTGCGCCACCGGGGCACTTTCACCAGAGTGTCACGGAACTAGTGTACCCGGAGATATGACAGCGGCTTTTTATATTTTGAAAAAACCTAAATTTCAGTTTCCTTAAGATTTAGTTTGATGGATTATCTCATGAGCCCATTTATTACTAGGTGAAATGATCCCCAGGCCTACTTCAAGTTGCATTCACTCCTCGCAAGCTTCCTCCTTTCTTCTGCTTTATATAGACCAGAATGCCCTCCCCATTTCTCCGTCTTCTTCAGTTTCTTCCCCTACAGGGTGGGGGTTATTTCACAGATTTCCCTCTGCCTGGAACTAGGGGTGTATACATAACCGTCACAGTTGCCAGGTGAACTGTTGCTATGGAGTTATGACACGTAACGTCCAAAGTAGAGACGTCCCAGAACACGTTCCATCAGGCCTGTGCCCTCAAGTAAAGCACTTGTGGTTCCCGAGTATTAGTCATTATCGCACATGAAGTATTTGTCCTCATGTTTCACGTCACAGTTTAAACATTTCTTCATATAGTTTCTCTACAGTGAATAACAATAATGTGTTTATACAGCACTAATTCCCACTTGATGGATTGATGTGGTGTACAAATAATATGATACAAATAGTTAAAACTATTAATATTTGTTGTGGAGTAGGCTACAGTAACAAAGTATACAGACGAATACACATTAAAAGTTGATGGTACAGTTAATACTAAATATTTGAAAAATGTCTGCCACGATAAGACTTAAATACATGAAATTAGTTGAAGAAATACATCTATATAAAACGACTAATAAAAAGGTAAGTTGAAAGTTGTTTTCTCAGACCTGTCAGTGTTCTGGATGAGTGAATGTCTGCTGGCAGTACATTTTACTGTCATGAAACTGTTGTACCAAATGACAAGTCGTCGATACACTTCTTGGTGATAAATTAGTGCCGAGAAACATCCATATTGTCACTTTAGACTTCCACTTTTCCGGCCTACTCCTTCTTGACTTTTATTGTTTTATTGTATTCAACTCACCTGAAACTCCAAATACTGTGTTATTGATCATACGTAAAGTTTATTATGTTTCATGCTCGATCAATCCCAACATGCAATGCAGTCACACCGTTGGCTGCCGATAGCATGTCGGACTGGGAGAGAAAAAGAATCTTACATACTATTAATCATCATTATAAATTACACATTCACATGCAGTCAACTTGGAATATACTAGAGACACATATATCTCCGTGCTGGACAGATTCATGCGACATATTCATGTGCTAGATTCAGGCTGTTTTCGTCCAGTGCTAATTGGAGCAATGTGACCAATCAATAGGAAATCCTACAATAGGTTTCCAAGAAATCATTATTGAATTCCATCTGGACAAACAGAATATTGGCTGTTTATTCCAATTACTCAAATGTTTTGTTTTTGCCATGTTGAGTTAAGTTAAATATAATTGCACATGATGCGAAAAAGGAATGCCAACCCATGCTGTCATATATGCAAGAATTATTTCATAAAAGAAATTTAAAAAGTAACCGTTTCAGTAGTTGAAGTGAGATTTAGTATTTTAATAATATCCAGTAATCCTGGTTCTATTGGGACATAGCGACATACCTAAAATGGTTAAGAAACCATGCAGTTATAAAATATTGCCATTGCTGCATTAATTAATGCTTTTTCATAAAAATGAGTAGTTGAATGGCCAATCACCTTCAGGAAGTAAGAGAGGAACTGAACTGATTCCAAAACTGACATGCCTTAGCTATAAGAAACATCTCAAAAAGAAAATAATGCTGTTTAATAACACTAGAGACAAAAAGATTAAGGAGACCAAATAGATTTGGAATGGTTATGGAATTATTGATAAGACATTTTTTTTTCACAGGACAAAGTAACGTTAGCGAAGGAACAGTGTAGATTAGATGTCTGTAGACATCTGATAGTATTCATTCTCAGAGGAAGATAAAGGAATGGACTGAAAGATCTGCTGATTGTGACTAAACGCTGGCAAAGTGAATATGTTAAAAAACATGCTTTACAAAATGCAAAAAAGCCACCGCCTTATCACTGAGGACACTATTTCTGTGACACCAGCAAAAGTGTCCCAGTGGCGCATCCTGGTATGAATATTTGTTGTTGTTAAGGAGCGAAGTTGATTTTAAGAGCAAAATCCGGCTTACTAGCCCACAAGAATCATAGTGAAAGTGTTGCCCACTGCCCAGGATTGCGATGGTTTCGGCACAGTAGGTTCAGTAGAAGTATTAAGTTTTTAACAAAGTTTTTTAGTTTATTTATTGATGCATTATATTTTACCAATATTCTTTGTGCAGTTCTAATTTTTAATATGTCATGTATTAAATTTGTTTGATATCTTTAATGCATTATACAGTAGACTCGATATATATTTTATCGTGAATAAAGAATGTTTATTATTACTATTATTTCAGCCTGTCGAACCTGCTGTCCCTGGAACTACGGGAGAACCTTCTCAAGTACCTGCCCTCCTCACTCTCCTTCCTCGTCAAGCTGCAGACCCTCGACCTCGGCTGTAACATGCTCGACGAACTGGTACGTTCACCTTTCACCTCGGCTGTAACATGCTCGACGAACTGGTACGTTCACCTTTCACCTCGGCTGTAACATGCTCGACGAACTGGTACGTTCACCTTTCACCTCGGCTGTAACATGCTCGACGAACTGGTACGTTCACCTTTCACCTCGGCTGTAACATGCTCGACGAACTGGTACGTTCACCTTTCACCTCGGCTGTAACATGCTCGACGAACTGGTACGTTCACCTTTCACCTTGGCTGTAACATGCTCGACGAACTGGTACGTTCACCTTTCACCTTGGCTGTAACATGCTCGACGAACTGGTACGTTCACCTTTCACCTCGGCTGTAACATGCTCGACGAACTGGTACGTTCACCTTTCACCTCGGCTGTAACATGCTCGACGAACTGGTACGTTCACCTTTCACCTTGGCTGTAACATGCTCGACGAACTGGTACGTTCACCTTTCACCTCGGCTGTAACATGCTCGACGAACTGGTACGTTCACCTTTCACCTCGGCTGTAACATGCTCGACGAACTGGTACGTTCACCTTTCACCTCGGCTGTTACATGCTCGACGAACTGGTACATTCACCTTTCACCTCGGCTGTAACATGCTCAATGAACTGGTACATTCACCTCGGCTGTAACATGCTCGACGAACTGGTACATTCACCTTTCACCTCGGCTGTAACATGCTCGACGAACCGGTACGTTCACCTTTCACCTCGGCTGTAACATGCTCGACGAACTGGTACGTTCACCTTTCACCTCGGCTGTAACATGCTCGACGAACTGGTACGTTCACCTTTCACCTCGGCTGTAACATGCTCGACGAACTGGTACGTTCACCTTTCACCTCGGCTGTAACATGCTCGACGAACTGGTACGTTCACCTTTCACCTCGGCTGTAACATGCTCGACGAACTGGTACGTTCACCTTTCACCTCGGCTGTAACATGCTCGACGAACTGGTACATTCACCTTTCACCTCGGCTGTAACATGCTCGACGAACTGGTACTGATTGTTTTGTCATGTTCAACGAACTGGTACTTTACTGATTGTTGTGTCATGTTCAACGAACTGGTACTTTACTGATTGTTGTGTCATGTTCAACGAACTGGTACTTTACTGATTGTTGTATCATGTTCAACGAACTGGTACTTTACTGATTGTTGTATCATGTTCAATGAACTGATACTTTACTGATTGTTGTGTCATGTTCAATGAACTGGTACTTTACTGATTGTCGTGTCATGTTCAATGAACTGGTACTTTACTGATTGTCGTGTCATGTTCAATGAACTGGTACTTTACTGATTGTCGTGTTATGTTCAATGAACTGGTACTTTACTGATTGTCGTGTCATGTTCAATGAACTGGTACTTTACTGATTGTTGTGTCATGTTCAATGAACTGGTACTTTACTGATTGTTGTGTCATGTTCAATGAACTGGTACTTTACTGATTGTGGTGTCATGTTCAATGAACTGGTACTTTACTGATTGTTGTATCATGTTCAATGAACTGGTACTTTACTGATTGTTGTGTCATGTTCAACGAACTGGTACTTTACTGATTGTTGTATCATGTTCAATGAACTGGTACTTTACTGATTGTGGTGTCATGTTCAATGAACTGGTACTTTACTGATTGTCGTGTCATGTTCAATGAACTGGTACTTTACTGATTGTGGTGTCATGTTCAATGAACTGGTACTTTACTGATTGTTGTATCATGTTCAATGAACTGGTATTTTACTGATTGTTGTGTCATGTTCAACGAACTGGTACTTTACTGATTGTTGTGTCATGTTCAATGAACTGGTACTTTACTGATTGTTGTGTCATGTTCAATGAACTGGTACTTTACTGATTGTTGTATCATGTTCAATGAACTGGTACTTTACTGATTGTTGTGTCATGTTCAATGAACTGGTACTTTACTGATTGTTGTGTCATGTTCAATGAACTGGTACTTTACTGATTGTGGTGTCATGTTCAATGAACTGGTACTTTACTGATTGTTGTATCATGTTCAATGAACTGGTACTTTACTGATTGTTGTGTCATGTTCAACGAACTGGTACTTTACTGATTGTTGTGTCATGTTCAATGAACTGGTACTTTACTGATTGTTGTGTCATGTTCAATGAACTGGTACTTTACTGATTGTTGTATCATGTTCAATGAACTGGTACTTTACTGATTGTTGTGTCATGTTCAATGAACTGGTACTTTACTGATTGTTGTGTCATGTTCAATGAACTGGTACTTTACTGATTGTTGTATCATGTTCAATGAACTGGTACTTTACTGATTGTTGTGTCATGTTCAACGAACTGGTACGGTACTAACTGAAACTTCTGTAGGGCACTCTTTCTTGAATATCAATAATACATATATATATATATATTATAGATTTGTGTATATCTGCTAATTCACAAACTTTTATAATTTCTTTAATAAATTTATTTAAAAAATTACTATATTTTTCAAATAAAAAGTAAACCTTGATTACCAATATGTACACTGAAACGAAACGAACGGTTGAGAGGTGATAGTGAAACATACTAGTATCTGTACGTGCCTTATGGTTGTGTTGTAGCCGGAGACAGTTGGCTCGCTGCCAAGTCTTGAGGAACTCTGGCTCGACTGCAACGAACTTATTGAACTGCCCCGGGTGAGTAGCCACTGAACTACAATGGTTGCTCACTATATAAGCCGGGAGTTGGGCGGTCTCTTACTATTCAGTGTTCCTTATGTCCAGTCAACGAGAAAGTTAGAGTTCTGTTGAAAGGGTGGCTGTTTGTTCGTTTTCATTGTAAAATCACGTTATGCAGTATAACGTGTACGTATTCTAACATACTTAGATATATTTTAACGAAGTAGAAACAAGTTTTGAATTCAACAGTTCAGTGTTTACAAACATCGTTGAGCGGTCACTCCAACGGTCAGTATCTTATAATGGATACAGTTTATACTGTATAACATGATTTACGATGAAAGCGAACAGACCACAATCCTTTAAAGGTCAGTGGAACCATTATTCCAAATTTCTAAGTAAATGTGACACTGACAAAAACACATCCAGTAGGTGCTGATGTAGCAAAACCAATCGCGTAAATGTTTACTGCCAGTCACACGTAGAAACTAGTGTGGTGGCCTCGTACGGGGACGTTTGATGCATATATACGTAACTCGGTATAAATGTAAAAGACACTCAGAAGATTGAGAACAATTGTGCATCACTACAAGATCTAGCAAAAACTGGCTGGACTTGGGCCACAAGTAGCGAGCCATTTGGAAACTCACAACCTGGCTTTTTAAAATTGCAATTCATAGACCCATTTTATGGTAAGACAACTGCAAATTTAAAAGAAGGAAATATTTCAGTTAATTTCACTATCATAAATATGATAAATTGAGAAAAAAACTTCCATTGACCTTCAAGCAGGTGTTTCCTACTAGGGGTGACTACTGATAGCTGTGTTCTCCTCCTCCCCCCACACCCTGTAGACAGTCACATGACCAACATCTCAAAGTCTGCTGCTGATAATGCGGAACTTTTTCTTTGGGTGATGATCTTCCTGATGCCACAACTGCTAGTTGAACAACAGAACAATTCAACAAACAACCGGCACCTAAATGTCAGGAATGTTCTGGCTAAAAATGTTGTTTCATATAAACATGAGGTTTCTGGTGACACACTTTATGAGGCATCTGTGGAATCTTGAGTTCTACATTTCTCTATCACTGACAGAGTGAGTTTCAGAAAGACACTTAAGACATAATTTCCCAGTTTGTCTCTGGTACACAAGTGTGATGCTGAATGTGTTTCTTTTCACTGCATTAGACTGCTCCTATTCTACTTCTGAATTGATTATAGCCAAGTTGACACTGATGTTTAGTTAATCCACTCGTCCATTTCCTCACATTTGGTAGTGTCATGTCTCTCTGACAAGGTAATTCTTGCTTCTGTTTATCATTCAAATCTCCTGTTTTAATTTAAAGTTGCATTCCGAGTTAAACTGCCATTTTTGACAGTTTTCTTAGACAGTGTATATAATAATAATAAATAACTTCTAACACGCCAATATCCTCAGACAATCCGAGCTCAGTGGCGCACCAAAACCAAAGGATTAAGCATTCTCATACTCGTGTGATAGGCGAAATGGATGGATGTGCTAGGAAGCTAGGGAGGATAGGCGATATTGAAAAGATAGGTTTTGAGGTGACGACGAAATGTAACAATATTTTCTGCTGATTTAACATTAACGGGAAGCGAATTGGTTGGCGCGGCAACTTAAAAAGCTCGAATTCCAGCCTTTGTCTTAACTCTAGGAACATATAGCAACTTCGAACTATACAACATGAACAATATTTACTTATTTCACCATACTTGATATCATATATGTCACTGTCATTTGATATGTTATTCCATAAATTATACTTTTGTTAAATTACCGGTCCCCATGTCTCACCCGTGGTATAATAAACGTATGGCACACGGATACCATTTTTGCAACATTTGGACATTTTATCATAAAATTACATATGTGAAAAAAGTTATGGAATTGAGGAAAGTTATATAGTGATAGTATATGGGGCATGTTAATTTACTGGAAATTTGTATTTTAGAGACGGACAATCTCGGAATGCAATTTTACGAGAAGCTTAAATATGACACTCGGATATAATTTTTTTGTCTTTTTCACATTTTGTCTTAAAATTGCATACGTGAAAAAAATATACTTGTAGAAAGTTATATAGTAGTTATATAGTATATGTGACATGTTGATTCACTGGAAATTTGTACTTTAAAAATGGACAGTGCCAAAATGCAGTTTTACAATAAGCTTAAGTGTGACCACTACATGATGTTATGTGTTACGTTGACCTGATATGACCTTGACCTTGCAGGAGCTGGGTCGCCTGAAACGCCTCACCCAGCTGGACGTGTCGGAGAACAAGCTAGAACGTCTGCCGGAGGAGATCGGAGGTCTCACATCTCTCACTGACCTCCTTCTCTCTCAGAACCAGCTAGAGTTCCTCCCAGACGGCATAGGTCAGTTGCCCAGTGCCGAACTATTGCTATCATGACTGAAATAATTGTACAATTGTCATTTTTAATGTTCAGAAGGCAGGTTTTATTATTAACCAGTGTAATGGACCATTTCATAGTCGCCACTATCAGCATCATAACTTGTTTTATTGATCTCCAGAAGTTCTTGTTTACGATCAGACAAAACACCTGTGTTTCAATAGAACTGTTTGTTGTTGCTACCAAAAATGTCTTCAAAACATTGACTGACATATTGAAGATGTTTCGGGAAAGAGAACAGGTGGCTGTGTTATGGTGCTAATTGGTCTTGCTGGCTCGTAAATAGAAACTGTAATGAAGTGTCATGATGTCGTTGTCACACCCAATGTTGTTGTCACACCCAATGTCGTTGTCACACCCAATGTTGTTGTCACACCCAATGTCGTCACGTCCGATGTTGTTGTCACATCCAATGTTGTTGTCCAGGGGAGCTGCGGAAGTTGACCATCCTGAAGGTTGACCAGAACCACTTGCTCCAACTGACCGTTACAATTGGCAAGTGCGTATCAAACATTGACCATCTGTGGCTTCCTGTCAATCGTTGTTTCATGTGGTCCGATATAAAATGCTTTGCCATAAAGTTTGTTATCTTCCCAGTGTTATGTGAGTCCACTAATGATCCAGGTTCCTATTCTTCCATGACTCTTGTTCCGTTGGCCATAATTCCATATCCATTTTCCGTTTTGGTCCATCTATTTACATATCCATATATTTTCTTGAACAATTGACCTATCCGTCATATGACCTGTTGCCTGGCAAAAGGTTCATTAAGACATCAAAACTGGTTGCCGAACACGTAAACTGTTTGTACATTCCTTTGTATATTTTTGTTGAAATTCTGGCCCCCAAAAGTTTTCCTTTTTGACAAAAACGCAAGGCAAATATTTTAATGCAACAAGTGTATGCAGGAATGTTTGATCTAGTAGGTGTAATGCCACCTTAGTGATGTAATTAACATTATTAACACTCATCAACAGTATTGGCAGAGGCAAAGCTTCATAATGGTCTTGCGCATAATTTTAATTTTGATGTAGACAAACCGTAGTCATGACAACTGTGGTTATTGTACTGTGAAAACTAACACTTTGCTCATGGACTAGAAACCGTTTCACTGTAATACTTCATCTGTTATGAATTAAAACTGTTGCTTTGTATGATTTTGCGTACCAATGTATTCATGTGGTTACTGCCGTAATGACTGCATGTTTTCGGACACCTGAAACATGTACAAAATAATTATTTTCTGTAATGTATGTTTCTGTTATTTTTACATGTTTCAATACATGCAGTCCATCGTGACTGTATGTTTCTGTTATTTTTATATGTTTCAATACATGCAGTCCATCATGACTGTATGATTCTGTTATTTTTACATGTTTCATGCAGTCCATCGTGACTGTATGTTTCTGTTATTTTTACATGTTTCATGCAGTCCATCATGACTGTATGTTTCTGTTATTTTTACATGTTTCATGCAGTCCATCGTGACTGTATGTTTCTGTTATTTTTACATGTTTCATGCAGTCCATCGTGACTGTATGTTTCTGTTATTTTTACATGTTTCATGCAGTCCATCATGACTGTATGTTTCTGTTATTTTTATATGTTTCAATACATGCAGTCCATCATGACTGTATGATTCTGTTATTTTTACATGTTTCATGCAGTCCATCGTGACTGTATGTTTCTGTTATTTTTACATGTTTCATGCAGTCCATCATGACTGTATGATTCTGTTATTTTTACATGTTTCATGCAGTCCATCATGACTGTATGATTCTGTTATTTTTACATGTTTCATGCAGTCCATCATGACTGTATGATTCTGTTATTTTTACATGTTTCATGCAGTCCATCGTGACTGTATGTTTCTGTTATTTTTACATGTTTCATGCAGTCCATCGTGACTGTATGTTTCTGTTATTTTTACATGTTTCATGCAGTCCATCGTGACTGTATGATTCTGTTATTTTTACATGTTTCATGCAGTCCATCGTGACTGTATGTTTCTGTTATTTTTACATGTTTCATGCAGTCCATCATGACTGTATGTTTCTGTTATTTTTACATGTTTCATGCAGTCCATCGTGACTGTATGTTTCTGTTATTTTTACATGTTTCATGCAGTCCATCATGACTGTATGATTCTGTTATTTTTACATGTTTCATGCAGTCCATCATGACTGTATGATTCTGTTATTTTTACATGTTTCATGCAGTCCATCACTGTATGTTTCTGTATGTTCCATGACTGTATGATTCTGTTATTTTACATGTTTCATGCAGTCCATCGTGACTGTATGTTTCTGTTATTTTTACATGTTTCATGCAGTCCATCATGACTGTATGTTTCTGTTATTTTTACATGTTTCATGCAGTCCATCGTGACTGTATGTTTCTGTTATTTTTACATGTTTCATGCAGTCCATCATGACTGTATGATTCTGTTATTTTTACATGTTTCATGCAGTCCATCGTGACTGTATGTTTCTGTTATTTTTACATGTTTCATGCAGTCCATCGTGACTGTATGATTCTGTTATTTTTACATGTTTCATGCAATCCATCATGACTGTATGTTTCTGTTATTTTTACATGTTTCATGCAGTCCATCGTGACTATGTTTCTGTTATTTTTACATGTTTCATGCAGTCCATCATGACTGTATGTTTCTGTTATTTTTACATGTTTCATGCAGTCCATCGTGACTGTATGTTTCTGTTATTTTTACATGTTTCATGCAGTCCATCATGACTGTATGATTCTGTTATTTTTACATGTTTCATGCAGTCCATCGTGACTGTATGTTTCTGTTATTTTTACATGTTTCATGCAGTCCATCGTGACTATGATTCTGTTATTTTTACATGTTTCATGCAGTCCATCGTGACTGTATGATTCTGTTATTTTTACATTTCTGCAACCACGTGATGTATGTTTCTGTTATATTTTACATGTTTCATGCAGTCCATCGTGACTGTGGTTTGTTATTTTTACATGTTTCATGCAGTCCATCGTGACTATGTTTCTGTTATTTTTACATGTTTCATGCAGTCCATCGTGACTGTATGATTCTGTTATTTTTACATGTTTCATGCAGTCCATCGTGACTGTATGTTTCTGTTATTTTTACATGTTTCATGCAGTCCATCGTGACTGTATGTTTCTGTTATTTTTACATTTTTACATGTTTCATGCAGTCCATCGTCCTGTATGACTCGTGATGTTTCTGTTATTTTTACATGTTTCATGCAGTCCATCGTGACTGTATGTTTCTGTTATTTTTACATGTTTCATGCAGTCCATCATGACTGTATGTTTCTGTTATTTTTACATGTTTCATGCAGTCCATCGTGACTGTATGTTTCTGTTATTTTTACATGTTTCATGCAGTCCATCGTGACTATGATTCTGTTATTTTTACATGTTTCATGCAGTCCATCGTGACTGTATGATTCTGTTATTTTTACATGTTTCATGCAGTCCATCGTGACTGTATGTTTCTGTTATTTTTACATGTTTCATGCAGTCCATCGTGACTGTATGTTTCTGTTATTTTTACATGTTTCATGCAGTCCATCGTGACTATGTTTCTGTTATTTTTACATGTTTCATGCAGTCCATCGTGACTGTATGTTTCTGTTATTTTTACATGTTTCATGCAGTCCATCGTGACTGTATGTTTCTGTTATTTTTACATGTTTCATGCAGTCCATCGTGACTATGATTCTGTTATTTTTACATGTTTCATGCAGTCCATCGTGACTGTATGTTTCTGTTATTTTTACATGTTTCATGCAGTCCATCGTGACTGTATGTTTCTGTTATTTTTACATGTTTCATGCAGTCCATCGTGACTGTATGTTTCTGTTATTTTTACATGTTTCATGCAGTCCATCGTGACTGTTTCATGCAGTCCATCATGACTGTATGATTCTGTTATTTTTACATGTTTCATGCAGTCCATCGTGACTGTATGTTTCTGTTATTTTTACATGTTTCATGCAGTCCATCGTGACTGTATGTTTCTGTTATTTTTACATGTTTCATGCAGTCCATCGTGACTGTATGTTTCTGTTATTTTTACATGTTTCATGCAGTCCATCGTGACTGTATGTTTCTGTTATTTTTACATGTTTCATGCAGTCCATCGTGACTGTATGTTTCTGTTATTTTTACATGTTTCATGCAGTCCATCGTGACTGTATGTTTCTGTTATTTTTACATGTTTCATGCAGTCCATCGTGACTGTATGTTTCTGTTATTTTTACATGTTTCATGCAGTCCATCGTGACTGTATGTTTCTGTTATTTTTACATGTTTCATGCAGTCCAACTGTAATTCTTTTGTGCAGCATGTTTTTCAGAGAGCTGAGAAATTCAAAGTGTCCTAATACATGCAGTATTTACAGTATTGCCTAACTGTAATCATAACAAAGTGAATGTAATAACTGTGTGTAATTAGTTGTTTTCTTATTTGATGTTTGTGGAACCTACAAATGACTTGTTGCCATTTCAGTTGTATCAGTCTCCAGGAACTCATTCTCACAGAAAATCTCATCTCTGTGAGTATCGACTTGTGGTTGTTCTCCTGGTTCCCTTTTTCTTTTGGCAGTCTTCGCATTAAGGTTTTAAAAAGCCCCTACAACAAAAATGGAGTCCAAAGATGCCTAAACCAAAACCTGAAGATGTGGTGGTCTACGCACTGCTGTATGCTTATAGTTCATTAGTTATACACACATGCACAAGGACACACTCAGGCACGTGCACACGCACTCATTTTGTATGGAAATTGAACAATATATTATAACACAGTTTCAAAATAAAACTATATCATAATGTCCTATTCATGTACACAAATTCCTCACTCTTGTGAATCCTGTGACTAAACTAAAGATCGCAGGAGAAACTGTAGCAGCTATACGTCACACCCCCTGACACACCGTGTCCAGTTGTGATCAGTTATGGTCCAGTTGAACACTCAGTTCTCATCTCTTGTATTCCAGGAGTTGCCGTGCTCCATTGGAAAGCTGAAGAACCTCTCCAATTTCAATGTGGATCGGAACAGGATTTCAGATTTACCAAAGGAGGTAGCGTAGCACAGTTTAGTTATAACAGACTCAATGTAGGAGGCAGTAATAATTGTTTCCAGTTAGTACAACTTATGTCTGCAGTATTGATGGTTTCATCCAAAATTCGCCTAACCTCAGCATGCTGGGAATACAAACGTTTTGTGCAGGGCAAACATAGACTATTTAACATACAAACAGTGAAAATTAAATTGTGGATGAAAACTACTATATATGTACGGAAAATGTACATGTACAAAATGTAATGCCTCTAAAATCTTGAATGAATATAATATTTTGTGTAATGATGCTATGTTATAGGTACAAATGGTCATCACGTTGAAAGGATAATTTAAGTCAAATTGTGTATCACAACTATGAAATTGTAACTCAATCTGCTCGCCAGATCGTGTGGCGAGCAGGCTATGCTATATGTGACCGAGTTAGTATCCCCCTTGTCCCGTTTACTGACTCATCCACATGTGCGATAGCCTGCACGCCACACATCTAGCGAGCAGAGGAAAACATCGCAGTTTCTGATAAACCCTGCTGATGGCAGTCAAGAATTAACAAGATTGCCATCCACAGAACTAACTCTAGACGGCAAATGGTCAAGGAAGCCTTTGGCTTATCGAGAGTCCAAACTTTTTTTATCTATGTATCCCGCCCTTCTGAGGTATATGTCTACTTTGTTTTTAAATATATTTATGCTGCTAGTTGAGATGTTAGTTTCAATGTCATCGTTGTGTTGTAATGAAAATTTAATGGAAAAATTGCTGTGTTCGACTGGATGATTGTATGCGTGAGTGATGCCTCTACAGGGTGGTGAAGTCTGAGGTTGGTCGTGTGTTTCACAGATAGGCCAGTGTGGCCGGCTGGGCGTCCTCTCACTGCGAGACAATCGTATCATGTTCCTTCCCATGGAAGTGGGCAACCTCAAGGAGCTGCACGTCATGGATGTGTCGGGAAACAGGTCAGTTCTACTCCCAATGAGGTCATCATTCACCGCACAACTCTGTCACGATTCACTGCACAACGCTGTTGTTGTGGGGCCCAACACTGTCGGTTCATGGCCCAATTCTGTCACGGTTGTGAGCCAAAGTTTGTGGGTTCTGGGCAAAATTCTGGGTTTCTTAGGCAAATATTCACGTGCCAAACAAAAATGAAATTGCAGCACTTGTGAATGATGTTTAGGTCAAGGTTTATTTACATTAATGTGATTATGTCTGTTATTTGATTCTATATCATATCTTGGTAAAATGAACTCTGCCTTGATATAGTAACCTTTCTCAAGGGTGATTCTTTGTATCGAAAAGGTCCCTTAAATCCCTGGGTAGTCGGGAACGGAAACAGATGCCACGTCCACATAGTGATCCTATGATGCAATAGCTGTGATAGTTGCCCAACAGGCACCAATACACCAGTGCTGTTCCATCATCCTAGTCACCTATCTCTCCCCTGACCTGTTGCTTAGCAAAAGGTCCGTCAAACCATCAAAAACTGGCTGCCCAACATACGGTGCATTCGTGCATGCTGTCATGTTTTATTGAAATTCTGGCCCTAAGCGTTTCTTTATGACAAATACATAAGTCAAAGTTTTTAAGTGACAACTGTATGCAGGAATGTTTCAGCTATGAAGTAGTAATGTAATTCAGTTATGTAACTGTTTTCAACATTGTTGTCAAAGGCAAAGCTTGGTGGAGCTCACGCACGTCCAGTTGTGTAGCAGACAACTGGTCCTTTGTTAAAGGAGGCAGTCTGTTCATAATTTTGTATTTATTAATTAATTATAATGTCCTTAAGATCATACTGACTGAAGTATACTGCCTACCAAATTGTGTTTAGTAAGCCTGTGACAACGGTCACAATTTGGAAGGTACGTCCCCGGAGCATGTTCAAATAGTAAACAAAACATCCAGTTTCAAAACAAGCTTCATTGGCAATACGGCCAAGTTGAGGTGAGTTAACTGTATTACCATTTAACTTTCAACAATGTCCCATTTTCCCATGTTTAATTCAACAGACTTCCTGTTACAAACTACTACGCTAATTCCTGGTAGAGGAACTGACAGGCTCTCATTAAATGTCATATAACTGATTGAGGCTGGTCTCTGGCAAAATTTAACAGAGTTATGTAGTGCCCATGTGGATCTGTGTGAGCTATATCTTACCGTGTGCTGTTGTAGACTGCTGTACCTGCCTATCACCATCACGCTGTGCAACTTGAAGGCACTCTGGCTGTCAGAGAACCAGGCTCAGCCAATGCTCAAGTTCCAGACAGACTTTGATGATGCGACGGGCCAGAAAGTTCTCACTTGTTTCCTGTTGCCCCAACAGGCCTACCATACAGAGAGCATGGGTAGGTGTCAGGTCAGGCCTACCATACAGAGAGCATGGGTAGGTGTCAGGTCAAGCCTACCACACAGAGAGCATGGGTAGGTGTCAGATCAAGCCTACCATACAGAGAGCATGGGTAGGTGTCAGGTCAAGCCTACCACACAGAGAGCATGGGTAGGTGTCAGGTCAAGCCTACCACACAGATAGCATGGGTAGGTGTCAGGTCAAGCCTACCACACAGAGAGCATGGGTAGGTGTCAGGTCAGGCCTACCACACAGAGAGCATGGGTAGGTGTCAGGTCAGGCCTACCACACAGAGAGCATGGGTAGGTGTCAGGTCAAGCCTACACAGCACAGAGAGCATGGGTAGGTGTCAGGTCAAGCCTACCACACAGAGAGCATGGGTAGGTGTCAGGTCAAGCCTACCACACAGAGAGCATGGGTAGGTGTCAGGTCAAGCCTACCACACAGAGAGCATGGGTAGGTGTCAGGTCAAGCCTACCACACAGAGAGCATGGGTAGGTGTCAGGTCAGGCCTACCACACAGAGAGCATGGGTAGGTGTCAGGTCAGGCCTACCACACAGAGAGCATGGGTAGGTGTCAGGTCAAACCTACCACACAGAGAGCATGGGTAGGTGTCAGGTCAAACCTACCACACAGAGAGCATGGGTAGGTGTCCGGTATAACAGTATTATATTACAGTTGTAACATGTTTACACTACAGTTGTAACATTGACATGTTACAATTGTAACAATGTTGCATTGCATTTGTAAAATTGTGTTCTAGCAAACCTGACATACGATAATGTGTATTACAATAATAACACTCATATTACAGTTGTAGCACATTCACATTCCATTTGTAACATTATATTACAGTTGTAATGTTGTATTACAGTTGTAACATTGTATTACAGAGAACCTACTGCGGGGCAGTGTGGCGACAGACCAGGACAGTCGACTCAGCTGGAATGACCGCAGCTGGACAGGCGAGGTGACTCGGACATCAGTCAAGCATGATTCTGAGGACGAGGACGTGACTCGGACATCAGTCAAGTTTGTGGGCGATGATGTATTACATGATGTATTACGCCACAACTGCGGGGCAGTGTGGCGACAGACCAGGACAGTCGACTCAGCTGGAATGACCGCAGCTGGACAGGCGAGGTGACTCGGACATCAGTCAAGTTTGTGGGCGAAGATGATGATGACCGCCACAACTCTGAGGACGAGGACGTGAGTGGGGGGTGGCAAGTGAGGACGTGAGTGGGGGGTGGCAAGTGAGGACGGGAGTGGGGGTGGCAAGTGGGGGTGGCAGTGAGGATGTGAGTGGGGGTGGCAAGTGAGGGCAGGGGCGTGAGGTGGGGGTGGCAAGTGAGGATGTGAGTGGGGGAATTGTAAAATTATAGGGGATAGGGGGATGGAGTGGGGGGTGCTTAAGTGGGGCATTAGGGTGGCAAGAGTGAGGAACCCGAGGACATGAGTGGGGGTGGCAAGTGAGGATGAGGATGTGAGTGGGGGGGTGGCAAGTGAGGATGTGAGTGGGGGGGTGGCAAGTGAGGACGTGAGTGGGGGTGGCAAGTGAGGATGTGAGTGGGGGGTGGCAAGTGAGGACGAGGACGTGAGTGGGGGGTGGCAAGTGAGGACGAGGACGTGAGTGGGGGGTGGCAAATGAGGATGTGAGTGGGGGGTGGCAAGTGAGGACAAGGACATGAGTGGGGGTGGCAAGTGAGGACGTGAGTGGGGGGTGGCAAGTGAGGACGAGTATGTGAGTGGGGGTGGCAAGAATTTTCAAACAATTCTGTTGAAAAATAACAGAATGAGGGTCATTTGAAGAAAATGGATGAAATAAAAACATGAGTCCGAGAATATTGCAATAAAATTATATATATTATATGGGCAGGGGAGGTCAACGTCTAAAAACATTTCCAGATAGAAGAAAATGTATACACATCATACAAACTGTGTTCTATCCGATAAAACGTGCTAATTTTTTATCTGTGTCATCCCTTGCACTACTCACAGAACCACTTTGTGCGCCACAATACGCCCCACCCCAAGGAGCTGAAGGCACGACACGCCAAGGTGTTTGGCAAGACAAGCAAGGATGTCGATGGCCACGTCATTCCACACAACCCTGAGAAGAAGACAGAGGTAAACTACACTGCATGTGTCTTTTGGCAGTTGGCGGATCCACTACGTTGCGGTTTACATCACAAACAAAATTATGCGCATGACCTCTGTCAAGCTTTGCCTTTGTCAACAATGTTGATAACGATTACACACCTGTATATGTGAATTTTATTTCTGCCTGACATCTCATAAATTATACTTGCCCACACACTGTTGTCATGTTAAAACTTTGCCTTATGTTTTTGTTATAAAGAAAAACATTTGCAGCTAGAATTTCAACAAAATATACTACAGAATCTATGAACGTATCATGTGCATCAATTTTTTTACGGCTTGACAGAGTTTTTGCAAGGCTACAGGTGAAATGATGGATAGGTCAATTCATGTGAGTTGTTACCTTTTAATAAGGTCCATCAACCCATCAGAAATAGACGCCGAGCATGTGGACCGTTGGACATTCCGTCATGTATTTTGTTGAAGTTCTGGCCCCATTTGTTCTCCTTATTACAATAACACCAGGCAGAGTTGCTTAAGTGAGAACAGCATGCAGGGAAGATGTTTGTGGCGGGTGTCGTGCCGCACTAGGAGTGTAATGCAGGTATGATGTAAGCATCGTTGGCTTGACCGAGGCCACACACATTGATTGTTACGAAATTATACACACCAGATGTAGTGTAATTCTGCTAAGATGTGGAGTTTACTATTGAAATATTTTACAATCTGTGAGTGCTTGCTTCACAGTACACACAGTGGCCAAGTCTGGCAGCTGCATTTTTTATGTGAACATGGATGTTGATGTGAACCTGGACGTTGATGTTAGCCCGGACGTTGATGTGAACCCATATGTTGATGAGAACCCGGATGTTGAAATGAACCCGGACATTGATGAGAACCCGGATGTTAATGTGAACCCAGATGTTGATGTGAACCCGAATGTTGATGTGATCCTGGATGTTGATGTGAACCCGGACATTGATATGAACCCAGATAGATGTTGATGAGAACCCGGATGTTAATGTGAACCCGGATGTTGATGTGAACCTGGATGTTGATGTGAACTTGGATTATGATATAAATCTGAGAGTTGATGTAAATCGGGATGTTGTAAACACAGATGTTGTAAACACAGATGTTGTAAACACATATGTTGTAAACACAGATGTTGTAAACACAGATGTTGTAAACACAGATGTTGTAAACACAGATGTTGTCATTATTATGGAACAGAATGTGTTGATTCAGTTTTGATGTAAATCCCAGTAGTCTGCTTGCAGTGTTCACAAGAAATGTTTGGTGTTGTAGGAAGTGTCGTTCATGCCGTCGCGTGACACCAGGTGGAGCTCCGATGTACAGGACGGAGGTGTGCCGGTGGAATCACCCAAGGTCACTTTGAACGGTATGTGTATTATTGTTATGTATATTTGTATGTTATTGTGAGGAAGACACCAGGAAGTGTGAGGTTTCCACTATGCTCCTGGTTTATCTTCAGATTTGTCCTTCACTAGAAGTGAGTCTAGTGCTATTAGCAAGTCCACTGCAGCTTACACATTTACCTCCTGCGTGTGTCTCTTCTGACAGACTCATCCAACATGGGGTGGCCGAAATTGCCCAAGTTTCAGAATGGTGGTCAGTAGTGGGATTCGAACCGATAGTCTGGGGCTCTACCACTCAACTACCGTTCCCCACTTATGTCACTTGTTGTGAACAGCCTTACAGTATGGCGGTGGGGAGGTATTGTGTGTCTTACATGGCATGTTCTCTTGTAGCTTTCTCGCACTTGATTTCTTCAACTGCCCTGTACATTCAAAATTATTCACAATTCCTGTTGTTGGTGCATCAATTATACGCGTTGATTCACCTCTCCCATTGTCACTGAACTTAGACATAATAAATGTCCTCAATTCTTGTTGTTCTCCTCTTGTTTCCCTGTCTGTCAGGAATGAGGATGGCCTCGATATTCATCCTCTATTTCTGTTTTTTTGTTTCTTCCCCCTCACTGAGCTAGCATTGCTGTCTTCATCAACCACCTCCACTTCTCTCACTCTCATTCTCCACTCCTCTCTGCACCATCCAGTCATCTCGATGGAGGTCACTTTATTTCTTACACTAACCTCCTTTCAGCTCTTCCAATCTACACTTGTCCATACGTATTATAATTGAACTGTTCATTGTTATAATTGTTGTCTAAATGTACATCTCGTGTATCAAAGTGTTTGTAAAGCAGACAAATAGCTAAGTGATTGTGATAATGATTGAGCACCTTACATTGAAGTCTCTTCCTGTGTTTGCAGTGCATGATGACAGTGCAGTGTTTGAGGACACCAAGCCCCCGCCTGGCGCAGTGACAGTCACCATGAGAGACAAGACAGAGGACAAGACTGTCAAGATCAGTGACGATTCGCCCGGTCAGAAGTCAGATGACCTTGACAGCAGTCAGGTGACCCACCAAAACTACTTTATACTTTCTAATTCCGTACATTCGACCGGCAATTCATGCCACACAAAAAAGTGGTGTCATTGAAATCTTGTGTTGTAACACTCTTGGCCTATCTTAATGCAATGTCTAATCTTGTACTGATCCATATGACACATTCTGGTCATACACAGTGCAGAGAGGATACACAGTTTTTGATGTATGCAAGATTTGGATTTCATCAGTCTATTTTTATATTCTGTAATCCACACAACAAGACTTTTCTAACAGTTTGTTTTCATGATTTTGAACACATGGTAGAGATTTAGAATATGGCGATATCATGGAAGAATTTGCTCAGGTTTTTGTTAAACGGCATCAAACGTTATGATGACATTGCATGTTAAATTATATACCTAATCATAGGAAATACTGCCAAGACACTCATAAAAACAAACATTGGATTTTTTTAATTCAAGATAATTTCATTGTGAAATCGGGGTGTTTTAATGCTGTCTGTTGTTTTTGCACTACATGAGTTTGCAAGTGAAAAACCGTTTGACAGATTCCACAGCAAACATAATACTGCCATAACGACTGGATCAGGACAGCCAAAATAATAACATTATTAGCTGTCCAAAAAAAACGGTTCAAAAAAGATTTACACTTTTTTAAGTACACACACTGGTTGCTCCTCCACACTTTTTGGTATGCCACAATCACTGAATCACAGTTGACCAAGGTGTCGGAAAAGATACAGTACAGAAAGTTTTTTATTTTTGTAGATATTTAGGGTGTCCGTAAACATTGTGTCTGAATACATGCAGCATTTGTTCAAAAACATACATTGTCTGAATGCATGCAGTCATTACGGGATCCCTTCAAGCATTGTCCTATAATCCCGGATCGTTTTACACTTGTAGGAGTACCGTGAGAAACACGTTGGGTTCTGTGACGATGACTCGGATGACTTTGAGCCTGAGATGGAGGGTAAGTTGCGTCGTCGCGACACGCCCCACCACCTCAAGAACAAGAGGATCAACAGCATGGAGACCCCAGAGTCGGCGGAGGAGAAAGTACGTGCCATCCTCGCTGCTGTCGGTCAGAAACGTCCAGCCACGCCCCCTCCACCCAAGGTAGGGGTGCACTGTCGCGTCATGTAGTTCTCGTTGTTCCTGCTGTACAGAGGTGGGGGTCAGGTACAATACTGCAGAACCACTCTCTGTGTTCTTTCTTTCTATTGTTTTTTCAATCCACAGCTCCCTGTCTGCATCTTTCGTCCTCCCCTGATCTTCTCATGTCCCTCCCCACACAGTCTCAGCTGTGGCCTTCTCTTTTTCAGGATCCTCGATGTTTTTTTCCACCTCTGCTGTCTTTGCTATTTTTCCTGCATCCATCCTTACCAAGTGGCCTGCCCGTCTCATACGGCTTCTCAATAATCTCCTGTTAGGCTGCAATTACTCAGGTCATTCACCCTTCTTCTATCTACTCTCTCTCTTTTGTTCTTGTTATTCTTACAACCAAACTCCTCTCACAACAGTTGTAGAGTTCTTGGAACGTCGGTGCTGTTAGAACATACATGTCTTGTTCGTGTTAAGATGTTGAAGGCAGAAACAGTTGAGGTGAATGTGATCCTCCACAGTTGATCTGGTATGATGTCGCATCGGTCTAGTTTGGACACGATCCAAAGATAGCTTTCTAGGTCACATTCCATCAGTTGTTTTGTATTTTCGCAGAAATGCATTCCTTGTAGTCTCTTACTTTAAATGTCCAATTCACTTTCCTTGACAAACAATCCGAAACTGATAAAATACAGGCATTTACGATTTACGAACCCATAAATTAAAAACAATAAACAGTATGAATTAAAATGACCTCATCTCTCAAAACGTCGCTGCTTTAAAGTTTGCTTAAATTTTGGCAATAAATCAAAAACAACTGAAGATATTTCAACAAATGAGGTATCATTTTAAAGCCCGTGATCTGTGAATTCCAAAATACCCACTTTGCTGTGGCACATGTTCTTTGTGGTCATCCCTGTTGTTTCTAGTTTCTTGTTATTTCCAGTGCTCGGCAACATTCTATTAACTGACTAGTCTGTATATTGTGGTTACAATGTTATGGTCTTGTGAGGTCTCGTTCAACTAGTCAGCCTTTTTAGTCCTTTGGCCGAAGGTCCAAGGGACTATTGCCATCACTCGGCATCCGCCGTTAGCTGCTGTATCTCAGAAACCGTTCAGCAACTTTTTCTCTAATTTTGCATACACATATCTTAGGGCATTGCCACTATGCACGAGAAATCTGTATTTGATTGAATCATTTTAAGGGCTCCCTAGGGCCTCCAAGGACCACAAAACTGGTAAAAATGTTACATTTGGCCTATTTTTTCAAAAACTGTTCAACTTTTTTTTCTAATTTTGCATAAATGTATCTTAGGGTGCTGCCACTACATACAAGAAATCTGTATTTGATTGAATCATTCTAAAGGCACATAAGGGGCCCCCAAAGTGCAAAAGTTTTACATTATCTAGTGATGTGGTTTTGAGAAGGGCCCTTGAGACCACCCCCAACAGTAGATTTTGTTTAAAGTGTCACAAAGCCAGCAGCATGACTAAACTCTGCAGCCTAGTGCTACTGTTCAATTGAGACCTTGACTAATCTTTAATTAACAGAAACCTGTAGGTGACAAACATAGAAAATTAATATTCTGTCACCTGTAGGTAACAAACATAGAAAATTAATATTCTGGACAACTATAGAGTGAAATATCCTACACTTTATTGATATCAAATGCATTCTACTGTTCTGTTTACGCTTGCCATGCCTTGTGTAGACATGGTACTGTGTAAATCAATTGTATCAATATAGACTAATAATTACAGATTCACAATATAGTTGACACCTGAAACAACCAAACTATTAGAAGAGTTGACATAGTTCCGCTATACACAAGCAAGAAATCTGTATTTGATTGAATCATTCTAGTGTCATCAGCATATAGTAGAACATACATTTTTTGCATCATCATCCCTAAGGTTGTTGTATATTTCACCAGCTGCCATGTCAAGTCCGTTATAATTGTGACTAACAGTGTTCAAAATGATTCAGGTAAATAGCAAATAACAAAGGACACAAGTTTTCTCTTTGCCATACCTATACATCACGAGAAGAAGGCTGACACAGCCTGGCCCTGATTTATACATGATTTAGCATTTTTGTATATGTTGTATACAACTTTCAACGCAATACCATTAATGCCGCATGAAATTATCTTGGACCACAGGGAGGACCGGTCTACTAAATAAAATGCTTTCTTATAATCGATGAAGGCACAATAAACCCTTTTGCATCGAGACAAATACAATTCAACCAATACCCCTATTTGAACACTGCCTGTTCTTCACCTATTACATTCGCTTTGTTTAGGTATGTGGTCAGTCTGGTGTTCTGAACAAGCACTAAGGATTAATGAACACTTGTGCAGAATGTCACCCACTTGGCAGGTTTAATTGATCTATTCAGCAATGAGGACACTGCTTAGGCCTCACTCTGGACACTGTCACTCACAGTGTTGTGTATTGTCTTAGTTGGTGCATTGAGCTAATCTACTTGACCATGAATCAGTGGTGGCTCTGGTTGTGTATTACACCCAGCTGTGGAGCTAAGATTCTCTGCCTGCTATTGTTTGATGGAAACTGTGACTAATGTGTAATTGGTCACTGGCAGTAGCTTGTGTCAACAGACAGCATTAAGCCACTAGACCCCTGTTAAACTGGACAGTTGCCTGTAGGTTTTAAACTATGTCAAACAGTGAGTCTACCTACACTTTTGCTCTCAAATAATCTGTCCTCTTAGTTTTACACATGAAGACATAATCTGGCATAACTTGATAAGTCTTTGTAGCAGCACATTTGTACTTCCAGTGTATCATTGCAACATAACATACATATTACATACTGTGTGCCACATTTGAATGTTGTGCATATAATATTTCCATGCAATCCATTTGCATATATAATGTAAAACTTCAACAGCCGTTTTCTTCATTTTCACTTTTTGATCCCTACCATGTTCAGTACTCCATAACTTTGCCAATTTTTGTAGCATATTTTTAGAAACCGTGTAAAGCACCCTACCAAACCTTTACAAGGATGTAAGAAAACAATGTTACAATTTTTCCGACTTATCACTCATTTGGTCAGCCGGGGTCACATATAGACGTATTAGTCCAAAGGACTTCAGGGCCAATTGGCCCATTTTTTCAGAACATTATCATTCCAAACCAACCTTTATAAGCTGGCTCTGAGGGTGGTCACTGTCAGGGTGCTTGTCATCCTCAGTGGTTCTTTTACGTCCCAAAACGGGACTGACATTAACATGATCTTCGAGTCACGAGGGACACACAGTCCCCAATTTTGAGAGCTAGGAGCCGGTTTCATGGGGCGTTCGTAAAGTTACGCAAACACTTAGCGTCACGTGTTTGCGTAAACTCCTATGTTTGCTTAAATAAAAAAATCACATCATTTACTAAGATAAGCATATTAAGAATGTTCTTAGCCGCTTCATGAAACCGGCCCCTGGTTCTTACACCAAATATACCATGTCTGCCCGGTGTGGGTTCTGAACTCAGAGCGCTCACATGTCAGGCGGATGTGCTAATCACTACACTATCTCGCTCTTTTTGCTACTATCACGATAGCTGAAACGATATAATAATAATTCAAATTCTTAATACAGCGCTTTTTAGGTAAATAAATACCAATCAAAGCACTTCACAGAATAAAATGGTGTGTATTAAAAAAATTAGGGTGTAAAAATATAATTTCAAACAATGAAATTAGAAACGAATACAATAAAATAGAAACTAGTGCCATTTAGATGTTGCAGCCAGTGTTTGCATCAAGGCAGGTAGTGCAAGCAAAATAGATGAGTTTAGAATATAAGTTGTAGGGTAGAAATACACAAATAAAAATATGTTAAATGCTGGTGACACTGTTAATGCTACATATTTGAATTAACCGTGTGCGTGAGAAGGAAACCAGCTATATATATACAGCTGGTTCCAGAGCAAACCCACTATAACATAAACACAGACTACACTACTGAAAACAATAAGAAAACCAGGGTAGTGGGTGAAAGATCGGCATGTATTTTATTGCACAATGCCCAGAATAAAAACATGTGGTTTAATGCACATAATACGTATAAGTCACACATAAAATACATATCCCAAACACACCCAAACCCTGGTAGAAGTAATTAGTACCTCATAGTATGCAAGTCTAGGCATGATACACAAAACACACACTATTTTACATTGCTCCCCAAAGTTGCAGCAAGGTGTCTACGCATTTCCCAGGAAGGGTTTACATAGTTCTCATAAGCATTGCTAGCCCAGTCTCCTGCGCCTTAATTATCTCTGTGGGAAGACCACATTCCAGCGCAAAGGAAGCCCCCCCACGCCTGAAACTATGACCCAAATAATCCGAAGGATTTATCCCCAGCGAAGACAGGAAGGTGACAAGTTTGCTCTGGAAGACTTGGACAGTCAGTGGCAACCAGCCATTACGTGTAGGGTACGTGAACAAGGGGCCACACCCCGGAGAGTTGCATAACCTTAAAGACAAAATAAGAGCCTGTGAAGGACACAAGGGGGAGTCTGGGACGCGTGGCAGTGGAATATGCAAAATGTGCTGCCGGTACTGGATGGTTTTTGACCAATGCACCGCTAGTGTAACCCCATCCTGGGAAAAAGTAGCATCTCGGCGACACAAATGTAGCTTCGGGTTAAAGGACTCCATATTTTTAATCAAGAGATTTGATTTCCGGAAAAAGGAGAAAAAGGCCACTAGCCAAGAGGCCCAAAACGTTACATCTAACGGAGAAGACAAATCGACAAGCTTAAACATCCTTCGAAGGATCCCTAGTGTAATAGGTAGTTTTTGCTTAGTTGAAACCCCTAATACTCTCTTAGTCCCTTTTAGTAGCACATCTATGTGCCAGCAGTTAAGAAAAGGATTGACATGACCTGCTTCCAGATGCAACATACGTACCACATTTATGTACTGCTTAATGGAGCTGAAAGCTAGCTTCTCTGATAGAAAGGCTATATAACGACAGGCGTTCTCTTGGGACAAAGGCACTGGAGATATGTCTGCTAAAGTACAGAAACGGAAATACAACTTGCGTTGAGACGTGTATGTAAGACGTGTACTGGGCGCAAACACTTGTCCTTGAAGCCAACGGACCTTTCCATCTAGTGAGCCAAGGAAGTCAGACCCTGTCCAGGATATAAACAAACGCATTGTATGACATGTGCCAAGCCAATGGTGAAGTAACAAGCGACATATTCAGATAATGCCTAAAGTAAGGTTCATGTAGACGAGAAATGTCCGCCAAAACATTGTCCTACCCTGGACCATGCATTGCTGTCAATCGGAAATTATACACAGCTGATAGCCAATACATATACCTCAAATATGTCATTAAGAGAGGGCTTCGTGATGTGCCCCGGTTAACACAAGACACTGTAGTGCTGTTATCTGACATAACTAACACTCGTTTATTGGCCCACAAATGACACCATCTTTGTGCCGCCAGTACCACTGCAGCTAATTCTTTCAAATTAATATGCACATCCTGAATCTCAGGGCAGTCTACTGACCAGTTACAATAAAACCAGTCGCCATCACATTCACTGTAACCACCTGCTGCGGTGTCACATGCATCAGTATATACAATTGTACTTGGTACATAGTCCAAGATAAGGGACGATCCATTAAAAGAATTCATGAACCCAGCCCACCACTGAATATCAAGCCGCACCGCTGGTGTGAGTACACATTTATGTCTTGCCGCAATTAAAGGGCGAATCGCATCTAACATTCGCCGGAGGAAAACTCTTCCGCCGTAGACGACCCCCGCTGCCCAGTTTAATTTACCTGCAAGGCTTTGTAATTGTCTCTTGCTTGCCCGCTTACGCTTTGCAAAAGCTTGCAACTCTAGTCTAAGACCTACTAATTTGTCCTGCGGCAAACGTTTGCACATACTATTTGTGTCTATTTCAATTCCCAGGAATGTAATACATTGAACAGGATCGACTACCTTGTTCCAGTTTATACCAAATCCTATATATCGCAATAGCCCAACTAAAGTGTTTAGTGCAGTAATACATTCTTCCAGTGTAGGTGCACAGATGAAAAAATCATCAAGATATACTACAATTGCAGAAAAACCCCGCCTGGCCATCATACGTTTAACCGCCTGTGTCAAACGATGAAATATCCCAGGTGCCAGTCTGGACCCAAAAGGCAGCTTAGTGTCACGCGTGTAAATAATCTGACCGCCTAGTGCAAATTTCAGCCCTGTAAATTGCTGGCTTTCTTCACTTATTTTTACAGAACGATAGGCGGATTTCAAATCAACCTTTGCCATGTAATAACCTGGTTGTACAAGGGAGGTGGCACCATCGATAGTTTGAAATTTTTGTGACGATTGCAAATCTGCATAATCATTCAAGGAGCCACCGACTGGGCGAATACAGTCATGGATCAGCCTTACACCCCCTGCAGGTTTGGGGATGGCCCCCAGTGGGGTTAACAGGTCTGGTTTGCTGTCACATACGATATAATTACCATCCGATATCTCCGATAAAACCTGCTGTTTTACTAATTCGTAATACTTACTCCCTGGTGAAGCCGAATGATGATTATCAACCTCCACAGGTACAACCAACGCATCACTGTTGACAATATGAAACCCTTAGTTACACCTTCCAACAAAAAGTCCTTATCTGGATCATCCTGCAACTCAACTCGCCATGCCTCTAGATTTAGGCCTGGCATAGGGTTCACTGCAGGGATGTTCTACCTCGGATAGGCATAGCCATAGGTCTGACCTTGTGAGTGGGTAGTGGAAGAGTGAGTCTGTCCACAGCCTCTGTATGAACAAGCATGGACAAACTTGCAATCTGTGAAGCCACAGCCACGGTGCGTGTTAAACAACTTGCAAATCGGCCTTCCGTCCGCCGTGACCGGGCCTGAGCGTTGTGTTTGTTTAGCAGGTGGAGGCCTGCCATTGTTGCGAGGAGCACGAGGCGTTAACTGCATAGTGTGGAGGTGGGGGACATCTGTTCCCCAGCGAAATTTGTGACAGGCCTGCATTTTACGGTATTCCCTGTCGTAGAAATACACCGAAACATTCTCATAGCGCTGGGTCAGCTGGTAGATCTTAGTGGTATAAGATCAATAATCTACCATGCCTTGTTCACCTAGCTTCCCCTCGCCCAACTGTTTATACAGAATCGCCAGATTGGCAATGGACCACTGGGATAAAGTTAGCGAATCTAGCTTAGGCTTAACCCCGGATTTGAATACAATCTGCCTTCCCTCGTGCGTGCCCGCAACAACTTCCTCCTCCACCGTGTCTTTACACGCAAAGTCAACGATATCATGGTAGCTACTACATGACCTACCACTCGCTGCTGTGAGCAGATGGACCTGAGGGTCCTGCCATGCACCTGGCAAAGTTCCTAACCCAAGTCCTCCCGGTGTTGTGGAAAAACGTCCGTCTACCCTGTTGGCTAGGCCTTCACGCATTGCTGCGTCAACGACGCTTGCATAGCGCGCAAGTGATCCGCCATCAGGCGCGTATACAGGTCGTCCGCCTCACGTGTCTGTCGCGCCCGTTCGTCCCGTGCACCCGACTCGTCAACGCACGTGGTCACGGCGGTGGCCGTTATGTCCCCGTCTACTGGTCCCGTACCGATTTGCGTCTCCGGTGGCGGCAGCAACGCTTTCAGTAGCAGCTTCTGTTGTCCTCGCGGTATCTTCGTCTGCAAAAGGTCTTCCCGGTCGAGGAGTATCAGGGCTTCCATGGAGTTGAAACCCTCTTTTACCAGCAGGTCGACTGTCTTAGCCGTGATCTTTTGGGCAGCGGCCCAATCCCGCAAAGCATCTTCCGCCTGGCTTTCGGAATCCATCTCCTACGAATTGTACGTGATCTCCAGTATCGACCGCATGTGTGGCTCTGCAGAATTTCATTTCAGTCCGTCGCTACGGACACTTTGCACAACATTTAGTCCGTGAGAACCGAAGCGCACGTTAAAACTTCAGTTGAAAATTCCCTCACAAAGCTGAGAAAACAGAACCGCTAGCGCCGCTGCGCAATTCAAAATGCTCAACTGCAATGACCGCGGTGCCTGCTGATTAGCTGACCAAATATACAGATCTAGCTAATAAAATACGAACAACAGTGCGACAACACAAACAAGATTAATAAAGTATTAAACTTAATTAATACTCACATAAAAGACCATCATGCTAAAACATCTATACATGAAATTAGTTGAGAAATACATCTATATAAATTACTGATAAGAAGATGTGCTAAACACTACACTGCCGCGCTCTCCTGTTACCCCCAGATGGAGGAAGATGACGAGGAGGAGGAGGAGGGGGAGAGGGTGCAGGAGGAAGCCACTCCTCCCTGCGAGGAGAGCCACACCATCCGCATCATTCGACTCCCAGGGAAGGGTCTTGGCATCAGCATCGCCGGAGGTCAAGGGTCAACGCCCTACAAGGGTGACGACGAGGTGGGTTTTAGCAAGTTTAAACAAGAGTATCTTATTTTAAATGGAGGTTGTTTGTTCCGTTCTCATAGTTGGTAATTATTAGCAGGAAGTATACATTGTATTACGATCCACTTGTGGTTTTGATCGTGGAAATCAGGCTGGTCACCCAAATCCAGGATGTTGTGGTTACCATCGTCTGACTTTGTGCAAGCTGTGTTAATCATTTGAAGGTTGGTATATGTTTCGCAGGGGATACTCAAAATGCTAAAATTATTATAGGATTATTAAATTAAATTTGGTGGACAGCAAGCCCCTGTATCTTTAACATATTTTTATTCCAGTATTAATTTTTTTTATAAAAATTAGGACTGCCTCGCTTTGAATTTACCAAAATTGCAAGCAGTGCCAGTTGGTTTCGACTTTAAATTTTGTTGTGACAATGTTATGAAGCATGTCCAATTTAACTGACGGGATACATGTAGATAAAAAGGGTTGGACTCTCGATAAGCCAAAAGGCTTCCTTATCCACCTGCCATCTAGAGTTAATTCTCTGGGTGGCAATTTTGTTAAATCTTGTTAAACTGTGAATCATTTTTTATTTTCAAAGCGTGGTTGCCAGAGCAATACAGAAAATGACCGCTGCAAAATTTGAGTTGTGGGTTTGTGTATTTAAAATGCATTAGTTCTAGTTCCAGAACCCGTATGTTGTATGTACTGGTGTATTTCAGGGCATCTTCATTTCGCGAGTGACGGAAGACGGCCCGGCAGGCCAGGCGGGACTGAGAGTGGGAGACAAGGTTCTCTCGGTGAGTGGTTACTTCTCTCCTCCCCCCAACGACAGGAGGGAAGACACCCGTCCCCCAATGACAGGAGGGAAGGCACAGCAGAGGGGAGGGGCTACACTTGGGATGTTTTCCCTAAATTCCACTGCAAATTATAGTGAGGTTTAAGATGTTTGAGTGGGATGGGCCTCCACGTGTAGACAGACTCCAGTGGAAATAAACCGCAGTAGCTTTTTGGGTTATTCTAGGTGGAGATTTGTGTTTATTTATCACAAATAAAATGTGCAATTTAGCTTTGTCATAATTATCTAGTGAGACACATAACAAAAATACAAAATATGTATTATAAAATCTTGTTCTTGTAAATATATTGTTATTCTGAATAAGTGTTACTGTTGAATAACTAACATAGTTTTTAATTCAGAAAGTTGTCTTTGGTATTAATTTGTGTAAAGTATGTCTTTCAAATACTTATGTTATATTTCTGTATAAAGGGCTACTGCTGAATAACTACGATAATTTTTCATTTGAAAAGTTATGTTTGGTGCCAGTTTTTGCGAAGTATTTCTTTCGGATACTTATGTTGTAATTGTGTTTATCGTTCACCAGGTGAACCACGAGGATCTAGTTGGGGCTGACCACCACCGGGCCGTCGCTGTGCTCAAAGAGGCAGGAAATGATGTCACGATGGTCGTTGCAAGGGAGATGACCCCAGCACCAACCTCACAGTCACCGGTACGATATCTACGTCCTCCTGTAGACTCGGTCAACAAGTAATGCCATTTTAAAGGAAGGTTGTTTGGTTTTCTTGTAAAATCATAGTAAACTGTATAAACTGTGTTGCATTCTAACATACTGTTTGCCCAGATATGGTTCAACAAAGCAGAATAAACGTTTGCATTCCAACAGTTCAGTGTTTACTAAACTTGCCGTGCCGTCACTGAAATCGTCAAAAAGCTAGTAAATTTAACCTGACTGACCTTATGCAGCTTCGATCATCTAGTTCTGGTTTACTTTTTGTTCCTAGAGTCAATACTAACATTGGAACGAGTGCTCTTTCTGTTTGTAGACCAACTCTTAGGAATATGCTCCCTCTTAGTGTTAGATCGCTTGAAAATATTACACAATTTAGTGTCATTTAAAAACTTATCTTAATAACTTTTCTTTTCGACCATAGTTATAAGAGTTATGGTGGAAGAAGATATATGAATATATATATAAGAGGTTATCTTTTTATTTTAGCTTCTTGGCGTATCCATCCATTTGTTGACAACTTTAACCAATTCAGTACAAGTGAATATGCAAGATAATGGACTACCTCAGTTCAAGTCAAGATTTGAGCAAAAAAATGCATTTATGAATAGGAATGTTATATATTTTCGGAAAGTATGATAATCAACGAATAAAATAAGCCATATCGTTTTACATTCCGTCATCATGGTAACCAGCAATCCAAGATGGCCACCAAGATTTAAACGTTTTTTGCAGTTGCTGAACTAAATTGTACACTAAGTTTGCCGATATCATTATTATGTCAATCGTCAACATCTGACAAATAATCTTTCCAAAACATACAGTGGTAAATTGCTAATTGAAGTAATGCTGTCCGCCATTGTGACCACCGCAGATTTTGATAATCCATCATTAAAAACCACGAAAATCACTGTAAACTATTATTGAGCGATAATAAACGATGACCACTGCTGAATAGTTATTTATTCGCCTTGACAACCGTACACAACAAGTGGCTCCACATAGTGGATAATTATGAATAGAAACGATTTGAATAGCAGACATCGTCAATGCTGAATAACCGGCCTGTTGTACTGAAGCGTCACAGACAGTGCGGCCAGAAAACCAGCCTGTCGTACTGAAATGTTAATTATCGATTTTGAGATTGACAAACCCTTTTGTCTTGATGGGCCTCTGAGCTTGGTTTCCAAGGATTTAGGTGCAAAATAATAAGCGTTTATGTCAGACAAAAGTCCATATCTGTACATAAAAATGCAAGTAAAAATACAAAGATAATATTATTATATTATTATTCTGAGGAAGGTATGAACATAAGTTACTTATTATGACACCATAAATGATGACCCTTGTTTGTACTGGCGTTGTGTGTCTGACAGACGGAGGCCAGTGAGGAGAAAGACACCAAAACACAGAACAGTTTACCACAGCCCGATGTAGAGATATGTGGTGAGGTATGTATGTAACCATGGCGATGTATTTACGTAACCATGGTGATTACGAGGGTACACTCCACAGTCCAATCATAGATGAGGTGGGCACGACTAGGTGGAGAACATTTTCGAACTTTCACATCAAAATGCACATGTCATGGATTGTGTCTGTAATTAATATGAATAGATTTATTTCAAATAGAACCCATAGATTGATACATAAAGAAAAGTTATTAATGTTTGAGTGAATAGGGAGTGAAGTGTAGAACGCTTCTGTGCAGTCATACTGCACCAGATAAAAACTTACCTTTAAATGTTTTCTCACAGACCATAACGACAACAATCCGACGCAACCTGAACGGCCTGGGCTTTAGTATTGCTGGGGGGCGTGGTTCGACGCCCTACAAGGACCAGGAAACATCAAAGACCATCAATGTAAGTGTGGAAGACTAACACACTCGATTAAATAACATTGATAGTATTTGTAACTGATCATTGGTGATTGCATCTTCATGTGTGAACTTGATGACTAAACGATCACCACACACGTATTCATGTGTGAACTTGATGACTAAACAATCACCATACGCGTATTCATGTGTGGCCTCTTCATTTGTGCACTAGTCTTTTATAGTTATTAAGGTAGACGTATTTTCGTTTCTTTCTCGATACTTTACCTCTGACACCTGCATAAGTGTTTTCTTTTTCTTCGTCTTTTTACATGGCCAACAATCCGGTAACATTATTTGGTTTCGGATTTATCTATTTAATGATGATCCTTCTTACGTATCATTTAACGATGAGCCTTCTACAATTGTTTGTGGGTTTATACGAGTAAGGCACTCTGTGCAAATGTGTGCACATACTTCATACGTTAACTTGTTGTCATTATAAAATGAAGACGGTTTAACTTGATAGAGTACAGTGGTAATGTTCGCCAGAGCCCAAAGCTTGTGCAATACAAGGCAACTGATGTGAAGGTTTTCAGGGCGAAACGCGATAAACACCATTTCTGAAATTTCACCCAGACTGGGACCAAAAGTTTATTCAACCGCCTGTTGGATCAGTGCAATTAAGTGCAGTATATAATTTATACAAAAACGCAATATATCTCTCTTACGCGATGTGCGAAAAAGAGTGCTAAAGAGCAGTAAGTACCATCCGTCTTTTTACCAAAACACAGTATCCTGTTTAGCTGCGCCTTGCCCCTCTTCCCACTAGGTGGAGTGTTGACACTCACTGCATTGATATGTCCCGTCTTGAAAACAGACGATTTATCTGCAGTAAACGTTTCAGCCCTTCCTACCACTATTTGATTTCAGATTTTTAAAACATACAAGTTTCCTCTTAAACTATGAGTATGAAACAAAAGTGAATTTTTCTAAAAATCAACAATATGGATATATCGCGTTTTTCCCTTAACCCTGTAGTATGTCCAACATAGGCATTTTGTTTGGTGTATTCTGAAGCAGTACACTGTATACTAGATGCTAATGTGGATGTTTTGTGATTGCGGTCATCAGAGATTTGCTTTCCTGGAGGTCAGTTCCATCACTGTCTGGCGGCTGGTCATTTACGTTTGGTTGTTTCAGTGTCTTCGTTTTTGTTAACATTAACTGTTTTGTTGAGTCTCGTTAGCTTAGCTAATTGTTGTTGGCAGTACATGTTATGATTGCTTTGTCGTAAGATAACACAGGCTCCAGTGTTGGTTTATGCGTGGTTGCTGCTGGTGATGTATGTGGCTTGGATGTTGTCGGTTTACATATGTTGTAAACGTGTGTAAATTAGAGACAGTTTTAGTGTAATTTCTGATGTCTTATATTGTCTTGTGTTTGTGCTGTAACTAGACCCAGTGTGAAGGGAAAGAAGTTCGGAAAAGTAGGGAAAGAGTGAGGAGACGTGATAGGGAGGGATATATAGATGTAGGGAGAGGGAGAGGGAAAGAGTGAGGAGAAGTGATAGGGAGGGATATATAGATATAGGGAGAGAGAGAGAGAGAAAGAGTGAGGAGACGTGATAGGGAGGGATATGTAGATATAGGGAGAGGGAGAGGGAAAGAGTGAGGAGACGTGATAGGGAGGGATATATATATAGATATAGGGAGAGGGAAAGAGTGAGGAGACGTGATAGGGAGGGATATATTTATATACATATAGGGAGAGGGAAAGAGTGAGGAGACATGATAGGGAGGGATATATAGATATAGGGATAGGGAGAGGGAAAGAGTGGGGAGACGTGATAAGGAGGGATATATAGATATAGGGAGAGGGACAGGGAAAGAGTGAGGAGACGTGATAGGGAGGGATATATAGATATAGGGAGAGGGACAGGGAAAGAGTGAGGTGACGTGATAGGGAGGGATATATATATAGATATAGGGAGAGAGAGAGAGAGAGAGAGAGAGAGAGAGAGAGGGAAAGAGTGAGGAGACGTGATAGGGAGGGATATATAGATATAGGGAGAGAGAGAGAGAGGGAAAGAGTGAGGAGACGTGATAGGGAGGGATATATAGATAGAGGGAGAGGGAGAGGGAAAGAGTGAGGAGACGTGATAGGGAGGGATATATAGATATAGGGAGAGGGACAGGGAAAGAGTGAGGAGACGTGATAGGGAGGGATGTATATATAGGGAAAGGGAAAGAGTGAGGAGACGTGATAGGGAGGGATATATATATATAGATATAGGGAGAGGGAAAGAGTGAGGAGACGTGATAGGGAGGGATATAGATATAGGGAGAGGGAAAGAGTGAGGAGACGTAATAGGGAGGGATATATATATAGATATAGGGAGAGGGAAAGAGTGGGGAGACGTGATAGGGAGGGATATATAGATATAGGGAGAGGGAAAGAGTGGGGAGACGTGATAGGGAGGGATATATATATATAGATATAGGGAGAGGGAAAGAGTGAGGAGACGTGATAGGGAGGGATATATATAGGGAGAGGGAAAGACACAGAGCTCAAGTGAGGCAGGGAGAGAGAGAGAGAGAAACAATGAAAAAGCCACTGATAAACACTCAAACCGACTCTGCACGCCCAGGAATTAATATTGTGCCAATGCTGCTGTTTCTGGTATTGAAACAAGCGGGGTCAATAATTCAGACTAAAATAGGCACCTGAATTATGCACTACTAGTCTACTGCTAACTGACGTTAGTCTTGAAACTAATGCGTAGCTTGTGTGCACAAGTGTGTCTGAGAATGTTAACGCTGTCTGGCATGAGTGTTAACACATGGTGTGTTAACATCTAAAGTGTGTTAACTATAGTGTGTTAATGCATCAGTTGTGTTAACGCTATTGTGTTCATGTCAAAACTTATAGTAGACAAATATAAGACAAATGGTGGCTGCCCTTAAATATGTGTGATTTGTATTTTCTTTGCTTTGTCTTGTGTTATTTATGTTGGCTTCTGTGGTGTATTTATTTTTGGGGTACATTTATCCATGTTGTAAACAGTACTTGTTGCCAGTATAGTTTATTAAAGAAACATTTCATTGCCTTTTGGAGTGAAATGTTTAACTAACATGTTTACATCATAATGTCAAATCAGTTGTATTGGTTGAAATCCAAGAAAACATGACTGAACTATTTTGTTTGGGGGATTTTCAGCATACTGTGAACCTGGTGTGATAGTTATTGTCACCCGTGGTGGGTCCACGCTAAGAAATGTGGGATTTTAATTTTGTCACGATTGTTGCATCAATCCGAGATGCATGGCTAAGAATTTGCTTAATTCAGCTAATTTAGCTGGTTGTGTTTTGCATTTAAAATGCATGGCATATCTTGTAAATTAAAACAATAAATTATTGTTGCTCAGGACACACGCACATGCACACACACACACACACAGACACAGACACACACACACACACACACACACACACACACACACACACACACACACACACACACACACACACACACACACACACACACACACACACACACCATACACACACACACACCACACACACAAGTATATTTTTCAAACTGTAGCCAATGACAGGTGTTTTCCTTAATTGTATCGATGATGGGAACAAGTTATGAGATATGTCCACTTCCTTATGCATTGTTATGATTACTGTGGGTGGATGTTACTTCTGTGTGTTTTAGTCGATATACATATCACGGATCACAGATGGTGGTGCAGCAGACCTCGATGGAAATGTGCAAGTAGGCGACAGAATCATTTCGGTAGGTTTTGTCACGGCAGCTTTTTTAGAGGCAAATGCTCTGCTGGCAGACTTGTTTTTATTTTAATGGTAGAAACCCAGAATTGGTGGAAATCATCTTTGTGGGTCAAGATTGATATAACAGGTGGAATTTTTCCGTGGACGGGTAGGTGCCATGGAAATGGCAAACATTTTTGGGGACCATTTTTCATGCAAATCCCCCAAAACAATGCACGGTGCTGCAACATTCAAAACAGGCTACACGTATAGTGAATGCAGGTATTTACAAAAATGTCTTCCCAAACAGTATATGTCAGAATTTCACTTAGAAATGTTTTTTAAAACTAGATAAATGTACCGAATAATTAGGTAAGGCTGCGTGAATTAGGTAAGGCTGTGTGAATGTTCATGGAGGTAAAACGGAAACATGGAAAAATATACAAAACCCCTTTTTGACATTTTGTAGTGCATATCTTGAAGTATTTGAACATAACTTGCAACAGTTGTAGAAACCATGCACATGTTGAAAACTGATATTTACATCACAACAAACATACAGTAGAAATCCTTTAGGAAACAGTCTTCTGTGTGTAATTAGTGCAAGTAAATGATTGTAAATTTTTATTGATTTTTATAGCCCCACTTTTGTACAACTAGTTACATGGGTAAAAGTAATAACTTGGTCTTAAATTTGCTCTTAAAACCACTGACATTGCACATGTCTTTCGGTAGGCAGTTCCACACCATCCGGAAGATCGGCATTTCTGCTGGAACTTCGCCTATAACTAGTCGTGTTGTTCTAGATCAACGATGTGTCGATGACGGAAGCGACCCACGAGGACGCAGTGGCCCTGCTGACGGGGGCCACCAATGAGATCACACTAGTTGTGTACCGCGAGAAACTTGTCATCCACGAGCAGCCCCACTCCCCGACCATTCTCACGCCGCCCCTGTCACCGACACACAACGACATTCGCGTCATGCCGACATCGCCGTCAGTCAAGATGCTGTCATCAGTGCCACTAGAAGCGAAAATGGAGGCTCCCCGTTCCGTTCAGCTCGAGTCGGGACCCGTCTTGGCACCGCCTCGAATGGTGGCACCACCTAGGCCCGCGGTTACGCCACGCCCGTCGTGGGCGACACCACCGGCGCCACCTGTCCGCACGAGCAGTGCCCCAGCGAACAATGCACAGACTGTTATTTCCGCCACCGCAGTGGCTCGGACTTCATTTCTGCAGTCACCTGTGTCACCGACGTCACCTGTCAATGGAACTACAGTTATTTCAGCGACAAAGACGGTGACGACAAAGTCGCCGCCTGTTATGTCGCCAGTGTCGAATGTTAGGTCGGGGTTGTTTAATCACGAAGGCTATGAAGTGGAACCGTATCCAGTGGAAGTAAGCATACTATTGAATACATCATAAAAACAATGTAATACAGCTTCTTTCCCACTTAAATCCTCAGAAATTAAGCTGATGGTTGCATATAAGCAAAGGGTTATTCAGATAAAATAAGTTTTATTGTAACTACAATACATGTCAAATCAAAATGTAATAACATAAAATAAACAGTTAGGGGAAGAACATTGTATAATATATGCCATATTCAATGTAGAAATCGGTTTGCGGGATTGTTAACTGGTCAATGGATACATTTGGGGGCTGAGGAATGTAAGCTTAGTTAAGAAAAGTGTTGAGGTGATGCCAAATTGTTAAACAGTTCTTTCTAACCCACATGTGAGTGCACTTTGTGATTACATCATTAGTGTGTGTAAACTGTTGATGCCAAATTGTTAAACAGTTCTTTCTAACCCACATGTGAGTGCACTTTGTGATTACATCATTAGTGTGTGTAAACTGTTGATGCCAAATTGTTAAACAGTTCTTTCTAACCCACATGTGAGTGCCCTTTGTGATTACATCATTAGTGTGTGTAAACTGTTGATGCCAAATTGTTAAACAGTTCTTTCTAACCCACATGTGAGTGCACTTTGTGATTACATCATTAGTGTGTGTAAACTGTTGATGCCAAATTGTTAACAGTTCTTTCTAACCCACATGTGAGTGCCCTTTGTGATTACATCATTAGTGTGTGTAAACTGTTGATGCCAAATTGTTAAACAGTTCTTTCTAACCCACATGTGAGTGCACTTTGTGATTACATCATTAGTGTGTGTAAACTGTTGATGCCAAATTGTTAAACAGTTCTTTCTAACCCACATGTGAGTGCCCTTTGTGATTACATCATTAGTGTGTGTAAACTATTGATGCCAAATTGTTAAACAGTTCTTTCTAACCCACATGTGAGTGCCCTTTGTGATTACATCATTAGTGTGTGTAAACTGTTGATGCCAAATTGTTAAACAGTTCTTTCTAACCCACATGTGAGTGCACTTTGTGATTACATCATTAGTGTGTGTAAACTGTTTCTGCCGTATTTTAACCAGATTGACCAAGATTGCTATCCAGAGCAATGAATCCAGGTGACAAGTGGACAATCTGGCACATGTGCAAATTGTTTTATGTTATTTCATCAGCTACTGGATCTACATTGCATGTTGAGACATGAAACAGTCCAACACACTGAAAAAGTTGGTCCCTGTATACCACTATAAGGCCTTCCTCTGCCTGGCGTCTTCTTCCACACTCTCTTCCCCCTGTCTGATTTTAAACTTACTTTGCTCTTTGTTTCAGACAATTAGAATATTGAAGGGCGGTGGACCATTGGGTCTGAGCATTGTGGGGGGAGTCGACCACACTAGTCATCCTTTTGGAATTCATCAACCTGGTGTATTTGTGTCTAAGGTGAGTGACGTTACACCACGAAAGGTAAGTTCTTGTACAGCACAGTATCCAGTTCATAAGGCTGCTGAAAGTGCTTTACACTTTATTCTCTGGCAGATCTGTTCAAACAAACACTTTGACTTCTCTGGGAAGCATTCAGCCATGCTGCAATTAATGCATAAAGACTATTCATACACAAATGTCCACCACTGTCTATAGCCAGGTTCTCATTCACACAGCTGTGTGAACTAAAGCAACGTAGACTAAACAGTCTTGCCCAAGGTTCGAAACGGCAGCATAGGATTCGAACCTGTGTCCTCTCCATTGAGAGTCCGATGCTCTAGCCACTGCCCCACGATGCTCTAGCCACTGCCCCACGAAGCTGGGATCTAGTAGTGTAGGGAATAAAATATCGGACTGTCTCTTGAGGGGGGCCGTTTTCCAAAAGTTTTAGCCGCGTGCGCGTCGTTCACGTATTATGGTACCTATTACACGCTCATTACGTTTTAAGTTCAGAACCATTAAGGATCGAACTGATTTACCCCATAAAGGTGGCATCACTGTCATGACATATATGTGGTATTTTGAAAAGATGTAGGTATTACATCCTACTCTCGGGGCTGTTGATTAATCCCTGAAAGTTTGGCGCTCGAGGTTGAAGCCGTCTAAGAGGGAAACGTTAAGATACATAGGCTAGGTCGATTATAGTTAGATGAAGATGTTGTTTCATGTGAAATAAATATATTTTGTATTGGCAGCAGTGGCCGAGTTGTCTCAGGGTGGGGGGCTGAGTTATCTCGAGACAAGTTGGTCCAGGCCAAGTTGTCCGTGGGCTGCATAGTCCTGAGACCGTCTGCCAAGGGGTGAAGTTTAGCATTTTGAGCAGTCCTAAAGACTGAATACAGTGCTGTATATGTACATACTTTTTAGCTTCGTGTTCACTGTGTTGATTTGTTTATGTCGATGTAAACTTTAATTTTGGATGTTAGGAGCTTGAATTCCACACACTATAATTCCATTGCTTGGAGGAGATGGATAGGTGGTAAATACTGATCATGAAAATATCTGGAAACTGAAGACATTTATCCCTGATTGGATGAACTGACTTGTTATGACACTTATGGTATTATGTCACCCCATAATCTGGGTGATTATGTTTGAGGGTCTATTTAAACTGTACGCTGACCGTAGTGTTGTGTTGCTTTAGATTGTACGAGGCGGGGCAACTTCTCGGACCAACCTCAAGATTGGAGACCGAATACTGAAGGTATCGCTGTACTCTTAGCAAGACTCTTTATTGTGTGTGTTTTATAGCTTTGTTGCACAGCTACAATTGAGGATTTATTTGAAAATGATCTGCGGCGGTAGTCTAGTTGTGGTGTTAAGGACACAGGATTACATGCAGTGCTGAAACCTGAAATTTTCTTGGTTTTTGGGAAGAGTGGAACCAGAGGTAGGGTGAGTTAGAAGAAATAAGAGCGGGTGGGGTGGTTCAAGTGGATATCAGTATAGGGTAACGAGTGTCTAACACTCTGTACTCTTCAACTTAAACATGATGGAATTTTACTGTAGCAATTAAGGATACATAAGCAGGTAGATAGGATATTTTTTAATTTATGCAAATAGTGCAATTTTTCTGCCCAAAGAATAGAATGTGTCTTACTGAGTAAAATACAAATTGCCAGCCCCCATTTCCATGGTAACAAACAAAATGTCTGCCGTTTTGAGCAGATATTGGCTATTTTAGTAACACCGTCATTCCATACTGAACACATGTATAATTACAATTCTTGCAAATCCATGTTCAGTATTCACTCTATTGCGCAATGTCAATAGCATTTAAAAAAAGTGTTGTTTCTATTTATTAACAATCTCTACGTAAACTGTTGGAAAAGAACTTGTTTTTTGGTGTGTGATGTTAAGATGTGTAAAAGTGTATTTTGTGCCCAGGTCAACGGCAAGGAGGTTTGGTGTGTGACGTTAAGATGTGTAAAAGTGTATTTTGTGCCCAGGTCAACGGCAAGGAGGTTTGGTGTGTGACGTTAAGATGTGTAAAAGTGTACTTTGTGCCCAGGTCAACGGCAAGGAGGTTTGGTGTGTGACGTTAAGATGTGTAAAAGTGTATTTTGTGCCCAGGTCAACGGCAAGGAGGTTTGGTGTGTGACGTTAAGATGTGTAAAAGTGTATTTTGTGCCCAGGTCAACGGCAAGGAGGTTTGGTGTGTGACGTTAAGATGTGTAAAAGTGTATTTTGTGCCCAGGTCAACGGCAAGGAGGTTTGGTGTGTGACGTTAAGATGTGTAAAAGTGTATTTTGTGCCCAGGTCAACGGCAAGGAGGTTTGGTGTGTGACGTTAAGATGTGTAAAAGTGTATTTTGTGCCCAGGTCAACGGCAAGGAGGTTTGGTGTGTGACGTTAAGATGTGTAAAAGTGTACTTTGTGCCCAGGTCAACGGCAAGGAGGTTTGGTGTGTGACGTTAAGATGTGTAAAAGTGTATTTTGTGCCCAGGTCAACGGCAAGGAGGTTTGGTGTGTGACGTTAAGATGTGTAAAAGTGTATTTTGTGCCCAGGTCAACGGCAAGGAGGTTTGGTGTGTGACGTTAAGATGTGTAAAAGTGTATTTTGTGCCCAGGTCAACGGCAAGGAGGTGCGAGTAGCAAAGCACCAGGATGTCGTCATGCTGCTCATATCATCATCCAATGAGATTGTGCTCGAGGTCCGTCATGACCCTCCACCGCCGGGGATGAGGGTAGGTGGCGCCATGGTCAATGCTGTCGATGTAGCACATTCTTCTAAGATCTACAGTCTTAGTTCTTTTCAAATAGAGCAGTTATTGTTTAGGTTCAAATAAAAGATCGGTACCTAATAGAATTGCAAAAGTAAAATAGCTGAAAAACCTGATTTTCATATATATATATATATATATTGGATCAGAATTATGTATGACAAATTAAAGAAATGTCCATGTAATCAATGGCAAGTGTTACTTCTAAACTGTAGCACTATATTTATCAGCTTGTGCCACTTTTGAGAAACTTACAAAAGCACACCAAAGCCTTCATACTTACATCTGTTAGAAACTATATGATGATATTGTGAGTAAACATTCATGTCTGTCACAGAAGCGTCTTAAAAATACGCGCTAACCAATTCCCTTTAACCAAAAAAACGAATCTGTATTTAATAAGAAGAAAATTAGAGTGTTTTATTAATTTGAAGAAATAGAGTAGGCCTGCTGTTATTAGTGCTATGTAAAGGAAATTCCACTGCACACAAAATTTGCTTACAGTCACATCTGTTATGATGTCAGTAACATGTTGACCTTTTACCGTTCTGCTATGTTGGTGTAGTACATCATTTCTCTGCTGTATGTGCACAAGTTTGTGCCTCTGTCAACTGCATCATCTCCTGAGTTCTTACTCGTAGTAATACCTAGCAATATGTGATTGAGGATATAATTTGTTTCTCCGTATTGGCACAGTTACGACAAACATCATTCAACCAGCATCCACGTAACTACGCATGGATCAACGTGCAACACTTTAGACGCAGTAGACCAGTGTATCACTGTATCTTGCTGGAATAATTAGTATTCTGTAGTTTGAACCAGTATAAACTGGTTCAAACTAAATAAAGAAGTTTAGTCAGACAAGTTAATCTGATTTAAATAATGTTTAGAAGGTGAAGACAAGTTAGACAATTGACACTACAGCGTGCTTGTTATGGCCACATTGTAGAGGAATGTACTGAACACCAAAATATAAATATATTAAACATATTTGAGATCAACCTTGTCAGTTGCTCGGACATTTGTGTACTTAGGAGATAATTAGACAACATTCAAAACTATTTTAGTTTTTTTCTGCATATAAACTTCTTGATCTTTCCACATTATGGCAAAATTATGGTAATTCTGTTCATCACCTTGGAAACGGAATGTGACACAATGATACTGTATATCTGGCAAAATGTTAACTTTGCAAGCTCTCAATAATATAGGCTAAAGTAATAAACTATGACAAACCATTATTTACCTAGTCAATGTCTGTAGGTGAACTCTAATAAAAAAGGCAGTATCAAATGATATGATTCTTACTTTCAGGAGCTCATCATTCATCGAAACCTGGGTGATAAACTGGGGGTGGGGATCAAGGGTGGTGCCCACAGCACCCCTGGCAACCCCCTTGATAACACGGACGAGGGCATCTTCCTCTATAAAGTGAGTCTTTCTCTTCAGGTGTCAGAATTAAGTGTTATATCATTTGTTTACCATAATGACTATCTATTTGGACAATGTATGTAAACATCTACAAAAAGAATTATTTTATATACAGTATGTTTTGGACACCAAAACTAATTCTTTTTTATACTGTATGAATTTAATTATTTTAGGTGTCCATATACATAATCATTACAGTGTGCACCATTCTGCCATATTGATGAAATGTCTCACAGAATTTCCCAATTGTACATATAGTTATCATATTCCTTGCTGATTCTTCATAATACATTTGTGGCTTTTATAGAGTTGGCAGTATTCGCCTGAAACATTCTCTCCGCTTAAAAGTATAAAAAAGTTTAACAAATGTAATAAGTGAAGACCATAATAAGTTAAGAATATAAATATTTGATTTATTATTAATACGAAGAATGTAATAAGTTAAGAATATAAATATTTGATGTTTATTATTATAGTTATTCTTTAGTATATTAATTTATTGTTTGTAAACTCTGCCGAACAGGTTTACTTAGGATTTTAGTGTATATATATATATATATATATATATATAAAGACATTATTATTAAATTAAATATATGTATGCAGTAAGTACCTGTTATTCCACCAGATTCGGCCAGGAGGCACCATTGCAAAAGATGGCCGCCTGAAGGTCGGGGATCGTCTGCTGGAGGTGAACGGTCAGAGTCTGCTTGGCGCCACCTACCAGGAGGCAGTGAGAGTACTGCGCATGGCGGCCGACCCGATGGAAATTCTCATCTGTGATGGATTCTCCCCTTCCGTCATAGAGAAGCCACTGTCGAACCAGATGGGACGACCGCTCCAAGCCTCTCTCTGGAGCATCGACAGGGATGATGAGGAGGCAGTGTACATAAATAAGGTGCGGCATCCGCAGGGTCTAATGGCAACTTCTGCTGTGTGCGAATGTACAGTTAGTGCCAACGTGGGGTTACTGAAGTAAGTGCAGTAATGCCGGGCTCTAAGTGTGTCTTTATATATTTCATTGTGCGTGATGTCAGTCAGGGTTGTGCTGGTAATGATATTTGTCAGTAAATTGGATTACTCAAGAATATAAAAGTGCTTAATGTATTTTTGGGCTTTGCAAACTTGTGCGACCACCCGTTAAATTGAGCTTACTTTTCGCTGTAATGTTATAAGTTATTAAATTTGGTTGTCTTTCAAATTCTTGTCACAGGTTTATTGTGACATTTAAGGATAACGCTCATTGCAGTATTTTGATTCAGAGTTGTTTCCTTGGCACTAGTGTTGACAGTAAGTTCAATCAATACTGTTGATAGTAATGACTAAAGGACAAATTCCGGCATGGATGTGAATAGTGGCAATGTTACATTATCATTGCAAAGAATAATGATCATTGTTTGAGGTTTGATCCGGCAACAAATTGAGTTGGCTTTATGCATTCTGAAGTGATCTTTCAGGAGCATGAAGCAATGCGAGAAGCGGCCCAGTTTGAACGAGACAACATGAAGAAAATAGTAAGTGACATTTTGCTATAGAAGTATTCTCTCTGCCTAACAGTCAGTTTGGATTGTAAAAATCGCAAGTTCTACAGCACGTGTTGGGGGGAGAGAGGGGTGAGTCAGTGCTTACACGTAGTGTGTTTGGACTTTGTAAACTGATGAGATCATCTCTAAGTCTGTATGACAAGGTAGCTGTGTCAACTGTGTGTATGACACAGTAGCTGTGTCAACTGTGTGTATGACACAGTAGCTGTGTCAACTGTGTGTATGACACGGTAGCTGTGTCAACTGTCTGTATGACACGGTAGCTATGTCAACTGTCTGTATGACACGATAGCTGTGTCAACTGTCTGTATGACATGGTAGCTGTGTCAACTGTGCATGACACGGTAGCTGTGTCAACTGTCTGTACGGCAAGGCAGCTGTGTCAACTGTCTGTATGATGCGGTAACTGTGTCAACGGTCTGTATGACGTGGTAGCTGTGTCAACTGTCTGTATGATGCAGTAGCTGTGTCAACTGTCTGTATGACACGGTAGCTGTATCAACTGTCTGTATGACACGGTAGCTGTATCAACTGTCTGTATGGCACAGTAGCTGTATCAACTGTCTGTATGACACGGTAGCTGTATCAACTGTCTGTATGACACGGTAGCTGTATCAACTGTCTGTATGATGCGGTAGCTGTGTCAACTGTCTGTATGACGCGGTAGCTGTGTCAACTGTCTGTATGACACGGTAGTATCAAATGTCTATACGGTAGCTGTGTCAGCTGTCTGTACGGCAAGGCAGCTGTGTCAACTGTCTGTACAACAAGGCAGTTGTGTCAACTCTCTGTACGACAAGGCAGCTGTGTCAACTGTCTGTACGACAAGGTAGCTGTGACAACTGTCTGTACGTCATGGTAGCTGTGTCAACTGTCTACATTTCATTCACTCTCTCCCCATGACGTCCCCTCGTGACATCCCCTCGTGACATCAGATCATCTCATGACGTCCCCTCATGACGTTCCCTCATGACATCATATCAACTCTCATGATGTCCCCTCATGACATCCCCTCATGACATCATATCAACTCTCATGACATCCCCTCATGACATCCCCTCGTGACATCAGATCATCTCATGACGTCCCCTCATGACGTTCCCTCATGACATCATATCAACTCTCATGATGTCCCCTCATGACATCCCCTCATGACATCTCTTTATGACATTTCATGACCCGTCATCTCTGTCCAGGAGCAGGTGAAGCAGGAACACATGAGGCAAGCTGATAACGACGAGATTCGCTTCGCTGACGACGATGACGATGATGTGCGAGTGCCAGAGCCAGCGCAAGCCAACGACCAGGTGAGGACGACCACTTGTAACTCTCTGTTCTCTTCTCTTTGGTCTCTTACAGACGGGGCTTCCATAAAGTATGTCACGTCTAGGGTTGGGAGGGTCAATGGCAAACATGACATTAATTATTCAGTCAGTATATTGAAACCTACCCCAAAACTGACATTTGGGTAGGTTTCAGTATTATTTCAGGGAAATACCAGCAATGCTGTTGTTGTTGTTTTTTACTACGTGTACAGATTTATATAGTTTACATGTAAACAGCAAACCGGAAAACATATTTTATGGATATAATAATTATTATCAACATAGGTATCTGTCAAAACGAACATAATCTTAGTGGATATACATGGCAGCATTATAGAACGTGACAAGAGGGTGGGAGTCTCAGAAAAGTCTACAAATAATATGACACTTGATGAATGGCCCCATATATATATAGGAATAGCATTGTTGCAGTTCTATAGAGCAACAGAATCGTTACTGTTTGTTGAAGACGTACAATGATGTGGTTGAATCCATATAGTTACGATATCCTTAATTTGTTCTGTTTCTACTTTTGCTTTCACTGTAACATGAACATAATTTTTTCAACTTTTGGTTCCATTATTGCACAGAACAGTTGTAACATATTTCTATTCTACCGTTGAAGGATTGTTACTTTATTTAATTTGTTTACTGTGTTATTTTATCACCTGTTTTGTTCTATTTTTTGCAACTGCTGCCATGGTTATGTATGGTGGAATGTGTGCATTGATACCATCGCCATGGTTACGAGTGGTGGAATGTGTGCATTGACACCATTGCCATGGTTACATTTGGTGGAATGTGTGCATTGGCACCATCACCATGGTTACAAATGGTAGAATGTGTGCATTGACACCATCACCATGGTTACGGGTGGTAAAATGTGTGCATTGGCACCATCGCCATGGTTACGTCAGCCCCGCATGCTCCAACATTTATGAATGATTTCAGCAATTAGAAATGACACCGCCTCGAGTCGCTAGACGACCAGAGTTGCCCATTATTGTGCCTCATCCGTACAAAACGTCCCTGTCGTCATCAGTGCTGTCTCCGTTGCCGACGGCGATGCCTGTCATACGGGTACACTGTCATGTTGTCTTGGCATGCAGCCAAACCACCCTTAGCAATGCCTTAGTAACCCTCTAGGCCAAGAATGGTTACCGTAGCATCGTCCTAGCAACCCTTGTGTGAGACCAAGTTTGCCTGGATGCCTCCTCAACACCTGTAGGTCAGTACTACCATAGTTCAGTTTCATGGCCAAAGCACCAGTTGATCATAGGTACTGAAGGAGACAGGTGTAGATGCAGGGTTGATGCTGACTAAGGATCAGTTACTGAGTGAATCGGTTGGTATGCCACTTCAACTAGGATTGCCACATGTGATGTGTTCTGTCGTCTTATAAACACAACTCTGGGCAGTAGATATGACATCTTTAGTGATGGGAATTGACTCATCCAGTACATTGCAGTTTGCATACATCACAATCAAAATTGTGCGTGTGACCTCTGCCAAGGTTTTCCTTTGCCAGCAGTGTTGATAATTTACATTACCATTGCTGCATGACATCTCATAAATCAAACATGTGAGCATTTACCATTTAGGTGGTGGGTTTTATCACTCACTAGGAAATTTGTAATTTATGGTTTTATCCACCCGTCACTCCTTTGATCAGCTGTTTCTTCCAACCCCATGCTGCAGACACTTTTCACCCCTGCCCTGTTTGGCCCTCCAGCCCCTACTGGCTTGTGTTATTTACCCCACTTGTACCCCCATGCTTCCGTTGACCCTAGTCCCATAGTGCAGAACCATTGGCTACCCCGGTAGAAGAAGTAATCATTCTAAATGTCTGCCTAACATGAACAAAACTGTATATTACTATACTAACCCTAATCACCAGTAATAGCTGCACGCCATTCTAAGTTACAACTTGTGCCTTGCCTTCAGCCACAGTGTGTCATCAACATCAACTTGTGCCTTGCCTTCAGCCACACTGTGTCATCAACATCAACTTGTGCCTTGCCTTCAGCCACAGTGTGTCATCAACATCAACTTGTGCCTTGCCTTCAGCCACAGTGTGTCATCAACATCAACTTGTGCCTTGCCTTCAGCCACAGTGTGTCATCAACATCAATTTGTGCCGTGCCTTCAGCCACAGTGTGTCATCAACATTAACTTGTGCTTTGCCTTCAGCCACAGTGTGTCATCAACATCAACTTGTGTTTCAAACTGATTTAAATCAACTAGCAATGCAGTGGGTTTATCTGATTTTTCATGTTCTCGTGGGAAGTTCTGTCCAACATTCTCAGGTTTTTGTAATATCTTGCATGTACGTCTGTGCAAGAACTTTATAAATAGTACGTAACACTATCAAACGATACATCAGTGAACAATTGCAAATTTGAACATTGTTATGGCAGCTTGGCCAGTGTGGACGAGCAGTGAAACAGTTAGCATATTGGTGGATGTCTAGAATTCCAGAAAGGGGGTTGGGGGGAACGAGAAGGAGGCAAGCTTAGTTAACCACCAGTGTAAGTCTTGGTATTCTTCTGGATTTACCTGTAAAGTGACTTCCTAGTGAATGGGCTGTCCTGGATGTTGTTGTGTTTCTGCCCTGAATGTTGTCAATTATTTGGTTGTGGGACATTACCCTTAGACAGTTGCCCCGTGTGGTGTTCCACAACAGTGGTATAGTAACCACTCAGTTACTTGATGCATGCATGCATGCTGGCACGCTTGCATGCACTCACACATAATAAAATCTCTATCTATGTGTAGATGTATTCTGTACACATGTTCAGGACTTCATTACCGTTATATTGAAATTCATTACATGTGACACCCATTAGCTTAGTACTGTGACCAATTTGAGCACATTTCTAATTCCACAGAAGTCTATTTCCAACAGCAATGAATAGTTTCTGTGATGTTGACCTTTTAAATGCACTTAGTGTACTAATTTGGTTCTCCTTGTTTTTGTTATCAATGTTAACATTGTTAGTGAACATTCTTCATTTTGATTGAACATATTTCTTCTTTCTAATTTACCTGTGTACATGTTCACTTTGGAACAAGATGGCTTCGTCAATGTGTCTGACGTCAAAGTCTTCTGTTCTTTCCACTAACACTTGGGTGTGTAGACTGTGTACGAAAAACAGGCAAGTTACTGCTCTCTCGCGAGATCACATATTTTTCGTGCGAGTTGTTAATGCGGTGACTTTTAGCGTCCATCAAAATTGACCGATGTAACTATACTACTTCCCAGTGAACTGGATATTTTAAGGAGAAATATGTTCAATATTGCCATTACTTTGTTGCCCCGACCCTTGTTGCTGTTTCGTTCAATGTTAGTTGAGTTGATTCTCCACCGTAGCGTTCCGTTTCAGCGTGTACATTTCCAGCTGCCTGGTCCTGTTGCTAGGCAACCGGCTAGTGTTGCCCGGGAGCCAGAATCTTCGCCATGTGTTGCTAAGCGACCCAGTATACGAGACGTATTGACTGGGTCACCGACACCGATTACGCTTTCGATTTTTCGGGTAGAGCTGACGTTATCAATCTGCATGGTCTGAGGCTTGCATTCTCCTTCTGTTGGTTTGTCCATCTCTCCATCTAGTCTTGTTGAGGCTTGCTCCATTCTCACGTGAGTTTGTCCATCTAGTTTAATTGAGGCTTGCTCCATCCTTTCGTTAGTTTGTCCATCTGTCCATCTAGTTTAATTGTGGCTTGCTCCATCCTTCTGTCAGTTTGTCCATCTGTCCATCTAGTTTAATTGAGGCTTGCTCCATCCTTTCGTTAGTTTGTCCATCTGTCCATCTAGTTTAACCATTTCAGTACGATAGGCCGGTTTTCCGGCCGCACTGTCTGTGACACTTCAGTACGACAGGCCGGTTTTCCGGCATTGACAATGTCTGCTATTAAAATCGTTTTTATTGATAATAATCCACTACGTGGAGCCACTTGTTGTGTACGGTTGTCAAGGCGAATAAATTAGCTATTCAGCAGTGGTCATTGTTTATTATCGCTCAATAATAGTTTATGGTGATTTTCACGGTTTTTAATGATGGATTATCAAAATCTGCAGTGGCCACAATGGCGGATGGCATTACTTCAACTAGCGATTTACCACCGTATGTTTTGGACAGATTATTTGATAGTTTTTTCGAAGAATCTTGTCGGATGTTGACGATCAACATAATAACGATGTCGGCGAACTTAGTATACAATTACAAAAACTTTGAAATCTTGGTGGCCATCTTGGATTGTTCGTTACCATGACGACAGAATGTAAAATGATATGGCTCATTTTATTCGCTGATTATCATACTTTCCGAAAATATAAAACATTCCTCTTCATAAATGCATTTTTGTTGCTCAAATCTTGACTTGAAGTGAGGTAGTCCATCATCTTGCATATTCACTGGGAATGCAGTATTTAGTGGTCACAGCTGATCAGGGCTGTAGTACTGAAATGGTTAATTGAGGCTTGCTCCATCCTTTCATTAGTTTGTCCATCTCTCCATCTAGTTTAATTGAGGCTTACTCCATCCTTTCGTTAGTTTGTCCATCTCTCCATCTAGTTTAATTGAGGCTTGCTCCATCCGTTCATTAGTTTGTCCATCTCTCCATCTAGTTTAATTGTGGCTTGCTCCATCCTTTCGGTAGTTTGTCCATCTCTCCATTTAGTTTATAATTGAGGCTTGGTCCATCCTTTCATTAGATTGTCCATCTGTCCATCTAGTTTAATTGAGTCTTGTTCCATCCTTCTGTCAGTTTGTCCATCTAGTTTAATTGAGGCTTGCTCCATCCTTTCGTTAGTTTGTCCATCTAGTTTAATTGAGGCTTTCTCCATCCTTTTGTTAGTTTGTCCATCTGTCCATCTAGTTTAATTGAGGCTTGCTCCATCGTTTCGTTAGTTTGTCCATCTGGCCATCTAGTTTAATTGAGGCTTGCTCCATCCTTTCGTTAGTTTGTCCTTCTGTCCATCTAGTTTAATTGAGGCTTGCTCCATCTTTTTGTTAGTTTATCCATCTAGTTTAATTTAGGCTTTCTCCATCCTTTTGTTAGTTTGTCCATCTGTCCATCTAGTTTAATTGAGGCTTGCTCCATCCTTCTGTTAGTTTGTCCATCTGTCCATCTAGTTTAATTGAGGCTTGCTCCATCGTTTCGTTAGTTTGTCCATCTGTCCATCTAGTTTAATTGAGGCTTGCTCCATCCTTTCGTTAGTTTGTCCTTCTGTCCATCTAGTTTAATTGAGGCTTGCTCCATCTTTTTGTTAGTTTATCCATCTAGTTTAATTTAGGCTTTCTCCATCCTTTTGTTAGTTTGTCCATCTGTCCATCTAGTTTAATTGAGGCTTGCTCCATCCTTCTGTTAGTTTGTCAATCTGTCCATCTAGTTTAATTGAGGCTTGCTCCATCGTTTCGTTAGTTTGTCCATCTGTCCATCTAGTTTAATTGAGGCTTGCTCCATCCTTTCGTTAGTTTGTCCTTCTGTCCATCTAGTTTAATTGAGGCTTGCTCCATCTTTTTGTTAGTTTATCCATCTAGTTTAATTTAGGCTTTCTCCATCCTTTTGTTAGTTTGTCCATCTGTCCATCTAGTTTAATTGAGGCTTGCTCCATCCTTCTGTTAGTTTGTCCATCTGTCCATCTAGTTTAATTGAGGCTTGCTCCATCGTTTCGTTAGTTTGTCCATCTGTCCATCTAGTTTAATTGAGGCTTGCTCCATCCTTTCGTTAGTTTGTCCTTCTGTCCATCTAGTTTAATTGAGGCTTGCTCCATCTTTTTGTTAGTTTATCCATCTAGTTTAATTTAGGCTTTCTCCATCCTTTTGTTAGTTTGTCCATCTGTCCATCTAGTTTAATTGAGGCTCGCTCCATCCTTCTGTTAGTTTGTCCATCTGTCCATCTAGTTTAATTGAGGCTTGCTCCATCGTTTCGTTAGTTTGTCCATCTGTCCATCTAGTTTAATTGAGGCTTGCTCCATCCTTTCGTTAGTTTGTCCTTCTGTCCATCTAGTTTAATTGAGGCTTGCTCCATCTTTTTGTTAGTTTATCCATCTAGTTTAATTTAGGCTTTCTCCATCCTTTTGTTAGTTTGTCCATCTGTCCATCTAGTTTAATTGAGGCTTGCTCCATCCTTCTGTTAGTTTGTCAATCTGTCCATCTAGTTTAATTGAGGCTTGCTCCATCCTTCTGTTAGTTTGTTCATCTGTCCATCTAGTTTAATTGAGGCTTTCTCCATCCTTCTGTTAGTTTGTCCATCTGTTCATCTAGTTTAATTGAGGCTTGCTCCATCCTTCTGTTAGTTTGTCAATCTGTCCATCTAGTTTAATTGAGGCTTGCTCCATCCTTCTGTTAGTTTGTCAATCTGTCCATCTAGTTTAATTGAGGCTTGCTCCATCCTTCTGTTAGTTTGTCCATCTGTCCATCTAGTTTAATTGAGGCTTTCTCCATCCTTCTGTTAGTTTGTCAATCTGTCCATCTAGTTTAATTGAGGCTTTCTCCATCCTTCTGTTAGTTTGTCCATCTGTCCATCTAGTTTAATTGAGGCTTGCTCCATCCTTCTGTTAGTTTGTCCATCTGTACATCTAGTTTAATTGAGGCTTGCTCCATCCTTCTGTTAGTTTGTCCATCTGTCCATCTAGTTTAATTGAGGCTTGCTCCATCCTTCTGTTAGTTTGTCCATCTGTCCATCTAGTTTAATTGAGGCTTTCTCCATCCTTCTGTTAGTTTGTCCATCTGTCCATCTAGTTTAATTGAGGCTTGCTCCATCGTTCTGTTAGTTTGTCCATCTGTCCATCTAGTTTAATTGAGGCTTGCTCCATCCTTCTGTTAGTTTGTCCATCTGTCCATCTAGTTTAATTTAGGCTTTCTCCATCCTTTTTTTAGTTTGTCCATCTGTCCATCTAGTTTAATTGAGGCTTGCTCCATCCTTCTGTTAGTTTGTCCATCTGTCCATCTAGTTTAATTGAGGCTTGCTCCTTCCTTCTGTTAGTTTGTCCATCTGTCCATCTAGTTTAATTGAGGCTTGCTCCATCCTTCTGTTAGTTTGTCCATCTGTCCATCTAGTTTAATTGAGGCTTGCTCCATCCTTCTGTTAGTTTGTCCATCTGTCCATCTAGTTTAATTTAGGCTTTCTCCATCCTTTTGTTAGTTTGTCCATCTGTCCATCTAGTTTAATTGAGGCTTGCTCCATCCTTCTGTTAGTTTGTCCATCTGTCCATCTAGTTTAATTGAGGCTTTCTCCATCCTTCTGTTAGTTTGTCCATCTGTCCATCTAGTTTAATTTAGGCTTTCTCCATCCTTCTGTTAGTTTGTCCATCTAGTTTAATTTAGGCTTTCTCCATCCTTCTGTTAGTTTGTCCATCTGTCCATCTAGTTTAATTGAGGCTTGCTCCATCCTTCTGTTAGTTTGTCCATCTGTCCATCTAGTTTAATTGAGGCTTGCTCCATCCTTCTGTTAGTTTGTCAATCTGTCATGCTAGTGCTGTTCAGGCCCGCACCGTCCTTCCACCAATTTGTTTGTGTTGCTCTTTCCATTCGTCAGAATGTCCATCTGTTAATCGTTATCCGCGTGTTTTTATGCTAGTTTGACACACAATATCTGTCTAGTTACTTAGATACAAAGCATGCTGTGAACACAATGTATTGTCATCATGACATCACCAAAAAGACTGGTGTTGTGTGTATAGAGCCGGTTGTTTATGTATTCAAACAGCTATGGTAGCATACAGGCAGTTTTTGAGGCAAAATTATTGATCTAAGCATCACTGAGCCAGAGTGAGAGAGTAATTCGTCCAACTGTCAATCTAGTCTAGTTGAGGCTTGCACCCTCCTTCGTTTGTTTGTCCATCTGTCCATCTAGTTAGTCTAGTTCACTCCAAACAATACCTGAGACGTGATGACATGGGATCATAGGATGCCAGTCAACACTGTTATGATGTCAATACTGTTATGGCCAGTCAACACTGTTATGACGTCAATACTGTCACGGCCAATCAACACTGTTATGAAGTCAATACTGTCACGGCCAGTCAACACTGTCATGACATTAATACTGTCACGGCCAGTCAAAACTGTCATGGTCAGTCAACACTGTCATGTCGTCAATACTGTCATGGCCAGTCAACACTGTCATGACATCAATACTGTCACGGCCAGTCAACACTGTTATGACGTCAATACTGTCACGGCCAGTCAACACTGTTATGACATCACTACTGTCACGGCCAGTCAACACTGTCATGACGTCAATACTGTCATGGCCAGTCAACATAGTTATGCCGTCAATACTGTCACGGCCAGTCAACACTGTTATGACGTCAATACTGTCATGGCCAGTCAACATAGTTATGACGTCAATACTGTCATGGCCAGTCAACATAGTTATGACATCAATAGTGTCATGGCCAGTCAACACTGTTATGACGTCAATACTGTCACGGTCATTCAACACTGTTATGACATCACTACTGTCATGGCCAGTCAACACAGTTATGACGCTAATACTGTCACGGCCAGTCAACACTGTTGTGACATCACTACTGTCACGGTCAGTCAACACAGTTATGACGTCAATACTGTCACGGCCAGTCAACACTGTTATGACGCTAATACTGTCACGGCCAGTCAACACTGTTATGACATCACTACTGTCATGGCCAGTCAACACAGTTATGACGTCAGTACCGTCACAGCCAGTCAACACTGTTATGACATCACTACTGACATGGCCAGTCAACACAGTTATGATGCTAATACTGTCACGGCCAGTCAACACTGTTATGACATCACTACTGTCATGGCCAGTCAACACAGTTATGACGTCAGTACCGTCACAGCCAGTCAACACAGTTATGACATCACTACTGTCACGGTCAGTCAACACTGTTAGGACATCACTACTGTCATGGCCAGTCAACACAGTTATGATGCTAATACTGTCACGGCCAGTCAACACTGTTATGACATCACTACTGTCACGGTCAGTCAACACAGTTATGACATCACTACTGTCATGGTCAGTCAACACTGTTATGACATCACTACTGTCATGGCCAGTCAACACAGTTATGACGTCAGTACCGTCACAGCCAGTCAACACTGTTATGACATCACTACTGTCACGGTCAGTCAACACTGTTATGACATCACTACTGTCATGGCCAGTCAACACAGTTATGATGCTAATACTGTCACGGCCAGTCAACACTGTTATGACATCACTACTGTCATGGTCAGTCAACACAGTTATGACATCACTACTGTCACGGTCAGTCAACACTGTTATGACATCAATACTGACATGGCCAGTCAACACAGTTATGATGCTTATACTGTCACGGCCAGTCAACACTGTTATGACATCACTACTGTCATGGCCAGTCAACACAGTTATGACGTCAGTACCGTCACAGCCAGTCAACACTGTTATGACATCACTACTGTCACGGTCAGTCAACACTGTTATGACATCACTACTGTCATGGCCAGTCAACACAGTTATGATGCTAATACTGTCACGGCCAGTCAACACTGTTATGACATCACTACTGTCACGGTCAGTCAACACAGTTATGACGTCAATACTGTCACGGCCAGTCAACACTGTTATGACGTCAATACTGTCACGGCCAATCAACACTGTTATGACATCACTACTGTCATGGCCAGTCAACACAGTTATGACGCCAATACTGTCAAGGCCAGTCAACACTTATGATATTAAATGTTCTCAAGGCATGTCAGTTGTGTCATATTACATCATTATTGTCATGGCATGTTCATACTGTCATGGCATGTCAGTACGGTCATGGTGTGTCAATGCTATCAGTGCATGTCAAAGTGGACACAGGCGTTATAAAGTCTAATCTAATGTAGTTATATATTTATATTGTTACATCTGTTGCATCAGTTCTGTTAGTGCCTGCCAGTAATGTCCTCGTAACATAAATGTCTTCATATAATTTTTTCGTTGTGTACAGAATTCTACTGTTAATCTCACGTAGATAGTCCTGCTGTCATCTGCATGCCTGCCAGTTTCATATACTTCAATGAAGGTCACTTTGATGTGACAGCCTACACCTCTGTGACGCCCCTCCACCAAACACCTCAGTTCTACACTTTGATGTGACAGCCTACACTTCTGTGACGCCCCTCCACCAAACACCTCAGTTCTACACTTTGATGTGACAGCCTACACCTCTGTGACGCCCCTCCACCAAACACCTCAGTTCTACACTTTGATGTGACAGCCTACACCTCTGTGACGCCCCTCCACCAAACACCTCAGTTCTACACTTTGATGTGACATCCTACACCTCTGTGACGCCCCTCCACCAAACACCTCAGTTCTACACTTTGATGTGACAGCCTACACCTCTGTGACGCCCCTCCACCAAACACCTCAGTTCTACACTTTGATGTGACAGCCTACACCTCTGTGACGCCCCTCCACCAAACACCTCAGTTCTACACTTTGATGTGACAGCCTACACCTCTGTGACGCCCCTCCACCAAACACCTCAGTTCTACACTTTGATGTGACAGCCTACACCTCTGTGACGCCCCTCCACCAAACACCTCAGTTCTACACTTTGATGTGACAGCCTACACCTCTGTGACGCCCCTCCACCAAACACCTCAGTTCTACACTTTGATGTGACATCCTACACCTCTGTGACGCCCCTCCACCAAACACCTCAGTTCTACACTTTGATGTGACAGCCTACACCTCTGTGACGCCCCTCCACCAAACACCTCAGTTCTACACTTTGATGTGACAGCCTACACCTCTGTGACGCCCCTCCACCAAACACCTCAGTTCTACACTTTGATGTGACAGCCTACACCTCTGTGACGCCCCTCCACCAAACACCTCAGTTCTATACTTTTACCACAGCATGATGTTGACAGTCTAACACTGGTCGTCGTACATTAGTTTCAGCCGCTGTCATCCCCCGTTCACTCCAACCCACATGCCGCGGTGTCTTCTAATACGGCTATCAAACGGCCTGTCCCTGCTCCCCGCCAGAGGGCGTCACCGCATGGCCAAAACGCGGGGTCGCAGTCGACGACATCGGTGCCTCCATTAACGACCAACACCCAGTCTAAGGTAGGACAACCGCAGTTGTGATATTGTAAACTCTTACTTGATCTAGTTCACAAAGTTCCAGAATACATTAAGTGCAGTCTCTGTGGGGGGGTTTGGTCGTCACTGTGTAGAAATAAATTGCTATGGTGGTGTCACCTGGCGAGTGAAACAGACACTAATACTAATCGCAATTTCGGATCATAAAAATCTCCAGTCCCACCCCCCACTAAGGGTTTGAATCAATACCAGATGCATTACTCTTTTTATCTTGCGTGAAATCATCCCTAAGTTGATCAGGAATCAAATTTTTTGATGTACAGATATGTAATGCGTCAATACTTCAAGTAATGTTTACAGTCCGTTTAATGAAAGAACACATAGTTTTGTTACAATAAAAAGAATCGACTTTGATTGATAGAAGGAGTAACATATGAGACTGAATAGCCGTGTTAGAGCACATAGAGGCAGAGCAACTGTTGTCAACTTTCACAATGTTTTAGTCATTCCAAATTGTATTATTCAAACTGGTAGTCAATTGTTTATTATTTCTAAAAATGCTAAGAAACGAAAATCAATAATTTCACCGCTACGAATGTATGTTGGCTTTTGCCCAGTTTGTAACTTGACGCCTGTCACACTTGTCCAATATTCCCTGCGTGTAAATATTATGGTTTGACACGAAGGCAACGATAGACTTCAGTGACAATATAGATACAGGTGCAGGTCTAGTAGCACTGATGTTTCGTGAAATGAGTTAGCGGGGACATTTGAAGCACTAATAAGCACTAGTTCTGTATTAACTTATTAACCCCTGGTTCCGGTCTTTTTTTTTCAGACATGATCTTAACCTTTGACCCTCTGACAACACCCTGCTGTGGTGTTGCTATTTATGACTGCCTTGTCTCTTTTTCAGACATGACCTGACCTCTAACCTCCTGACCTCTAGCCTACTTCTACTACTTCAACCCTTTTACCCTCTTTAGTCAGCCTTTTCTTTCTTCCATATCTGATGTTATTTTTTCTACTGGTTTTGGGGGGAAGGGGTGTATTCGTGACCCTACTCGCTAGTCACCCTTGTGCCTAGTGACTGCCTTGTCTAGTTAGTACCTGTTATGTACATAATGATTAATTAATTAATTAATTACAGTAATTGCTGTGCGTTACAACAACTAATCCATTGTTTACAATGTTTACAGTTGTTTATTTTTATACTGTGTTATTTCGTACTGTCCTTGTACGTGCGCATGTTTGTCTGTCAGCATGTAGAATGCGTGCACATGCGTGCATGTGTGTGTTTTGTTATCCCTTGTCCTGTCACATTACCTGCTAGACACAAAGCAAGGCCTGGATCGTTTTGTTCTGTTTCTTATATTTTCTATTAACTATAATTTTACAACATTTGTAAACTAATACATTTTATTTTTTTGCTTCATGATGGGATTGTATTTTACGCTACACATTTACAGTGGTAATCACAACAAGGAAGTTTTCTTTGGCAATTGATTAAATATTTAAACATTTTAGCTGCTTTCGTTTTTGCTAGGTTGGGCAAATTTGAGGTTCATTGAAACGTGTTTGTTGTGCGATTACAGAAATGGGCGAGAGAGTAAAACAGACGTCTACTATTACTTATTTCTCTAGTTAGTCAACGACACAATCAGCCATTGGCAGCTACTGCGGTTTCACATTCATCTTCTGTTATGAACTTGTTAATTAATTAACACTCCCTGGAGCTGTAAATGTTTGTTTATCGTTGCTATGGTTACAGTGTTCATTGTTTCCTGGTTGATTTGGCTTGTTCTGAGTTTCTCCTGTGTTTCTGCATAGAACCCTGCACCTACCGGTAGTTAGACGCCCTGTTTTGTTGGTTGGGATACACTGCTGGCTCACCCTTCCCGGGTGTATGTTTAGTTTCCATGGCAACTGTGTTTTGCCCGCCCTCTGCTGCTGCTTGTGTGTGCTGCTGTCGCCACCTAGTGTTGTCGCTTGTGTTGCTTCCTTACTTACCCTGCCTAACAACAGGAGGCGCCACCTGTCCCCACACGACCGCCGCTGCTTTCCTCGTACGCGCCACTAAAACCGCTGCTGCTGCCACCTGGTGGAGACAATGACATCTCCGTGACAACAACCTCCCCGGGCACCATAGACCCCGTACGAATGTCAAGAAGGCCAGCCGCCCAATCACCTGCGTCGAATCTATCGCAGGTAATCAACACTGTTTATTGTTTCCCAAATACTGTGAGGAGAATTAATAATCATCCTAAGGGTTCCTTCTTTGACCTGTTTGGGATCAGTTCATTTCGGTTACGTGCAAAACATTGTGGGTAAAATGCTGTTCGTCAGTGTAACATAAAATTATATTTAGGTGAGATGAACAAACCACATTTCCAGTGGTGAAAGTGTTTTAGATATTTCAATTCAATTCTTTATTTCGAGTTGAACAAAAAACAAAGTAGATGTTTACAACATGCGGTGTACGTGACGACCGTACGTATTGGGACACTTCAAAATCATTAAATTACCAGCTGTCCCGAAACATAGGGTGCACACAAATAATTCTCGGATTTACTGTCCCAATACTTAGGGCCATGAACGAATCCTGACGTTGTGTCGTCCCTGTTTTGTTACCCTGGTGTTAACCTGGTTTTGTAACTTCATCATGGCTGAATGACCCTATATCCCGTGAAACTAATGTTATATGTTAGGCCTACATCCTCAGCCATGTGAAATGTTTAGTCTCTCTGGTACCGGTTTCCCAGACTTATTTGAAGACTGTTTACTCAGTGACAGGTTGTACGGTATTTGAACGCCCATACCCGCATTACCGCCCACCCCCCGTACCGACCACATACAGAAATGCAACGAAACGTCATGTAATCCTCGTTGAACTACCTCTGGTATTAACAGGGTGTCGTCCATTACACTGCTAGTAAGTAATTTCTTGGTGGATGAATGTCCATATATGCAGATTAAAACGTGAATTATACATGAAACGATGTGCAAGTCGTGGGACAATGCAGACAGTCGAACGATCACACAATTTTGAACATTACAGCCAAACATTGGGGGACTGTAACTTTTATAAGCGTATTGTGACACTTCCTAACTGTATAAAGACCACTGCTGGTAGCTGAGAGAAGGCGACACATCGGTGCTGGTGCTACAGTAATTGACGTCACCCAAGTTTCTGTTGTTTATGGGACAGCGATCTCCTCAAATCTATTTTCGTTATTTTTCAACCCAGCTTACTGAAATGTTAGGATAACATTAGTTATACATAAAAACAATTTTACAGATTTATTACAATTTTTTTGTCCACCAGGTGGCGGTTGGGTCGTTGAATTTTGGCTGATTCACCGTGATGGACATATCTGGAAAATGGATGATCAAATTCATTCAAACTTGGCACACCAATAGAGTACATAAAAGGGCAAATTATGACAGTCTTTGTTTTTTTGTAACTTAAAATTTTTTTTTTTATTAATTTTTCAATCTTTTTTATTTTACGAAAGTCAACATTTCATCAAAGTCATTATATTACATGGAATCCAAATGCTGTATCTAAAATGTAAGACTGTCATAATGTAGCCCATTATCTTGGTGGGAAATGCTGAAAATTTAAAAGGATTCTGTTGATAAATAGCCGAGTTAGACATAATAAGAGATTGCTTGTCAGCAAAAAACATTTTATTGAGAAAAATGGCATTGAAGTTTCTCAACATTTCAATACAAAATTTAATATGCAAAAATAGAACTGCAGTGCTAACATTTCACACAAAGCTTCTACGGTTCATTGTCTTTCCAATGATGTATACTGTTCATCATTTGGGTGTGTGAAAATATGTATAAAAATTAGACAAGACCATAAATATGTGACCGTTATCACTACACAATGGTACTACACGACTAAAACTACAAACTGCCTTTTTCCAGTTCATTGTCTTTCTAATAGTTCAAAGTTCAATTGAAACCACACAACGTGTATTTCAACACCATCACAGCTGCCAAATTGTCCACTAGCATAGTCTCTGAGTGTAACTTCAGCATCGGCTGCACGAGTGAGCTTTCTCTTTGTTGATCCGGTCGGACGACAGTGTCGTGTTCAGCACTGCCCCACACGTAGTGCAGTAGGTCTCGAACAGGCACACAAGGCGACAGTCGATGGCACGGATCTTCAGTGTTGGCTCACTGCACTCGAGACACGCCAGGCCGTTCACCAGTGTTGACATCATGCTGCAGCGAACGAATGATGTCTCAATGGGGCATTGACGTTTCTCAGCAGCACTGATTCTCTCACGCAGTGGCAGTCCCTGTCGGTATCCAAACTTTCGTTTGGTAGGGGTTGTTGCTACAAACATTGATGGCCGAGGAGGCTCCAGCTCAGGGTCAACCAGCATGGAAAATTATTTGTTATTAGATTGTACATCTGACAATTAGCATAATATCAAAAATAAACAGTGCATATGAGCTGGACAGTAATCATTGACATCAATAAAAACAGGCACAGGTTTTATGTTCGACCAATTGGCACTATCATTTCTGTAATATGTCTAACATGACAATAATATAACAGACAACATAGATAATAAAGTATATACCATAGTATAATTGTATAGACGTGAACGTCTGCAAAATTGAAAATGTAAACATACAGCGACAGTCAGTGTGACCGAGTAAACGTACAGTGACAGTCAGTGTGACCTAGTAAACATACAGTGACAGTCAGTGTGACCTAGTAAACATACAGTGACAGTCAGTGTGACCTAGTAAACATACAGTGACAGTCAGTGTGACCTAGTAAATTAGCCTAGTTTTATGGCTTCTTTGAATATTCAGCCTTCAGGTATTCCAAGTTGGCAAGACGTTACTATTACATATCATTTCTTAGATATTGTACCCAAATTAGGTTGCCAGAACATATTATGAATAATAACCTGATGCAAACAATGATAGCTTATACGTACATCAAGTTCTGTCGACGAGGGCATCTGCTCAGCACTGTCTCCCGGCACGGGTGCATCGGCACTCGTGTCAGCTTCTCTGTCGCCTTTCTCCCGTTTGCGGATCAGTGACCGTGCCAAACTCAACTGTCAGCGTCTAGACATCGGTTTCGTACTAAACTGCTGCTTGGCTTTCCTGTGTCTTCTGGACATATTACGTAAAATACTATAAAGCGACTCAAAGCGAACAAAAAGAGCAATGGCGAACAGAGAGGGGAATTTCCTTTGTGACGGTTTTCCAGGCTGACAGCCAATCGGCGCGCCCCACTCGGGGGAGTGTCCGTGGTTGACCAATCGTAGAGACGCTAACGCGTCACAGAGATTCCTCTTCTAGGTCAAAATGCTCCAAATCTTCCAGGGATTTTACAGAACCACTGCTACCATGATGCACTGCGAAAGTGAAGCTACACATGGATACCAAATATGTTGGGTTGTTGACAAACATGGCGGAGCATTCGGCCGCCAAAAGTGTCGTATTTTTCGATCGCAGTTGCGTAAGATTATCACTCTAAGATAATGGGCCAGTTATAAATGTTCGGTTTTATTGCATTTGGAGAATTTATTCATATGTACAAAACACACGGATCGACAGTTAGATAATAATAATATATTAATATGACAAAATATGAAAATGGCCAAAAAATAAATAAAAATTGAAAAAAATGTTATTTTTAGGAGAGCGTGTCCCCTTATGTCAGAGAAGCTGCGATTATAATAAATTTTATTGATGCACTGTTTTTTTATTTACGGGTTTGCACCGAGAAAAAAGTGGGTACGCACTCGTCAGAAATATGAATAATTGGTGTCCCAATACATAGGGACAAAAAATAATGACATTTACAGGTGTCCCAAAACATAGAGTGTCCCAATACATACGGTCATTGCGGTAGGTACATAGACATTTCAGAAGTTCTAATGGAAAGGGAGAACGTTGAACATTTCAGCCATGTACATGCAACACTGACAGAATATGCTTTGACGAACATTTAACAAGATTTAACAAGATTGCCATCCAGAGAATTAACTCTAGATGGCAGGTGGACAAGGAAGCCCTTTGGCTTATCGAGAGTCCAAACCTTTTATCTACATATATCCAGCCCGTCTGAGGTATGTGTCGATTTTATTTTTAAACATATTCACACTACTAGCACCCACACAATCATCAGATAATCTGTTCCATTCATTCACAGTCCTTTGTGAAAATGAGAACTTTCTCACGTCTAATCTACACTGCTCCTTTACTAGTGTAACTTCATGTCCTCTAGTCTTTCTATCTTTCTTAACTGAAAAAAACATATTTCTATCAATATTTTCATAACCATTCAATAATTTAAACACTTCTATCTGATCTCTTCTCAATCTCCTGGTCTCTAGTGTTGTTATACCACATTCTTTTAGGCGTTTTTCATAACTAAGATCCCTCAGTTTTGGTATCATTTTAGTCGCTCTCCTATGTACTCTTTCTAGCATATCTATGTCTTTCTTGCGGTATGGCCTCCACGCTTGTATACAATATTCTAAATGAGGCATAACTATTGTTTTGTACAGCGGTATTATTAGTTCTTTTTCTTTATATGCTATATTTCGCCTAATCAATCCAAGGATTTGATTTCCTTTTGAAGCTGCAATTCCACACTGCTCTGAAACCTTCATGTCAGCACTAATTGTCAGCCCTAAGTCTTTTTCTTTTACAGTAGTACTTAGTACAGTTCCCCCCATTGTATATTCTACATATTCGTTCCCATGTCCTGTGTGAAGGCATTTACATTTCCCAAAATTGAACAACGTTTGCCACTTTTCAGACCATTTGATCAACCTGTCAAGATCATCTTGTAAATGCTGTCTATCTCCATCACTTTTAATCCTTCTAAACACTTGTATCATCTGCAAATTTCAACACCTTGCTAGCTATATCATCGTCCAAATCATTTATATATGTTAAGAATAATATAGGTCCTAGTACTGATCCCTGTGGAACCCCACTCAAAATTGATTTCCAGTTTGAAGCCTCCCCATGAACAACTACCCGTTGTCTTCTGTCAATCAGCCATTTTTCTATCCAGTTAATTATACCATTTCTTATGCCATGGGCCTTTAGTTTAAGCAGTTATCTTTGATGTGGCACTTTGTCGAAAGCTTTTTGAAAATCCAAGTAGATATCTACTGGTGATCCATCATCTACCCACTTAGTGATATCTTCCAAAAAACAACATATTTGTTAAGCATGACCTCGCTTTTAGAAACCCATGTTGAGATGGGTTTATCAAGTTATGTTTAACAAGAAAATCCACTATGTGATTTTTAATTAGTCTAATAATTTACAAATCACCGATGTTAAACTAACTGGTCTATAATTATTTGACTTGTTTCTCGAACTTTTTTAAATAACGGTATAATGTTTGCTTCTTTCCATTCTAAAGGAACCACTCCCTCTTCTAACAACAAGTTGAAAACTGTTGCAAGCGGTATGCTAATTTGTTCTACAATTTCCAATAGTAGTTTGGGTGGAATACCATCCATTCCAGGTGATTTATTATCCTCCATAGCCATAATTTTCTTAGCTACCATTTCTGGGGTTACAATTAACTGTCTTAAATAGTCTGATTCTGCCCCCTTGAACTTAGCCTCTGGTACTGGCAGTGAACTAGTGTCTTCTCTGGTAAACACTGAACTAAAATACTCATTCAGGTCTCCTGCCATTAAGAATCCTTCTGATATTATATTTCCAGCACTATCTTCTAGAGGACCGACCTTATCCTGAACTTTCTGTTTGCTTCGAACATACGCATAAAAACTCTTGCTGTCATGTTTTATATTACAAGCTAATTTATGTTCATAGCTTCTCTTTGAATTTCAAATTTCAGCTGTAGCTTGGTTTAGTGCTTCTTTATAAATGTTGTAGTCTTCGTCATTTCCAGTACGTCTATATGACTTCCACATCATTTGTTTATACTTAATTTTTCTAATGGCTTCTTTCGATAAGTGTTTCTTTTTGGACCGTTTCCCGTGTTTTTTAAGGGAACAAATTTGAAGATGATGCATTCAATTTCACTCTTTAATATATTCCAGCATTCTGTTGCTGTCTTATTCTTCAGTATGTTATTCCGGTCTGTCTTTGCTAAATATTTCCTTATGTCCTTATATTTTCCTTTGTGGAAATTTCTCCTGTACTGCTTTTTACTAGTCCTTTCTGATTTTACTTTGTTGGTAAAATGTATCTGGTTGTGATCACTATTCCCCAGTGGCTCACATATCCTGACATTGTCAACTAATTCATTCTGTGAGGACAAAACTATGTCTAACACATTCTCACCCCTGGTTGGTTCTAGCACATGTTGAGAAAGGAAACTCTTGTACTAAAACTAAAAACTTGTGGTCCTCACTACCCATACTCTGTAGAGATTTCCATTTTATATGCCCGTGGTTAAAATCCCCCATAATAACACAGTCCCGTTTGCTCACTTCCCTTATAGCGTTTTGTATTTTTTCATTCTCTTCTATGCTTATGTTTGGACTTCGATAAACTAATCCAACCGTTAACGTTGAGTTTCCTGTAACTATGTTACACCAAACAGCTTCTTCGCAATCTGCTTCTCTGTCTAATTTTATTTCATAAGCCTGGATAGATTCTTTAATATATAAAATAACTCCACCTCCCCTTCTTCCTATTCTATCTTTCCTAAACATTACATATCCTGTCAGTCCCAATTCGGCATCTGATATATCGGTGGTTGCCCATGATTCGGTTATACCTATTATGTGAGGGTCAATATCTTCTACCATAATGTTTAGTTCATTTCTTTTGTTTACTATACTCCTTGCATTTAAACAAACACATTTATATCCAGCTTCAGAACAGTTTTCCAGACTGTTCTTTGCTGAATTAATTTTGCTGTCTTTATCTATGCCTCCAGTTTCAGGCTTCTCTGCGAGTCCCCCCTGCGAATTTAGTTTAAATAGATGCAACCTGTCCCACTATCAACAGATCGCAGCAGATTCTCTGAGAATACTGCTGCCCCCTTTCCACTTAGATGGAGGCCATTTCTCATGTACATATCTTCTCTCCCAACAAAGTACCCCCATAAATCTAGGAATCCCACGCCCTCTTCCTCACACATCTGCTCAACTAGTGCGTTGATCGCCATCCTCTTACAGTTTCTGTATGTTGCCCCCCTTCCTCCCATTACTGGCAAAATTCCTGAGAGAACATACAAAAGAAACAAAGAGCCACTGTCTGTTTTATAATAATAGACAACAACAGTAGAATGTTTTAAAGTATAATCATTTAACTAACATCATGAGGAAGCTGTGCTGGTGTAAAGCTTGGGATGCACGGGTTATTGAAGGCACTCGTTAACGCACTAAAGCTGGATTACACAGAATTCAAAAACATTACTTTGTCTGTTGTATTGTCTGGCTTTGAGCGTGCCACTAGATCTGCTCATTTGCATAACACCACATAACACTTGATTGTACACTGTGGGAGTCACTTACTACTACTGGTGATGCAACGTGTTTTTTCTCTACAGTTTAAAAATCCCAAATTCTGCCAGAGTACTTAGTATTAGACACACAGGCTTAGTTTGCACTTGAGCCTAAAATAGCTGTCTCGGTCATGTTCCACCAATTTTGTGATTTTGACAGAAATGCGTACTTTATAATCTTTCAATGTCCAGTTTTTTTCCACGACACTGCAAAGCAAATACACGCATTTACAAACGCATATTAAGCAGTAGACGATCTGAGTTAAAATGACCTCATTTCTCAAAACGTCACCAGTTTGCTTCAATTTTAGCAATAAATTAAAAACTATTGAAGTTATTTCAACAACAGCGGTATAATTTTAAAGCTTATGACCTGTGGAATCCAAAATGTACAACACTCTATAGAAAAAAAAATGAATACCCATTTCGCTGTTTGCACATCACATAAAATTATCTACTTGGAGTGAACATCTCATGATGCTTGCTGTACATAGTGATGTGTGAAGAACCTTCGTCTCGAACTTGTCTTGTCAAAATAATGAAAAGTGTCTATTGTGAGAGCTGACATTGCCTTGCTGTAAGCGTCTTCCTTCTAATTGCTGTCACTGGTCACAATTGTGTGTATGCTGGCACTAGTTCTTTGTCTTGGCTACGTTTCAGTTATTCATGTGTACTGTCTGTGTTGACGCACCTGTCCAAGTTGTTAGTGTTAGGAAAAACTGGGTTATCTGTCATGTTTGTGTAATGATCTGCCACTAAATCTACCACAGCTGTCAACTCAGACAACAGACATTACTGTAACCATAAGGTACAGAAAAATAATTCACACACCATCCGAATATTTACAGACGCAAACGAGTCCTGATGTTGTGTCTCATTTGATTACATATGCTATTAATAGGGATTTGTAGCGTCATCTGTGAGAAGTTATACTTGATTAAAGATCACTAACAGTCGATGTCCGATTACATAGGAACAAAGACCAGTTGTTTTTAGAGAGGTGTCCAAAATATAATTTACACAAAAATAATTAATTTTGTAGATTTTTAGGGTGTCCAAAAACATGTGGTGTCTGAGTACATAGTCGTTATGGTAGTAAGCAGGTTAGAGTGTACATTGGACATAGCTTTGTCTCGAGTCTTCGGTCAGGTAACGTGATTCTTGTCGTTTCTTGCAAGGTGCATTCTGGGACGACTGATTGCTACAAAATGTGAGAGGGGTTTCGGGACTCCCGGGATGTTATCCTGATTTTCCCAAGGTTTTTATGTTGTCTTCCGAGGGTCTTTCAATGGTCTTTCCTGGGTCTTCCCGTTGAGCAGACTTGTTTTCTGATATGACAAGAGCCTGCTGGATGAAACATCTAATTCAAGGACCTGTTTTGTTTACGAGCTTTCTGCCATTATCCCACGCTGCAGGTAACCCGATACATATGGTTATGTCCCTGACATACGTCAAAATAAGTAATTTACTAATCTGACCATGTCATGTAAATTCTGTTGTTTACATTTATGGGGTGGCCGCACACCATAGTTATTATTTAAATTATTGGTGTATGTATTTCAATTATCAGTGTATGTATGTATTGCATAAATAGGTCAGATAAATTTAATCTGAATTTCCCTCTGTCCCCAGCTACAGGACAATCCATATCCCCCCACCCCCCCACCCTGTCCCATTTATGTCTGATTCCGGAGTCAATTCGGAGCACACTATGGTGTGAGTGTGCATCCAGGCAGTGACACTGCCACAGGCAGACAGGGGCAATATAGTGAGTAATGCTGAGTATTGGCTTAGAGTCTGGATTACAGTCCTTCCCTAGAGCCATGCACTTGACAGGTCAGTTTGACCAACCCCTGGACCATGTGACCGAGTGACCATCTGTCGGGACTAAAGAGACTAATGTCTCATCCTGTCTGTGCCATCAATGGTGTCTCACCAGACCCTTCCATCTGCCACTGTCCTGGTTCTCTTTTTTTTATTGCCACTTAGCTGGTTGATTTATTTCTTGCCTTTCGTTTCCCACCGGCAGTGTCTCACGGGATGTTGTTCCCTGGAAATAGTTTATTAGACACGGTCACTGTGGGCAATAATGCTTTCCCGTTGTCGCAGCGTCAGGCAAAGCTAAGAGGATCATTTTGATGAAGTGAGCATATTTTTAGATGGTTGCCGGATTGTGTGATTACATCTCAGTGTTCAGTGCACTGGGTTACCATGGCACCAGAATGGCTTCGTGTCTAACAAGATGAGATGGAGCTATAGTCTTTTACAAAGCATCTGAGCCACTATCAGACATGCAATCGGATTTGTTGTCGCGGCTGTTGTTAATCCTTCATAGATACACAATGTTGGCGTTTATGGTATGTTACTTGTTATATTTTGTGAACAACTAGTTTTATATCAGTTTGAATCTAATTTCTTATTTCAGAAAATCCAAACCATGACATATTTTACTGGTAACAAATATATATATATATATACTAAAATTATATAATATAAAATATATATTAGTGAAATATTTTATATAGAGTACTTAGTTAATTTTTGCTTATGTAATGTCGTTAAATCTGGATTTTAACTTTAATTGATATCCAGGAATTAATTTTACCATTCAGATGTAATAAGACCACACGAAGGAGGGATAGTGTTTTGTAAAGTACATGTTAGAAATGTCATGATGCAGACAGAAGTTCTAGGAACATGTTACATGACATGAGTTTACGGGAAGGACTATAACAGCATTATGAATGCTGCTGCATAAACATGATAAAGCTGTTGGACTGTGGAGGAAGTAAAAGCACTAGTCTTTGGGATGGTAGCATCCTGTCTCCATATGACACAAAGGGATGTAATTTAAGAAACATAGGGTGTCATTGTGATCACAGTGAGTAGATGTCTGTCACCAGTTATATCTGCCGTTTATGTCATCAGTTAAAAAAATAGAATCGATGTCGTTTTGTATCAATGCATTTTTAATTTCTAGCCAGCTCTGCCTAGAAGAAGAAATTATGCGTGCATGCACGCTTGTGTGTGTGGCAGATGTTTGCACAGTCCTGCCAAGATGATTCTGTGTTAGAGGCAGCTTTGTCTTAAATCAATTAATGCAATTTGTTAATGAGGGATTTGTATTGTAAGTGATTTGGTTCTGGCTTGTTGTATGTTAAATAGTTAAAGCTTTCTGTTCTGTCAAGGTTTAGTGAGTTGTTGTGCTAAATAGACTATATATATTTAGTAGGTGACTGTTTCAAAGGCCATTATTTGGTTATGAGTTGTTTTTGTAAAACACCAGTAGCAGTGAAATGGTTATTTGTCTGAAATGTGTGTAAAAAACAATAATTTTACAGATGAGCAAATAGCATAATTTTGTAGACAGTGGTGAAATAATATATTGAATCTGCACTGCTTTGTCAGTGATCCTGTGTGAGATGTTATAAATCTCTGGTGCTCGTAGCATTGATCCTTGAATAATTGCACAGCTGATGCGTATTGACAGCAATCATGGGGGATATGGAGTGGTAGGAGGGTGTGGTTGGGTAAGCTTGGTGTTACTGATACTGTCTCTTGTGTCTTAGTTCTTCTGTTGCCATGGTTACAGCAATCCTTATTGATAGATTTAACATATATACTGGTGCGTGAGAGTCTGTATATTGGTGTATGTGTTGGTGGTGTGTATATTGGTGTATGTGTTGGTGGTGTGTATATTGGTGTATGTGTTGGTGGTGTGTATATTGGTGTATGTGTTGGTGGTGTGTATATTGGTGTATGTGTTGGTGGTGTGTATATTGGTGTATGTGTTGGTGGTGTGTATATTGGTGTATGTGTTGGTGGTGTGTATATTGGTGTATGTGTTGGTGGTGTGTATATTGGTGCGTGTGTGTGTTGTCAGGAGCATGTGTATTGATGTGTGTTACAGTATATTGGTTGTGTGCATGTGTGAGCGTGTCTGTATCTGTGTGCGTGCATGCGTTTGTCAGTGTACTTGTGCTAACTTGTAAATCCATATAAACTACTAGCACCATGATGTATTTAGAGAAGTGGGTCAGTGTATTTTGGTGTCTTGTGGTGACGAGCTGTTGTAATTAGCCAGAACAGTGTTCTATCATTCTGGAAAACTCTTCTGAAGCTGGATATAAATGTGTTTGTTTAAACGCAAGGAGTATAGTAAACAAAAGAAATGAACTAAACATTATGGTAGAAGATATTGACCCTCACATAATAGGTATAACCAAATCATGGGCAACCACCGATATATCAGATGCCGAATTGGGACTGACAGGATATGTAATGTTTAGGAAAGATAGAATAGGAAGAAGGGGAGGTGGAGTTATTTTATATATTAAAGAATCTATCCAGGCTTATGAAATAAAATTAGAAAGAGAAGCAGATTGCAAAGAAGCTGTTTGGTGCAACATAGTCACAGGAAACTCAACGTTAACAGTTAGTTTATCGAAGTCCAAACATAAGCATAGAAGAGAATGAAAAAATACAAAACGCTATAAGGGAAGTGAGCAAACAGGACTGTTATTGTGGGGGATTTTAACCATGGGCATATACAATGGAAATTTTTACAGAGTACGGGGAGTGAGGACCACAAGTTTTTAGTTCTAGTACAAATAGTTTCCTTTTTCAACATGTGCTAACACCAACCAGGGGTGAGAATGTGAATTAGTTAACAATGTCAAGATATGTGAGCCACTGGGGAGTAGTGATCACAACCAGATACATTTTACCATAAAAGTAAAATCAGAAAGGAATAGTAAAAAGCAGTACATGAGAAATTTCCACAAAGGAAGATATAAGGACATGAGGAAATATTTAGCAAAGATAGACTGGAATAACACACTGAAGAATAAGACAGCAACAGAATGCTGGAATATCTTAGAGTGAAATTGAGTGCATCGTCTATAAATTTGTTCCCTTGAAAAAACAAGGGAAACGGTCCAAAAAGAAACACTTATCAAAAGAACAGAAAAATTAAGTACAAACAAATGATGTGGAAGTCATATAGACGTAGTGGAAATGATGAAGACTACAACATTTATAAAGAAGCACTTAACCAAGCTATAGCTGAAATTAGAAATTCAAAGAAAAGCTATAAAAAAAAATTAGCTTGTAATAAAAAAATTACAGCAAGAGTTTGTATGCATATGTTCGAAGCAAACAGAAAGTTCAGGATAAGGTCGGTCCTCCAGAAGAAATATAATATCAGAGGGATTCTTAATGGCGGAAGACCTGAATGAGTACTTTAGTTCGTTGTTTACCAGGGAAGATATTAGTTCACTGCCTGTACCAGAGGCTAAGTTCATGGAGGCAGAATCAGATTATTTAGGACAGTTAATTGTAACCCCGGAAATGGTAGCTAAGAAAATAAGGGCTATGAATGATAATAAATCACCTGGAGTGGATGGGATTTCACCCAAACTACTATTGGAAATTGTAGAACAAATTAGCATACCGCTTGCAACAGTTTTCAATTTGTGTTTAGAAGAGGGAGTGGTTCCTGTAGAATGGAAAGAAGCTAACATATACCGTTATTTAAAAACGTTCAAGAAACAAGTCAGAGAACTATAGACCAGTGAGTTTAACTTCAGTGATTTGCAAATTATTAGAAAGACTAATTAAAGATCACATGATGGATTTTCTTGTTAAACATAACTTGATAAACCTATCTCAACATTGGTTTCTAAAAGCGAGGTCATGCTTAACAAATACGTTATGTTTTTGGAAGATATCACTAAGTGGGTAAACAAGGGATCACCAGTAGATATCATCTACTTAGATTTTCAGAAAGCTTTCGACAAAGTGCCACATCAAAGATTACTGCTTAAACTAAAGGCCTATTAACTGGATAGAAAAATGGCTGATTGACAGAAGACAACGTGTAGTAGTTGATGGGGAGGCTTCAAACTGGAAATCAGTTTTGAGTGGGGCACCACAGGGATCGGTATTGGGACATATATTACTCTTAATATATATCAACGATTTGGACGATAATATAACAAACAAGGTGTTGAAATTTGCGGATGATACAAAAGTGTTTAGAAGAATTAAACATGATGGAGATAGACAGCATTTACAAGATGATCTTGACAGGTTGATCAAATGGCCTAAAAAGTGGCAAATGTTGTTCAATTTTGGGAAATGTAAATGCTTCCACACAGGACATGGGAACGAAGATGTACAATATATAATGTATATATAATATATATAGGTTCTGTACTAAGTAGTATTGTAAAAGAAAAGGACTTAAGGTTAACCATTAATGCTGATATGAAGGTTTCAGAGCAGTGCGGAATTGCAGCTTCAAAGAGAAATCAAATCCTTGGATTAATTAAGCAAAATATAGTGTATAAGGAAAAATAACTAATAATACCACTGTACAAAACAATAGTTAGGCCTCATTTAGAATATTGTATTCAAGCGTGGAGGCCATATCGCAGGAAGGACATAGATTTGCTAGAAAGAGTACAGAGAAGAGCGACTAAAATGATACCAAAACTGAAGGATCTTAGTTACGAAATACGCCTAAAAGAATGTGGTTTAACAACACTAGAGACCAGGAGATTGAGAGGAGATAAGATAGAAATGTTTAAAATAATGAATGGTTCTGAAAATATTGATATAAATATTTTTTCTCAGTTAAGAAAAAAGATCTCATTTTCACAAAGGACTGTAGATGAATGGAACAGATTATCTGCTGATTGTGTGGGTGCTAGTAGTGTGAATATGTTTAAAAATAAAATCGATACATATCTCAGAAGGGAGGGATACATGTAAATAAAAGGGTTGGACTCTCGATAAGCTAAAGGGCTTCCTTGTCCACCTGCCATCTAGAGTTAATTCTTTGGGTGGCAATCTTGTTAAATCATATTAGATGTTTGCATGTTTTACAGTCCCTGGGTTCAGTACATATTGGTCCTAGGGGATGTTATAATTAGATTCTTGTCAATTATTGATTTCACAGAATACTATTGACAGATCTAACCTGTCAAGTGCGGATTTTAATATTGCTAATAGTGTAGTGTAGACATTGAGATACTCGTAATAATTACATAGTTAAAACCTCTCCTGACATCTTGCATGTTCTGTATTTATCCACAATAATCAGTTAAACAAAATCATTGGAAATTTTATCACATATTTGAAATAGATCAAAGGCTAGTATAAGTTTAATATGAATATAAATGTGTATTTTTCATTTGTTTATTAACATAGCGTTTCCGTTAATAACATGAATTGACATCGGATGCGTCTGCATGTTAATATTGTTCTTTTTAAGGTGTCGATAAAGTCGGCACACAGTTATAATGACATGTCTTCTTTTGTAGAGGTCACAACATCCCGTTGTCATGACGACCAGCGATGGTATGCCCCTGAACTTTGTAGCAAAGATGAAATACTTTGAGAAGGAAATCGCTGAACAGAAGGGCCCGAAGCCAAAAGAAGGTCAGGATCTTCAATGTTCCCTTTCCGTTTTCTCTTGTGCTATTAAGGCCAGACACGGCAGGTAGATAGGATTATTTTTTAAATTGTGCAAACAGTTCAATTTGTTCTGCCCAATGCATGAAATGGGTCTTACTGAGTAAAATATATATTGAACTTTTTTCAGCCAGACCCCTGTTTCCATGGTAACAAACAAAATGGCTGCCATTTTGAGCAAATATTGGCAAATTTGGAAATACTGCAATTTTTTATTGAATCCATATATAGTTATAATTCTTGCAAATCCATGTTCTCAATAGATTCTATTGTGCAATGATCAAAGCATTTTTTGAAATGTATTTTTATTTTTTAAATCAATTTTTTATTAAAAATACGAAAAACAAATCTTGTTTTTTTGCAACAAATATGGCTACATCTTTCAAACTATTCATGATTTTTTAAAAAGTGTCTTATCATTGCACACAGTAGAATATGCTGAATGCAACACTGAAAACATTATTTATATAGCATAATTATTCCAAGAGATATCCCGTTTCCAAATGCAGAGATTTGAAGAAAAATGTTTTTGAGAAAATGGCTTTCAAAGATTGCATAATGGATTTCATTACATGATATCGACGTGCTTGATCCATGACTAAAACTCACTTAGAGATACATAATTGTCATAGAAGTGAACTTTATTGATAGTATGCATACAAAGGTATAATAATCTGGCAGAAAACCATTTTCAGTATTTTTTGTCAAAAAACACCATTTCACCTGGGATGTCTGGCCTTAATGACACATACGGCTGGAGACAGTTGTAATTGGTTTCTTCATCAATAAGCTGTGATAACATCCAGTTATAATTTCACTTTTTTATTTCACAGTCAAAGTCACCATTTCTTTTCAGTTCGTTTCGGCAGCTTTCAGCTGTCTTTGTCAGACTGACTGCCACTAGGTGGCACTGCAGTAGTCATGCTATACAGTGCTGCCATCTATCAGTAGTCGGGCTGTTGAAAGTTGCCGAAATTAACAGAAGAGCAAAAATATGAAAACATGAAAAAAATGAACTTGCTTGAAACCACCGTTCTGTATTTTTGCATAAATGTCCAATTATATTGACATATTCATAGTGTAATTGTCACAAGGACAGTGCTTAGGAAAGAGTACTAAAATTGGCATCTTTTACAGATGCAAAAATATACATCTCGCACATTATCAAAATTGATTACATTATGATCGTTGATTACTGCAGAGAAAAGATTCTCCTACTTACAAGAGCATGAAGTTGCCCAGCTGCGCAGAGAGGAAGGTTCGTACACTTGTACATTTCTACAACTAAGAATAACATTGCTTTAGTTCATTAAGCTGTACAAATGGCAGCGGCTTTTTTACCTTATGAAAAAAGTTCTTATATTTTTGTTGATGAGCCCATTTGTAAAAGTGCAGTCCCTAGTGCATCGCACTCTCAGTTGAGAGAACCTTAGGCAAGTTTGTTCACTCTACGTTGCTCCAGTTCACTCGGCTGTATGAATGAGTACCTGGCTATAGACAGTGGTGGATATTTGTGTTACGAATAGTCTTCGCTCATTAATTGCAGCATGGCTGAATGCTTCCCAGAGAAGTCAAGATGGTGTTCGATTGAACAGGTCTGCCAGGGAGTAAAGTGTAAAGTACTTTGAGCAGTCCTGAGGACTGGATACTGCGCTATATAAGAACTTACCTTTTTCTTTTTTATGTTAGTGAAACAGTGCCCAGGTCTGCTAATAAAATGTTTTGAGCAGTTCCGTAGAGGGGGTATTGTGTTATATAAACCCTGACGTTGTGTTACAGAGGCGAAGGCTTCAACCATGTCTGAGGAGGACCTGCGTCAGTATCGCCAGGAGACAGTTGGCTTTGACAACGCTGAGATGGACAAGTTAATGTCCAGGTGAGACGCAAAACACAAGTGGACTCTGTTAAATTAACGCTTATTGTTTGTTTAACTTCCATTTAATAAGTCTCGGATGTCTGTAAAATCAAAAGGATGCGCCATTTTTATCTTTCCAGTGTTTCTTAGTCAGGACAGCAACCGTACATGATAATATTCTTGGTGAATCTGAAGGTTTCCCTTCACTCGTCTAAAGCTTTCTATACTCCCCTCTCTCATGTAACTACAACTTGCTGTGTAATGTCTGTTGACACAACAGTTTCATGCTGACTAAGGTGACCTGGTCATTTAGCTGTTCAAAGAGAGAAGTTGTTGAACAAAAAGTAGTTTACCATTGTCATAACGGGTTCACATTACAGCAATCACAAACGTGTCAGATCTGTTAGGGGCGTGTCTCAGTTAGGTGCTTGTAACAAATCAAGTAGAGCAACAATATTTTTTAGATATGAGGAAAACTGCTGAGATATTCACAGATTTTGTTTGCTGAGATGTTAGGAGGTTTCTTGTGATTACATAGTTGCTGTTTCTGTCCCTTGCAGCTTGGACATGGGGTAAACGCTCTCTCTCATTCTCTCTTGTTTACCTGTTGTGTTCTACCTGTTGTTTTGTTGCAATGAAAGCTCTATTTATGTTACACTCATTTTTCATTTTGTTTTATTCATTTTCGTCAAAGTCCAGACTGTTTACTGTCATTATTTTGGTATATATGTGTTTTGTTTGTAAGCATGTCAGGTTGATTCAATTATTAAATATAGATATGAAGGAATGTAGCTGAATCTAGCATTGTACGACAAATAACATTCAACCAGTAAAGTGTAACATGTGTTTGCAAAGCACTTTAAAATGTGTCATACCGTGCAGCTGTCAATCACCCGTATCATGTTTTTTTTTCTAGTGCTTCAGCCATTTGTTTGCTGTTACCTAGTGTGTTTTATAGGCTGTCAGAAAATTATACAATGATGTAGTGAGAGTTATTTAAAATCAACAAAGCTGTCTCAATAAAAAAATTAAGGATACTTTAATAAACATAAATCTGAGAATATAATTCTTAACTGTGTTTTTTAAAGAAAACTTATGCAAACTTTTTTTGAGAAACAAAGTTTGGATTGTTATTTTCCAGTAAGCCGCAGGTTATCCGCACAGTGAAGGCCGAGAGACGGTCGCAAGGACAACTGGTGCCGTCCCCTGGTGAGAAGAAGGAGTCATTATCGCCGGCTGAAGAAAGAGCCTTGCAGGCAGAGAAACGGTCAGCCTGGCGCCAAGCCAGGTACTCGTAGTTCCTTGTGCATCTTGATTCATCATAGCTGATATTTCTCGAAAACATATATTTGTGACTTGCCAAAGTAAAGTGGGTATTATGTTGCAGAATTTACTTTTGTACCTTTTTGGATTCCACAGACCAGGAGCTTTAAAATGATGGGTCATTAGTTTAAATATCTTCAGTAGTTCTTGATTTGTTACTAAAATTGTAGCAAACTTTCAAAAAGGTAAGTTTTGCAATATCAGGTAAATTTGGTTCATACTGTGTGTTGTTTCTTTATGATATTATGTACTTCATAAATGCATGTTTTATTAGTTTAGGATTATTTGTTAACAAAACTAAATTGGACATTGAAAAATTAGATTATAATGTATTAATTTCTGCTAAAATCAAAAAATTTATGGGAGCTGACCTAATTGTTATTTTTAGCTCGTGTGCAGAAGAGATCTGTGTGACTTAATGCCCGGTTCACTGCGACGGGTCACATTAAATAGCTAATAGTTCTTGAAAAACATATATTTTTGCAAACTTCTTAGGAGTGTAGGTGTCGTGAATAAACCCAGTAATTGTCCCATTATCTATAACCACTGCGTAGTTTTCTTGAGATGTAATTGGAAATAATTTGGAAACGTTCTTTATTTGGTTGATCATGTGGCCGTCATGTGACAGGATGAAGTCGCTGGAGGAGGATGCGCTGCGAGCTCAAGCCGTCATACAGAGGGAGCAGCAAATGAGACAGCAGGGACTAGCGCCTGTCGATGGTACGCACATGGACCCTCTCTTGTTTCAGTACCACCTCTAAAACGAGTTAGGGCGACACCACTTGATCCATTCTGCTGTCTCTATGATACTTCTCCAGCAATCTCATGTTACTGTCAATTAACAAACAATGTATCGAGTGAATTGAGCATTAGTGAACATGGAGCAACAACCCTCTGAACTGATCTACAAAAACATATTTATTTTCATAAACAGTCACTAAAACCAATAAAGCAACAACACTTTCTCGTATTATGTTTGTTTATATTTAGGATGTTAAATTTAAAATACATTTGCTTATAGTTTTATGAAATATATTTTTGGTAATTAAATGTCAGAGTTGTGATTGCATTGCAGAAAATGCCGCCAGCTTGCGAGTCAATGCCACTGGAGGCATCAGGGAGGTAGGCAAAGTGTTCTAGTTATTACGATCTCGCCTTTCCCGCAGCTAACTAACTGTATTGTGTTGTCATACTAACTTTGGAGTTCAGCTAAAAATATTAACATCACAACAGATTATATGCTTATGTGGTAACAAATGCATTTTGTAGCCGTGTTGATTAGAACCTTTTCTTTACTAAACAGCTGCTTATTAACAACTAAAAAACTAAATAGTACTCCCATCAATGTTCACCCTGGGGGGGTCAAATCACTGTTGGCATTTACACAAATTGTCAGAATTATGCCTAACATCCCACTCGCTTGACACCAGATTTGGTCTACAGTCGAATGAGATGATTCACTACATACAAGAACTTCTGATGTAAGGAACTTCCACTTAATAGGAACAAACCTAAGATCCTCGTTCAGGCCTGTTCTGTGGTATGTAGCTACAGATATAAGGTACACTGAATATAAGGAACAATTAGAACAAATGTCGCCCACCACTCCAAAATGAGACGCTTCTCGCTGACGCTCATGAGCCAAAACACAGTTGCACCAACATTTTTTTTAACATGAGTTTCCATCGTGAAACGATCCAGAATAGTCTACTGTTTCATGGGTTAATTGTATATATGATGTAAGTGTTACGCAATTGTATTTTGATGTTTTGCAATACTTCCCAAATTTTGTGCAGTAAACAACACAAGACCAATGTAGCAGAGAATCAAAATTGGCCAAATGAATGACGTTTATTTATTGAAGTTGGACTGCTTCTCGTGCAGCCAAATTGGGAATGACATTAATAGGAAAGCTGTAAAATCCAAACCTCATACGACACTGAACCCTTGTACAGTGTCACCCTTCCGGTTTCTCAGATCCCACAATCCTACAATCTTGACACTAACAATGTACATGATTCGTCCCTACCCTGTAACGGACTAAAAACCACTACATGTATAACCATAAGATGTCAAGAATATTGCAATACTTACCAAATTTTATTTTAATAGCTGGCAAATGTTTCAAAGTGAAAACCGCAGCTGATAGAGTGAAAAACCATAGTTAAAAGTTTGAAAACCACAGTTGACAGTGTGAAAACCATAGCCTTGATTGGGTGAAAACTTTGAAGCTGTTTTTCTCAAAACCATACTTTCAGCATTTTCGACATTCATATTGCTGTTATCTTTGGAACTAGTGTAAATATATTATAACTAACACTGATGTATCATTTTCCCTCTCTGAATGTGCTCTATTCGAATATGCAATAAAAAGCAACATGTTTTTTTTATAGAAACATCTCATTTTGACATTGGTGGGCCACAAATCTCAATGTGTTATTTATGGCGAATGTCCACTGTAATTTCCCAGATTGTGGACTCCAGGCACTGGCCTTAAACCATGTTTTCTCAGTGCCAGGGCTGCCACCCCAGGGGGAACATTGACAGGAGCTGTAAGCGTCTGTGCTTCATATCTCTCGCTGTACAGGGCGGTCACTCACGTTCGCAAAGTTAAAATACGTTAAGCATTACGTTAAGCATTATGAGTTGGTTATCACATGTATTATAGGGAAATAAATTGCTAAGGTGGTACCACCTAGCATGTGAAATATGTCAATGCAAATTGATATTAATAGCTGTTTTGGGTTGTAAAAGCACAGAGGATAGAACCAACGCTAAATGCTTAACGTTTCTTTGACTTTGCGACCTAACGAGATCATCCCTGATGCATCACTAACACTGCCGCTCTCGCGCCCACAGCTCTCTAAGTGCCCCCCCGTGCAACGCCACCGCCTCGTTCTGAGCAGTTGCCCCGGTAACACGATGGTACACAAAACTACCTGCATTCTCAATGAGAAGGTCACTCGCAAGGTCGAACAATACGAGGATCCAGCAACTGGAAAGTTGGGGTTCCAGACGGTCGAATATGTTGAGAAAGTAGTGGAACACAAGGTAGGGGGCATGTAAGAGGGGGCTGGGGGCATGTGAGAGTGGGTAGGAACCTAGGAGGCATGTGAGAATAGGCAGGGAACATGTGAGAGGGGGCTGGGGGCATGTGAGAGGGGGCAGGGGACATGTGAGAGGGGCTGGGGGCATGTGAGAGGGGGCAGGGAGCATGTGAAAAGGGGCAGGGGACATGTGAGAGAGGGTGGGGGCATTTGAGAGGGGGCAGGGGGCATGTGAGAGGGGGCTAGGGACACGTGAGAGTGGATAGGAGGCATGTGAGAGGGGGCAAGGGACATATGAGAGGGGGCTGGGGGTGCAAAGGTGATTCAATAGCTCGCTGAGGGAAGGCCACTCCACACTACCGCTATTTTCAGGGATTAGTTTGCTCAGTATTGCACAAAGATCTACCGTTGAGTTTGTTTAACAAACATACTCAGTTTGTAATACAAATATGCACATCTTGTGTAAAATTATACAAGGTTTGATAAGAACTATGTTTGAATTTTAAATGACCATTACTATATTTCAGTTGTTCTCTGATTTGAATGAGTTGTTTTTGTTTTCTAACTCGCCATGTACTGAGATGAAGAAAGTCTTGTGAATTTCATATCAAAGATTCATGTTGGCATCAATTTATGTGTGTGATACAAATAGGTTCTCTGTGGATAATGAGTTAAAAAATAAATAGATAAAATTTTACTAACTGGTGGACACAAATTGGAAGCTGGATTAGACGTTTCTTGTTTGGGTGCTGGACTATCTTAAGTAACAGTAATGTTAACATTAACAGTAAGTGGAGAGTGGTTGTCACACAGTCGAGTGCTGGACTGTCAGTCGAGAGGACTGGTTCAATCCCACCTGCCGCCATTTTGAAACTAGGGCAAGACACGATAAGCCATATTCTGTCTGGTGTCAATTCTAGTCTTCTATCTGGTGTCAATAGCAGTATATAGGTAGACACTACTACTAGACAGTAGCATTGAGCATGGCAGTTCAATCTGTAATGATAATAAATACAAGGTTTGAGTTTGGTGTGTGAAGGCTACTGAAACAGATGTCTAAACAACTGCAACAACATCAAGATGGTCGGATTAGAGAGGTTTTATACTGGGTAGTTATTGCAGGTTGTATGGTTGTCATTGCAGGTTACACGGTCGTTGCAGGTTGCGTGGTTGTTGCGAGGTCGTTGTTGCAGGTTGCGTGGTCGTTGTTGCAGGTCATATGGTCATTGTTGCAGGTTGTGTGGTCAATGTTGCAGTTTGCATGGTTGTTGCAGGTTGTGTGGTCGTTGTTGCAGGTGGAGACGCGGAATGAGCAGATTGTGGGTCTACAGCTGGAGCTAGAGTCGTCTCAACAGAATGGCCACGACTAGAAGCACTGTGTTGTGCGGGAGGAGGTAAGTGAAGTGAAGGCAGTCACATCAGTCACAGAAGACATCCTACAAGTGGTTTATAATAACTTCATCAACTCACACAGAAGGCAGCTGTTAACACAACATAATACATTATAATAGTTGATGAAAACTACATTTCTTTTTTAATTTGTGAAATGTTTTACGAAGGTAAATTTATTTATATTCTCGCCCCAAACAAAAACAGGGCAAAGTTGTTTAAGTGGGAACTGTCTGTGGGAACGATTGAGCTGTCAGACCATATCACCATAGTGATGTTATGCACAGAATCATAACTAAATATTGTTGATAAGGCAAAGTTTAACGGAGGTTACACCCATAATTATGACGCGCTGGATCCATCAATTGGTTAAACATGACTGTTTGTTGTCCAGATTACAGTTACTAACAAACCTTTCCAATATAATCACAACATGGTGCATTGTCTGCAGTTTTTAGGTCTCTGTGTATTATCTTCTAATGTTCATTAATGAACTAACGGTGGTGCTGTGTTTGTAGGTGGCAGCAGTGTACATACAGCGGCTCGCTGACGATTCCAAGACTGCAGCGGATTTGACCAAACTTACGACATGATAGCAACGCAGTCATATTTATTTTTATAGCAAACATGTCACTCTCAGTACGGGGTTGTTTAGCTGCTGTCGCTTGTTCAGTTGTCACAGACAACAGCATCTGGGCAGGTTGTGTGCGTACCATGGTTTGAACATTTTAAGTTCCTAGTCAACCTATTTTCATCATATCTTATTGGTTTTTATAAGGGTTCTCATGATCGATACCATGTCTAACTGAGTGGTTATGGACAAAGTTGTATGATAGGCAGAGATGCTTAGTTGAACTCTAAATTATATCTCCGTAACAGAATCAGAACTTTTTCTAACAATAGTCACCGCTTTTTCATTTGCGAACGCTGTGCTTTTTATAAGGTTAACATTTAAATTGTTAGTGAATACCATTGACAGAGTATTCACAATTTAGTACTGCAGAAATATCAGGAAGCAACTCTTGTTTAGATGCCACATTTAAAAGACATCCAGTCACTACGGATCTGTGTTTCTATCGGTTTCAATTTTTATTTTAAAAATTCGCTCCTTTTAATCTCGGGTCTACACTGACTTGCGTGTTTGTATATATATGTATGGTTATTACAATTTAATACCAATTTGCGTTTGGACAAACGGATGATTTTACAGTGTTTGTTCAGCTGCACATTTGTTGGCACATTGGGGAAGGTCTCTGAGAATGAGGCAGATTTAGAGACCAAGAAAATAGTGGTGTTGGGGTAGTTATGGGGGCTTTTATCGCAGTGTTCACCAGCGTCGATGTGGTGTACTAGTTCAAACATCTTGTTAGTTGTTGTGTGTTTATAGAGACGGAGTCTCTCTCCCCTCGCTGACTGTTTCACTTCACACAAAAACCTATTTAGTAAAATAAACAGGAACGTTATAGACAAGTGTACGAATATAGACACATAACATCCGGTCAGATTAACTAACTGTTACGACCAAGTCTTACAGATTATAATTGGGCTCAGATGAAGTTGGTGATTACTGAACCGATCTGATTATGTGATTGGCGCTAAACACAACAGTATTACTGGAGCATAGTACGAGGTTTGGCGTCTCAGTAAAACATGACAGTGGTTGCGTTTTGGCACAAGTTTCTTCAAATAACACAATTGCTGCCGTTTCGTTAAGGTATAGGTTGTTGGCAAGAATATGTAACCCACATGGCTAACAAATGTGTCGCCTTTTATATGTGACAATGATAAGATGTATATAACTGCCAGAGTTTGTGTTAGACAACTAAAAACATTCAGCAAACGTTGCAGCAGATTTGAGTGCATTTATTTGTAAAATATACGGAGGCAATCGTTAAGAAACTTGTATTTCAAGTTATAACGTTTAGAGGGGAACGTTGTGATGATTATGTATTGATCTTTTTGGCAGTAACTATTGATTGTGTTCGTTGCTTTTATAGAGGTCAGGGATCACGTAAACACACTGTAAACAATGAAAATGATGTCATCCAATGTTTTTTCTTACTGTCAAGTTTTATAGACTATTTTAAACTGTGAGGCTGATGCAGTCGAATGTTGAGTCACTCAATGAGCCACTCAATGTGGCTAAATACTATAAGCTTTTGTAGATGCAGCCAAGAATCATTGTAAATTAATAAACAGTAACTAAAGCACTGTGTGATGTGTTTAATGCAATGCTGTCTTTAATATGAAATCTACTACAACTAAACAGACGTTGTACACCCACGCTGCTTACATACACATCATAACATTGCTGTACAGGCTAACTAACTCATAGTTTCATTAAACATTTTACTCTTATATTGCATAAGACAAATATTTGTGGACGAGGAGGCAAGGTATCCCATGACGCGTGGCTGTCAATTACAAGATATGTCAACAAATTGAATATCAACAAAATATCATAATGTAACATAACCATGAAATTAAATGCGATTGGCAGGATGTAGCAAGTCTATAAAGTTAAATACTTTGTCATTTCCTCCAGTGATGAGGCCAGTACAGCAGCTGTAGAAAGGGGGCCAGTACAGCAGTAGAAGGGGGGCCAGTAAAGCAGTAGAAGGGGGGGGCCAGTACAGCAGCTGTAGAAAGGGGATTGTGCTGTATCCATCACTAAACAATGCAATACCAAATGTTCATGAAAGTTTGAAAAACAATAACGCTCAACATGAGGAATGGATTCAAATGAATGGTTTTAAAATTAAATGTTGGACTGAACTGGCAATGGTAACAATGTGATAACAACCACATCATGTGATAACAACCACATCATGTGATAACAATGACTGCTAAATTGTCGGAGCTTACAGAAAGGCTCGGCTAAACATGTCCGTGAGCCACAACTCAAACAATGCGAAGTCTGCAGTGCAAAAAAACTAGAAAGAGCTCACTGTTTGATGGCTGCTTAACGACTACACTTGTGGTTGCCAGGTTGTTTAATCACCACACGGCAAATGGAAATGATGGCGTTATGACAGATATTTGAGTTATCAAAATTGTACAATGCTCGCAAAACATTTTGCCTGTAAGTCTGATGATTATAACAAGATGAGGAGACGTGTGACTAGGACTGAGCATGTCACAATCGATTTAGAAATGTCTCGTCCGTTCCGACTGTGTCCCTGCGACTAACAATAAAAACAAGATAAAACAAGTCGTGTCAACTCTTGACAACGCCTTCTGTACTCGTAGGCAGTTCAGCCCTGATTAGACTCCACATTGTAGGCTTCAGTTCACTGCGCACACTTCCTGGGTCAAAGCGTGCTTGTCTGAAGACGGGGAGAGGTGCCACAGCACACAGCATTTCCAAAGCTCTCCATTCGTGTTCAACAAGAAACATTGCACAGTGGTTCTCAGTGATCCACAGTTGTGAACCACATGGGTACTGGTCCCCTGTGAACCACGTGTACAACGGTCCTGTGTGAACCAGAAGTCCTCTGTCCATGAACCAGTGGTACTCTTGTGAACCAGTGGTCCTCGGTGAGCCATAAATGGAATGTTCAACATGAACGTCTTGTCCAGATCCGTCATCTCGTGACCGACATGACCTCTGAACATGACGTGTCTTCAAGTGACACCACACTCCCCGAATGTGACACATCCTGTGAGCGAGCCTCGACACAGTGCAGCGCATGACACGTCGTGAGTTGTGTTGGAATGTTGACCGTGGTGGCTTCCACGGAATACTCCCCTCTAGTCATCAGAGTCACTCTCCGACTCTGACTCGACCTCGCTCTCTCCCGCTGATGACGCTGATACAGAGTCATTAGAGTCATCATTGTCTTCATCATCATCATCATCGTCGTCATCATCACCGTAGACGTCACCCGCTTGTAGCTTGCCCTCTTTCTTCTGGGAAGAAAACAGGAAAACATGTTTAAAACATGAAAAATAAGCAATGTTCTATAAAAGTTTTACATATGAGGGTATTAAGTTGGAAAATTATGAAACATTTTTGTACATTTTTTTATTACACCGATTGTAAGCTTTAAAATTAGACCTACTTTTGTTTAAATACCTGCAGTTGTTTTTGATTTTTGCTAACAATGACACAAACCTTAAAAAGTTACGTTTTTAATAAAATATCTTTAACAATTGGACTATGTGCAAAATCTATAATTAATGGAACCATTTATTTAGTATTTTATTAGTTTTGGATTACAAATTTGTTACAAAACAAATGGACATTGAAAGGTGAGATTACAAGGTAGACATTCTGCCAAGATCACACAATTGATGGGACATAGAAAGGTGAGATTACAAGTAGGCATTCCCCCAAGGTCACACAATTGAAAGGCGAGATTATAAGGTAGACATTCTGCCAAGTTCACACAATTGATGGGTCACAGAAAGTTGAGATTATAAGGTAGACATTCTGCCAAGATCACACAATTGATGGGAGATAGAAAGGTGAGATTATAAGGTAGACATTCTGCCAAGGTCACACAATTGATGGGTCATAGAAAGGTGAGATTATAAGGTAGACATTCTGCTAAGATCACACAATTGATGGGATATTGAAAGGTGAGATTACAAGTAGGCATTCTGCCAAGATCACACAATTGATGGGACATAGAAAGGTGAGATTATAAGGTAGACATTCTGCCAAGATCACACAATTGATGGGACATAGAAAGGTGAGATTATAAGGTAGACATTCTGCCAAGATCACACAATTGATGGGACATAGAAAGGTGAGATTATAAGGTAGACATTCTGCCAAGATCACACAATTGATGGGACATAGAAAGGTGAGATTATAAGGTAGACATTCTGCCAAGATCACACAATTGATGGGACATAGAAAGGTGAGATTATAAGGTAGACATTCTGCCAAGATCACACAATTGATGGGACATAGAAAGGTGAGATTATAAGGTAGACATTCTGCCAAGATCACACAATTGATGGGTCATAGAAAGGTGAGATTATAAGGTAGACATTCTGCTAAGATCACACAATTGATGGGACACAGAACAGTGAGATTATAAGGTAGACATTCTGCCAATATCACACAATTGATGGGACAAAGAAAGGTGATATTATAAGGTAGACATTCTGCCAAGATCACAAAATTGATGGGACATAGAAAGGTGAGATTATAAGGTAGACATTCTGCCAAGATCACACAATTGATGGGTCACAGAAAGGTGAGATTATAAGGTAGACATTCTGCCAAGATCACACAATTGATGGGATATTGCAAGGTGAGATTACAAGTAGGCATTCTGCCAAGATCACACAATTGATGGGTCATAGAAAGGTGAGATTATAAGGTAGACATTCTGCCAAGATCAAACAATTGATGGGTCACAGAAAGGTGAGATTATAAGGTAGACATTCTGCCAAGATCACACAATTGATGGTACATAGAAAGGTGAGATTATAAGGTAGACATTCTGCCAGGATCACACAATTGATGGGTCATAGAAAAGTGGGGTTATAAGGTAGACATTCTGCCAAGATCACACAATTGATGGGACATAGAAAGGTGAGATTATAAGGTAGACATTCTGCCAAGATCACATAATTGATGGGACATAGAAAGGTGAGATTACAGGTAGACATTCTGCCAAGATCACACAATTGATGGGTCACAGAAAGGTGAGATTATAAGGTAGACATTCTAAGAAGATACACAACTGATGGGACATAGAAATGTGAGATTACAAGGTAGACATTCTACCAAGATCACACAAAAGATGAGACATAGAAACGTGAGATTATAAGGCAGACATTCTGCCAAGATCACACAATTGTTGGGACATAGAAAGATGAGATTATAAGGTAGACATTCTGCCAGGATCACACAATTGATGGGTCATAGAAAGATTGGGTTATAAGGTAGACATTCTGCCAAGATCACACAATTCATGGGACATAGAAAGGTGAGATTATAAGGTAGACATTCTGTCAAGATCACACAATTGATGGGACATTGAAAGGTGAGATTACAAGGTAGGCATTCTGCCAAGATCACACAATTGATGGGACATTGAAAGATGAGATTATAAGGTAGACATTCTGCCAAGATCACACAACTGATGGGACATAAGAAAGGTGAGATTATAAAGTAGACATTCTGCCAAGATCACACAATTGATGGGTCATAGAAAGGTGAGATTGTAAGGTAGTCATTCTGCCAAGATCACACAATTGATGGGTCATAGAAAGGTGAGATTATAAGGTAGACATTCTGCCAAGATCACACAATTGATGGGATATTGAAAGGTGAGATTACAAGTAGGCATTCTGCCAAGATCACACAATTGATGGGTCATAGAAAGGTGAGATTATAAGGTAGACATTCTGCCATGATAAAACAATTGATGGGTCACAGAAAGGTGAGATTATAAGGTAGACATTCTGTCAAGATCACACAATTGATGGTACATAGAAAGGTGAGATTATAAGGTAGACATTCTGCCAAGATCACACAATTGATGGGTCATAGAAAGGTGAGATTATAAGGTAGACATTCTACCAAGATACACAATTGATGGGACATAGAAAGGTGAGATTATAAGGTAGACATTCTGCCAAGATCACACAATTGATGGGTCATAGAAAGGTGAGATTATAAGGTAGACATTCTGCCAAGATCAAACAATTGATGGGTCACAGAAAGGTGAGATTATAAGGTAGACATTCTGCCAAGATCACACAATTGATGGGATATTGAAAGGTGAGATTACAAGTAGGCATTCTGCCAAGATCACACAATTGATGGGTCATAGAAAGGTGAGATTATAAGGTAGACATTCTGCCAAGATCAAACAATTGATGGGTCACAGAAAGGTGAGATTATAAGGTAGACATTCTGCCAAGATCACACAATTGATGGGATATTGAAAGGTGAGATTACAAGTAGGCATTCTGCCAAGATCACACAACTGGTTGGATATTGAAAGGTGAGATTACAAGTAGGCATTCTGCCAAGATCACACAATTGATGGGTCATAGAAAGGTGAGATTATAAGGTAGACATTCTGCCAAGATCAAACAATTGATGGGTCACAGAAAGGTGAGATTATAAGGTAGACATTCTGCCAAGATCACACAATTGATGGTACATAGAAAGGTGAGATTATAAGGTAGACATTCTGCCAGGATCACACAATTGATGGGTCATAGAAAGGTGGGGTTATAAGGCAGACATCCTGCCAAGATCACACAATTGATGGGACATAGAAAGGTGAGATTATAAGGTAGACATTCTGCCAAGATCACACAATTGATGGGTCATAGAAAGGTGAGATTATAAGGTAGACATTCTAAGAAGATACACAACTGATGGGACATAGAAATGTGAGATTACAAGGTAGACATTCTACCAAGATCACACAAAAGATGAGACAGAAATGTGAGATTATAAGGTAGACATTCTGCCAGGATCACACAATTGATGGGTCGTAGAAAGGTGGGGTTATAAGGTAGACATTCTGCCAAGATCACACAATTCATGGGACATAGAAAGGTGAGATTATAAGGTAGACATTCTGTCAAGATCACACAATTGATGGGACATTGAAAGGTGAGATTACAAGGTAGGCATTCTGCCAAGATCACACAATTGATGGGACATAAGAAAGGTGAGATTATAAAGTAGACATTCTGCCAAGATCACACAATTGATGGGTCATAGAAAGGTGAGATTATAAGGTAGACATTCTGCCAAGATCACACAATTGATGGGATATTGAAAGGTGAGATTACAAGTAGGCATTCTGCCAAGATCACACAATTGATGGGTCATAAAAAGGTGAGATTATAAGGTAGACATTCTGCCAAGATCAAACAATTGATGGGTCACAGAAAGGTGAGATTATAAGGTAGACATTCTGTCAAGATCACACAATTGATGGGGCATAGAAATGTGAGATTATAAGGTAGACATTCTGCCAAGATACACAATTGATGGGGCATAGAAATGTGAGATTACAAGGTAGACATTCTACCAAAATCACACAATTGATGAGACATAGAAATGTGAGATTACAAGGTAGACATTCTGCCAAGATACACAATTGATGGGACATAGAAATGTGAGATTACAAGGTAGACATTCTACCAAGATCACACAATTGATGAGACATAGAAATGTGAGATTACAAGGTAGACATTCTGCCAAGATACACAATTGATGGGACATAGAAATGTGAGATTACAAGGTAGACATTCTGCCAAGATCACACAACTGATGGGACATAGAAACATGAGATTACAAGGTAGACATTCTGCCAAGATACACAATTGATGGGACATAAAAATGTGAGATTACAAGGTAGACATTCTGCCAGGATCACACAATTGATGGGACATAGAAATGTGAGATTACAAGGTAGACATTCTGCCAAGATCACACAACTGATGGGACATAGAAACTTGAGATTACAAGGTAGACATTCTGCCAAGATACACAATTGATGGGACATAAAAATGTGAGATTACAAGGTAGACATTCTACCAAGATCACACAATTGATGAGACATAGAAATGTGAGATTACAAGGTAGACATTCTGCCAAGATACACAATTGATGGGACATAGAAATGTGAGATTACAAGGTAGACATTCTGCCAAGATCACACAACTGATGGGACATAGAAACATGAGATTACAAGGTAGACATTCTGCCAATATACACAATTGATGGGACATAGAAACATGAGATTACAAGGTAGACATTCTGCCAAGATACACAATTGATGAGACATAGAAATGTGAGATTACAAGGTAGACATTCTGCCAAGATCACACAATTGATGGGACATAGAAATGTGAGATTACAAGGTAGACATTCTGCCAAGATCACACAACTGATGGGACATAGAAAGGTGAGATTACAAGGTAGACATTCTGCTAAGATCACACAACTGATGGGACATAGAAAGGTGAGATTACAAGATAGACATTCTGCCAAGATCACACAACTGATGAGACAATATAACACAATTGATGGCTGCCATGATGCACACTACAATATTTGTGTTGCGTCTCGTGTTATGTTACACCTTTTTAAAGACAACAATTATTAGTACCACATTTTACGACCAATCCCCTGACTGGCTCTGCATTCACCATTTTTCCAAAGTATTTGTACCCAACATTTGTTATGACGTAAATTGAGCAGTTTTTCAGAACTAGCAAACAATTTATCAATTTGTGCAATGATGCTATTTAGTTATACATTTTTTTATTAAAAAGAATATTTTAAAAATATTGTTTAATACTTTTTATGTTTACCATTAGTTTACATAAAAAATACTAAGAGGCGAGTCACCTGTTGCCCATTACTGGCTGCCCACTGTTTTTTCTGTGCGTCTTCATCCTCTCCGTCCTCAGTGTCACTGCTCGAGCCGGACTCGGATTCACTACTGGACTCCGCCTCTGATGCCTCCGAACCACTCTCCGACTCCGACTCTTTCGTCTTCACTTTGCTCTTCTGTAAGCAAACAATGATTCAAATGTAGCAAGGTCCACATACACTGCTACTAAGGCCTTTATTGAAATGTAGCAAGGTCCACATACAGTGCTACTAAGGCCTTTATTGAAATGTAGCAAGGTCCACATACAGTGCTACTAAGGCCTTTATTGAAATGTAGCAAGGTCCACATACAGTACAGTGCTACTAAGGCCTTTATTGAAATGTAGCAAGGTCCACATACACTGCTACTAAGGCCTTTATTGAAATGTAGCAAGGTCCACATACAGTGCTACTAAGGCCTTTATTAAAATGTAGCAAGGTCCATATACAGTGCTACTAAGGCCGTTATTGAAATGTAGCAAGGTCCATATACAGTGCTACTAAGGCCTTTATTAAAATGTAGCAAGGTCCATATACAGTGCTACTAAGGCCGTTATTGAAATGTAGCAAGGTCCACATACAGTGCTACTAAGGCCTTTATTAAAATGTAGCAAGGTCCATATACAGTGCTACTAAGGCCGTTATTGAAATGTAGCAAGGTCCACATACAGTGCTACTAAGGCCTTTATTAAAATGTAGCAAGGTCCATATACACTGCTACTAAGGCCTTTATTGAAATGTAGCAAGGTCCACATACAGTGCTACTAAGGCCTTTATTGAAATGTAGCAAGGTTCACATACAGTGCTACTAAGGCCTTTATTGAAATGTAGCAAGGTCCACATACAGTGTTACTAAGGCCTTTATTGAAATGTAGCAAGGTCCACATACACTGCTACTAAGGCCTTTATTGAAATGTAGCAAGGTCCACATACAGTGCTACTAAGGCCTTTATTAAAATGTAGCAAGGTCCACATACAGTGCTACTAAGGCCGTTATTGAAATGTAGCAAGGTCCACATACAGTGCTACTAAGGCCTTTATTAAAATGTAGCAAGGTCCATATACAGTGCTACTAAGGCCGTTATTGAAATGTAGCAAGGTCCACATACAGTGCTACTAAGGCCTTTATTAAAATGTAGCAAGGTCCATATACAGTGCTACTAAGGCCGTTATTGAAATGTAGCAAGGTCCACATACAGTGCTACTAAGGCCTTTATTGAAATGTAGCAAGGTCCATATACACTGCTACTAAGGCCTTTATTGAAATGTAGCAAGGTCCACATACAGTGCTACTAAGGCCTTTATTGAAATGTAGCAAGGTCCACATACAGTGCTACTAAGGCCTTTATTGAAATGTAGCAAGGTCCACATACAGTGCTACTAAGGCCTTTATTGAAATGTAGCAAGGTCACACTGCTACTAAGGTGCTACTAAGGCCTTTATTGAAATGTAGCAAGGTCCACATACAGTGCTACTAAGGCCTTTATTGAAATGTAGCAAGGTCCACACACAGTGCTACTAAGGCCTTTATTGAAATGTAGCAAGGTCCACACACAGTGCTACTAAGGCCTTTATTGAAATGTAGCAAGGTCCACACACACTGCTACTAAGGCCTTTATTGAAATGTAGCAAGGTCCACACAGTGATACTAAGGCCTTTATTGAAATGTAGCAAGGTCCACACACACTGCTACTAAGGCCTTTATTGAAATGTAGCAAGGTCCACATACAGTGCTACTAAGGCCTTTATTGAAATGTAGCAAGGTCCACATACAGTGCTACTAAGGCCTTTATTGAAATGTAGCAAGGTCCACACACACTGCTACTAAGGCCTTTATTGAAATGTAGCAAGGTCCACATACAGTGCTACTAAGGCCTTTATTGAAATGTAGCAAGGTCCACATACAGTGCTACTAAGGCCTTATTGACAGAGTAAGTTTGTGAAAACAGAAGATATGGGATCATCCTTAGTGTAGTGGGTATTAAGTTGAAATTGTGAAATGGCATTTTGTACTTATTTAGATTCCACAGATAATGGTTTTTAAAATGATACCTCATTTGTTACAATATCTTCAGTAGATTTTTTTTTATTGCTAGAATTGAAGCAAACTCTTAAAAAGTGATGTTATGATAAATAAGGTCATTTTTACTCATAATATGATTGTCTATTAAGGTGGTTCTGTTGGCCAAGATATGCTTGTTTTGAATAAATAATTTATAATAAAAGTTTTGAAGATTGAGAAAAAAAATTTAGTCTGCCTAAGACATCACGCAATTCTAGTACAAACAGAACTAAGTTTCCAGATTGTTTAGTGACATTTCCATGATTTTAAAGACAATTGAAAAATAAGTCAAAAATCACGTCAAAATGGCAATTTTATTTCAATTTGAAAAAACCCCGAAAGAAATATATGCATGTTTTTAAGCACAACTACATTATTGACATTCGTACAGGTTTGTTTTGTGAACAAATGCATATTAAGCAGGCTACAGCTTCATAAAAATGTTACAACAATGTTGAAAGACAGCCAAAAAGTGAAGTGTATTTTTGGCACAACTCCTTCACCGATCATAAAACAATAATGTGCAATTTGGCGCACATGTAAGGCCTGCTTGCATGCCAAGTTATAACTTTGTAACTATTGCAGTTTTAAAAAAATTACATTAAATTATGCTTTCTTGTTGTCATTGATAACAAACATGTCACCAGATAGGCGGGTTGTGCACAAAATGTGACGTTTTTTTCATTGGCAAGCAGTTTATTTTTAATACAAATTGACAGAGACATCTGTTTTTGAGATATCCTGCCAACAATTGTAATGACTAAATGTCGATTGCCTTCGTGTTTAAGACTGGCCTACGGCCCCACGTGCTAGTCTTGTGTTTTGGTGGCACCTGATTGTTCAGGGGTCAACCCCGGGTTACTGACAAATGGCGGTTATTTAATATCGCGACGTAATTATGTATCTTCATAACACAGGATACTAGTATCAGAATAACCAGACTATATGATATGCGTTCTTGGCGAGCGAATTTACACTCGCAGACATCTGTGCTGGCGTGAAACTTACATCATCGTTTCTACGGAAACCGTTATAGTTTCCAAGAATTTGAAGGGGAATTCCACCGAGACACACAAAGTAGTAGTTCTTAAACTACATATGACTTATGGCACTAATGCCATGTTTTCTTTTGTAGTACATATATTCATATTAACAGCTATTATTGTTCTATGAAGAAAAAAGTAAAGAAATCAACTGACGCGATAACCGCCGCTCAAACATTTGTTTTAATCTGTGTGTTTGACCGGTTTCAAAATGCATGACATTGCATTTGATTAGTTTGGGATTATTTGTTGAGAAGAAAAAATAAGACATGAACGCTTAGATTATAATGTATGCATTTCTGCCCAAACAACAATACAGATGGGCCATGATCTAGACAGCTATTTTTGACTCGTGTGCAGATATAGGCCTGTGTGACTCATACCTAATTCATTATGGAGGGTCAGATATAGGCCTGTGTGACTCATACCTAATTTAATGTGGAGGGTGACATATATTCATTTTAAGACTCAGTCATTTTGCAAAGCTTAAAAAACTGGTTCTGTGTATATGCCATTGCAGAGTGCTTGTGCTCATGATGTCTACACCTGGATAAACAGCTCACTAATGATGGTGTCCACAAATCTAATTAAGTGGCTAAAACTGTGCATTATCTGAAACTTACTCTGGCAGATGTTTTGTTTTGTTGGACTGGTTTTCTTGCTTTCTTTGCCTTTTCATATTCCTCGTATCGCTTGAGGTCTTTCGGAGACAGACCCTGAAATAAGTGAAACGTAGAGTGAATTAAGCCACGTTGCATCACAGCAAATCAATTAGAAATGTTTCAGTCATCAATGCCGCAATACAAACATGTTGATTTGCATTTGACACTACAAAATGAGAACTTGTTGATTATCCTTTAAGCACTGGGGACAGTTGCCTATTGGTGACAGTGTAAGCATATTTTAATGCTGTTCATAAATAAATGTTTTTAATCTACTTAAAATCAACTGTTACTATTCTGTTATCATTCAGATGGACCAACTTAGAAATTCAACAAACATTATATACCCCACCAAATTACATCCAAAACAACAAAATCACATAATTCATTAGCAAGGAATCATGTGCATGACGCCAGCCAGCCATTAGAAATATTAATCTATGTAACAGGGCAAATGTTCTGTAGTCCTCACATACTGCCAGATCCTTTTAAGACATATCGACAAGTGATAGTTTGAGAAGCAAAATATAATATCTATCCATGAAAATGTTCATCAAGTTGCAAGAATAATTAAATAATGAATTTTCTTAACACACAACTAGGAATTTGAAACTCACATTGACATATCGCCCACCTTCAGCCAAAGGCGGTCGAAACATTGATGTGAGTTTCAAATTCCTAGTAGTGAATTAAGAATTTTTTTATTTAATGTATATTTTTTATGTTTTTCTCCGATGTCCTCCTGGTGCCATGACCTTGACACTGACCTTCTTGAACTGTTCGAGTGCCTTAGCGTGTTGTTGGTGCAAGACGTCACGTTTCGTAGTGTATGCCTTATGTTCTGACTCTGACATGTTCCGCCACCGCCGCGCAATCTCCGCCATTCGCTCCGTGTGCATCACGTGGGTCAATGACGTTAACATCGTGGTCGAGAACAGGTGGTAGCCAGACCTGCATTTTACAAACAACCTTCACATCAAGGTGTCTTATTTCACAGCACGTTTATTTTACCATTTCTGCATGCAAATTAAAAGGTCTTTATATGTTGTTTTCCATCCAGTCGTACGCTATGATTAGTCTCGTGACAAATCTCACGTGACTGATGTGATTGATGCTAACAGGATAATGACAGTTACACTTACATGAAAGTAAATAAAAACAATTGCAAACAGTCTACATGTGTTATACCGAGGCCACTAAAACAGCTGTAGAAAACCCCTGTATCTGTCTGTCTACCCTCTACCCCCACCACCCTTCCTTCTCTCTCTTTCTTGTCCACCTGTCCGTCCGTCCATCTCTCCGTCTGCCTCTGTCGGCAACAACTACCGTGATGATTGTACGTATTCAGACATAAAAATAAGAATTATTGTTGGTGTCCGAAAACAGAGATAATATGTATTTAAGTATTCGGACACATTTTAGGGTGTCCAAAAACATACTGTCCGAATACGTATTGTCATTAGAGTAGGCTGAGTGAACTCACCCTGGAGGCTTCTTGGGTTCACCAGGGAAGTGTAACTTGACGACTTTCTTTGTCTTCTCTTCAGCTTGTGCATTCTCCCTGAAACAACAGTGGAGCAGACGGTGATTATTGGCTAAAGGTAATGATGGAACCTTTTCTAAGGAGACGGCCTCCTCATGAAATGCCATATTTTAATCAACTGTCATATCTCAAAAACTACCTTATCTTGACCAAATTTGCAATGTATCAAGTCTGTATAAAAAGGGTCAGTTATGAGTAACAATCAATTTGCATAACGGTAACCATGGTAGACAGACCATTCTTGCAAATTTTGATGGGTGGGTGGAAGTCCCATGGAAAATCGAATTTATATATTTCCATTTTTGTTCATTTTCCATTCCATTTTTGTTCAAATTCATTTGTTCCCTCGTCAGACTAATGAATGAGTAAACTGTCCTTCGTTCCCCTCCATTTCTGCCAGTCTGACACCGAGTGAGCCCGAGATGATTTGTGAGAACTTGTTTAACTTTTGTAACTTATTTTACATATTTAACTTGTATTGGCTTGTTGGTTTGTTTATTTAACCGATATAACTTTTATTTTTACATTTTTATATTGCATGTACTTATGTTTTATTTGCTTTAATATGCTGCTACACTCCAAATGAGTTACACTCTGACTGCAATGATTTTTGTGAGATGGGACTTTAGGTTTGAGCATTTTTCAAAGCGTCTTGAAAAATGCTAATACCTGAACAACAGTCAGTGAAGTCACATTTCCTTGCCCAAATGATGGTGTGCACATCTGGCACAGCCGATTTGCATACTGAACTTTGTGCAAGACAACAGCACACGGAGGCCTCCCATTAGAGGAGGCTAATTTACGCAAGGACATGTTAATTACTCCCGTGGTGAGAATCAAATCAACCAATCAGCGCGCACTGGAGCACGTCCCTCAGGAGAATCCTAAGCTGATCCCGCACTCCGTTTGCGAAAGCATAAAGGGGCAGACGTTTGTCTAATTTGATACGAGTTTGTATTGGTTCTTATTTTTTGCACGATCATCTGTTTCTTCTCGTCCGTTGGTTCAGCTACGATTCGTCGCTGCATCGTGGTGATTTTTACGTCTCTCAGCTGGATTGAGCTGAGTATTTTCGTTTTATATTTGATTTGCGTTTAATTATCACGATTCGGGTTCTGCCATTTTGTCGTCTCGTGGTTTGAATTCGTCGTCGGCCCTATCATGTCGTCGGCGTGTTCCCCGATTTCTGTTCTGTGTATCGGTCATAGTCATGTTTCATGGCTGCGTACGTTCGTAGAATCGGCAGATCTGTTTGCCGGATTCGAAGTTCAGGGCCGCCCGTGCAATGTCCAGTTTCTAGGTCATCGTGGGGCGACCCTGGAGACGTTCCTGGCGCCGGCCATGATGGCGCGGATAGTTTCGTGTCGGGCGGATGTCATTGTGATCCACTTGGGTGGTAATGATCTCGATGGGAGATCTTACCCGAACCCAATCATGGTTGCGATTGACATCCAACGTCTCGTTGTGAGATTGCTCGGTACGTGTGTCAGGTTTGTCGTCGGCAAAGATGGCGGAACTCGAGTTACGTGGTAGGAGCGGAGCGGGTTGTCCAGATCAATTGGTACCTTGATGCGTTTTGTTCCGACACTGACGGAATTTCTTTCTGGCGGCATAAACGCCTGTGGAACAGTATTCGGCCTGTTTTCCACAGGGACGGAGTCCATTTCTCAGACATTGGGAATTATAGGTTTTACCGTAGTATGCGGGGTGCCATTATTCAAGCAGTGGGAGCAATATTTGGATAATTTCACGGGGCGCGTCATCGAGTAAATATTTTAATGTCCAACATCGAGGATGGCGTGGTGCATTGTCATGGCATTCGGATGCACATTTTCGGTTGAGTTTTTATGCAATGAGTACTTATAGATCTGGTATAACCGCGGGGATAAATTCTGTTGTTTTTGAGCGATAATATGTCAACATTGAATGCAGTATTGGTGGATTCACATGACTTGGAAGGAATTGGTTATTTATGCCGGTAAACTTTATGCTATACAGTTGTCGTGTTTATATACGTTTGTGGGAGGGCCACAGGCAACTATTCTAAAGTGTGTGTTGACTCTTACAGGCATTACATGGCAGGACTTTTGTTAGCTGGTCAACTTTATGCTATACAGTTGTCGTATATATATACGTTTTGGTGGGAGGGCCACAGGCAACTATTCTAAATTGTGTGTAGACTTACATACAAAGAGTGGACGGATTTTTGTTAGTTATGACGGCCACAAGCAACTATTCTACATCGTGTTTAGACTTTTACGGATGAGACATATCAGTTTTGTTGGTTATGCCAGTAAACTTTATGCTATACAGTTGTCGTGTTTATGCACGTTTTTGTGGGAGGGCCACAGGCAACTATTCTAACTTCTATGTAGACTCTTACAGACAAGACATGGACGAGGTTTTGTCAGTTATGCCGGTAAATTTTATGCTAGACAGTTATCACGTTTATACATGTGGGAGGGCCACATGCGATTATTATATTGTGTATGAACCATTGTGGCATAATGTTTTCAACAAGTATACCCATCTACTTATGCAGTGTATGTCTACTGGCAGTTTGTCTGACAATTTACATTGGTTGGTGGCACAAGTAACTTTGTGGTATATTGAAAATGCTCCGGTTTGGGGTGGATAGCGTTGTTGCGGACAGTGTTTGTCTACATTAATCAGATTCACTATATATAACGTTTCTTGTTCTATCTACTGTGAGATTGTGTCTGCGGTGTTATTTGATTTGTAGAATGCCTCGAGCTCCACGTGGACGTGGTCGACCGACGCGTCGGGCATCGCTGACTCGGCAGACACGTTCGCGGACGGCTGCCGCAGCTGTTCCGTTGGCCGCCCCGTCACCGCCTGTTTCAGGGGGCGCGCCGCCACCGCCCGTCTTGCTCGCCTACCCGCCACCACCCGTCGCATTGGGCACGCCTCCGTTGCAGTGTTCGGTCCATGAGAACTTCGAGGACGCTGCCCATCTGCAGGCAGTGGTAAATGGCACACTCGGGCCAGTCGGACCACAATCTGTGTGGGAGCGGCGGATGGCGGCATCGGAAAAGATGCTTCATGAGATACACTCGATGGTGCAGGCTTTGAGTCCGGCCCCAACAGTGCTGCGCCCAGATCCGGCATTGGCGTCTGTGTCAGCCGTCTTTGGCAGCGCCGCCCAACTGGCAGCTGCTTCCGGCCACGGTCCTATCCCAGAAGTGACACGTCCCTTGGCCGCGAACGAAACTGTGCCACCCTTGTCGGCTTGCCAGGGCAACGCAAGGGCGACCCCATGGCCAAACACTGACACCGTACCAGGTACAGAGTTATTCGAGTTGTTGCCTGGCCCCGCTCGGGCAATGATAGAGTCATGTGCATCCGCCTCCCTTCCTCTGGATGCCCGGGTAAAGATTTGGGCAGACGAATACATTGACCTGTCAATAATGTTGAAGCCAACACTCCTCCAGCACCAGGAGTATAGCCAAGCTATGTATGGGGGTACTGCACACCCAACTTCTGGTGCGTCTACAAGCACATCCCCCAACAGGGCTAGCCATGCAATCATTACCTACGAGCGGTGGCTGCAGGCATTTACTTTGTATATGTCTGTATACCTCTTGCTCCCAACCAACATGTCGCTCGCAGTTAAAATGTTTAAGTACGCAGAGATAATCCGGGGACTGGCTGATGAAGGGGTGACTGGCAGACCTATGATGAAGCATTTAGGTCCCTGCGTTATCTCAGGGGGTGGTCCTGGGACTCCATCAACTGGGAGTTATGGTTGAAAGCGTCCCAGACAGTTAGACGCCCGGCAAGTTCTCCCTTTCCAAGCAAGGGTAGGGCCCGGTCCACATATGTCGGTCCCAGCTTTGTCTACAATCGGGGGGAGTGGTGTGACAAAGCCTCTTGCTACTTTGCACACAAGTGCCAGTCGTGTGGCGGCAGTGGCCATCCCGCTGTGCGTTGCTTTCAAACCATGGGGAAACGCCCACAGTCCAGTAGCCCACCGGTTACAAGCCCACCAGCTCAACCAAACCCCTCAGTTAGACCAAACCCCGCAGTTAGACCAGGCCCCCCACGTAGACCAGGCCCCCCAGGTAGACCAGGGCCCTCAAGTAACACACTTGGGTCAGGAGGTAAGTTGCCCTCCCTGGTTTCTCCTGCAGTTTTGCATGAAAGGTTGACTGGTTATGACAGCGACCTACGTAAGTATCTTGTACATGGGTTTTCACATGGTTTTAAAATAGGCTGTTTTGACTTGCCAACCCAGTTTGATGTCAATGTATGCAATTTAAAATCTGCTGATGAATATTCACAAGTTATAGATAAGAAGACAGCGAAAGAGCTGTCATTAGGCAGGGTGCTTGGGCCTTATGACGTTCCTCCATCCTGTCATAACTACAGAATCTCCCCACTAGGTGTTGTCCCTAAGAAGAACCCAGGTGAATTTAGAATGATTCACCATTTGTCACACCCAGAAGGTTCAGCTGTTAATGATTACATTCCGAAGGATATATCATCTGTCACTTATGCCACAATTCAGGATGCCATTGATGTTATTAAGGATTCGCCAAAACCTGTGTACATGGCTAAAGTAGATGTCGAATCGGCTTTCCGTATCATACCAGTCTCGCCAGCAGATAGGCCAATGTTGGGATTTAGGTGGAGGGGGCAGTATTTTATGGATGCTGTTTTGCCTATGGGCTGCTCTAGTTCATGTGCCATTTTTGAGTGTTTCAGTACGGCTCTAGAGTGGGTGGCAAAGGTCAAACTGGGTGTGACAGCAATGATTTACGTGATCGATGATTTCCTAATTGTGTCTGATTCAGCAGATAAGTGTAATCAGGATCTGATGGCATTTGTTAACCTTTGCAAGGAAATTGGGGTACCGCTAGCACCTGATAAAACAGTTGGCCCGTCCACCTCAATCCCTTTTCTAGGAATTATTCTAGATACTGTCAACCAAGAGGCTAGGCTTCCAGAGGATAAGTTGGATAAGGCCAGGGCATTACTAGTGACTTTTCTTGACAGACAGAAGTTGACACTGTAGGAGTTACAACAGCTACTCGGGTTTTTGGGATTCACATGTTCTGTAATCAAACCTGGCAGACCATTTTTACGCCGTTTAATCGATTTGACAATCGGCGTACGTAAGCCACATTATCATATCCGCTTGACGAGGCAGGCAAAACTTGATCTAGAAGTGTGGCTAGAATTTTTGCAACATTTCAATGGCAAATCTTTCTTCTTGGATGAATAACAGGTGACTATCTTCAGCTGTACACTGATGCTGCAGGGGGAGTAGGTTATGGGGCTTTGTGTGGAGTAGAATGGTTTTGGGGCCTGTGGCCAGAGGCGTGGCGTTCACTCAATGTCGCTGTTTTAGAATGATATCCAATCATGGCAGCCGTACACGTTTGGGGTAATGCTTGGGCAAACAAGAGTGTCTGCTTTTTTACGGATAATGAAGCACTTGTTCCGGTAATTAATAACCAGACGTCACGCGAACCACACATCATGGCTTTACTTCGCCCACTGGTATTGGCTTGCCTGCATTATAATATCAATTTTGCAGCACGCCACATTCTAGGGCGATTTAACACTCTCACTGATAAGTTATCCCGTTCACAGGTGGACAGGTTCCGGGAATTGGCGCCATGGGCAGATGTCAACCCAGTGAGGGTGCCTTACCGGGTGTCCCCAGCCGGCTTAGGGACTCTTTGAACCAGCTACTGCAGGCTTCTATAGCGCCGTCATCACGTGCTCATTATGAACGGTCTTGGAACAAGTTTGTTTTGTTTAATGCTTCGCTTGGTTTATCTTCGCAGCTGCCGGCTTCAGTGTCGACAATGTTACTCTTTATAGCACATCTGCATTCTAGTGGAGCTGCCCCAGCATCCATTGTGTCAATTGTGTCAGCCGTTGCTTATTTTCACAAGATTCATGGTTTTGATGACCCATCTAAGTGTTTTATTGTAGCCAAGGCCTTGGCAGGTGCTCGTAATCTTGGATCTGTCCCTGATGTCCGCCTGCCTGTCACTCTGCCTGTTCTCACTCGTCTTGTGCTTGCATTGCCCACCGTGTTTACATCACGTTATAAATGTCTAATGCTCCGTGCCATGATGGTGCTAGCTTTCAAGGCTTATTTGCGGGTGGGAGAAATGGTACCGCGATCAAGGAGTCATGTAGGGGGATGTTTGCAGTTGGGTGACGTGTTAATGTCAGGAGATCTAATATCAATTTCCTTCCGTCGTTTCAAACATAGCACGCGGCAGGGTCCGCAGTCCCTCCAGGTGAGAGGTGAGTGCATCCCTGGTTCACCCATATACCTTGCTTCCTTTATGAGAGAGTTTCAGTCAGGTAGAGGTCAGATACAATCATCTTTATTTGCCTATGCGGATGGCTCCCCAATGCTACGCAGTGAATTTGATGTATCTTTAAAGCGATTGCTGGGTTTCTGTGGATATACAACTAGTGGCTTTAAGGGCCACAGCTTCCGCATTGGGGCAGCTACCGCGGCAGCATTGCGGGGTGAATCTGACGTGCAGATAAGAGCGGCAGGCAGATGGACATCAGATGCTTTTAAGAAGTACATCAGAATAGCTTAAAAGGATAATATGGTTTCGGTTAGGCCTGGTTTGCTTATGTGGGGGGGTCACATGTTCGGTGACCTGTGGCGAAATACCCCCACATTTGGTATTAATATAATTTTAGATTTAGTGTTTTTGGCAGCAGATAGCGTGGTATTCAGAAAGGCACTTTTTAGTTAATCATGTTGGCTTAGTTAATCATGTTGGCTTTAAAATTAACTCTACACATAACAAGCTCTGCTGTGATTACATGTCATTCCTTTCAATTGTTCTAGGAATACCGCTGCTGCTTTATATGTTGAAATGTGGGCTCTAACAGCTTGATGTTCAGGAGACTAGTATGGGCTCAGTCACAGGCCTGGCATTGGGTTGTAGAGTCCACATTTCTTTTATTTAAATATTACAGTGTGCCAAAAAGGCTTATACACTGGTTACCCATAATAAACAAACGTCATCCATTTGGCCTGTTTCATATCTATATTTGTCTCCGTGTTGTTGCTTGCATAAAGAATATTCTAGCTGATGATTCTTGACAACGGCATGATCACACATACAGTTGTTAGCTCAGAATAATTTCCAAGGATGTGAAAATCAGTCTCACTATAAACATTCATTGCCATGATAATACACAAGCAAATGAGCCCATATTTCAAACATCATATACCATTCATTTATCTAACTAGTACACCAAATTTCTTTAAGATATGTTCAGTATTAATAGAGATATAGCATATTGTGGCTACCCTTAAGCAATGAAGTATATATCGTCATGTGTGAGATGTAGCTTATATTTTATTAATGGATACATTTATTTATCTGATAAATTGGTCAACAAGAACTTTGTTTACAATTAATATTTAGACATGCACAAGCTCATAGTCATACACATTCACCACGCACACAGTGACTGTGACACACCGTATGATGTCGTGTACTGATAGCATTGTTTTTTGTTATAAATGGTACCACTAAGCATCATTCTTGGTACCCCAGGTACATTATTATATGCCGACATGATTCTTTTTTTGATATTTGCTGATTATAATCGAATAGACGTTGTAGTGAATGCAAGTGTCAACAATTTGAACTCTCTTCATTTTAGATTAAGTTTTACATTATCCACCAGTGGCACCAGTGGATATTTCGGGTAACCTATCATCACCCAATCAGGCCAGTAAAATGACATGATGATGTAGTTTTATCAACCATTTACAAAACGTGTTATTATTCAAAATCAAGACACCTTTGCTACTCCAAAAGGACCTCTTCGGTCTTTAAAAAAATAGTCAGTTGCCGAACAGATGGTGCCATATTGTCAGTGTCAAAGACGAAGCCCACTGGCCTTGCTTTTGTCTAAACTCTGCTCAGTCACTAAGAATTTGACTTTTAAGTGCTACATAGAGGCTAAAGATAATGGGGGTCCAACATCTTTATATTGTTTTCAATATGCCAGTCGCCGAGTAAACATCCAGATGCCGGATGCATGGCTTCGCATTTTCAGCATCACCTCAGTTCGGTGGGCAGGCGCCCGGCCACTGATCAACTGTGTCAGCTGCCAATCTTGGCTTCCCGGCTGTGACTGCCCATAAGTGCAGGGATAATCTACGGACATCTCGTCGTTTTGCACTGGGTTACTGATCATATTCCTGAATAGCGAGTGACCGGACTAGCTGGAATAAGGTCCTATTTTGTACTGTATAAATTATTTGGGACTGTCCCAATGTGACCTTAATAGCGAGGTGACCGGATTACAGAGGTGACCGTAAACCGAGGTTCGACTGTATATATATATATATATATGGCAGTTATAAGCCAGTCTATGTACTTCATGAATATTCATGCATAATTTACATGCATGCATACATGTGCACACAGGACCGTAAAAACCAATAGTCCAGTGTGTTAAAAGAGTTGACTTGATGTTTTTACTTACTTGTTTTGTTGCGCTAGCTTCTCCTTGAGCTGGACAGCCATCTTCTTGTACTTGGTCTGTGGACGGGTGCACGGTGTCATAATTACAACAGACCCAGTAACACTGGGCTAGCTTATGGACAATCTCGCAGCTAACTTACATCAATCCGCACATACACAACCGTACTTCGTAGTAATAACATTATGCTCAATGGTCAGAATTAACGTTGTAACGTCAGTTCACAACACCCCGCAATGGCTTCTCCAATTGTAGAGAATTATGTAAATCAACGTCAAACGTCCACATGGGCCACGAAGCTGTCATTCATGCACACCAAACGATAAACTTTCACTCTATAGATTTTGCAATGGTAGTGTATTGTGTTTTATGTTTAATCAAACAATTTTTGAATAAAACATATCGATCATATGTTTAATGGTGCATTTTTATCAAACATTTTATAATAGCAGTTGAACTGACCCATAATAAATACAAAAAACTTAATCTACGTAATGCCACATTGTGTGCAACAGAAGCCGTTGACATGGGAACTTATTATGTGAGTACGTACCTTCTCCTTAGTGGGGAGACTGTTGAAGTCTTGCAGCATGAGGCGAGACAGTTCCTTCTTGTCCATCTTTGGGTTCTTCTTGCGATAGTCCGACTCCCTCTCATCCATGAAGATAAACATCGGGGCTATCGGTTTCGTCAGCCTCTCGACAGGAGCCTACACAAGAGTAGGTTCACAAAAACAATGGCTTGTACGGTCTCACAGCACATTGTTGGAGTTCTTGTCATCTATTCAGGATTCATAGGTAATAACAATAATGTGTTCTTTTTCTGCGTGATACGTAACTGACAGTTAATCAATGCGCTCATAATATAAAAATCATTACAAAGACAATTCAAATAAATCAATAAATAAAGTAAATAAATGGATTTTTTAAATCACAAAAAGTCAAAAATCCTACAAGATAATGTTCATTGGCCTACAAATCCTGTTATTCGCCACCATGCCTCTGTTTAAATAAGTACGTCTTCAGTTGGCATTTCAGCAATGTAAAATGGAGCATCAAATGTAAACCTTAGTTGAGACATACCTGGGATTTGGTGCTGCTTTTCTTATCCGGAGACGTGGGTGGTGAGTCGTTCTTCTTGCTGCTGGCGCCTCCTAGTGCCACACGTTCCTCCTCTGGCAATGACTCAAGATACTTCTGATACTGCTCGTTGTAGGCGGCCATTTTCTGCAGACAAACACCGCAATGTTTCCTCACCAAGGACAGAGCAAACCAAACTAGGGATCAACTCAGCATGTTGATGTCTGATATACATGAGGCATGTGAGGGAGTGGGGATCTGAGGCAGTCCCACCTGGCGTCGGGACATCTGTATTTTATGCTTCGAACCAATACTGGTAATATATTAATATCACAGGACTGCCTACCTGACGAAAAAACAATTTCCGTAATGACCCGCCCAAGTGTTTGTCTGTAGAGCATCACCGTGGGAAACACTGTGCCAGTGAAGAACCAATAATAATCCAAAGAGCTTCTAAATGTTCAACACACAACAAGAAAGATTATATTAATAACAGTCAATGACAATGTTAAATTACTGTATTCAAATAAAAACCTTTAAATAAAAATATGACAGTTTCTATTGCAATTACAACAATTATAATACTTATTTTATATTCCTCTAAGACATTTTATAATTATATTCCTAACTTTCAGAAAGCAGTAACTATTTAATGTAATTTTATGGTTCTACCTAATGTCATCTTAATTCATTTATTTCATTATATAATTCTACACCTGAAAATTTTAAAACGCGCATTAATGACACTGATATTTTTGGTCGCTGTAATGGCTGTTGACCAACAAATGTAGACGTAATAATAAAATAATAATATGCTCACTGCCACAGCAGCCATCAGCAGGCGGCTGGCAGTCCAAGTTCTTACATTGGATGACGTCATCGTACTGACTTTGTAAAACTTGTAGTGGACTAAACTTTTGTTGATAAATTGCTACAAGTGAATGGTGACAGTTTCTTAGGGGCATTATTTACAGATTTAGCAATTCTTTAATGTGTATCATTTTCTGTAATAGGATATTTTTATTTCCATAATACAGCGACAGTTTCCATAATGTCATAATCTGAGGTGAATTTCCGTAATGATTACGTAATAAAAAATGATAGGCAGTCCTGATATCATCATTTCAATGTTTACACACTTTCGTCTGGGGGGAGGGGGGCTGACGCCAGATGAAAGTATCTTTGTCTGATATCGGACATCAATGTTCTGAGATGATCTCTTATTTCATTAGTTTATCAACTTTGAAAACGTAGTAATTGTAATTCAAACAAAATATGTTAAATATGCTGATAATTCTCAAGTCACCCAAAAATAATTGTGGTATGTCATGTATTTAGACTAAGTGAAATAAACCTTTTTATTCCTAATCTGAATGAAATATACTCTACAAATAGTGTCCTGATATTTAATAAATTTGTTAACGCCCTTGTTGAATGCTCCTTTTGGAAGCGCTTTTCTGTACAATTTCTGTGCAGTTTGTTGTGACACCTATGAGCTCTGATGACGTTACTGCAGGCAATGCCACTGAGCACTACCTATTCTTTAACATGGTAAATGGCAGTGCGGCTTCTTGTTTCAGATTGCATGTGAAATTGCAACAACGGAATGTACTATTTTTTTATATCACCGTAAAGATAATAATCTTACCTAAAACTTTGTCGCTGGATGTACCCATGAATTTTCTTTAGTTTTCCAGTTATTGCCATTTGAACAGCGCGATTGCTTTTAATTTTACGCATTGTTTGTTTGCTACGTGGTGCTGACTCTGCTGGCTGATCCAAAAATGAATCATGTCAGGCAGTAGTAACGACTCTAGTCATGCTGGTTCTCATGGCATCAACGAATTAGATGATTATGAAAAGGTTTATTATTACGGGTCGCAACCATATTTGCATGAACCAGTGAGAGACGAGGGAGATATGCCGGATCAACCTGACAGTTGCCCAACATGTCACAGTGCCAGTTGTAATTCTTTCTGTTTACATAGAGTGATGACAGTGATGAGAATTGTCCCTGGTATAAAAAATGCTTGTGTGTGATATAAACCATTTAGAATAACCATTTAGAATCTAATTTGCACTAATATAGTGTTATAAATTTAAACGTTGCTTAAGTGAAGTGCTTACAATAAAAAACCGGCAAAATTGCCTTATTGTTACCGGCATTAGTTGGGTAATGGTATTCTCAGCTATGACCGGAAACTTTGTGCCATGTCAAAGACCGTATCAGTGAAATATCGCATTATCAACCCTCTTAGCCTACTTTAACACTCTGCCTGATGTCGCACTGATTCACAGCACACATTGTGGGCATAGAGCTATTTACACAGCGCAGATAGGATGCACGGTTTTTGACCTGGGTGTCTTTTACGAGATTTGGACTGTCTATTTGCATAAGTACTTCAATGAAAACAACTTTTCTAACTGTGTGTTGGCGCAAATGTATATGTAACGGAATATGTGACGGAAGATGTGTTAGAGATTTAGCACATAGATATCGTACTGAAAAATTTGTTAACATTTTTGTTAAAACGGCATAACAAATTAGGACGCACGATTTGTGCTCCGACCAGTATAGGGTAATAATGCGGCACATTTGCATATGGCGAATACTTACAGGTGTAACTGAGTCTGTATATCTATGCCTAAACAATGTGGAATGATGAAATACTAATCAAAATGGAATTGGTTGAAAAAACTTGCTGCATGTGATTTACTTTTTAACCTACAAAAGCAAGCAGATTCTCGCCAGCATGAGAAATCAGCCGTGCCGCATAGCGAGTAAAGCTGATGACACAGTGCGGATAATATTATGCATTCATGCTGTTCAAACGGCAATAACTCGAAAAGTAAAGAAAAATCATGGGCACATCCAACGACAAAGTTTTAGGTAAGATTATTATTTTATGAAGATATAAAATATTACATTCTGTGGTTGCAATTTCAAGTACAACCTGAAACAACTAGTCGCACCGCCATTTACCATGTTAAAGAATAGGGCATGGTCAGCGGCATTGCCCTCGGTGACGTCGGCAACATCTGACGAGCTGGTTTTCTTGCGACATGCAAATGACCATGTTAGACCGAGCTTTGTGGCAACAGTTCACAATGAACAGACATTATATATGGTCCATTACATGACAAGAGCATTAGGTTTACGTATATAAGAAGTTTCAACAAAATTTATAACTTCATTTCGCTTAGCCTTTAAAGGGAATAAAAACATCTATTGCTTGAATTCATGTTATATTACATCCTGCTATCTATTTCCACGTCCACCAAGCCAAAAAAATTCAATGAATTAGAAATTCCACATTTTATGGTGTGCATCCGGACATTTTCGAATATGCACATTTTTGGCGCGCTTTTCGGGATGCCGAGATGTGACATCACTTATGACTCAAACTCGCATCAGGCCGACCCTTTCCATGCATTCAAAGCATGTTTACAAGTATGGCTTTTGGGTCGAAACGAGCGTCAGAATGAGTTATTGTGCAATATTCCGACGTAATACAAACACTAGTCATCATAGAGGAACAAGCAGTTATCTTACGTTTCCACATGAATCAACTTTTATTCAAAACAACGAATGCGAATGGGCCTACAAGTCGACTAGGTTTCGCCGAGCTTGGGCTCGTTTTCAAAATAATTATATCAAATGCAACCAACGGGAGATAATCTACACCAATAAACATACATAGCAAACATATATTATATCCAGCTACATAAAGTAACGTGTATAATCTCACAATATCACTAGAATATCGATATATGACGGAGTTGTACAATTTATCATAACAACTTAAATCAGTCAGAGAGTTTCCGTTGGTCCCGCTAGCTCAGTGGGTAGGCGCGTTGGTTACTTGTCATTTATTTTACAATCGGGCGACGCTGGTTCAATCCTGACAGCATGCAAACCTTTGATTTTCTATACACTTTTTTGTTTATGTTTTTACGAAGTAATATAAACAAAATCATTTTATACTATAATGCACTGTTTGTAAATCATTTTTATTTTTGTAGTAACTATTTATTCGCCACAAAAATGAAAATATGGTCATTATATAACGATGTTTCTAAATTTTATTTATCCAAACAAATATACTGTAATGGATATATAATTTATTAATTGTAAATATATTGTACGGTAATATATTGTAATTATATATGTGAAAACAGATTGAGATCTGTCTGGATAAGTACAATTTAGAAACATCGTTATATATAATGACCATATTTTAATTTTTGTGGCTTTTAATTTTAGTCGACTTGTAGGCCCATTCGCATTCGTTGTTTTAAATAAAATTCGATTCATGTGGAACCGTAAGATAAATGTTTGTTCCTCTATGATGACTAGTGTTTGTATTACATCGGAATATTGCACAATAACTCGTTCTGTCGCTCGTTTCGACCCAAAAGCTATCCTTGTAAACATGCTCTGAATGCATGGAAAGGGTCGGCCTGATGCGAGTGTGTCGTAAGTGACGTCACGATACCACGTGATCGCCTAGCACATTAAAATTTCATTTTCCGCGGGAATCGCTTCACAGACGGGCTTAAAATCAAATTTATGCTACAAATGTATTTTTCTGTATTTGTTTAATGTTGTCAAATGTTACATACAATGTTAAACTTTGTGTACACATGGAAAAAGGATTTTAGCTAATGCCTTATTTTTATTTCCTTTAAGCGATACACTCTTGTGGTCAGATTTAAAAACACATTGAACATGATGTCAGAACATACTGGCCTCAAACTGTTTGCAAAAAAACGATCAAATATCTGGGGAAACAGGGACTTTAAATAAACAACAACCAAGGTCTAAACTTCTAGACATTAGCCATAAACCACGCACAATGATTAGTTTGTTAGTCATCACAATACTGACCCGCTGAGCGTCGTTATTGAAGGCGGCCCTCTCTGCATCAGTGAGAGCCTTCCAGCGACGGGATATCTCCGCCATGCGCTGGTTACTTGGGAAATCTGACAGCATCAGTCTTGTGGTGAACAGGTTGAAGCCATTGCTGCGAACACAGAAATAACTTCTACACAGCATTTATTGATGCAGCCTGTTTGACACAAAGACTTTGACTTAAGCATTTTTATTCCTAGATGGAGCATAGGTCATCAACTGCTCTTCCCCACTGGACATGGTTTTGGATGTTCATTTCCAATAATTACTGTTTCCATTTCCATCTAATTTGGTGTTCAATTTGTTCTTGGTTGGTTCTTTCTCACAGCGCTTCATTACTACGTGTTTCTAGCCACTATATCCTTAGACACTTGTTTCTAGCCACCATATCCTTAGATTCTCCCTAGACACTTGTTTCTAGTCACCATACCCTTAGATTCTCCTTAGACACTTGTTTCTAGCCACCATACCCTTAGATTCTCCTTAGACACTTGTTTCTAGACACCATACCCTTAGATTCTCCTTAGACACTTGTTTCTAGCCACCATACCCTTAGATTCTCCTTAGACACTTGGGTGTGGTCGCTAGGTGGCGCAAGCGGTGGTGTTGTTGGTTTGGTCTCCGGCAGAATTTGTTGTTTTTACAAACTTACAGGCAGTCTTCTTAACAATAAATCAACATGTAGATGATATACCACACAAAGAACTGGACGGGAGAAATTTGAAAACCAAATGATGAAATCAGCTAAGTAAACATTTATTTTGTACCCAAGCCTGCCAGATCAAAATTTGCATTTCCCGCCTCCTCGGTCAAGGTCGACCCGGATGTAAACAAACACTCTTAGCTCACCAACCTCATCATGTTTAACGCAACTTAGCCTAGTACTATATTAAATTGTAGACGCCCGAAATCGGGCATCAACACATACCAACATATATCACAGTTGTGAAACATCTGCCACCCACCCCCCCTCGTACTAACCAGGCTTTTTTATTAACGCTGCATTACATGATCTGAGAACGCCCCAGATCACTATGACTTAAAGTCTCAAGTTAATCTTGAAACCCGTCTCATCCTGCACCGCCTTCATGTGCGCTCTCTGATGTAGACACTCGAATTGTTTAGATTTCTTAGACGTTTGCTATTATTATTTGTACTCGTTTTATATTTTAACACACTTTTTTAATCATCATTTTATTATTAACAATCTTACGACTTCTACTTACGTTACGGCAAAGTCCTTCCTGGTCGAGGGCCCATTTACCTGTGTGGTAGTCTTAGATTTTAATTCTTACGACGAACCCACTCACCGCCGCTTCAACTCGTACCAGAGGCAACGCATATCGCTACTACTTCCAGACATTTACCCGCATCGACGCATACAAGCACTCATTCTTTCCAAGCACCATCAAATCATGGAACAAATGCACACAACAGCTAGTTAGCAAACAATCACTGGACTGATTTAGACAGCATCTCCTCTCGCCTGCCTAAAGTCATCTACGCCCACAAAGGCAAAGCTATAGGCACCCCGACTATAGGGTCTTCTGATCTGTCTAAATGTCACAAAATAAGCAATAGACCCAAACCAACGCTACACCACCCGCTACTTGCGACGGCCCACCCAAGCTCAACAATACTCTAGCCACATACGTGTGGCTGATACAGAGTTCTGAGCTGTACATAAGAAGAAGAAGACACTTGTTTCTAGCCACCATATCCTTAGATTCTCCTTAGACACTTGTTTCTAGCCACCATACCCTTACATTCTCCCTAGACACTTTTTTTTACTAAACTCAGGATCTTCTGTAGCATAGTATGCCATGTCTTCGATCCATACATTAGTGCCGCCTTAACATTTGAGTTAAAAATGCACACATTTGTAGATATGAAGTGTCGCTGGACATCCAAATCTTGTTAAGTACAATGTAAGCTGCCTTTGCTTTCCCTATCTTGGCTCTTACATCACTGTCTGTTCCTCCATTTGTGTCCACTAGGCTTCCCGACACACAAGAATTATACAATGCATATTAATAAATTGTGTTTAGAATTGACAGAGAGGTTGACCCTGTCTCACATCTTACACCCAGCCTCCATCTACGTACAAGCAAACAAGGTCAGATGCTTCAACTTATATATATATATATATTCTTACTAATTATGAGAACATTGCACTATTAAAGGCTAAGCGAAATTAAATTTTCAATTCTTTTGACACTTTGTACATGTAAACCTAATGCTCTTGTCAAATAATGTGCCAAATGTGAAGTCCGTTTATTGTGAAGTGCTGCCACTAAGCCCAGTCAAACATGATCATTTGAGTGTAACAAGAAAACCAGCCCATCAGATGTTGCCGACATCACCGCAGGCAATGCCGCAGAGCACGCCCTATTTGTTATATATATATATGCTATATTTTCATACCACCGTAAAGATAATAATCTTACCTAAAACTATGTAGCTGGATGTACCTATGAATTTTCTTTATTTTTTGAGTTATCGCCGTTTGAACAGAGTGAATGCATAATTTCATCCACACTGTGTCCAAGTGTGTTATCCAGCAGGCCCCAAAGAGATTTCGCCAGACTGTCCCATTTTGCCATAATAAATTTGATGCATTTATTACATGAGATGTGTTGTCTGTCATAAATCGTCACATTTGTGCCAACAGACTGTTAGAAAAGTTGTTTTCAGTGAAGTACTTACGAAAATAGACAGTCCAAATCTCGTAAAAGACACCCAGGTCAAAAACCGTGCGTCCTGTCTGCTCCGTGTAAATAGCTCTATGCTCATAATGTGTGATGTGAATCAGTGCAACATCAGGCAGGGTGTTAAAGTAGGCTGAGAGGGTTGAGAACGCTAGATTTCAATGATATGGTCTTTGACATGGCATAAAGTTTCCGGTCATAACTGGGTATACATATCGCGAGTAATGGCGGTAATCGCGCTGGCACATTTTGCAGTAAGGCAGTATTGCCATGTTTTTATTGTAAGCACTTCACTCAAGCAACTTTTAAATTTATAAGTTAGTACAAATTGTTACTCTAAATTAGATTCTAATTAGTTTATATCACATATGAGCATTTTTCACACCAGGGACAATTCACATCACTGTCATCAGTCATCACTCTACGTAAAGAAAATAATTACCACTGCGACACGTCGGGCACTGCATCATCATTGCCAATGCCAGATTGATCCGGCATATCTCTTTCGTCTCTCACAACATCATTGTCTCATTCATCAGATATGGTTGCGGTCCATAATAAACCTCTTCCTAACCATTTAATTTGTTGATACCACGAGAACCAGCATGACTAGATTCATTACTACTGTCTGACATGATTTATTTTTGGATCAGCCAGCAGATTCAGTGCCACGTAGTAAACAAACAATGCATTAAATTAAAAGCATTTGTGCTGTTCAAATGGCAATAACTGGAAAAGTAAAGAAAATTCATGGTACATCCAATGACAAAGTTTTAGGTAAAATTATTATCTTACGGTGATATAAAAAATATTACATTCCGTTGTTGCAATTTCAAGTTCAACCTGAAACAACAAGACGCACCGTCGTTTACCATGTTAAAGAATAGGACCTGCTCAGGGGCATTGCCTGAGGTGACGTCATCAGAGCTGGTAGGTGTCGCAACAAACCGTGCAGAAAATGTACAGAAAAGCGCGGCCAAAAGGGGCCTTGAACAGGGTGACAGAGGGGGTCAAAACATTTATTAAATATCAGGAAACTATTTTTAGACTATATTTCATTCAGACTGGGATTAAAAAAGGTCCATTTTGCTTAGTCTTTAAAACACTTATTTACATCATTATTGCTTACAAGATAACTGTGTTACTTCTTCATAATTGTTACCACAAGGGAATCTTTAAAACAGATGGAACTTTTAAACAGATTCCATACAATTTTGGAAATTTAATATGTGTTATATTGTATAATATATAGATATACAAATAATATATGGATTCCAAATATTTAGGCAACTGTGTAACTAACGCTACATGAATGTCCTGGGAACATTACACTTAGATGAACACATGTGACATGGCACTTACATCGGTGGTTTGTCTGGCTTGCCACCATGTCTGTCCTTCACCTTCTGCTCGGCCTTTGTGAGGAACGACTTCACCTCCTTGGGCTTGTAGTCAGGGTTCAACTCGCAATACTTCTCCATGTTCGCCTAGAAACAAGGCATCAGTAACATTATTTCACCCTCCCTTTGGGCTAGTAGTCAGGGTTCAACTTGCAATACTTCTCCATGTTGGCCTAGAAGCAAGGCACCAGTGACATTATTTCACCCTCCCTTTGGGCTTGTAGTCAGGGTTCAACTCACAATACTTCTCCATGCTGGCCTAGAAACATGGCACCAGTAACATTATTTCACCCTCCCTTTGGGCTTGTAGTCAGGGTTCAACTCACAATACTTCTCCATGTTGGCCTAGAAGCAAGGCACCAGTAACATTATTTCACCCTCCCTTTGGGCTTGTAGTCAGGGTTCAACTCACAATACTTCTCCATGTTGGCCTAGAAGCAAGGCACCAGTAACATTATTTCACCCTCCCTTTGGGCTTGTAGTCAGGGTTTAATTCACAATACTTCTCCATGTTTGCCTAGAAACAAGGCATCAGTAACATTATTTCACCCTCCCTTTGGGCTTGTAGTTAGGGTTCAACTTGCAATACTTCTCCATGTTCACCTAGAAACAAGGCATCAGTAACATTATTTCACCCTCCCTTTGGGCTTGTAGTCAGGGTTCAACTTGCAATACTTCTCCATGTTGGCCTAGAAGCAAGGCACCAGTAACATTATTTCACCCTCCCTTTGGGCTTGTAGTCAGGGTTCAACACACAATACTTCTCCATGTTGGCCTAGAAGCAAGGCACCAGTAACATTATTTCACCCTCCCTTTCGGCTTGTAGTCAGGGTTCAACTCACAATACTTCTCCATGTTGGCCTAGAAGCAAGGCACCAGTAATATTATGTCACCCTCCCTTTGGGCTTGTAGTCAGGGTTCAACTCACAATACTTCTCCATGCTGGCCTAGAAACGTGGCACCAGTAACATTATTTCACCCTCCCTTTGGGCTTGTAGTCAGGGTTCAACTCACAATACTTCTCCATGTTGGCCTAGAAGCAAGGCACCAGTAACATTATTTCACCCTCCCTTTGGGCTTGTAGTCAGGGTTCAACTCACAATACTTCTCCATGTTGGCCTAGAAGCAAGGCACCAGTAACATTATTTCACCCTCCCTTTGGGCTTGTAGTCAGGGTTCAACTCACAATACTTCTCCGTGTTGGCCTAGAAGCAAGGCACCAGTAACATTATTTCACCCTCCCTTTGGGCTTGTAGTCAGGGTTCAACTCACAATACTTCTCCATGTTGGCCTAGAAACAAGGCACCAGTAACATTATTTCACCATCCCTTTGGGCTTGTAGTCAGGGTTCAACTCACAATACTTCTCCATGTTGGCCTAGAAGCAAGGCACCAGTAACATTATTTCACCCTCCCTTTGGGCTTGTAGTCAGGGTTCAACTCACAATACTTCTCCATGTTGGCCTAGAAGCAAGGCACCAGTAACATTATTTCACCCTCCCTTTTGGCTTGTAGTCAGGGTTTAATTCACAATACTTCTCCATGTTTGCCTAGAAACAAGGCATCAGTAACATTATTTCACTCTCCCTTTGGGCTTGTAGTTAGGGTTCAACTTGCAATACTTCTCCATGTTCACCTAGAAACAAGGCATCAGTAACATTATTTCACCCTCCCTTTGGGCTTGTAGTCAGGGTTCAACTTGCAATACTTCTCCATGTTGGCCTAGAAGCAAGGCACCAGTAACATTATTTCACCCTCCCTTTGGGCTTGTAGTCAGGGTTCAACACACAATACTTCTCCATGTTGGCCTAGAAGCAAGGCACCAGTAACATTATTTCACCCTCCCTTTCGGCTTGTAGTCAGGGTTCAACTCACAATACTTCTCCATGTTGGCCTAGAAGCAAGGCACCAGTAATATTATGTCACCCTCCCTTTGGGCTTGTAGTCAGGGTTCAACTCACAATACTTCTCCATGCTGGCCTAGAAACGTGGCACCAGTAACATTATTTCACCCTCCCTTTGGGCTTGTAGTCAGGGTTCAACTCACAATACTTCTCCATGTTGGCCTAGAAGCAAGGCACCAGTAACATTATTTCACCCTCCCTTTGGGCTTGTAGTCAGGGTTCAACTCACAATACTTCTCCGTGTTGGCCTAGAAGCAAGGCACCAGTAACATTATTTCACCCTCCCTTTGGGCTTGTAGTCAGGGTTCAACTCACAATACTTCTCCATGTTGGCCTAGAAACAAGGCACCAGTAACATTATTTCACCCTCCCTTTGGGCTTGTAGTCAGGGTTCAACTCACAATACTTCTCCATGTTGGCCTAGAAGCAAGGCACCAGTAATATTATTTCACCCTCCCTTTGGGCTTGTAGTCAGGGTTCAACTCACAATACTTCTCCATGTTGGCCTAGACGCAAGGCACCAGTAACATTACTTCACTCTCCCTTTGGGCTTGTAGTCAGGGTTCAACTCACAATACTTCTCCATGTTGGCCTAGAAGCAAGGCACCAGTAACATTATTTCACCCTCCCTTTGGGCTTGTAGTCAGGGTTCAACTCGCAATACTTCTCCTTGTTGGCCTAGAAGCAAGGCACCAGTAACATTATTTCACCTTCCCTTTGGGCTTGTAGTCAGGGTTGAACTCATAATACTTCTCCATGATGGCCTAACCACAAGGCACCAGTAGGTATGACATCCCCTCATGCAATGGAAACAGAACAGTCAAACTTCAATAATACAGCCACCTTATATGTCACCTTCACAGTGAAGTATTGGAGACTAGTCCTGGTAATATGATCACCTTATATGTCACCTTTGGACAGGCTCACAGTGAAGTATTGGAGACTAGTCTTGGTAATGTGATCACCTTATATGTCACCTTTGGACAGGCTCACAGTGAAGTATTGGAGACTAGTCCTGGTAATGTGATCACCTTATATGTCACCTTTGGACAGGCTCACAGTGAAGTATTGGAGACTAGTCCTGGTAATATGATCACCTTATATGTCACCTTTGGACAGGCTCACAGTGGAGTACTGGAGACTAGTCCTGGTAATGTGATCACCTTGTATGTCACCTTTGGACAGGCTCACAGTGAAGTATTGGAGACCAGTCCTGGTAATATGATCACCTTGTATGTCACCTTTGGACAGGCTCACAGTGAAGTATTGGAGACTAGTCCTGGTAATGTGATCACCTTATGTCACCTTTGGACAGGCTCACAGTGAAGTATTGGAGACTAGTCCTGGTAATGTGATCACCTTATGTCACCTTTGGACAGGCTCACAGTGAAGTATTGGAGAATAGTTCTGGTAATGTGATCACTTTATATGTCACCTTTGGACAGGCTCACAGTGAAGTATTGGAGACTAGTCCTGGTAATGTGATCACCTTATATGTCACCTTTGGACAGGCTCACAGTGAAGTATTGGAGACTAGTCCTGGTAATGAGATCACCTCACTATTCAGGTCATCTTGGCCCAGAATCAAGGGCAGGCCTTTTTTACACAATCAAATTTTACCACACACACACATCTGTGCGTGCACATACAATCCATCCAAATGTGCAAATATATATACATACATATACACGCACATAAGTACATATATGTATGTATATAATAATGCATGCATACATAAGTGTGGCACACATGTTTAGAGCGTAATGGACGTATTATAAGTCTGAATCAATGATGAATAACTTTTTTTGCTCATCAAATTTCCACCCATCCAAATTACAATTCAAATGACAGGAGGACGGGTCTCTGGATAAAGCTATGCCCAAGGGAGACCTTAGTGGTGAAGTTCCACTGATACAAGTCAATATATTCAGATATTCACAAATAGATCCCCAAAGATTTGTTGAAGTGTATCCCTCGACCACTTTCCACCTGAAGTGTTGTTTTGGAAGGCTTCTGCCCCCCCCCCCCCCCCGAGGAGATTCCTCCTAGACTCACATCGTATTTCTCCTTTGCTTCAAGTGCCTTCTTAATGTACTTCATCTTCTTGTTGTCCCCCATCTGTGACCAACGTTTGCGGTACAACTCATACAACTGCTTCTTGGACACCTGTCAACACAAACAAGCACTCTGTGACAGGCAGTTGACTAATCCATCGTGTTACCTATTGCCTAGCAACAAGCTATCAAAAGTTGTTACCGAGCACATGGAGCAGCCACACATTCAGTTGTATATTTTGTTGAAATTCTGGCCCCAAATGTTTTCTTGATGACAAAAACATAAGGTAAAGTTAATTAAGTGAGAACAGTATGCAGGAATGTTAGATCTAGCAGATGTCATGCCGTCCTAGTTCTGTAATGCACATTATATTGTTTATGTAAATGTTGTTGTTAAAACAAAGCTTGTGTGTGCGGGAATGTTTGATCTAGCAGATGTCATGCCATCCTAGTTATGTAATGCACATTATATTGTGTATGTAAATGTTGTTGTTAAGACAAAGCTTGTGTGTGAGGGAATGTTAGATCTAGCAGATGCCATGGCGCCCTAGTAATGTAATGCACATTATATTGTTTATGTAAATGTTGTTGTTAAAATAAAGCTTGTGTGTGCGGGAATGTTAGATCCAGCAGATGTCATGGCGCCTTGTAATGTAATGCACATTACATTGTTTATGTAAATGTTGTTGTTAAGACAAAGCTTACGTTTGATCTACCTGCCCTAGTAATGTAATGCACATATATATTACCATAATTAACATTGTTGGCAGGGCAAAGTTGACGGAGGTCACCCGCATAATTTTGATTGTGATGTAGGCAAACAGTGACGAACTAGATCCACCAATTACAACAGCACATACAGGATCCAACAAGGCAAACTGCCAGTTTCTGCACATGACAATTTACACATGTTGAGCCAACCTTCACTCTTGAAACTACCAACATCTATGCTCCAATTCATTAAGCTGAACACATGCATGCTCTCTCTTTTGCCACTCGTTATATATTTAAAAGTAAGTTTCAATTGCCCTACTACTCTAAAATATGTTTACACGGATGAATATGTCCTACTGTAAGCAAACATGTCAATGCACGCGTACTGTCTTACATGTGGGTACTTCTTGAGGTGTTCGGCCACTTTGTTATTGATGTAGATCTGTACGGCTGTCGTGGGTTTGGGGGCACTCCCTCCAGCCTTTGGCGTGTACTCCGCATTTGATTGTCGGGTGTGGAAGAAATCTGGGTTTTCCTCCCTGCAACAACATTAGTTTGTCCAGTGAAGTGTGCAATTGTCGCTAAATGATGAAATGAGTATATGAAAATCGTTAGATCACTGAACAGAGTACATTGAGTACTGAAGAAGTATGGAGTAGCAACAGCCATGCGTCCCCACACCACCCTCAGGCACCTGTTGGTACATCCCAAGTACAAAGTAGAGCTAGAAGAACAGGGCGAACTGGTGTACCAAATACCATGCAAGAATTGTGGTGCTGAGTACATTGGGGAGACAGGAAGACTACTCAAAACATGACTGGATGAAGACAGAAAGGACGTAATCAAAACAAAAAATTTGAAATACACAAGGAGCGGGAAAAAAGATTGATGTCTACCATCAATAAATCCGTCCTTACAGACCATGTGACAACTGAAAACCACATCACAGACTGGGAGGGAATGAAAATTGTAGACAAGGAACCCAACAGAAGAATTCGCCATATCAAGGAAGCCATCTGGATCAGGAAAACCAAAACACCCATCAACAGAGACGAGGGCAATTACGAACTGCCTCACGTCTACGATGATGTCATTCAGCATCATCGGTACTGATGAAGTTGATGTGATATGTTGACAAAAGCCTCTAGCGGGTAAATTAAATACATCTCGGATATGAAAAATGAAAGTTTATGATTTAATTTACATGAAAATCAATATTATGGTCACTGCAAACTTTATGAAGTCCAGTATAACAAGGTTGATAAGCAATGATTACATTCTCACCACCATGGTGACTGTAGATGTACTCATTCTACAAACAGCACACACACCACTACTAATAATACCAGTAATAACAGATCTTTGCTGTACAATACCTAATTTTGGTAGATAATCAATGCATTCACAAATTAAAAGTTTATTAAAAACATTATGAAGTCAAGTAAAACAATAAAACTAATTAAAATGTCAATAAATATGTTAATAAATAAATTAAAATAAAGTTGAGAAAGTCGTGTAATGATCGGTCTGTCAAGACAGAAGACAATCGTAGTAGCATGTATTATTATGTAAAGATGTGCTTTTACAAAGATTGTGTACCGAAGGATACTAGGAATGATGTACTCTTTCTGTCTTTCCTCATATTACTAATTAATTACTTATATTTGCAAATGAAATAAATTATAATATTATATAATGTACAGTTGTACATACTTGAAGCGGGCAAAGACAGCTTTATATTCCTCATTCTCTCGGTTGTAGGCATCCGTATATTTCATCTGCAACAAAAACCATCAACTACAATGTATATCATCAGGTTTGTGGGAATGTGTGATCCAAGAAACCATAGGGTGACGTCATACATGGCGTCAGTGTCAAATCAGGTTTAGATTTTAAAGCTCACATTCCTGCTAATGTCATTCCCAAAGTGGCTGCCGATAAGCAGTCCACTTTTTCAATAAGTAAACCTCATTCATTTGGCAAATTTCGATTCTCTGTTACATTGGACTTGTGTCGGTTATTGCATAAATTAATTTATGCGACTAGACAAGTTGCATAACAGATTTTATGTAACTGCCAAAACAAGTCTTCATCAGTCTCTGGCCAATGTGACCGAGGATGTAACTGTTCCTCAACTATCTCACTAATAAATCAGATCACTCCACATATGATTACCAACCAATCACAGTACCAGTTCAAACCAGAGTCAAGACTATTTGAAATAGTTGTGTTGTACCACTGCTGTCCAGCAGTTACACAGTAGACGTATTTTATATTTTAGACCGACCATTTTCAATAAATCAATGTCATACATTTGGCCAATTCTGATTCTCTGCTACACTGGTCTACTGACTTAAACAAATAATTAAAGAAATCAGAATGAAGAATCTTCAGATTAGAATACAATTTAAACAGAATCAGCTTGTAAACAGGATCACATACAAGCTGATCCTGTTCAAATTGCATCACAATCTGATTTGTTTTAATAAACATTCCTTATTCTGATTTCTTTAGTTACTTCTTAATACAGATTTAATGCTGTGTGTGTGTATGTGTGTGTGTGTGTGTGTGTGTGTGCGTCTATGTGCGTGTGTGCTTCTGTGTGCGCGTCTATGTGCGTGTATGCGTGTGTGTAGCTGGTGAGCTGAAATAAAATAATTCCTATCCCAAGCAGACTCGTCAGACAGTGACTACCTTCTTTTGGTCAGGCAGTGACCGATATTTCTCCGAGAGGAACTTGGCGAGGTCAGTCATGGACAGATCCGGCCGTTCCTTGCTGACCGTAGGCCGTTTCTCAAGGAAGAACCGGAAGTATGGGGTCAATGGCTTCTTCGGCATGCCAGGGGGCCTGTTGGCCTGGTAACAAGAAACACAACTCCATGTACCTCCGAGCTCGCGATTTTGGCATGAAAAGTGTACATATTGTATAGCTAACTTAAAGACACACAAATCCAGTAATCTATACTATGATTTTCCTTTGTCCTCCATTGCCAAAATGGGGATTATATTTATAAATTATTATTACCAAGCACTGGATGGCTGAACTGTTTATTTTGAGAAATTCTAAAGCACATTAGGATGCTTAGCACTTGTTGAAAATTATATTGGTGGAAATGTTTTGTGTATGAAATCAACAAAGAAAGACTTTTCACATTTTGATACAATCTGCATACAGGTAAAACTATTCAAGACCAATTTTACATATAAATGATTAACCTACCAACCAGATCATACTATTATTTGATAATAACTATAAAGAACACCACACAGCACTAACTGAAGATACTTCTCTATATATAAATGTTTTATGATATTTTTTATTAACCATTTCAGTACGACAGGACGGTTATCCGGCATTAACGATGTCTGCTATTCAAATCGTTTTTATTCATAATAATCCACTACGTGGAGCCACTTGCTATGTACGGTTGTCAAGGTGAATAAATTAGCTATTCAGCAGTGGTAATCGTTTATTATCGCTCAATAATAGTTTACGCTGATTTTTGCGGTTTTTAATGATGGATTATCAAAATCTGCGGTGGCCACAATGGCGGACGACATTACTTCAACTAGTGATTTACCACCGTATGTTTTGGACAGATTATTTGAGTTTTAGCAAAGAATCTTTGTCGGATGTTGACGATCGGCATAATAAAGTTGTCGGCGAACTTAGTATACAACTGAATTCGGCAACTACAAAAACGTTGAAATCTTGGTGGCCATCTTGGATTATTTGTTACCATGATGACGGAATGTAAAATGATATGGCTCATTTTATTCGCTGATTATCATACTTTCCGAAAATATATATAACATTCCTATTCATAAAATGCAGTTTTGTTGCTCAAATCTTGACTTGAAATGAGGTAGTCCATTATCTTGCATATTCACTGGGAATACAGTATTCAGTGGTCACAGCTGATCAGGGCTGTAGTATTGAAATGGTTAATGAAAGTTACTAACAGATGACTGAGAAGTGAAACTCACTGATCTCTTGTTGGGTCCTGAGTTAGGACACTTCACCCATTCCGCTGCATCTTGCACTAGTTCCGTCATTGTTCGGAATCTTCGAAGCTGAAAGTGTGCCATCAATCAGTTCACTGAATGGTAATACCATCAGGCTGTTTGTTTTATACTAAAATGTTCTTTCTTCGTGAATAAAACTTGTCCACTAAATAAACTTTTTTGCCACAAATACAATTAAACATTCTTCACAGACAACATAATAAAGAGAACAACGAGAGCAGAACATCATAATATAATATGTTCAAAAAACTCCCCTGATTAAACTAATTTCCTAAATAAATACGTTTAACCTGCTTTTCCCTGATGATGTTTGTGGCATACATACGGATGATGCCTGAATTTAATCAGCCATCGACATCATTTACCTTGATCATAATGGCATTCCACTGTTTCTTGCAGTCTTCAGTGGAATACTCTCCAAACTGAACGGACGCCCAGTCGAGTCTGTCCATCTGGGTGCTGTATTTGAGGTTGTCCGTTGTTGGGAGAGCCTGCTTGATATGACTGAGCAACTCATTGATGTTCTGGTTGCTCCAAATCTCCACTGGCAAACAAAAACAACTTGTTACATTTACAGGTAACACAGCCAGACAATAATTGGTCGTCATATAACGGACAGCCCAAATGTGTGACACAAAATGTTAGACCATAGTTATACCTGTTGACAAGATTGGATTTCTGTCCATAATCTTTCGTGTTTATGACTAAACTATCCTGATGTCATCTTTGTATGTCTGTATTAAATTATGGTGACATGACATTACAGAATTTAATTGCAGTTTGCAGCTCTCAATTACTTTTAAACCAGTTTACAAAATTATACAACACATAAAATATGTTTATTTGACTAATCTCGGTCAACCCCTGATGTATGTGTAACTGGGTTTTATGTGGATAACTGGTAAATAACAAATTGAGAACAGGTAAATTAGAAAATCAATTAAATGTTATAATCCTGGCTAAAGGCCTGATTCTCGGTGCACTGTCCAGTCTCTAGATGGCACCACTGTATATAAACTGATATACTGTTGTGCAACATTGATTCATCATTGTTAAAAATGTGTGATCCAACTGAAAGTTTAAACACAACTATTTAAAAGAAAAATATTATAATAACAGTACAATAGATCCAACATGTTTGTTAATAGGTTACTGGCTGTAAATACAAATACATCATAAAATGCAAACTTAAAAAAATGTAGTGACTATGCAACGTAAAAAATCAAACAATTACTTAGAACTTTCCATATTAAGACAAGAGAACTTTAATACAGTTATCAGTGTCAAACAAAATAAACATGTTTTAAATACAAATATCATCATCCGCAGTTTGTTAAATTATCGTAATGATATTTAATGTTACCTTTGGAATTGTCTTCAGCATTAAGGTGATCTCCGCTACCTCCAGTCGCTTCCAGCTTGGGCTTCTTGACAGGCGACACTTCCGCATCTACAGAAGCAACATGTACAAACACTGTTCACCGATGGAATGACAAACCAAAACTGGCTGCACCAACTCATTCAATGTATTGAATCACAGGAGATAGAGCATACAACAGACAGTCAGGCCAGACTTCTACACCTCAATTCAATGCCTATCATATAAACTGAGGAACATGAAAATGTCTCTAGAGTAAACTTGGAAATTTGAAAATCATTAATCTTGTCTTGTGTTACAAGTTGTGCAGCAAGACACGCAGATCTTTGCAATTCATTCTCCATTCACCATATGGCACCACCTTACAAGATTCAAGTCCCTTTAAAACTCCCTTTTAGACTGAATTTAGCTTACTTCGAATCAGGTTCATTAATGGTAAACTTTATATTGTCTTAATAACTTAAGCAGTACACGCAATGAGTTTAATCAAAGAGTGTGTGCGTTTGTTGCAAAATTCATAATAATCAGGGGTAGAACTACCCACTAGTCCGCTAGTCCGTACACTAGTAAAGATTACGGCGGACTAGTAAATCCGCCTACCAACTAGTCCGGCTGTCTAGTAAAAATCAGCATGTTGCATGATGCCACCATCCGTACTATTGACAAACTAATTCTTTACGTAATGAGGCGACAGTGAAAAGTGAAACAGTGCTGTTGATTGGCTGTTGTGTGACATCGAATTCTGAAATGACAGTTTTGTTTGGTTTAACGTATCTGGTAGAGGGGTAGGGCTAATGAGTGCAATTGGTGGTCATTTTCAAATGCACGGTTTTCGAATACGGTTTACATCTACATTGCTTTATTAGTCTACGTTTATGCACGATGTATCATTACTTGACTGGGGTTGCAAAACCAGCAGAAAAACGCAAGCTGGAAAAACACTGCAACTGCCCACCAAGCCATTCAAGTGCTGAAAACAGCCACCATGGACCGTCTGACGCATTTGTTGCAATTTAAATTTGTGTTGTTTTGATATTTTCAGGACTAGTAAACCTTTTGGCAGACTAGTAAACTTTTGTCTTTACTAGTCCTGCTGTCCAGTAAAATAAATGCTGAAGTTCTACCCCTGATAATTGACTCAAAAGGGACCTTTAAGTTACTTGACTCCCATGCACAGTTCACAAATGTATAACTATGGGAGCTTTTAAGGCCACTGCAAGTCTGACATAGATATTCATTCTGACATTTAAGACTACCGGTACTGTTCTGTCTCATCAGCTGTTTATTTAATTTAATTAAGTGTTATTTCATTTAATTGGGTGCATCTGTGATTTAAATCTATTTTGACAACTGCAATTTTGTTATATGTAATTCAAGAAATACCAATGTTCCTAAACATGTCTGTTGCTTTTTAAGCCTAATTTGAATTCAATTACTATCTACGGAATTTCATAAGGTTTAGACCAACTTAATAAATCAAAGCCAAGGCCAAGGGGATATTACTATAGACCAATAAATAGTCAGAACATGACACAAACATCACACTCGATAGTGTGGTGTTTAATTGTCGCTAGAGACAAGTAGAGTAGAGACAGATTCACATGTGTCATGGTGTGATGGAGTCAGAGTGATTAGTAATGAAGCAGTAACTTAACAAGCAACTGCTGGAGTTGTTGCATTGGTATCATACTATTCATAGCTAATATTATTTAACAGTTGTTTGTCATTTTACAAAATATGCCGAATGGTCTATAAAACAGATACGATCTATAAAAACTGTGTAATTGGAGGCCTGCGTCAACGCTACATGCACGGTTTGCCGCCTGACAATGCTGAGGCAACGGTGGCGGTTACACAACACGGCGACTCGGTCAATACCGCAGCCTGCGGGCGGCGTACGTAGGCCGCGTGTGGAGGCTCGGCCTTGGAGGCCGAGCCCGGCGCCGTCACTCGTGAGCCTGAGCTGCCGAGGCTGTAGCACGAAAGCAGCCAAGCGCTGCGTGGCACCTTGCCCGGCTGCCCCCACCGCCCGTGAGTGATACGACCGTGGCTGAGAGCCGACGCGACAGGATATGCCCGGACAAAGCTTATAGGTCGGTCGGTCCGCCTGGGCCGCAGCAGCAGCAGGCGCGCCGCAGCCGCCGAGCCCGCCTCGCCAGCCAGGCACGGCCGGCCGCGTCGGTCGTGACGTCGCACGTTGAACAAACCTCGTTCGACAGAGAATTTCAATGAAATAAACCCCATATGTGTCCACAAAACATATACCAGTTGAATAAACATGACATACTGACCGTCAGCGTACGACTGGGGTGCCTCTGAGGGTGGCTGGTCACCTCGGTCAGCCGGCCGATGTTGTCGGTGCCGTGTTCGCTTGTGCCCCGCTGGCGTCGACGCCTCGCGATCGTCGACGACGGATGCCATTTTGAAACGGACGATGTTTCTGAAATGTCCGAATTGTCGCCGACTAAAATCGCAGCCGGTCACCTCGTTTATATGGCCTTGTGCCTCGCCGGCTGTGCCGTCGTCCTGCCGGGAAATACTGCCGGGAATATCCTCGAATTTTGAAAACACGAGCACGAGGTCTGTGAACGTATATGTGCGCATTCGAAGGACCACTGGAAGGCTCATTGGAAATGCGACCAATCAGCGTGCGTGATCGTAGTCATTTGCATAATGCTAGTCACGTGACCCGTCTATCGCGTACTATCAACGCTACGTATAAATATTATGAGCAAATTCAGAAAGTTTATAACATATCCAACAAAATAATGCTTTATTTTTTTTAAGCGTTAGCAGCAGCTGTTACATTAAATAAGGCTGTATATTCCTCATTGCTATATGTAAAATTATAATAATGTTTAATACTATAATCATAGCCGAAACCGGGGAGGCTTGGGGACTGAGGCTCCAATGTAATACTATATTGTTATGGGGGCTGGAGATATATAATGAGCTGGAGACTCATTAGAGAATGGGTTGCATTTTGTCTGCAAATGGAGGTTTTTGGAGAGTCTGAAGATTTTGTTTTTGCGGTCCTCAACGGGATGTAATTGGAGGTTTCTGGTGAGCTTCAAACATTGTGAACATCGCCGCGAACAAATGTTTATGATGCGGAGTGGCGCTGAAGGTCCGGTTCAGCCGACCCAATATTAATTTCGTTCCGGCGCCTATGATAATAAATGTGTTGGAGGTATGCTATTGATTGCCAAAACAGTGTTCGCAATTTGAAGGCAATAACGTTTTCGCCGGCGAAATGTTTAAAACATTATCTTAATAGTTATGCAAATACTACATAACCGCCAGTGCATATTATTGGCACTTACTGCAGAAACACGGGTCCCAACATTTGACGTCTTAGTTCCCACGGTCATTCCCACACACCAAACCACTACCATAGACATAGCTAGCCGTAGGCCTAATAATTCTACATATAGGAGTCGGAACGTGGATAGGCTGAGGCTCACAAAAAATAACCCTCCAAATGCATCCGACCGAGGCTCACCAATAACCCCAAACTGCATCCGTCCAACAAAACCCTCAAACTGCACTCGCCTTGAGATTACCCTTAGCAAACAATTCTATAGAATATCTATAGAATATACATTGCTTAGGGTTTACGTACACACATACAAACATGTGTACGTGCATTCACACACGCACACACACGCAAGCGCGCAAGCGCCACACACAAGCGCATGCAACACGCAACCGCACGCATACACACAAACAAACACGTGCACACTCGCACGCACTAACGAATGTAAGCACATATATAATAAAGTTATATTATGGCCGTCAACGTAGATTTAAATGTTAAGTAATTATGTGTTAAATAGAATAATCCTAGCACACTTCTGAAACAGTTTCATTAGTTGAAAACAAAAACAGTCAACAAATATCACCAACGTAAGCAAGACAGAAAAAAAAATCCAAATGAAATATCATCTTACATTTTTTTAATTAATTAACATTTATGTATGCGTGTGTGTCTGGGTGCGCGCGTGCGTGCGTGTGTGCGTGTGCGCGTGTGTATTAACGAATGTCCCATTATAGGCCCCACACGATCACGAAAATGTCTAATCGTCTGAGCTCTGAGCAATAAATTGCCCCATGTATATGCCATGTATATATATATATGTGTGTGTGTGTGTGTGTGTGTGCGTGTGCGTGTGCGAGTGCGTGTCATTTAAAATGTTCAAATTGCATGTTCTATTACTGATTTGTAAATGTTCGTTTATAATGCAAGACACGCGATGAAATTCAGGGGTTTGATTTCATGTAGGGTCTAACTATTATAACAAAAAGTATTTCATATCACATTTTGACACTTAAGGAAATTTTGCCTCTTTATATGAGCAAAAGGAAATACAACTCAATTAATTGCTGGGAATGAAACACTTATTTTCTGACTGCAATCCTATTTGTACAGTTTTGTGGGACATTGATCCAACGGTATATGACCAAGTTTCTTATTGGTACTAGTAAACATCATTCTGTCTTGCATGACAGTGGTTACGTCGTGCATCTCTCTCTCTCTCTCTCTGATAAAATTAAGGTTATCTGATAAAATATATTTGAGTAAATCTACTGTGTTTTGTTGTTTTCTTTATAGATTAGGGGAAGTTTGGACCTATCTCCAAGAAGAGCATTATATGTCCTAATGCTTAGGACATCTATTGTGTATCAGAATCGTCAGTTATCTGTATTATTTTGGTGTATTGCTGAAAAACGTGAAAAGTGGCTAATTTGTCCCAACCTTCCCCTTCAGCTGCCAAAGCCAAAAACTAAAAAAAACGGATGTGTATGTTATGTCAATACCTGGACAGTGGCGTAGTGAGGGTCGTCGGCTTCCGGGAGCAAATAGTATAATTTGACTCCTGTCCCCGACACATTTTTTCCGAGCAAACTGAACTGTTCATGCGACAAGGCAAATTGAAAATTATTTGCATGTAAAATCTATATAAGTCAATTTTTTTTATTAAAAATAAAAATTGATGTGAACACTAAAATTGGGTCAATTTTCAGTGGATTGTCGAGACTCTCCAGTGAATGTCGAATTTTCCATAATTGCCCGTAGCATATTGTCTTTCACACCTTAATTCATCTTGTATTGGGGGCCATCTTTCGTGGAAACCATCCTCGCGCGCCAGGGGTCGCTGCTGCTGATTAGGTCAGTCCCAGCCAGCAGTACCCCTGGCTGATCGCTTTGCGAAACTCTGAATTTTAGCTCAGCCTATCAAATCGCTCACTAGATCAGTATATCTAATCCGGTCATGTGGTCATAATAAAACTAATTTCAACCAACCGTGGCTCGTGTTACATGCAATGTTTAGGAAGTAGAAGATATTATTCGAATACGCAATACCGCTCAGTTGCTCGTGCTAATGGGCGAACGGGTCATTACATATTGGGATTCCCAGACGTCGTTTATCCATCTTCAAACTGGGGCGGGTATTTGCGCTGTTCTCACTTGTGATGCAGTCGCGACTGGCGAAGTCAATTACTAGTTTGACTCGGCTAACTTCCGCATTTCGCGTAGGGGATCAGCCAGGGCTAGTTTTGCATGGCAAACAGCCCTGGCTTGCGAGGATGGTGGCAACTAAACTGAGGACAACACAGCGCTTTCGTTGGATAAACAACGAAGTTTCTTGGAAGTGGCGATTGCTACAAGTCGTCGTTCACGAATAACGAATCATAAATAATAAACAATGATGCGAAATTGTGCCCTCCCGAGAACCACATAAAACCTCCAACTGCACCCACTTGCCAAAATTTTGGGCTTGGGGGCTAAACATTATCTCCATCCCCCACTCAAAATATTTGGAGGACTCAGCCTCCAAGATCAAGGATAAGCTCCATACTATGGCACTTGCCGCTGTTGGGAAAGCCTTGGAGCGAGGAGGAAGAACAACCGTCTTAGTGTCCTTCACAAAATCAGTACCGGGCGCGTTGACATCATCACAGACCAATACCTCCAACGGAGTGACCCCATAACTCAAGAAGACCAGGGCCCGTATTCTCGAAGAAACAGATTTCGTACGTAAGAAATTGCGCAAATATGGCGGATTATTTCTTAGCTGCGAAATTTCGCAAGTTGGTATTCTTGAAACGCCTACGAATTTTCGCAGCTAAGAAATTCGGAACTTGCGTACGAAAATCTCGCGAGGGTTTGCTTGCGTTGCAACGGATACGGTCACTGATGTTTTGCTATGTTTTACCGTTTTAACGCTGCTCATGTATTCCTGGCTGTGCATGAAAAAAATAACGTACACAACTGTTCAAGGGAACATGGTGACTAATCAGTATAGCTAATATGCAAAACATAATGTACCATTGCCATTGAGATATGTTGATGCATAGGTACTAATTAATGGGCTTAACGCCAGCGAAGCATTTGAACGGAAATGACAGACACAAAACGCAAGCATGGGGAAGAATTAACGCCAAGGCCAAGCCAAGCCAGTCAATGTTTACATTACAGAATTAGGAATTTGCCGCTTCGTCTACGTATCCTCACTACACTGTTACATAGTACAGTTAGAAGACACCACCTGTGCATGTGTATAATGTCGATTACTATTCAGACGACGCGCCCGCGAAGGTGAGACTTGGTTTGATCACTCGGTGTTTCAATCGCTCTACTAGCGCACATTCCATGACCATGGCATGGGCCCGTATTCTCGAACGACTTACGAATTTCTTAGCGCCATTTTTACATAAAAATGACGTCAAAAGAGCGTAAGTTACGATTTTTTCGCAAGTGCTATTCTCGAAACATTTACGATACGAACATTCACAAATATGGCGTATATTTCATCGTAAAGTTACGCCAACGCAAGAGGTCGCGTAACTTTTGTGGTACTGCGTTCAGATGGAGATTTCTCAGTTATTTGCTTTTACAACCTCGCCAGAACACATTAGTAAATTGTGTGTGATTCAATTACACTGATGTTTGTCAATTTTTATAGACCGCTGTAATTAGGGAGGTCGGTGAAAATGCAATAATTCATAAGATTGGTAAATGTGATACACCATTGGAAAGGTCTATTTAAGAGATAGACAGCCATATCAGTTTTAACTACCTGTTATGAAAATTGGCGAAGTTATTGACAATTATGTAAAGGCCATTGAATAAATTTGTGTGACAGTTTTTTTGATCTGAAGGAAATATAAAAAAATAATCTTGTACAATACAAAAAACTTAGCTAAAACTTGATGTTATGTATTTCCTTTAAATATCATTTATGAAAGGAATTATACATAAAATTAAATTAATTAACTAAGCAACTAACCTTTTGGAAAAGCTTACAAAAGTATCTCCAGGTCCCCCACTTTCAAATTGTCATCCATATATATACACGTGTACACAATATATCTGGCTCGTTGTCATACACCACATTGAACCAGCTTGGGAAGCCTGCTACCCACAGGTTGGAGGATATGCTTTAATGGTTTCCATTGTATGGATATCAACAAAATCTGACATGTTTTAGAAGTGGTAGGTATACCAGCAAAATCATGTGGACGTTAGGGAGTATGTGCATGTCATGTATGCAAAGTTAGTGAAGTGTGTGTGAGAGTATAAACATAGCCAACTATTGCATGCATTGATGTAAACATTCTGCTTTGGCCTTGCACCATAAATTATAATTATGTAAACATAATTTATATGTAGGTTTGTGTGTGTGTCTGCATGTGTGCCTGTGCGTAACATTAGTAAAGTGAGAAGGATATAGTCAACTACTGCAAGCAACAATAAGCATTCCGCTACACAGCATGCATGTACAACATTATATATATATATACATACATACATATATAATGTTATATATATATATATATTGCTATGCAACTTTGAATTAACTTATATGTAATGTATTTGCAAAGATCCGTTTGCAGAGAACAGCGATGGCTGGAAGTAGGATGTGAAAAATCACTTCCACATTTGCATCTACATCAGAAAGCGTTGTTAGCATTTCAAACACCTTGTCCTTCTTGATGCGAGTAGCATCTTCAAAGATAGGCGTACTCGTCCCACTCATGAACTCATTGATGTTTCTGCATGACTCCTGGCAGAATGACACGAGTTGCTGGTAGTGAATATTCATGTCCAAGATGTGAACACTCTTGTCTTCAATCATGCATCAGAGGGGACAGGTGATCAGCTTCCATCAGAGGGGGCAGGTGATCAGCTTGCTGATGAGTCCAAGTGTTTTACATTTTAGATTTCAACAACCTGTTTGACGCACCTTGTTTTTTGAGAAAGCACTGCATTTCATTGCTTAAGAAGAATGTCCTTGCAGCATTTGAAAATAAAATATTGAAAAAGCATGCATACCAATCACCGCTGAAGCAAAATGTTGCACTGTACCATCACAAGGAAATGTTAAATCATGTTATATATTCATCTACAAATTAAATACTTCTAGGAAGATACAGTAAAAACCACCAAAAAACCACCACCAAGCCAATGTTTATACATGCAGTTACTTACAGCAAGATCAATGCAGTGTAATTAGAAGTACATTAGATGTCTAATGTATGGAGGGGGTTGTCATTTATTTGTTGTCATTTGTTATTTATTTTGCATGATTATAACATGAAAATAAACTTTAAATATTCATATAACGTCCACCATTTAATATATGATAGCATGTCTGTGCATATGTAAACACGAGTAACAAATGCATGGCTAAAACACAACTTCAGAATACAAGATTGCAATAATGTGTATGCCAGATATGTGAGCGATAATAGGAGAAAATCGTTGCCGGACATGGGGTACCACTGCGTTCGAGCTTGGGGCAAAAATGGGCAAAGGTGTATCACCGCCAAATTTGCATTAATATTACGTTTATACATTACTAAATAGCACAGGTGTAGTTTGCCAGAGTTTCCGCAAGCTGTTCATACCTTAGATCCTCTCTAAATATGATCAATATTCAACATATCATATTTTTCTTAATTTTATTTCAATTCGTACAAAAAACACGCCAAGAGAAAGAGCATCATTTTGCGATTTCAACCATACCGCCAAACATAGCATGGCGGACGAGTACGTGATTTTATGAAAAACACCACCCTTCCGCGAGATTAAATATGGCTGCGCCTGCAACGAAACGAAATTTCTGCGGGTGTCGTTGTTTCATCACGAGTATCTGTATGAAGCATTACGAATTCACAAAAGCAGGTATTTTTTTCACAAATAAGACATGTTTATGTTTCTTTTCATATAAAATATATGTTCTGTCTTTATAAATCAAGGGACTTACAATTTGTTAAACATTGGCGATTTAACATTGCGTCCCAATGCAAACGCGTTTGCGTGATTTCTTCCGACCTCCCTACTGTAATTGCATAAATACCGTCTTTGAAAGCAGCCCCGCGCTTACACTGCTAGCCAATGCAAAATTCCACAATAAAAAGTAAACAAGCGGGACCAGGCAACAAACGGGACCGATTAGTAATTCACCGCAGTAATTTATAGATTGACTGCGCGCTACACAATTACAATTTGTGTAGGCACGCTTAACTACACTTGAAACCATAATTTTTATTTCAGATTACCACGGTATTGCAGACATTAATTCGATGGAATGAAAATCTGTATATTAATGTAAAACAAATGTATAAAAAGGACACTATTTCTTTATATAAACATAATTTTTTAATTTCATTTTATCATTTATCATGGCCATGGGACACAGATTTTGTCAAATGTATTTAATGTTTCATATATACATTATATTGTTCCATCACATCTGCATAAAAACTAATGGGTACATCAGCTTGGCTGCCACTTTCACATATATGCTGCTTGAGAAATGCTATATTAAGTGCATCAGTAATATGATAATAATATATATACATATGTATATATGATATATACTATGATATGATATATATTATGTTTGAATACACCCACTTTTGTGTCTACAAAATAACACTTGTAAATAATATAATGTGTGAATACAATTGTATTGTTGAAATATGTTTGATGTTGAAATAGTGCATATACAGTAAACCTCAGATATAACAAATTCACTTTAAACGAATTTTTTTATATTGAATAAATGAATTGGTCCCTATTTTATTTTAATACACAGAACATTTAAGAGATAACAAGTTTCGGATATAATGAATAAGTTGACCAGTTGTAAACGATTTGCTATATCCAAGGCTTACTGTACCAAATCATTGTTTTTTTAAACTGCATTATTTCAATACCATCAAGTTTTTGCATTTAGGCTACTTATATACACACATGCCAACCTAGCAATCATAGTTATGGAGAAATAAATTGTGTATGTTTCTATTTTCTAAATAGTCATAAATGGAAAATATTGTTGACTATTACAGGCTGATATAAAACAATTATTACTGTAAATGTTTGGCACATACTATTTGCCAGGTGCCAATAATCCAATTTATTTTCTCACCAAACCGACTTACCAACAGAAGACATAATATTTATTTTGACCTCGTAATTGTTTTACAAAAACTGGATCAGTCTAAAGAAGATTGCTAACATGCTGCTTTTACCAGTAGATCTTAGAATACCATGTCATTGATTTGATATAGTAATATTAGTTTCCAAAGCGATTAATCTGCATCATAGAAATTAATTAAAAGTATAATAATTCCAGATGTCATAGGAAAACAAGAAACTTGTCGGTATAATGAGATGTTCGTACACGAATTAGTATTCAAGGTATTTGATGTATAATTGATGCAATGTGAATTTATGGTGCTCTTCCTGGTGTTCATAGTATGTTCAAGTTTCAATGTATCCTTGACACAGTGCGAAGAGAAAAAATGTGCCACATCCACGCAGAGCATTACAAAACATGATGTTAATGGAATCAAATGTTGATGTCACTGCAGCACCAATACATGGAGCAGCACAGGCTATGCATGTTTCGCAGATTGTTTAGCAATTTTATATTTTTCTTTTCTGTAGCTACATTGTCTTCTTGGTGCTGCACCATGTCCAGTTGCATCTTTTTTGCATCTTTTAATTTCAAGATGCAGCAGTCATTCCAGTCCATCAGTTTTTTCTTTCTGAAAACACATATATAGCACATCATAAGTATGTTGTTTAATTTTTAAATACAACCGTATTAGACACACCATATTTTATTGTGTTACTAGCGATACCTAAAACATACATAATAAATGTAGACATATTATACAGAGTTGTACTCTTTAGTGTCCATACAATACACGGGCAAAGTAGATACTACCCAGTATTTATAAAATGCTATAACATGTAAAACAACTAGGCTGTACCAAATAACAGCACCACATACAGAGTACACTGTGTATATTTCATCATACCATGACCACATATTGTAACTTACCTTTCATTCCCACTGGTTTTCTGTCTTTATCATGGTTAGTTGGTAGATGATGTTAGATACATGTGCTGTAAGTACAGACAATTTCATTGTAGTTGTTTTGTAGCAATAGTGTGTATTGCATTGATGTTTATGTCATTATGTACTGGGTACATGAAATACTGTTCTTTGATAATCTTTATTCCTCACTACCTTAGCCCTATACATAGACATATCATCCATATTCAGGGGCGGATCCAGAGTGGGTAGTCTATGGGGGCACAAATTTGAACAATAGTAGTGGGAGTGCATGTATAAATGTCAACAAGTTTTAATAGTATTTAGGCTTAATACGCCAATGTAGCACGTAATTAGTTAACAAATACACGCCCTAGGCCAAGTACTAGGGGCCTGCTAAATGAATATTTAACACAACTGCACAGCCACAAGTCACTACTATGTTAAACCATCTACTCACTACATTACAAGTTATAACAAGCCACAAATCCTGATCTGGAACTGGAAGACATGTGCCTCCTTGGTCACGCCCCTTGTTTCCGGTTACGTCTTACGAAGTTACAACTTTGACGTTTGAGTTTGATTGACTTAGTCAAATTAGTGACAGACTAGCGTCATGTCATGCCCATGGTCATGGAATGTGCGTTAGTAGAGCGATAGAAACACCGAGTGATCAAACTAAGTCTCACCTTCACCGGCGCGTCGTCTGAATAGTAATCGACATCATACACATGCGCAGGTGGTGTCTTCTAATTGTACTATGTAACTGTGTAATGAGGATACGTAGACGAAGCGTCAAATTCCTAATTCTGTAATGTAAACATTGACTGGCTTGGCTTGGCCTTGGCGTTAATTCTTCCGCTTGCTTGCGTTTTGTGTCTGTTATTTCCGTTCAAATGCTTCGCTGGCGTTTAAGCCCATTAATTATTATCTATGCATCAACATATCTTAATGCCATAATAATGGCAATGCTACATTATGTTTTGTATATTAGCTATATTGATTAGTCACCAAGTTCCCTTAAACAGTTGGGTACGTTATTCTTTTTCATACACAGCCAGGAACACATGAGCAGCATAAAACTAAGAAATAATCTGCCATATTTGCGCAACTTCTTACGTACGAAATATGTTTCTTCGAGAATACGGGCCCTGTCCATTATTTGGAAGAAGAAGAAGACTCTTACTTGAAAGGAGTTGACAATCTCAACTCTGAGTCTGGGCCCCTATTCTCGAAGAAACAGATTTCGTACGTAATAAGTTGCGCAAATATGGCAGATTATTTCTTAGCTGCGAAATTTCGCAAGTTGGTATTCTCGAAACGCTTACGAATTTTCGCAGCTAAGAAATTCGGAACTTGCGTACGGAAATCTCGCGAGGGTTTGCGTGCGTTGCAACGGATACGGTCACTGATGTTTTTTTATGTTTTACCGTTTTAACGCTGCGCATGTGTTCCTGGCTGTGCATGAAAAAGAATAAAATACACAACTGTTCAACGGAACCTGGTGACTAAACAGTATAGCTAATATGCAAAACATAATGCAGCATTGCCATTGAGATATGTTGATGCATAGGTAATAATTAATTGGCTTTTAACGCCAGCGAAGCATTTGAACGGAAATGACAGACACAAAACGCAAGCAAGGGGAAGAATCAAGGCTAAGCCAAGCCAGTCAGTGTTTACATCACAGAATTAGGAATTTGCCGCTTCGTCTACGTATCTTCACTACACTGTTACATAGTATAGTTAGAAGACACCACCTGCGTATGTGTATGATGTCGATTACTATTCAGACGACGCGCCGGTGAAGGTGAGACTTAGTTTGATCACTTGGTGTTTCTGTCGCTCTACTAGCGCACATTCCATGTCCATGGGCATGGCATGGCGCTAGTCTGTCACTAACTTGACTAAGTCAATCCAACTTCAAAGTTGTAACTTCGTAAGACGTAACCGGAAACAAGGGGCATGACCAAGGAGGCATATGTCTTCCCATTCCAGATCAGGATTTGTGGTTTGTTGTAACTTGTAATGTAGTGAGTAGATGGTTTAACATAGTAGTGACTTGTGGCTGTGCAGTTGTGTTAAATATTCATTTAGTAGGCCCCTAGTAATTGGCCTAGGGCGTGTATTTGATATATAATTACGTGCTACATTGGTGTATTAAGCCTAAATACTATTGAAATTAAAGTGGAGATTTTTTGGTAAATGTATAAGCTCTTTGTGGATTTATTATTTTGTGCCAATGCATATTTAAACACAAAGCATTATAGGATAAAACTTGTTGACATTTATACATGCACTTCCACTACTATTGTTAAAATGTGTGCCCCCATAGACTACCCACTCTGGATCCGCCCCTGAATATGGACTATGTTAGATGATGTGTCTATGTATAGGGCTAAGGTAGTGAGGAATAAAGATTACCAAAGAACAGTATTTCATGTACTCAATGCATAATAACATAACAAATCAATGCAATACACACTATTGCTACAAAACAACTACAATGACATTTTCTGTACTTACAGCACACATCCAGCATCATCTACCAAATAACCATGATACCACACCCAAAGGCTGAAAAGCAGTGGGAATGAAAGGTAAATTACAATATGTGGTTATGGTATGATGAAATATACACAATAGTGTACTCTATCAGTGGTGTTGTTGTCTGGTACAGCCTAGTTTTTTTACATGTTATAACATTTTATAAATACTGGGTAGTATCTACTTTGCCCGTGTATTGTATGGACACTAAAGAGTACAATTATGTATAATATGTCTACATTTATTATATATGTTTTAGGTATCACCAGTAGCACAGTAAAATATGGTGTGTCTAATATAGTTGTATTTAAAAATGAAACAACATATTTATTATGTGCTAAATGTGTTTTCAGAAAGAAAATTGATGGACTGGACTGACTGCTGCATCTTGAAATTAAAAGATGCAAAAAGATACAACTGGACATGGTGCAGCACCAAGAAGACAATGTAGCTGCAGAAAAGAAAAATCTAAAGTGGCTAAACAATCTACGAATCATGCGTAGCCTGTGCTGCTCCATGTATTGGTGCTGCAGTGACATCAACATTCGATTGTATTAACATTATGTTCTGCAATGCTCTGCGTGGATGTGGCACATTTCTTCTCTTTGCAATGTCTCAAGGATACATTGAAACTCAAACATACTATGAACACCAGGAAGACCACCATAAATTCACATTACATCAATTATACATCAAATACCTTAAATACTAATTCGTGTACGAACACCTCATTATACCGACAAGTTTCTTGTTTTCCTATGACACCTGGAATTATTATAATACTTTTAATTAACATCCATTGTTTGCATAAATTGTTAACAGTGGTATTTATTTTTCAAAATAAATTATATAAAGGATTTCTATGATGCAGATCAATCGCATTGGAGACTATGTAAAAATTAATGACCTGGTATACCAAGATCTACAGGTAAAAGCAGTATGTTAGCAATCTTCTTTATACTGATTCAGTTGTTACATTTTGTAAAACAAGGTCAAGATAAATATCATCGGTTTGGTGAGAAAAGAAATGGATTATTGGCACCTGGAAAATAGGATGTGCCAAAAATTTATGGTAATGTTTTATATCAACCCGTAATTGTCATAGTCAACAGTATTTTCCATTTATGACTACCTAGAAAATAGAAACAGACACAGTTTATTTCTCCATAACTGTGACTGCTATGTTGGCATGTGTGTATATATTATTATATCTGAGGTTTAGTGTATATGCACTATTTCAAGATCAAACTTATTTCAACAATACAGGTGTACTCACACATTAAATTTACATGTGTTATGTTATTTTGTAGACACAAAAGTAGGTGTATTCAAACATATATCACATCGTAGTATCTATCTATATATATATATATAATTTTATATACATAATTATCATTTACATTATAATAGTTACATATTTGTTTTGGATGGTATTGTCAATGTTTGAATAAATGATGCAATCTATCACGAGTTGTCATAATATTGATGCACTTAATATAGCATTTCTCAAGCAGCATATATATCTGAAAGTGGCAGCCAAGCTTACTTACCTATTAATTTTTATGTAGATGTGGTGGAACATTAACATAATGTACATATGAAACATTAAATACATTTGCCATTGGCAAAATCTGTGTTCCATGGCCATGATAAATAATAAATGAAATATGTTTATATAAAGAAATAGTGTCCTTTTTATATTGATATATAGATTTTCATGTCTGCAATACTGTTGTGTTCTGAAATAGAAATTGTGGTTTCAAGTGTGGTTAAACGTGCCTACCCAAATTGTAATAGTGTAGCACGCAGTGAATCTATAAATTACTGCGGTGAATTACTAATCGGTCCCGTTTGTTGGCTGGTCCCGCTTGTTTACTTTTTATTGTGGAATCATGCATTCGCTGGCAGACGGTATTTATGCAATTACAGCGGTCAATAAAAATTGACAAACACATCAGTGTCATTGAATCACACACAATCTACTAATGCGTTTTGGCGGCATTGTAATAACAAATAATGGAGAAATCTCCATCTGAACGCAGTACCACAAAACAAAAGTTACGCGACCTCTTACGTTGGCGTAACTTTACGATGAATCGTGAAATAAACGCCATATTTGTAAATGTTCGTATCGTAAATGTTTCGAGAATAGCACTTGCGAAAAAATCGTAACTTACGCTGTTTTTACGTCATTTTTATGTAAGAAATTCGTAAGTCGTTCGAGAATACGAGCCCAGAGACTGATTAAGTAATACCTTGGCTTAGGACTGTTCTGATCGCAGGATCCTCTCGGTTCCTCGATGTCAATGATCAGATCTTCTTAGCCTTCGCCTTCGGGGTCTAGTATTAAGAGTTTATGTTTTCCGGTTCCAGTGTTTAATGTTAGTGGGGCTTCATAGTCGTATATATGATCTTGTTTTTACTATGCCTTCTAGCAAAAAGACCATTCCCCGAATGGCGTGGGGATCGTAGGACGTGGATTAACCCTAATATGTTTTATATTTATTTTGTCGACACAATGTGCGAGAGAATATATATTAGTGTTATATTATGCACCAGAGGCGCCACTGGTTATGTCGAACGCCAGGGAGATTCGAACCAAAGACCGTATATCAATACAAGACGGTGCAGCGCGCGCTATCTACATTGTTCGAGGAAAGTACGTTAGCAGTTCGTCCGCCATTCTGGAGTTGCACCAAGCCAGATCATACGCGTGCAGAAAATGTTGTTCTTTGCATTATCATTGCTCACCATTTTCAACGATTACCTCAATATTTTAATTATATAAGAAGTGGTACAGCCTGATGATTATTCTGATGAAACACGACGAAGTTCATTTGGCTCAATAAATAATTGCAACGTTTCTACGTGATTTGTTTGCAAATTTCATTATTTTAAAAACACTTCAAAGATTACTTTAATATTTTTTATTTTATATGACGCAACACAGCTTGGTGATTATGCTGATGAAATGAGGTCCCTGAACAAATACGCAAACATCGCGCGCTGCGGTCCCGCAGGCGCATGCTCATGCCTCCCGAATGGCGGACAAAAACCTTCAGTGCAGACTGCCATTTTCTCGCTCAGTGACGCCTCCTGTCCAAATAGAGGCTCCTTGATTCGAACAGACGACATTTGACGACGTTGGCGGCAAGATGTGTGTTTATGAAAACGAAGTCATTCTTTATCTAGTGGTAAGATTATATAACTACAATTGGGAACATACAAAGTAATGAATTGGCCGTTTACGATCTGAAGAACATACGGTGTGTTTTTCTAAGCTTAAATTGTGAATTTTAAGTATTAGACCGCAGTTTGTTGAAGTTGCAGCTTGCCTTTGCGAAATCATTAACTTAACTTTAAGTTAAGTCTTAACTTAAGCCTTCAACTTAAGGTTAAGTCAAGACATACTGGTGTAAGCAATAATTTATTCGTGTGTCCAATCGTGTTTTGCAATTTTTCAAAAAACCTGACCAAATTCTGTAAGATATGTATATGCTAAATCACTAACACAATGCACATGCCTTACGCCGTTACGGTCGCTTACCATTTCTGCAAACAAACTTACAAAAGTTTTTTGAGTGAAGTACTTAACTTAAGAAATATATACCGGCAAAATCCAAATCTCGTCGAAGACACCTGCGTCAAAATTCGGGAGTCCTGTCTATGCTGTGTAAATTGTCCGCGTGTCGAATGTTCGAGGGATATTTACATCGTTTCCACGTTGTTCCGTCTCGATCCGCGGTTTACATAGGGCATAGCCCCGATATTTTGGAATGTCAACAATAACATGAACACATGTCATGTTCGATGTCTTATTAATCGTATTATTTGTATCAAAGACGTCTTGTTAGGTACACATTAATGCCGTGAGATTATCATGTCACAAGATTTGTTGTAGCATGCGTCAATGACAAGGAAAATCTACTCCAGCTTCCAAGACCAAGACAAAACAAAGTAACATTAACTTTTGTTGTATGCACTGACAATTTAGTATCCCTTTTGTATTATGTAATTTAGTGCATTGACACATTGCGGTTATTGTATAGTATAAATGTAATTTTACTTGAATACAATTGGTGGAAATAAAATACTTGTTTTATTTCATTATATCAATTATATTATTGAATGTAACCATTATCATAGAATTGTAATAGCGTTTACTTGCCACTGCCAGAAATATATAAATCGTAATTGTCAAATTAATTATACTCATATTCTATGTTATACATTTCAATAGTAATCATAACTGATTACATTTGTGGTGTAATCATCCCACCCTTGGCCTTGGTATTGGATTTTATTGTCAACTCAAGTTTTATTTCCAGCGTAATTATCTGTAAAGCTAAGCAATATCCAGCCAGTGTTTTTGAAAGACACAACTTGATCATAAATATCAAATTCATAAATATACAAATTAAATAAAAAATTGTAAATATCAAATTTAACAATCCAGTAAAAAAGAAGGGCACAAGTCACAAACAGGCCTGGGGTAATAATAATATGTAATAGTAACGATTGTAAATGTAGCTAATAGGTTGAATAAAAGCACAATGTAATAGTAATAGGAAGCATGTAATAGTAATTGACCTATTACTTTTATATTACTATTGGGCATTTCAAAGTTCAATTTGACTTGCTGTTATTTGCAGTCTGGCTATTTAATTATTTACAAGGAAAAGAATATTCCACTAGTTTCACCAGGCTTTATGATTGTCCCTCTGTGAATCATGGCCTTCAGTCCATGTCACCCTGGAGGTTATAAGAGTTTAGATAGCACTGGCAGACATGGGGACAGTGTAACAGTTGCATGGCTAAAGGGATTCAATAATTCTTTGAAGTTGGTTCTCAAGCCAACTACCCTTTTCAAACATGTCTAATTTTTGTATGGGTGTAGTGGCTGTCCACACACCACACATTAACATTTATGTTAACATGTAGCCCAAATTAGCATAAATAGTACATACACTTGTACACAAAAAGTTACGGAAAACAATAAATACAGCATCACAACTGCAACTCACAAGACATAGTGTCATGTCCAGAGATGCACAAAGATTATGCAATTACATTGAATGCCACATCTTACCACAGAATACTCTTGAACACATATTACGTGTGCACCGAGAGAATGGCTTCGCTCGCCATTACGGCATGGAACTACCAGGTACTCATCTTCAGTCAAAAGCTCAAGAATTTGCTGTATTTGTTACATGTAACTATAAACTTTCAAAGAAAAACATTTTGGTACTTGCCTGGTAATTCTTGAAAAGGCACATTATTACATTGTAACTTCACTCAGTCACTCATCCCGTGACCGGGGGTCGCCGGGGTGCCATGGCAGACGCTTGCACAGTCAGCACTTTCCATCTCTCTCTGTCTTCCACTGTGCGAGTCAGGGACGTGAGGGTGAGGTCTGTCCAGTTCTTTGTGTTCTCTCCCCAGGACTCTGTCTTCCACTGTTTGAGTCAGGGACGTGAGGGTGTGGTCTGTCCAGTTCTTTGTGTTCTCTCCCCAGGACTCTCTCTCTGTCTTCCACTGTGTGTGTCAGGGATGTGAGGGTGAGGTCTGTCCAGTTCTTTATGTTCTCTCCCCAGGACTCTCTGTCTTCCACTGTGCGTGTCAGGGACGTGAGGGTGAGGCCTGTCCAGTTCTTTATGTTCTCTCTCCAGGACTCTCTCTGTCTTCCACTGTGTGAGTCAGGGACGTGAGGGTGTGGCCTGTCCAGTTCTCTGTGTTCTCTCCCCAGGACTCTCTCTGTCTTCCACTGTGTGAGTCAGGGACGTGAGGGTGTAGCCTGTCCAGTTCTTTATGTTCTCTCCCTAGGACTTTCTTTGTCGCCCCCTGCGTCTTTCCCCCCACTGTTCCCCGAAGGACGGTCTTGGACAGCGAGTTGTGTCTGGAGACGTAACTTAAATTGTATCCAATATAACTGATATCATAACAGCTAGTAATATGATTTCAAGGTTTTTTTAAAAATTGTTTGGAAGATGAAACTAAAGGACAACTTCTTGATTTGATGTATTGTTTGGTATGTTGCTTGGTTTTGATGTATTGTTCGTTGGTTTTCTTGTTTGTTTTTTGCATTACCCACATAGGTAGTTCATTAGTGGCTTTGCTTGTGGATTTGTTTGTTGGTTTATTTGTTGCTTTGCTTGTTGATGCGTTTGTAAGTTGCAATAGGCCCTACCTGTTCCTTACCATCCCTTCGGTTATGGCTAAGCCACCACTAACTACTAATTGTGTAATGTTTAAAAAAAATAATAATGGCACAAAAAGGCTACATTGATACCTTGCTTGATTCATTGTTTGAACTATTGTACTACCCTTGAGGTTTAAGGCATGTTATATCGCGTTACAATCCGCCCAGGGTTTTCTTGGAGAAAATGTCAACACTCTTTGTAGTAGGTGACTTTAAATGGTCCGAATACGCCAACGCCAAAGTAACTTTTGTGTGCAGGCAACAAGAATAAGATGCTCTTATGCAGAGGTCCGTGCCCGCTCTAACCACGACTCATTGGTGTGTGAGCTATGGCCGTCATACAGAAGGAGGAGAGTTGGAACAAATTCAGGAAATATTCATTCAAGTAACTGTTGTTTGAAAAATCTTGCTATTTGACCATCAGCTCTCTGACATGGTACCTTGTGTTCCCGGCAGAGCACCAGCCAGTAGTTCGTTTGATATTCTCCTTCCTTTGAGAAAGACATACTAATATTAATACAACTTGTATGTGCAGGCAACAGGAACAAGATGCTGTTAATTATGGAATTGTGCCGTCTATCAACAACTCATTGGTGTGTGAACTATGGCCGTCATACAGAAGCAGGAGAGGTGCAACATCAGGAAAATTCATTCAAATTCATTGAAAAATCTTGCTGTTTGACAATCCAGTATCGGACATTGCACCTTTTGTTCCTTGAAGAGCACCAGCCAGTAGTTTGTTTGACATTATCTTCCCTTTGAGTATTACACAATAATATTAATAAAACCTGTGTGACCAGGAATAAGTTGCTGTTAACCATATCCGGACTATTGCCAGTATGTGGCATGAGGATACCTCGTGACATTGATATGACGATCTTGTGACGTTGGCAACCTCGTGACATTCGAGGAGCCAGGCTAAGTATGAGGAGTAAAAAAAATACGTTGTTTAAATGATGAAACTGGAAACTGTACGGTATGTTTGATTAATTGTACTGTTTCAGTTGATCTTCACCGTCCAGTGATATCCAGTCCTGCCCACTGAGCATTGCTGCTCCAACTTTTATGACATAAGGTGTTGTCCAAAACTAGTCCCACAGCAGTTGATGTACACATTACATATGTGGGCAATTTGAAATAACTAAGATATTCTATAACATTACAGTCTACATAAGTGAGCAATCTGTTCATGCTACCCTGTTTACATCCAGCAGGGCACTGTGACTCTCCACATCTGGACCAAGCATCTGGCTGATGGTTGTTGCATCGTCACATCTGCTCTTCTCTTTTACACTGTTTATTTTTGTTTTACACTGTTATTATTAATGTTTGCTATTATTTTAACTAATATATATTTAATTTATATGGGAAGCACCTGACAACATTTAGGTTTAGGTCGATTCATGCACTAAACAAATTTTCTTTTTTTTAATTGTGTGGATGCCCTGATTTCTGGGTAATATCCCACAGATTATATATTTTTGGTGTGTATACGATACCGGCTTACCATATGTTCCTACCATAGGCATATGTTATTATCACCTGGACGAGGTTTCTGGCTGGTAATTTGGGTGCTACCTTGTTCTTCCACCTTCCAAGTATGGCTTGACCTCCACTAACTATTAATGTGTGTAATGTTTTAATAATGGCACAAAACATGGTTACTTTAATTGTTTCCTTGATTCATTATATGGCTCTTTGCACTAGCTAGAATAGTTTTACCTCACAATTGCTGCTTATGAAGCTTGTTGGTTGGTGACTATTTTAATCTCTCTGCAAGTGTTTAGCTTCCTCTAAGTTCTATGCAGCTGTGCATTGCATTAGAATTACAACAGTAGATATATTTATACAGAGTGTGTTACTGTAGAACTTTAGTTTGAGAAAGACATTGAAAAGCAATGTGATGCTACTGTGAGTAAAATAACAAAAAGGCGTGATGACTGCACACAAATTAATTCTGAACATAAAATAAACTAGGTTGATGACTGCAAAATGAAAATATGGGGCAAAAATTTTAGTAAATCATTTAATTAAATGCTGTATTTATGAATTCCTGCACATACTTTAATTTATACATTTTTTTTATAAAGTGGACACTGCTTCTCAGGTAGTACCCCACACCTGGTTCGTTATAGACTAATTTTATTGCATTGAAGTTCATAAATAAACTGAAATGTACATCGAAATGCTTTTTCTAAATACTAAAGTCCAGTTTCCTTAAATATCTTTGTTTAGCTTAGGAGTTTTGACAAACTCTGCATGTAATCAGCAGATATTTCCTTCCAAATGGGTAATATGTCAGCTGTGTCTGTGTGGCATCTTTGTGTAAACGATCTATGTTGTCTTTAATGCACATTAATTTTTTCCAAAAGGTGTTATAGAAACTAATTATACACTGAAGAAAGTAATTAAGTCTTTCTGGATGCTATTCTTTTCATGTTAAATTGCCCTTCAAAATGGGCATGATGAGGTGTGGTTCTCCATTCTTCATAATTCTAAACTGATAGACGTTGGTCGGCTATTATCGTCGCTGATGATGCTGTCCGTCTGTGTAATTACCGGGTAATCCCAGGGATGTTCGATGGGGCACATGTCTGGGCTAATGACAGGTCCTGATAAAGCCGCCACTTGATGGTGCTGCTGCCGCAGGGATGCGCAGTCCACCCTATCTGTCACGCTGCTAAATGCTGCTTCGTAGCACCGCTCCCCACATCAGCAAATACTCATAGATGGTCATTGCAATTGGAAACCAGTAAGTGGGACTCATCTGAAGAGATGACTAGATTCCGCATTTGTCAAAATTACTATTGTGCTTGGTGAACTCTGTAATCAAGGAAGTGTTGAAGTTCATTACATAGTATAATTGCCATCATTTCTGTCCGAAATTGCTGCAAATGGTGTTTGACTTTGCAGCTGAGCTGATAGTAATAATGCTGTAAACAGAATTGTACAGTTGAGCTATTGATTTGGTAAAGGAAGTACCGGATTCTACACAAGTGCCGATTACATTACGTATAGTTTAATATTATGAGGTTATTATAACAATTTTGTCACCGAGGCTTTAGGCTTGGCTTAGTTAAACCTTACAATTTCACACAACACGTACGCTTTCAGAACCTCAACAATTTGCTGCCACGCTTCTTGGCGCTGCTGGTGCACGGTCTTTGCCCCACAGCCCCTTATTACTCCAAACAGTGTGTCCTTTATCAACTGCTGTTCCTCAACTTCCCCCCATGGCTTAGCCCTTTTCTTGGCAACAACGGGAACACTCGCATTGCAATCTTCCTCCGCCATCGTGTAATCTAGCAGACGACAATTATTGTTTACACTGATTCTTACTTTCATCGATGAAAGAGTTCCATTTCTGCCGCTTGCGTATTTGAAAAAACGGCGTCGCAGTAGCACGCAGTTGAGCATATACTCAAGGCGGCGTACTCAGTTGAGCACGTACTCAAGAGGTTTTATAACCACCGTGAGCACGGATTCTCCGGTGAGCATGAAATCTCGAGTCTGAGCATGGAGTTGAGCATGAGCACTGAGTACGCTTTATAACCTCGGGCCCAGATGCTGAGAAATGAGTCCATTAAGTAAACTAAAAAATATCCACTTTCTGGAACTTAATTCTACTGCAACCTTACCGTAATCAAATACACACGATGATACGCGTTCCATAACTGTAACTGACTTCCAGTCATCCTCGCGCGCCAGGGGTCGCTGCTGCTGATTACGTCAGTGCCAGCCAGCAGTACCCCCTGGCTGATCGCTTTGCGAAACTCTGAATTTAAGATCAGCCTATGAAATCGCTCACTAGATCAGTGGATGTCAGGTGGTCATAATTACGCTAATTTTAACCAACTGTGGCTCGTGTTACATGCAATGTTTAGGAAGTAGAAGCATTTATTCGAATACACAATACCGCTCAGCTGCTCATGCTAATAGGCGAACGGGTCATTATAATATATTGGGATTCCCAGAAGTCGTTTATCCGTCCGGGACGGGTATTTGCGCTGTTCTCACGGGTGATGCAGTCGCGATTGGCGAAGTCAATTACTAGTTTGACTCGGCTAACTTCGCGGTGAGCGTGTGGGGTTCATCGCGTCGTCATATCGTCGCGGAATCTTCCGTTGGACCAGAAAGGAGAGCGGCTTAATGTTCAGTTGTCGAATCTCGTCAGTTGCAGCCTCAAAAATCGCGTGGAATTCCATGTCTATGTCGCGCCGAAGTAGACGAAGGTAATTGCTGACAACAGACGCAGCAGCTAGCATCCCGGCAACAGTTGTCTCCGTCCCTTGTAGCGCTGTGTTGAATTTTTCGAGGCAATCGATCACCGGGAGAGACGCAATGAGACCAAGTACACATTTCGCAGAAGAAATGAGGTTGTGGATGACGTAAGCCACCCTTGCTGTGCTGCTGCCAAATGTAGACGATGCCTCATCAAGTGCCCCCGGCACGTCCGCGTATACGCGTTGCTGAGGACGTACGGCCCTAACGGCAACCCCACGTGACAGCCAGCCAGTCGGACAGAGCGGCTTCAGGCGTGAAGGGGCAGGGTTGTCGTACGTGACGTGCTGATCGAGGTATACAGTTTCTTGAATTTGCCTGATGAGCTGTAGAATCCCGCCCAGTTCCTGCACCACATTCAGGGCATCGCTGAGGAACGGTGCACTCTCGATGGCCTTCGCACATATGAGGTGCTTGATGTGTGCACCGCAATGCGTGTAGTTCGCCAGTGGTTGCACCGTCTTGATCAGAGCCTGGCAACCCTGGTATTTGCTTGACATGTTGCTGGCTCCGTCATACATTTGCGCTCCCAGGTGCGTGATGGGGAGTTTGAGTCTGAACAATGCGTCTTGCAACATGTTGCTGAGGTGGGCACCAGTCGTCTCAGATACGCTGTATAGGCCGACGAAGTCCTCGTGAACGTCGAACGCATCGTCTACATGTTGCACGCATATCGCCTCCTGTTCAACGCCTTGCTCGTCTTGGGTGCCGTCGACAATTACCGCAAAAATGCCAACGTTCTTGCAAATATTTCGCAGCACCATGTGTGCCTTGATCTCCAACAGCTCGTTTTGTACGGTAACGCTGGTGTGAGAGATTGTGCGCGTCAACCACCTCTGTAACACGTCGTTATCGCCGCTCCGCAGCTCAAACAACTTTGCGAAGTTGCCGTCGCTTGCCTCTGCCGCGTATTGCTAGTCCGTGCTGCGCGAGGTAATGCAGGATCGTCACAACCTTCAGCAGAGCGTTGCGCCCCTTCCTTTGCTCATCCAGATAATACGCACTTAACTGCGTGTCAACGTTGTTGGAAGACCGGAATCTTAGGTTGCTATGAGAAATCATTTGCGCATATGTCGTTTGGTGGATTTTGAATTTCTCAATTGCCTTCTTCCAATTGAAAAATCCCTTCGAGACGAATGTGTCCTCAGAACAGCGCGCCATGCCGGCCAAGTCAATGCATGCTGCTTTAGCACAGGTAAAGCAGAGCACTTCGCCAACGTCAGCGTCAAAGTGGAGTCACGGTAAGCTATCAAACCACGTGCGCTGAAAACACAGCGTTCGCTTAGCGAGCCGTTGCACTGGTATGCAGCCGACGTCCCTTGGCTGGTATGGCACCGACAGCAAGGTGGGTAACCGTGTCTGAGCTGTGCCGCTTCTCGCTGTTTCATCTTAACCTTGAAAAATAATCCATAAATTCCCAGAAGGGACAACACATGGATGATAGATGAGAGGCAATACGTTCAGGGTAGCGCCTCTAGCCTACTCCGAAATGATGTACTGGAGCAGGCCGCGATACTATTGCAAATATTCCCATCTTGACCCATCGATGATCCTGCCCGTGTAGCTCTATTAACCTTTTGCACACCAAAGTCAAAAAATTTGATTGACAATTCATCATTATTTATTTTATAAAAAAGAGGTGAATGCATAATACGTCTCCTATCTGTTAATTGTGCCCAATTTAAGTCTTAACAATTCTGTCATACTTATTTCATATGAATATTTAGATTTTGTCCATCTTGCTGCACGTCTTTCAATTACTTCAAGGCTGTTAATTTCTTTCATTAGGAATGAATCCCTGATTGTTGCAGCATATTCCATTCCAGCTCTTGCTAATGATATATATGCAATTGTTTTACATTTTTGTGAACAGCCCCTAAGATTTCTACATAAAAATCCAAGTTTTTGATTACCTTTCTTAACCACTTCAGCAATGTGCCAAGTTAGACCAAATTAAATTATTTGATAAAATAACCCCCAAATATTTTGCATCATCCACCTCTTTCAAAAATTGCCCGCCCATGTGATAAAAACGATGTAAATGAAGACCAGAAGTTGTGCTCAATATACTGCATTTAGAAATATTAAATTTCATGCCCCAATCAACACTCCACTTAACAAGGCTGTCTAAATATTGTTGCAATATTAGTTGATTTTGTAAAGACTGAACTGGTCTATAAATCAAACAATCATCAGCAAAGAGTCTCACTCTTGTACCTGGAGAAATAACACATGGAAGATCATTACAGTATAATAAACACAATAGTGGTCCCATTACTGTACCCTGAGGACCACCGGATGCTATTTCATCATCAGAAAATTTACCAATGCACTTTATCCAATTTTTAACATTTCCATTTATACAAAAATAATTCAACTTATTTAACAGTCTGTTGTGTGGTACAACATCAAAAGCTTTAGAAAAATCGAGAAAAGCAATATTCACTTGTAGATTCTGATCATGTAATTTAGCAATGTTATTTGTTGTTAGTAACAGTTGAGTTTCACAAGAATGTTTCTTTCCAAAACCATGCTGAAAGGGAGATAGACTATTGTGATCATCTAGATGTTGACGAATATGGGAACAAATCACATGTTCCATTATTTTTTAAACAATACATATTAATGATACAGGTCTGTAATTGCTTGGATCACATTTTACACCATTCTTAAATATTGGTGTGATCTATTGCTTACACCATTCAGCTGGTACTTCCCTAGAATGCAACGATTTTCTGAATTAAAATGTTAAAAAAAGGAGCTAGCTCGGAAGACAACTTCGACGTTTGGATCTTCTTCAGACCCTACTCGCAACGGAGTCTGGGCATGGCGTGGTACGGCAGCGCATAACTTCTTAATATCCATCGCAGAGGCAGATTTACTCAACTTTGCCTACACATAAAGTGTAGATGCGAATCATGTAGATCCAATCAATGGGAACTACGTAGGCGTTCTATGACGTTATGTAATACCGCGCGCGCCCATGTATCCAAAAGTTCGAAACGTGCGGGCGGCTGTTGCATCGTCTGACGTCTGGTGACGTCAATCAGTCAATGGGTCATGCATTTATTAATTAAATTCCTTACTACTATAGTATTAGGCTACTGCCACTACTACACATGAATTCTAAAAAATAATTAGTATCGTTATAGCAAAAATATACTACCAGAGTGTAGGGAAATAAGAGATGGGACTGATCAGTTACGTTACATCCCTGCAGATATTGTTTTCTTCTGAAATGAAAAAGTGGAGGAGACATTTCTGTCCCCCACCGATCAACACCTCGATCTGGTCTGCGATGAAGAAGACGACAACTAGGCACCGAACCATGTTGTACCAATGGTTGATTGGGCCAACTATGTATGTGTCATTTACTATTCCTCGGATTCTAATGGTTCAAAATAAAAGGAAAGAAATGTATTCTAACACTATGCAAGTAATAAAATGCTACAAGTAGGCACACACCAGGAAGCTGCGCCTGTCTTTTATCTTGATTTTGATCCGTATGATGTCATTCACAATCCATGTTGGTTAGTTCAGGGTCTTCAGAACAAACTAGTTCCTCGGTGACAGCAATAACAACTGCACCTCCCCCTCTATTTACGCCTTTCCGGAAGACCTGGTAGTTCCGTGGAAAGATCTCTGATTGAGGGTTCTAGCCATGTTTCAGTCCCTGTTATGATGTCTGGTTTAGTGCTCTGTATGAGGTTATCCAGTTATGCAGTTTTCCCAACCACTGAACAGGACGGTGAATGTTACGGTTCTGACGACTAATTCGTGTTGGAGATGATGTGTGTATAGGCCTGAAAGAGTTATTCGGAGAAGCAGTCATCAGTCTCAGACTGTCTTGCGTGAAGGTCGTGCAAATCAAAAGCTGATGGATAGTGGTTATCAATGGCGCATTCGATACAGTGCCAGGTGAGATCACTCCTTCCTAGAAGGTCATATCATTAACTTCCAACACTTTGGCATTCTGCATGCAACGATTGCCCACAATACTCACAAACGGTGCCTCACTGATTCCAGTTTATAGTTCGGTCACAGGGATATTAGGTGTCGTCTGGTGGGTCATGTTTAAAATTAGATTAATGAATAATGGTGCTGCGGGTGATAGGTTTTCCTAATACATGTAAGTCTATGACAATTTGTTAGCATATTTAACGTATAAGACATCTATTTCCAAATTAAAGCGGCATCAAAATGAAAAATAACATCACGTACGCTGCTTAAATTAGTGCCGTGTGCGACCCGCTCGTTGTTGTAGATGTCTGTTGGCCCAGCTTCATATGCATCTGAGAACAGCGCATACCTGGCAAGTATCGATACTTCTTTGAGACATTCATCCCTTTAGCTAGACAAACTGAATCGAGGTAATAATATCGATGGAGAACAGCTTCTATGATGATTCGAACTGTCATTTCTGTGCATTGAATTTCGTCGCCAAGTGTGCTTATGCTGCCAGCCTAAGGTAGACAGTTGCCGTCACCTACCTCTCGGACGGGGAATCTCACAGCAGAATCGTCTTCCAGTAGTACGACGTCGCTAGGGTAGAGGCTTAAAGCCTTGTCCACCATCAACCTAAAATCCACTATTTTTGTCATTTGTGAATCTGGAAAACGTGCTATGTCTGGAATATGGCAACTGGGTGATGAATAATAGTGGTGAAGCTGTTTTGTGTATGCCGTTTTGACATTTTAGACAAGGTATTTGTGGTGTATGTAGCTTTATTGAACTCCGTGGTCGGCTCATAAGTAGGAGAGCGTGCTAGTTACGTATGCAACATCCCTCCCCAACGTCAGTAGCTGAGAACATACAGTGTACTGTTAAACTCAGAATGTTCAGAAATGCCACTAATTAGAGTTCAGTGATAACGTGATAAGAACATGAACGACTTAAAACTATTATCGCAATGTGCGTGCCCAATTGGCAAAAGTCAATAACTAAGTAGCCAACTGGCATATACTATGTTCGATCTATGAATCGCAACAGTCACAAATGTAAGGGTTTAGGCTGATGCCTGATTCTCGATGACCGTCTTAGTTCCGTCGCCGTCTCTGGAGACGCGACCTCGGTCGTCTGGGCTGGCTTTGGCGGTGTAGACGGCAAGCACGGCTGTCCCGGCGGCTGCGTTGCCATGTCGATCACACCAGGCGGGTGTGTCTCCTCCATTTGTGACGCAGGTGTCTCACGGCCGATCACCTGATGACTCGAAACCCTTCTTTGTAGCTGGTCTACGTGACGCCGGACAATGTTGCCTTCCTCGAGTCGCACCGTGTAGGACATTGGATCCGTCTGTCTCGTAACCGTACCCGGAGCCCAACTGGTGGCATTTCCGCGGTACGTTAGCACGTACACCAGGTCGCCAGGTTGATAACCTCGAACCCGAGTACGCCGGTCGTGCAGCTCTTTCTGTATAGTCTGTTTAGCGACCGCATTGCTGGTCACATCTGGTGTTATTCTACACAACCGTGTCTTCAGCTTTCGCCCAACCAGAAGTTCTGCTGGCGATATACCGGTTGTGGTGTGGGGGGTGATTCGGTAGTCGAACAAGAAGTGTGCGATTTTCGTATCTAGATCAACCTGTAATCGTTGTACTCCTCCTTTGAGGATGCCTGCGGCTCTCTCGGCGAGACCGTTTGATGCTGGATGGTGAGGCGCACTCGTGAGATGTTTGATGCCGTTGTGTCGACAGAAACTCTCGAACTCTTCGCTGACGAAGCCTGTCGCATTGTCGCTCACGATTACGTCCGGTATGCCATGTAAATTGAATTTCCACCTCAACTTGCTTATGGTGATGGCGGACGTGGACCCTGACGTAGTGTATGCCTCGATCCACTTGGAATGTGCGTCGACGACCACCAGGATCATTTTGTTCATAAACGGACCCGCAAAAACCAATGTGAATGCGGGACCATGGTCGATCGGGGAATGACCATGGTTGTAGAGGAGCTTCCGCAGGTTTGTGACGACTGCGTCTGCAGACATCGCACGAGTTAACGGTACTCTCAATGTCACTGTCAATGCCAGGCCACCACATGAAGCTGCGGCCCGCGGCTTTCATTCGCACAATGCCTGAGTGTGCGTTGTGCAGCTCGCCCAGCAGTGCGTTACGATAACGACTGGGGATAATAACCCTGGTGCCCCACATGAGGCACCCGTCGTTGATACTGAGCTCGTCTCTCCGTTGAGTGTAGGGCTTCAGTAGGTCGTTGACTTCCTGTTGTGGGAAACCGTCTCTTGTTCTGATGAATACTCGCGAGAGTATCGGATCACGTGCCGTCTCGCGTCGAATGTCGGCGACTGTGACTGGCGACATGTCCATAAACTGCATGGTCAGTATGGTGTCTCCTGGCACCAGTACGTGAGTCGGTGCGCCACCTACCGGGAGGCGGCTGAGTGCGTCGGCCTGCGGTATACTCAGGCCCGGCTTGTGGACGATCTGATACTGATAGGCTGCCAACATTAACGCCCAGCGCTGCATGCGCGGCGTTAACATCTGTGGAACAGGCTTCTTCTCACCAAAGAGGCCCAGCAGCGGCTTATGGTCAGTAACGATCACGAATGAACGTCCCCACAGGTATTGATGGAACTTTGTAAGTCCCGCGACGACAGCTAGCCCTTCTTTGTCAATTTGAGCGTAGTTCCTTTCGACTGTCGACAAACTTCGTGAATGGTATGCGATGGGTTTCTCTACCCCGTCCTCCATAACATGTGCGAGGACTGCGCCAACACCATATGGCTTTGTTGAGTCGAAGTGACACATCACCTGCGGCGAGATCAGACTCTCTTTTGAGCGAACAGATGCCTCTTGCTGAGCTTTGTCCCAATGCCATTTCGACTCTCTTTTCAACAGGCCATGCAATGGGGCCATGATGGTCGAGAGGTTGGGCACAAAGCGGCTGTAGTGATTTACCATACCCAAGTACGAACGGAGCTCTGTGACGTTCGTAGGGGCTGGCGCATCTCGGACGGCTTCGAGCGCGTTCCCTGATGGATGGATGCCCTTGGCATCGATGCGATGGCCCAGGTATTCTACCTCTTTGTTCATGAACAGGCACTTCGTCTTTTTCAGACAGAAACCCGCGTCCACCGGGCGTCTCATGACTTGGTCGAGCGCCTGCAAGTGTTACTCGCCGTCCTTGCCCGTCACCAGTATATCGTCAAGATAAACCATTGTGTTTTTGATGCCCTTCAGTAATGAATCCATCACTCTCTATTAGATTCCTGGTGCCGAGGACACTCCATAAGGCAGGCGTTTATATGTGAATAGCCCCCTCGGTGTGTTGATGGTAACGTACTTTCGGCTGTCCGGATGTAACTCGATCTGTCCGTACGCGTGGCGCATGTCGAGTCTAGTGTATGAAGTACAATTTCCCAGTTGCGCGTACAGATCTTCTATCTTCGGAATTGGATATCTGTCCAACTTCGCGACTTGATTCACGGTGAGCTTGTAATCACCGCATAGCCGGACCGTCTTGTCCGCTTTCATAATCGGCACCACTGGGGCTGCCCAGTCTGAGTACTGTACTGGCTCTATGACATCATCAGCCAGTAGGCGGTCTAGTTCTGTATCGACCATGTCGCGCATTACGTACGGTAGCGGTCGTGCTTTGAAGTACTTGGGTGTGGCGTCTTCATCCACGTAGATCTTCGCTGCGTCTGTTTTGACGGTTTGATGCGAATCTTTGAAAGCGGCCTCATCTGAAGTTGTGGATGTTGCTCGTCTGTTGCGGACGATGTGTCCACGTGACGAATGGTACTACAGTCGAGCCGAAGCACACTCAGCCAGTTCCTGCCCAGTAAGCTCGGCCCATTGCCCGGGACTACCACGAGTGGGAGAATGTGTCGTTCACCAGTGTTCCCCTCCACTGTCACGTCGGCAATGCCACTAATCTTGACACACTGTCCAGTGTATGTGCGAAGAGTGTCCTGTGTATCTTCTAAACGAGGTCGTGGAGATGACCACTGTCGACGCCATGTCTCTTTGCTAATGATTGACAGCGTGGCGCCAGTGTCTACCTCTATCGGTAGCAGTTTTCCATCGACCTTCAGCGATGTCGTGATCGGGTCAGGACGTGGCCCCTTTACTGTATATAGGGTGTACATTGCCCCTGACGAACTAGGCAGCGTGACGATTTGTCTCTCGTTGGGAGCCCCTGTCGTCATCTGGTTTGTGTGGTTCCTGCCTGTTTTCTTCTTTGTAAAACAGTTGCTCTCGATGTAGCCTACCTTCTTGCAAAACCGACATTCAGCGTTCTTGAAACGACATTCACTTTGTAAGTGTGTTGTCTTCCCACACCTGAAGCATGCTCTCCCTTGAATGGGCGTTACTTGTTTCGCTCTGCGAGGTGTTTGTCTGTGCGTAGTTACCTTATGAACGTTAGCACGATGCAACGTTGGGTCACTTCCGGTAGAGCGGAGCTGCGCTGTGTTAGCGAGGGCTATCTGGAATGCTTTTTCAAAACCCAGATCTGTCTCCCCCAGTAGCCTGCGTTGAATGCCGGGGTCGGCCACGCCACACCACACACCAATCGGTCCCTTAGATTATCGTCTAGGATCAATTGTTCGGACAGATTTACTCCCGCTCGCGTTTTGCCAGAATCACAGTTTCGTGCTAACTCTTTTAATTCAGCCACAAAGTCTTTGACGCTTTGGCCCTGTTTGCGGTATGGCGAGTAAAACGAGTAACGCTGTAATATTGCGTTAGGCTTAGGCTCAAAATGCGAGGAAAGTAAAACACATAGTTCCTTGTATGTTAAGTCTGCAGGAGCCTTGGGCGCTGCCAAGCTACGCAACAGAGTGTACGTCTCTGTGCCGACAACTGACAGTAATATAGCCCGTCGCTTGCTAACAGCGTCAAGCGCAATGTCATTCGCCTCGAACTAAAACCCTAGTCTATTTTCGTAGAACGACCAATCCTTTCCCGAAAATTCAGGCAAAGTTCCCCAGAGCAGTGACATTACGGCGACGTAGCACAGTAAACACGTGGATACTTGCGGTTTTCGCCTCGTCGCCATGTTTGTTGACGACTTGTTATCCACGGTGTACGTCGCGAGTGGAGTGCAGAAAGTTCAAAAGTTCACGCTACTAGCACGACGCTGTCGAGCGTCGTTGCGCCTGTCATTCCGAAAGTAGCTTCAAAGTTCACTTTTTACACGTTGTTTCGGAAATTCGGACGATGTTCAGTGGTGATGGCTGACTTGCTGCGTTGACTAGCATGTTCAGTGTACGCTTGCTGACAATTAAACGTTCAGAATACTCAATCCGATCCTCGTCGCCAAATATGTGGTGTATATAGCTTTATTGAACTCCGTGCAAACTCAATGTGTACCCCGTAGCGGATCAATATCCGGGGGTCGGCTCATAAGTATGAGAGCGTGCTAGTTACGTATGCAACAGTATTGGTACAAACAAAAACCGAAAAGTTGAAAACGAATGTTGAAAGGAATATTTTAAGTGACAGAAAGCTTACAATACCGACTTACATTTACATTCTAACTGTATAAAACTAATGTGTATGCCGACGAATATAATACACTCAATATGCCATACACTTTATTTAATTGCACCGTGCGCGCAAGATGTGCATTTGAACTGCACTATTACTGTCACCTTCAGGATTTGGCGATCTGAACGTGAATACCGTGGTGACCATACCGTGGGACTAACGATTAAGAAAATACTGTGAAATGACGATTTTTGAAGTAATATAAATGTAAGACTTACCTATCATGAAGATATCAGTGTCGCGAAACAAGCTAATGAATCGGACAAATAGCAGTTTTAGCGATTCCCATCACCACATTGGCTATGTTCGCCGCCTTTGAATACGCCTCCCCGAACAGTCCGCTAATATCGTGAATTGGCACAATTTTCTCCCGATCTGCCCGGATGAGTGTTTTGACTGCCTTATTGTAGAACGCTTTCAAAGGCGTGAAGAAGCTGATGTCCAGTGGTTGCATGCGGTGTGAGTAATCAACCGGCAGTGCTAAGTTGATAACATTGTCACATTGTTGTTGTCACATGGTCATTTTAATTCGTCTGTGGGAAATCATTATTGTGACAAAATGTGATATTAAAAATAACGAATTCGTTTAATCATAAAACATGAAAATTCCTACCGCTTTCCACGTGGAGTCTGAACCGCCGTAGTGTTTCCGCTGAATGTCCAAAACGAAGTAAGCTTTCAAAATAACAACCAATCAGAAAACCTCATACATCGGCTTTTCTGAAATCAAAGAGGTACGATTTGCAAGCTCGTACAATATCTAAGGACTTACCCTAATAAGAAACATGAACAAACAACACCAGTATACTTTGCACTATTTAATAATTATCGATAATCATTGCAACTTCGTTTCAATGCGAATTGGCAGTTGAAATGTGTGCAGTTAACATTTTCAAGTGTCCTTGAATACATTCTTAAACGTATTATATATTAAAACTAGTATCACCAATACAGGAGCTTCCTTGATTGCATGTTCCACGCCAATGAAGTGGTTCAACCACGCCACAAAGAGCTCCTTGTCGATCCATCCTTTGTGTCCGCCATTGCAAATCCTTCGGGGAGCTCCTCGCTTCACGATGTTCAGAATTCGTTTCCTTGCCCTAGGGGAAATCATCGGTGGAATGTGTTATGATATTTACTCATGCCTCACTGTATGGACTTTAGACTATATAGGCAGAATAGAGACGATAGTTCTGGTAAACCAAACTTTATTAAATGTGGCTGCCGCGACTAGGGAGCGGCTTGTCAGGTCAGCTTGTCATTTCACTTTCTGAGGAGACATCATTGTTACAGAACATGTATTCCTGCTGCGCTCATGCAGCAGACACGTCATATGTGTTGCCTCGCTCCGCGCTTGTTGGTTATCACTTGCCTGCAACCTTTCCTTGCGCACATCTTGCTAAATTTATGCGCAGTATTGATGCCGGCCTCACCTGTAATGTAGCCGTTTACTACGCGCAGATTTGTATTTTACTTTGAATACATTGGGAACTTCCGCTTCTATCCCTTTTACACACGGCGTGTTCTGTGATTATAAAACTCACTCAAAACAACCCAACTACGACAACATTACATTGGCGACGAGCATGAGTAAGTGAGTTAAGATATCATGGCTTCAAACGGTTTGCCGCATTTCGCCGAATTTGACGTGTATACGGACAGTGTCAATACGGGCGTCCGATGGAAGAAGTGGTTGTCTCGTTTCACTCGAAGTGTACCAATTCGGAAAAGAAAAACAAGAAATCGGTGAATCACTCGACACGTACCATACGCGTTTAAGACGTCTTGCTGCAACCTGCGAATTCACTGACACTGATCGTGAAATTAAGACACAGATTGTGCAGAATTGTACGTCGTCAAGACTACGACGCCGTGTGTTGCGTGATGCCACTATATCGCTCACTGAAATGCTGGATGAAGGCAGAGCGATGGAGTTGTCTGAGAAACAAGCGTCAGGGATGGAAACATCAGGAGAAACATCAAGAGAAGCTGAAGTTAACATCGCCAGCAAACGGTTCAAGAAAAAGGCAACTCGAAACAAGCGGTTCAATAACGCAACATCAATGAACACTGCGAGTAGACAGGCATCAACAATATGTCGTTACTGTGGGGACAAATATCCGCATCCGCCGACTAAACAATGCGCTGCAAAAGGCAAAACGTGCAATTTTTGCCATAAGAATGGACATTTCGAGAAAGTCTGCAGATCTAAATACGGCTATCGAATGCAAACTAACACTGTCACAAGCACGAACGCAGTCAGTCCAAAAAGTCTGGCAGCTGAATCTGACAATGATTATGTTTTTTCTGCAATCAAACAAACAAACGAGCACAACCCATTGCCCACATGCACAGTGCAGATTGAAGGAAATCCTATCAAAATGACTGTAGATTCCGGGGCGTCAGTTAATATAATTGACAACAGCACATTCAAAATGATCAGACAATCTAGCAGTATGTTATTCAAACAGCCTACGACGAAAGTGTATCCATATGGCTCACAAACACCACTACCTGTGATCGGCGTGCTTATCACGAAAGTGAAGTTTCGCTCGACGGTCATCGACACAAGCATTCATGTGGTGGAGGGCACGACAGGCAATCTGCTAGGCTGCCAAACTGCACAGGACTTGGGAATCCTCCACATCGCTCAACACGTCGCAACAGGACAGAACGTCACAACAAATGGCACGTTCCAACCACAAATCGTAGATCAGTTCGCAGATCTCTTTGATGGTGTTGGAAAAATGGATGGCGTGGAAGTGAAATTACACATCGACCAGTGTCACTCCAAAACAGCAACAGCACAGACGGATTCCTTTTCACATCCGACGTGACGTTGAAAAAGAACTTGATAGACTAGAAAAGCTAGACATCATCGAGAGGGTAAATGGACCAACACCATAGGTCAGCCCAATAGTTGTGGTGCCTAAGAAATCGGGTGAAGTCAGAATCTGTGTAGACATGAGAGAAGCAAATAAAGCTGTACAACGCATCAAACATGTCATGCCAACAATCGACGAGCTAATCACCGATCTGAATGGCTCATCTGTCTTCAGTACGCTGGACCTGAACTCTGCGTATCATCAGCTAGAATTGAATCCTGAAAGCAGATACATAACCACATTCACAACAAACGTGGGACTATGGCAATACAAACGACTGATGTTTGGAATTAACGCAGTATCTGAAATATTCCAAAACACAATCAGCGAATTGTCTGGTTTAGTTGGATGCAAGAACATGTCTGATGACATCATCGTCTACGGAAAATCACAGCGCGAACACGACACACGCTTGAAAGCTGTGCTTGAGAGACTGAAAAACAAGAACGTCAAACTCAACAGACAGAAGTGTTTATTCTCTCAAAAACAAGTGTGCTTCTATGGACACATCTTCAGCGCGATTGGCATCGAGGCAGATCCAAAGAAGACGTCAGCAATCGTCAATGCAGCTGCACCGCAGAATGCCAGTGAAGTACGTTCGTTGTTGGGAATGGCACAATACGTGTCGCGATTCATTCCTGGCTACTCGGATGTCACTGCATCACTCCGAGGACTGACACACAAAGACATTCCATGGGAATGGAAAAGCAAACATCAAAAGGCACTCGACAACTTGAAGGCGAAGCTAGCCAGTGTGTGCACTGTACAGTACTTTGATGCGACGAAACCGTCAAAAGTGCTGGTCGAAGCAAGTCCTGTCGGCATCGGCGCGATATTGTGTCAAGACGACAAGGTCGTTAGTTACGCCAGCCGAGCGCTATCTTCAGTCGAACAGCGATACTCGCAAATTGAACAAGAAATGTTGGCTGTCGTGTGGGTGCAGAACACTTTCACCTCTACGTCTATGGATCGGAATTCGAGATCATCACCGATCACAAGCCGCTGCTAGGAATATTCGCCAGTCAGAGACAAGCGTCTGCACGAGTGGAGCGATGGCGATTGAGACTCTCGCCGTACAACTACTCACTCCTCTACCGTCCAGGACGAGATGACGAGAACCCGGCGGATTACCTGAGTCGCCACCCTGTTGAACCACCGGCGACTGATGCTGTAGAAAATACGGTCAACTACATTTGTAGTAACAGCATACCCAAGGCGATGACGCTGCATGAGGTGAAACTACAATATCTACAAGACGGCGTCATGCAGAAGTTACTGCACGCCATAGAGAGCGGTCAATGGACCGATGAGGAACTGTCACCCTACCTGAAGTTCAAGAACTAACTAGCTGTACACCAAGGCATGGTCCTACGACAAACACGCATCGTCCTTCCTTTTTCACTCCGCGAGCGTGCCGTCGATCTTGCACATCGTGGGCATCAAGGAGTCGTAAAGACGAAAAGCCTACTGAGAGAGAAGGTGTGGTTCCCTGGAATCGACATCATGGTAGACGACAAAGTTAAGGCATGCCTGCCTTGCCAAGCCACGACCACGCACGGTTCCGAGCGCTGCACACCGCTGCGAATGTCTTAACTTCCAGACGCACCGTGGCAAGACCTATCGATCGACTTCATCGGACCGTTTCCGAGCGGAGAGTCACTGATCGTCGTCATCGATGACTTCAGCCGCTTCCCAGAAGTCGAAATCATTAATTCAACAAGCAGCACCACGGTAATTCCCAAGCTAGACGCAATATTTGCTCGCCAAGGGATTCCACAACAAATAAGAACTGATAATGGACCTCCATTCAATGGACATGAATTCACGAAATTTGTTTCTTGGTTTCAATCACAGACGCGTCACTGCGCTGTGGCCAGGCGCCAATGGCGAAGTGGAACGTTTCATGAAAACTCTGGGTAAAGCGATCAGATCAGCTTTCATCGAGAAACGAAATTGGAAACAAGATCTCTACACGTTCTTGCGTCAGTATCGTGCAACGCCACATTCTTCGACAGGCGTGTCACCGAGTCAACTACTGAACGGGCGACAGATGAAAGTCTTGCTGCCCCAAATGTACGAGAAGAATCCACAGAGAAGAGAGATAGAGAATCGAGATGCCCAAGAGAAAGCCAAGATGAAGAGAAACGCAGACGAGCGACGTCATGCGAGCGACAGCCATCTGCGCGTGGGCGACATTGTACTCGTCCGACAGATGCATAAGAATAAACTGTCAGCTGCGTTCGACCCTCGTCCACTGAAAGTGTCGGCCACGAAAGGCAACATGGTCACTGCGAGTCGTGGAAACTACTCCATAACACGCAACGTCTCGCACTTCAAGGCTGTGCCGCGCGTGAAGTTCGACGACATCAGTGAAGACGATCAACTCGACCAACTAGACGACTACCTGACTCGAGAAGTTCGCGATCAGCAAAACGACGAAGCTGCGCACGCGAATGTTCCACAGAGACCTGTGAGACGGGTGAAGGCACCTACGAGGTTTAGAGATTTCGTAATGGACGTTTAGAGTAGCAACTCGTATCCTTGTATTTAAGATGTTTTACTGTTCTTTATTATGCGTATATCACAAGGACACTTAGTTTTAGTTTCGGTTTATTACAGTCACAAGTATTCTTCCGAGACAGGGAGGAATATAATGTAGCCGTTTACTACGCGCAGATTTTTTTTACTTTGAATACACTGGGAACTTCCGCTTCTATCCCTTTCACACACGGCGTATTCTGTGGATATCAAACTCACTCAAGACAACCCAAATACGACAACATTACATCACCGACATTGAGAATTCTTTATTCTTGCGTCTCAAATGTAGTTATTACGTATGTTATTCTTTAATAGTCCAAAGAATGTGTCAACGACATATATATATATAATTATAAAGATATTGTTGAATGACGTTATTGTGTTAATCGATGTTGCTTGTGGAATATGTAAAGTGATCTCTTGAGTGTCTCTTGTAGACATTTCTTTCCGAAACTTTTTCTGCACGGGTTGACATTAAACCTGTATTTTTTATTAGGCGTGTCACTTAATACCATACATGCCAACCTTCAGTGATCCACACATGTAAGACTATGGGCAAAAATCCATTAGCGAGCTGCAAATATCGCGAAAGAACAATACCGCTTATATCTAATATACCGGCATTAACAACAACACCTGTTCACATAACTCTCTTTATTGATATTCACTCGTCAGACAGGTGCTCGAGCTTATTCTCATAGCACGCGTGCTTTGCGTCGCGGAGCATCGCAGGCGACACCTCTAACTGATGACAGCAGCTGCGAGAGTCTGTGTGTATTTTTTTAGCATGGAGAATGTCCTTTCCGAGTCAGCATTGCTGTGGGGCAGGCTGAGTGGTGCAGTGTAAACGGCTGCGAGGGTGGGAAAGCGCCCTTCCCCTATTGCCGTATTCATCGCCATCACGTCCCCCCTCCCAGATGTGATCAAGTCGCCGCTGATGGCCGTCCACTGTGGTGGCGACAGCATCGTCTTCTAGAAGCTGGAGGTCTTCAAATTCATCATTTTCAGTCGTTTTCTTCCTCTTACACTTGAATCGCTCAGCGATCTCACTATCTGAGAACATTTGTCGGGCAAGGTCGGTAAAATGGTCAGCCAATAGTGCGGGCAGGTTGTGCTCGGTCACAAAGAACGAAAACAATACCTCTGCTTTTGTGGTCGACTTGGGCTTGAAAAAGCTGGTTACTTGCGAGCACTTCAATTGTCGGTCGTGGGTCTTGGAAGTTGGATTTAATGTGCTCGCTCACATCGTACACGCAGGAGGCGGCCACTTCAATATCTCGACAACAGACACAATGCGTGGTTGCTCCCTAACTAGCTTTCACTCATGATGCCTTTAAACAGGCCATTCCAACTGGACTAATACGCCTGGCATACTGCTTCTGTTTTCGCTTCTTCGCCGGAGTCTCCATCTTCTTCGAAATTTATTCGCGTATGAATTTTCGCCAGTTGGTTTGCCGCGTATGCTCAAAAGGTATCTGCAATGCAATCTGGGATATATTCTTCTCATCTCGCGAGACTTCGATTGGCGCGCTGAACTCCGATAAAATGATCGGGACAAATGGTCGTTTCTCGAATCAGAAAGGATCGTTTAGTTAGACGGTAACGAGTGATATAAAAATAATAAACCAATTAAATACATGAAAACGCGTGTTACCCGTAAGGAATTTGTCATACGCCCGTAAGACCGCCAAATCTGAGAAAATCCGTAAGTCTTACGGGTGATCCATAAGAGTTGGTATGTATGCTTAATACCGACTACCATGTATCCAAATACGGCACAGTATTCCAGTTGTCAACAGATGGGTCAAGGCGCTAGGGAGCTATGGTGGATAAGCAAGGTTGTAAAGATAAGTTTTTAAATGGCGACGGAATTTTGTAATATTTTCCGCTGATCTAACACTAAGAGGGAGCATTTTCCAAAGAAAGCTGTTGCACCAACAGCAACAGAAAAAGCTCTAGTTCCAATGTTAGTGTTGACTCTAGGAACAAAACGTAGGTCAGAACTAGATGATCGAAGCTGGATAGGTTTCCTTACAGAATTAAGCAATGAATAAGATGGTTGTTTACTGGACAGTGCCTGGTATGTGATGGTACAGATATCGTACAGGAAGCCAATGCAAAGACTTAGTACAGAGTAAGAAAAATGAGGAGATCTTGTAACTACTCTTGCTAGACAATTTTGTACACGCTGAACTGTTGTGATATCCTTGCTAGCGATATTATAATGGAGAGAATTGCAATAGTCAAGTCTGCTTCTAACAAGCGCTGTTGCAATAGTTTTAGCAATAGAAAATAACATATACCGGCGAATACGGCGAAGATCACGAATATGATAAAAATAGCAGCGACATGTTTGAGATATGTGTTGTCATAAATTGAAGTTACTATCAAAGATTACTCCTAGATTCCGCACCGAGGTGGCTGGCGTGATATACTGATTCAAAATACGCGTAGGGAAAAACATCCAGTTTACTACGCTGCATTGGAATACCTATAATGATCAATTCAGTTTTATTTGCATTTAATTTCAACTTGCTGTCAGTCATCCAATGGAAGATATCTTGAAGGCAATCACTAAGTTGATTAAGAGAGCGATTTGTATCCGGAGTAGCCAACGAAATGTAGATCTGAGTATCATCAACATAAAGATGATGATTCAAGTTATGTCTTTGTATAACAGAGGTTAGTGTGGTGGTTGTAAAGAGTAAAAAGCAAAGGCCCAAGAACACAACCCTGGGGAACACCAAATAAAGCCGGCAGTGCAGCTGACAAGTAGTTCCCAATCTTTATAGTTTGGTATCTATCAGTTAGATATAAAGAAAACCAGCTTAGAACTGTGCCGGATATGCCATACCACTTTAATAAGCGTTCAACGAGAATGCTGTGATCAATCGTGTCAAAAGCAACAGAAAAATCTAGTAAGTGCAGTCACTTTACCATTATTAATGTTCAAGTTAATGTCATTATGAACCTTTAAGAGGGCAGTCTCTGTTGAATGAAACTGTCTATATGCTGATTGTGACACATTAGTTAAGACATTTGTGCTAATGTGAGACCTTAGACGACTTGCTACAACCTTTTCTAGGATTTTTGAAATCAAGCTGATGTTAGAAATAGGTCTATAACGGTTTAGGTCTTGTTTAGGCAGAGATGACTTCTTAAGAAGTGGCGTGACATGGACGTATTTGAAAACATCAGGAAAACAGCCAGAGCAAAGTGATGCATTTATAATACGTTTTAAGGGTCCAATTAGTGTATCGAAACATGCTTTTAGTAGTAATGTTGGAAATGGATAAAGTGCACAAGATTTATTTGAGGAGGACATAATTATTTTCCTAACTTCATCAACTGTTGCAGGTTCAAATGATACAAGTAGAGAATGTACTTGTGGAAAGTCCACACTGACATTACTTAAATTATGACGTGGGAAAGCAGAACGAATAATACTGATTTTATTCTTAAAGTGACTGAGAACGAATCACATAGAGACTTAATTGACACATGATCAGGTAGCGATGGAGTAGGCCGTCTGTGTAGAATGTTACTGATGCAGTTCCATAACTGACGCGGGTTATCAGACTTATTTATGACTATATTTATATAACAATCTGATTTAGCTTTGGCCATTAATCTGTTACAGCGGTGACATTGCTTAGAATAGCGCGACCTGTCTAATGGCGAACGCGATATGCACCATACACGCTCTAAATAATGACGACGCCTTTTAGATAGAATAGTTTCGGAAGTCATCCATGGAGCTGGCGGCCTTTCTGACACACATTTGGATTGTATAGGTGCATATTTGTTAAGTAATGCATTGAGTACTTGACAGTACTGTTTATAAAAGTCAGATACATGTTCTTTTCGATCTGTGATAAGGTCGGATATAAGGATATCAGCCATTAAAGCTGTAATGTCAATCCTGTGAATGGCTCTGTAAGACACATTGTATTTCGACTCTAATGGTGTTATAGAAACATTAGCAATGACAGTATGGTGGTCTGATAACCCATCTGAAACAGTAGATGCTTGGGTATTATTACAAGTTGAACGGGTTATCAATAGGTCAAGCCAATGGCCATGTATATGTGTCGAAAAGGTAACATGTTGTTTCAAATCAAATGATGCCAGAATATCATCAAATGATGCCAAAATATCATCAAACGTAGTTGTAGTTATAGAAGGTATATGCAGATGTAGGTTAAAATCACCAAGAATGTAAAATTCTGAATAAATTGCCAGAGTTTCCATATATCTTAAAAGTCTTCAAAGAATTTGCCGGATGTCCTGGAGGGCGACAGATACAAACAAAGTATGCGGAGAAAGAAGAATCTTAAATTTCAGCACATATGAACTAAAAACTAGAGATTTCAGGGTTGGAATGTAATTTAACTTTGGCCTGCCGTGATATTAGAAAGTCAATACCACCTCCACGGCCGACTAAACGTGGTCGATGGTGAAAGGTGTAACCAGAAGGGGAAACGTCAGCAATGCATGCAGGTGTATCATGTGGTCTGAGCCAAGTCTCAGTTACAGCAAGAATGTTTATGTTCTTTGAAATTAATAAATCACAAAGTGAGGCTGTCTTATCTCGTACAGATCGAATGTTTGTTGTGGCCACCCGAATGTTTCGTCTAACAGCTGGCCCAGGATTGAGACTTACATCTCCTGCTAGTAATAAAAGTATTGCTCATTTCAATGTTGACGTAGAGCGTGGGATTGGCAGTAACTTTCTATTATAACAAACATAAAGACATGACAGACTATGCAAAATTTAAACACAATGATGTATTCTAGTGTGATTAGGAAAAAGCACATTAAAATGATTATATGTCAATGGTTTGCATAAAACAAAATCTTTATCCCTTACAGCAACAGAGCAAGACAAGCAGAAAACACCCAATAAGAATAATGGTGACATAATTATGTTAGACTAATAGCATATTCAGCAGAAATTAATAGAGCAAAACCATATAATTGTATATGATATATATAATAAATAGTAACGAATGTTAAGCCCACAGCTAAGGCGTAAGTCAAAAACTAAATTATATTTACAAGATCAGTAGCGTCTCAATTTTAATAATAAAGCCTAATTTATTTAATTAGAAAATGTTGAACCAGGGCCAACAACGGTAACTAAATTGAGACTTACAGCCCTATTAAGGGAGGGAGAAATATTTATTAAAATTCATTCAGCCGTAGCCTTAGATAGGCAAAAACTGACTGCAGTGTCAATTACTCAATGGCAATGCCTTATAGTTCACATCTCAACAACATCATGATTCCGTTTTAAATACTATATTATTGTAATAATATAAAATCCCAATAAAAATCTAAAAGATCAATAGCAAAAACACACAGGCAGCATGTTTTGTAACAGTGTAATAGTTACAAAGGACAACATTAAAAAAACTAAACATTGCCGACCGGCGAAAGTGAACGATAATCATAACCGTTAACGCCAGTTTTATTAAGTTAAATATGTGAAATAACGATCTTTAGCAACTGGTAAATTATGGTTCCCACATCTAAATTTGCATAAATGTATCCTATTTACCATATATAATTTAAGCAAGTAATACTCTAAATCAACATTATGTTTAAACATTCTGTAATTAGTACATAATTTATTATGTTCATTTCTTCATTCCAGTTTGATGCAATATACTTAATGTGATATAACACAAGTAGGCTATATACAAAATGGGCAGTACTATAGTTATGTGCCTATCTGCTTGTGTAGTGTTCTGCAGATAGCCCATCGTTGTCACATGCTTTACCAAACTTCAATTTATCGATAGTATTTTGCACCATGCAAGATTGTGGTTATACAAATTCCCAGTAATTTTACACGCTCTTTCACAATTTGCATAATTACATCAGCAGTGATATTGTTTAGCAAAGATTCAAAATGCATTTTCCACAAGGCAGTTATGGAGGTAACGTTAACACCATTAACAGATGAAGCATTATATATATATCTTTCTTGTACGATTTTGATACGTTTTTTAAAAACTAACTATCTTTAGTACGCATGAAATTAGCATTTGCTCGAGCCATTTCTTCATGTTGTTGACACTGTTTCAGCAGATGTTTGAAATGTAGCCTTGTTTTCCGCATTAGTTCAAAAATTGGGCCATGCTTAAGTTTTCCCAGGTCACGCCATAAAATATAACAATTTCTGGCTTCAGCGTGTGCCTCCTTAACATAATCATTCCAGCCAGGTACAATGTAATATTGACACAGTGTTTTTTTGTATGTACTAATAGATTCAAGACTAGATACCCGAAGTGCATTGCATATAATCATCAAATAGGTTATCGATGTCACATATATGCTGTCTATTTGAACAGTTAGTGTTAGTAAATTACTCTGGAATGTGTATTTTGTCCAGATGTACAGCATTACTCTTTCCATATTTTTTCATGTTAAAATCTTGTGCTTTGGACCATCTAAAAATAGGAGGCATTTTATCAGCATGCTTCTCGTTAGAAACATTGTCTTGACTTTCTGCAATTACATAAGTAGCGATAATAAGTCCTCATGGGAGATGGTCCGAACTAGGGCTTTTATTTAAAATATGCAAATCAGTGATCATTGAATGTACACTATGTGAACAGGTAAAGCAGTCTAACCACGAGGTAGAATTCTGTGCATCACTCACATAAGTAAAGGTATTAGAGTTCGACCAATTTTTTCATAATCTGAGATTATCATACCAATAGTGTCACACATATCAATTAGCTCAGCTTCAAAAGGAGTCTTTAAAGCAGCATCAAAATCGCCAGTTATAACAACGTTGCTTGTGTATTTTTCCTCAATTATTGAAGCAATTGTTTCCAAATAATTGCAAAACTCCTCATAGTTGTTGGGTGATTGGTATGACAGGTGTACGTTTAGTAGAAACAATTTGCCATCCTTAGTATCTATGTCGATTCCAAGTAACCTGACATATTGTAGATCAGAAATTGTGCATGCATGAGAAATAGTTTTTCTCCATAGTACATCAATACCACCAAATGGACGCCTAACAAAAGATTTATATCCTGGTATATATTATCTCCAATATTGTCAGTTTTGGTCTCACTTAAACATATTATATCACAGTTGTTAATGTATTTCTCAAAAATTCCTAAACGATATTTACTACGAAAACCACAGACATTTAAACCTACATCACTGATTAGCGTATCGTTGTTCTGGTTAGAGTTCGGATCTGTCCTAGTTTTCAAAATGTAGGAAGTCATCAGGAGTATCTACAACTTTGTTCTTGTCTTGTCCGTTCTCTTCCACCACGTAGAAGATTCTGCTGTCTATTATCCATACACGTTTGATGTTGGGATCTCGGTTCATTGATCTCACGAGAGATCCACGCGGATATGTTAGATCATCATCAATAAAGGTCTCCATGTGCGTTGGCAGTTCTCGTAATTTTGTTTGTTTTTCATCACCTGTCTTGACGTCATGCCGAACAAATTTCACGATGATTGCACTTGGTTTGGATACACCATGCCGACCACGTGGTAGCCAATGGCTAACGCTGATATCTTCTTTCTTAATGGTTACATCAATTTGTCCGAGGAGATTCATCACGATTCCGTTTGTGTTTTCGTCGGTCGTTACCGCTGTGCCGTGTATTCGTACACTGTCTTCTGCTGTATTGTTCGAGGCGATCAATCTCAAAATGTCTGTTTTTGCAACTCAGTTTTCAAATGGACGACTTCTTCATTTTCCGCTTTTAGATCAGCGATTATCTTATTCGCACTCTCCGTCACCGTAGCCGTGTCTGAAGATGTAACACTTCTCACAATTATATGCTGCGTAGCCGCCACAACCTGTGACGCAATGTCACCCATAGTGGTTGCGCTTGATATATTTTCAATGTTTTTAGAACGTGTTTTTGTTTGTACCTTTGGTAGGTATCCTTGACGTTTGTGATTTGCCTTGACTTTTGTGATTTAAATACCTCTTCAGTGGCTTCTGCTATTGCACCAGCAACATTTTCGCAACTGTCCATCTTGATTCAAACACCGTACATGACATTTATTGGTTTATCGACATGAACAATGAGGATTGCCGTCGTGCGTCGAACGGGGAAACCATTTGTAAACACGTCGGCGTCACCGGGTAATTGCGATTTTTTTAATGGCAAGCTAGACAATAAATGTGCCGACATAGGAAGTCCAGGAAAATGGCATGACTTGCTACTTTTAATGGCAAATAAACGGATAGCAGATATTTCTATTGTTGCCAACGGATGACGGGCATATTCGTAACTTTTAAGAAATGACGGGCCCGCAATTATTTAAACATGTAGCCGTTGTGATATGTAACACTATACTTTTTTGTGTGAACTTACGCAACTATCCCTTGTTGCTGGTGAAATTGATACGATGTTAGTCGTCCCCTTCTTTTTTTCTTCCATTGACGTCCATCTGTCGTATGAGTTCACATTTACTGGCATGTATTGGAAAAGGATCAGCGCAGCGTGGGATTTGGAGAAATTAGAAAACAGGGTAGATATATATATATATATAATTATTATATATATATATTCATATATATACATCCTAATTCAGAGCACAGCTACATCGGGGCTGCCCACAAACTGGACGCCAGGGGGGTATGTGGGCCACAGTGCACCCTATTGATGCTCCATGCCCGCAAGTCGCTGCGCCGGGAAAAGTGGTGGCGTTGTTTACATGTCTTGGGTCCCTCAGAATGACGATGCCAAGTGTGGGGGACTGGACATTAACTGGGACAGGGCGTTCCAGTGTGGGGAAAGAAGGTATTATTCCTGTAGTCAATGCAACAGGTGATACGCTGGTACTGTTTCTGCGGTGGCGTCTTCTGTTGCTGGAAGGCAAAGGCTTGAAGTTGTCGCACTTCACACATGCTTGTCTGTGTCGGGTCTTGTAGAGCATAGCGAGTCTGGCCGTTCCTCTATAGTAGCGTTAGCCCCTGGAGCTGGTAGAGCATATCGCTGACACTTTATGTGTTCCTGTGTCTGTTGAGGACGAACCCGACAGCTTTCCGCTGGAACTTCGCGATGCTGGAGGTCAACTGGTCGGTGTAGTGATCTAAAACGGTGTTAGCGTACTCGCAATAGGCCGAACCATGGCCTTGTACTCCAGGGCGTTAGTCTTGTCGGTGCACACCTTCAGGTTCCCTCTCAAGAAGCCACGGGCTGTACTGGCTTTGGCGACGGTGTTGTCGACATGAACTCCCCAGGAAAGATCGTTAAATTTAATTAGCCGGTATTCTTGGTGAGCGATGAAACATTATTGGTGCAACAGATTATTAAAATTACGACATTTATTAGTAAAATGTGTTTACGATTAACCCGGTGTACAATTTATATACAGCTACAACAACAATTTTAGTTGTTATACTTTCCTCAAAGTCTTCCAAAATAAATGGCACATCGACGTCGAAATCAACCAGCTGTCATCGAGCAAACGGTTACGTTTTGGGGCCACAATCAAAATTCGTTACGTTGGCCGTTTACGCCCGTAAACGTAAACGTCGTACAATGCGTGTGACGTTGGGCGGATCGGTGATTGGAAGATCGGTGTCAACTTAATCTGGTCCCATATAGTAACGAATGATGACATTAGCCGACTGTTAATCGCTCGTCTTCTTGACGTCCGGCTTCCCTAGGAAACTGAACTACTAGGTAAAACGTACCGAAAGCAACATGCTACATCCGTTACATACATCTCTGACTCGATAAATACGTCTGCACTCCCGAACCCCGCAGAGATTCCCCGTCCTCGGGGCCCCTTCTCGTCACAAAATATAAATACAAAATAAAGAAGAAAAACATTCTTAGTACCAACGCGTTGGGGTAGGTTCGACGGCGTTGTTGCTGTTGTCGCATCATAGTTTGCACGGCAAGGCCCGCGTATGAGTGTACATATGTACGGTTAGGCGGCAACAGCCAGTTAAATGACAAGCCACCATCACATATCCACACAAATCTGACATGCTAACTCAGTTATTAACATTAATAAACGTGCAATAATAAACTTCGAAATAATGTAAAATGGTTACGTCGTAACGTGGGCATCCTGAGTCCCGACCGTAGAATACTGCATCAACCGGCCATCAATGAATGTTTACTGTACGGCGTGTTCCTATGCAAGGTGATACGCCTGCGTTGTGCTAGGAGCAAGCTGCGAAGCTTGGAAACCACGCATAGTCAGGTATCGGCGGCGGCATCGGTGTAAATTGTTCTGTGGTGCGGAAGAGATTTGAAATGGCTCGTTGTAGATCCTTTTTCTGGCAACGCAAGCATTTGACTACAATTGGTTATAATACGAGCGGTTCAGATTTTTTTACTCTTGCCAACATTGTATAGCTTTGCTCTGCCATGATTTCCCACGAAACACCAATTCAAAGTAGTGACCCCTCGGCAATATATCACTATGCCTTGATTATAACATACTTATTCCTTTTAATTTAAAGAGCTGAACCTTCTTCGTCGTTCACTTAGACGGGAACGCCTGTCGCCATCACGAAAGATGCCACCACCCTCAAAGCCTCGATATCACTACGTAGTTTCTCATTTAGGGGAGTGGCGTCCGGCCACGCTTGCCGCCTGTGGCCATCCTGTAGTGGGCAATACAGAAGTATGTATTCACTGGTCCTCAGGGCGGTTTCACAGCAGCACATCTCGGACTGGCCAATCTTCATTTTGTGGTATAAATGTGCTTTCATTCTATTTTTTCCTGTTCGGAGTCTGAACAGGATGACCTGGTCAGCTCTGCCGAGAGTGCTGTTGTCTCTATTATCTCTCTATCAGGGTCTTGATGATGGTATTTTCATCACTGTATGATACACCTTTGTTGTTTTGTTCCAGTTGCCCCCCCCCCCTTCTCTTGAAAGCCTATCAGCTGTTTCGCTTAGCCTGATTCCGCAGTGTGCAGTGATTCATTGTAGTGTTACTTTTGTCTGCGCACTCAGTTCTGACAGAGTAAAGCTGAGCTGAGTAGAGCTGAACGTAACCCTGAGAATATTCCAAGGATTCAAACTACATGCCAAATTTTACACATATAAGGATACTTAAAAGGACTATAAATATGATAAAACGGAAGGATTACATTACATGGTACCGTATAAGTTTGTGGAGCTACCAATCGCCGTGACACCTATCGGCAGACTTGAACAAATAGTGGCCACTGCTAGCTCACTTCAGGTGGCACCACTAGAGGCATTAAAGTTATAATTAAGTAATACAAAATATATATCATGGCTGTGGATCATGACATCCACCCCATGTTTATTGGTATCCGTCCACGGACTAAAACAAAGACATTTGGGCCTCACAATAGACTATTTAAATATAAAACACAGTAATCAGAACCCACCACCTATCATCCTCTAATGTACAACTCGACTCACATAATCCAAACAAAACGACTAGATGATGTGGACCAACAATCCTATCTTCCACATGGAGTAAACACCATCACCCCTCTACTGCCTCTGGCGCTAAACCCTTAATAAAAACAGCGACTACACAGGCAGATAGCGTGCTTTCTACACTGCTTCTAACAATGGGGCAGATGCTTCAGCACGGCCTGCCTCAACCTGTGTCCATACTTTGCTAGTACCTCCTCAATGAGGTGACACCCATGAGCAGAAATACATTTGGGGAGATTGATCCGAGTCTGAGAAACGAAGGAGACATTAGCCCGCTGCAGGATGCACGTAGCTAAACGAATTTACCCTATGGTTGTAGGTGCTCAGGTAGGGGAAGTGCACCGATATTGAACCCCCTAACTTCCGAGCCCTCTTTCTCCATTTCTGTACGTGATACCGAGGACTATAATTAAGGATCAGGCCACGAGTTACTACAAGTTCTGTGTGCAAGCAGGAGAGAGAGTCAATGCATTTGTTATATTTTCCAAAAAATACAAAAAAGTGTTTTTCGTAATTGGTCCAATTTGAGTAACGGGTGACATATATTGGACTACAGTGGTCCTGATATTGGACCAGGTGCTTCTGGTTCAATATACGTCATCCGTCAATTGTTGATGCTTTGAAAGAAACCAAGGTTCAGCACCCACTTCAGACTTATAAGAAGTTAGTGGCTTAATGCATAAATCACGAAAACTACGGCGTTCTAGTGAGCATACAAATGACATGTAACGACTAAGCGCCAAATAGATTTGACATAATTTAATTCTGAACTGAGAACAAAGAATTATATTTTGTCACGAATACAGGAATACGCCGACGAAGTGATTGCCATGATAGAATCTGTCACGAATAAACGAACAAACCAACGAAATAATGGCCAGTAGAGTGTATAATAATGGCAAAAAGATACCAGCCAGTAATTGATGGTCCCTGATCACCAAATTAGGAATACGATCTTTTACCGACACATGCCACATCGATAGTTACAGGGTAGGCCTCCAGCACAATTCATGTGTATCCATATCCTACAGTGTACCATTTCACCATGGTTTCTTTTCGCTCTTCGTTACACGGTACACAATACCAAGGTTCGTTGTCACATTGACCGCTTTTTTCGTTTTGGCTGGCAGGAGAAAGCTGCCGTTTTTGTCTTTTTCCTATCTTAATTGGATCTGGTGTCTTCTGTTTCTTTTGCCAACTGTTGAGTTATGTCTACTTTTGTGCCTTTTGACTTTTGTTGTTAAAGTTTTTTATAGGGACTGGAGGTTATGATTTCCGACTTAGTGGTTCTTCTCTTGGCCATAGAAATCGCTGATTTTGGGATGGGAGACAGAATTGCAGGAGTGAGATGACTGACCTTTCTACCAAGCTCTGGTTGATCAGTCAGCTGCCCCGTGATTGGGACTAATGCTTCATAATGACCAGCATCTTCACCCAGATTTAGGTATTTGACCATACTTGCACCAGACTCCTGAAATTCCGTCCCAAATTCAAGTACACTCTGTCCAACGCAGACATGCACTAATCGTTGTAGACAGCTTGCCGTCGCAACGATCTCTATCTCCCCAATTATTTCACTGGGATTCGCCATCGATGCGATTCTGTCCTCGATAGATGCGTAACACAGTCTCTGAGGTAGATCTGCGTTCACCATCCTCTCATCAATGTTTTCATAAAGAACAAAGTTGTCTAGCATATGTGCAATCATGTTGGATCGTAGCGCATCAGCGGAAGTCAATTCTCGTGTTCTCATTCGCAGGTCCTTTAAATTGTCATCGTTGTCTCCTGCATATCGCGATCTTGACAAATAACAACGGCTCAGAAGAAACAACGTCCATCTGTATTGGTTGCGACACACCTGAAACCACTCTGTCTGCTGCTTGTGGATGGGCATGGATCATTGGGCTGTTGCTCGCTCGTGGACAGGCTTTGGTTGTTGGATTGTTGCTCGCTGGTAGACGGGCTTGGGTCATTAGACTGTTGTTGCTCATTCGCCGACAGGCTAGGTTTGTTAGACTGTTGATCGCTCATGGATGGGCATGGGTTGGTTGTGACATGCCTGAAACTATTCTGCCTGGTGCTTGTGGATGAGCTCAGCTCATTGAGCTGTTGCTTGTTTGTGGGCGGACATAGATCATTGGACTGTCGGTCGCACGTGGACAGGCTTCGGTTGTTGGACAGTTGCTTGCTTGTGGACGGACATGGATCAGTGGATTGTTGCTCACTCGTGGACAGGCTTCGGTTGTTGGACTGTTGCTCGCTCGCGGACGTGTTTATTGTATTTGACGAGTTGTCATTCTGCATAGTGGCATCTCTGGCAGAATTCGATGGAACATCTATACCACTTTCCGAGTAGGACAACTCGAACCTTCCAGCCGCGGCGAAATCTGCATCATTCCATATGTTCCGATCACAAGGCCAAATGCCTGTGCACTTGAAACCATTGGCAGCAGTTGCCATGGAAGCAGAGAGTTCGTATGCCCTTCCGAAGATACGACAAACTGAGGAGATGGTGACTGTAGTTTTTTCGGTCCTCAGCCAAGTGTCACAATCCTCATTGTAATAGGTCAACAGAGGTTTATAGAAAACCCGATCAAGGGGTTGGAGACGGTGCGTTGTGTGTGGAGGAAGAGATATTATGACGACTCCATGGTCCCTGGCGTAATGGATTGCTTCAGTATTTTTCGTGTGTGACGAATGGCCGTCGAGAATCAACAGATCATATTTGTCTTTGGTGCAGCCAACATGAGATATGAAGTGCTTCAGCCAGACGACAAAGATTCCTTGTTCATCCAGCCTGATTCATTACTCACTACGACGCTTCCAGGTGGGGCCCCTTCCTTCAGTGATTCTATCATGCGTTTACGCCTGAAAATATTTTCGTTGGTGGAACATAGTTTCCCCCTGCACTCATGCTACAAACCACTGTTGTAGTAAAGCCTCTCTCACCACTAGTAAGAGATCCGATTTGCTTCTCCCCTCTTTTTCCAAGGACCCGGCCAGCCTTCTGCATAGTTGTTATATCCGATTCATCCATGTTAAATATGTTTGTAGCATCGAATCCGTACGGGTCAACCAATGTATTTAGTTTATCGTAGAATTCATACACACTCTCACGATTGAACCCTTTGGCTTTCGTAATAGAAGTTGCCTCGGCTTGACGAAGGGAGAGTTCAGGGTGTCTCCTCATAAAATCACGGTACCAATGTCTGCTAGCTGCTTGTTTTTCAGTGTTGAAGCAATGCATTATCCCATTCTCTACATATCCATCAAATCTTTCCTGGTCATACAAATCAACATATTCTCCAGTTCTAAAACATGCTCCACTAGCATTTTCTCCAACTCTGGCGGCAGAGTGCAAGGGCGACCAAAATACTTTCTTGGACCATTAGCGATTTTTTTGTTTAGGCGCCGCTTCAGGGCAGCCTTCGGAATCCCATAGGTCCTGCTAGTTGCGTTGAGGCCGGCGTCTCCATTTCTGAATGACATGACCGCTCTATCCAGTTCCTCTTGGGTCCACTTTCCGTATTTGCCTCTGGAAAATATAATTTGTAGCCTCAATCAATCAATCAGATGCGACATTCCCAAGTATGTCCTTGCTTTAATAAGGTATTTTGAATCTAAAACTAAATAAACACATTCTCATATTTTAGTTTTGGTCGTTCTGGCAGGAGGGACTAGGTTAGAATATGGAATGTTTTTGCCCAAATGAGGGTGATCGACTAATGATGCTTGCTATGGGTTATGTATACGTGCCACATATACAAACCTATACATTTTTTAAATGTTGGTATATGTGGTGAGATTTCGCCAAAAAATTAACGTTGCCACGGTAATGCAATTATTGACCATTTATGAAAAAAGTAAGAGGCAGTTTCACATTCTTGCTTGTCTGTGAAAATAATAGTCATGCCTATCAAACTTTAAGCAACGTGCGATGATTATATTATCAATAAAATAATTAGGAGTTTTGAAGAAACAATAGTATTTGTTTTTTTAGTTTCCCGCATATTCCAGCAAAACTGTCTAACAAAGTGAATATTTCAGAAAATAATATACCCCATGTTTAAAAATGTAGGCCTCCCCTCTCACTCAACAAGGCCCCAAGCCCTAAGTAGGAGTCTAACATATACATGCAGAAATTTAAATATGACACATTTCCATATCTCATGTGTGTTGGTATGGCACGTATAGTGGACCACGGGTGTCTTATATTGGACCAGTGGTCCAACATAGGGCACCCCGACTGGTCCAATATCGGTCGAAGGCATAATTAACTTCTTCGATGTGATTCTCGGAAACTATACAGTTTTCCGTCTTCATGCCTCTCATGCACGTTGTATAGATCGTGTACAATCTACTCTGTAACAGGCTTTGCATCACGCCTTCAAAGTTGATTAAATATTACACGAGATGGATAAAAATACATTTTATCACCTTTTACGCGTCTCCGCGCTGGCCGCCATTTTTCGCTCTGCGTATAGATGGTATGCTGTGTGAAGCATCTGCCGGGCGTCACTGCGATCTAATTACTATATATAGGACACAGAACGGACGGTGGTCCAATTTAAGTACAGGTCCATGGGGGTATTCCCCTATACCCCCATGTTTTCCGTGGAGATCTGCAGAACCACAGACAGAAACACAATCATCTTAGGAGAAACATTGTAGGCATCCAACACCCCGAAGAACCTAAGAGGATCATCCACGAACAACCTCGGCGACAGATGTTTCCACTGCGCCGAGGTCACTGGACCCCAAAATCAATTATATGTGCAGTCGAGAGCGACTCGACTGCACAGTCGTGTGACAAACGAATGTCCAAAACTCCAAACACAAAGACTACTGGCCTGACATCTGCCACCATTCACTCCTCACAGCGACAAGCCTGAAAACGGAAAGTAGTATAAACGGAAGGCAGTGGTAAACTCACGTCCCGCTCGTGCAGGCAACCACCTCGGCTCCATGTACCCGCCTACAAACAAAAACCAGGATACATACAGCGCTGGATGGTATAGTAGTGGTAAAACCATGTCCTGTCCCGCTCGTGCAGGCAACCACTTCAGCTCCATGTTATCTACATACCGAATGTTCACAACTTTGTACACCTCTTCCCACAGAAATAACGCACGTGAACGATGTTTATCACTCGGCGGTTGCTGATGTTATGAATTCAGCAGCAAACGGGTGGTTACGGTTGCGTCGAATAAGATAATGAAAACATATAACAAGATTTAACAAGATTGCCATCCAGAAAATTACTCTGGATGGCAGGTGGACAAGGAAGCCTTTTGGCTTATCGAGAGTCCAATACTTTTTATCTACATGTATCCCGCCTTTTTAAGGTGTGTGTCGATTTTATTTTTAAACATATTCACGCTACTAGCACCAACACAATCAGGAGATAATCTGTTCCATTCATTTACAGTCCTTTGTGAGAATGAGAACTTTCTTATATCTAATCTACACTGCTCCTTTACTAATGTAGCTTCATGTCCTCTGGTCCTTCTATTTTTCTTAACTGAGAAAAAAATGTTTCTATCAATATTTTCATAACCATTCAATATTTTAAACACTTCTATGTGATCTCCTCTCAATCTCCTGGTCTCTAATGTTGTTAAACCACATTCTTTTAGGCGTATTTCGTAACTAAGATCCCTCAGATTTGGTATCATTTTAGTCGCTCTCCTCTGTACTCTTTCTAGCATATCTATGTTCTTCTTGCGATATGGCCTCCATGCTTGTATACAATATTCTAAATGAGGCCTCACTATTGTTTTGTACAGCGGTACTATTAATTCTTTTTTCTTATACGCTATATTTCGCCTAATTAATCCAAGGATTTGATTTCCCTTTGACGCTGCAATTCCGCACTGCTCTGAAACCTTCATATCAGCACTAATGGTTAACCCCAAGTCCTTTTCTTTTACAGTAGTACTTAGAACAGTACCCCCATTTTATATTTTACCTCTTCATTCCCATGACCTGTGTGGAGGCATTTACATTTCCCAAAATTGAACAGCATTTGCCACTTTTCAGACCATTTGATCAACCTATCAAGATCATCTTGTAAATGCTGTCTGTCTCCATCACTTTTAATCCTTCTAAACACTTTTGTATCATCCGCAAATTTTAACACCTTGCTTGTTATATCATCGTCCAAATCGTTGATATATATTAAGAATAATATAGGTCCTAGTACTGATCCCTGTGGTACCCCACTCAATACCGATTTCCAGTTTGAAGCCTCCCCATCAACTACTACACGTTGTCTTCTGTCATTCAGCCATTTTTCTATCCAGTTTATTATACCATTTCCTATGCCATGGGCCTTTAGCTTAAGGAGTAATCTTTGATGTGGTACTTTGTCGAAAGCTTTTTGAAAATCTAAATAGATGATATCTACTGGTGATCCTCATCTACCCACCTAGTGATGTCTTCCAAAAAACATAACATATTTGTTAAGCATGACCTCGCTTTTAAAAACCCATGTTGAGATGGGTTTATCAAGTTATGTTATAACAAGAAAATCCACCATGTGATCTTTAATTAGTCTTTCTAATAATTTGCAAATCACTGATGTTAAACTCACTGGTCTATAGTTCTCTGACTTGTTTCTCGAACCTTTTTAAATAACGGTATAATGTTTGCCTCTTTCCATTCTAAAGGAACCACTCCCTCTTCTAATGACAAATTGAAAACTGTTGCAAGCGGTACGCTAATTTGTTCTACAATTTCCAATAGTAGTTTGGGCGGAATCCCGTCCACTCCAGGTGATTTATTATCCTTCATAGCCCTTATTTTCTTAGCTACCATTTCCGAGGTTACAACTAACTGTCCTAAATAGTCTGAATCTGCCCCTTGAACTTAGCCTCTGGTACTGGCAGTGAACTAATATCTTCCCTGGTAAACACTGAACTAAAATACTCATTCAGGTCTTCTGCCATTAAGAATCCCTCTGATATTGTATTTCCAGCACTATCTTCTAGAGGACCGACCTTATCCTGAACTTTCTGTTTGCTTCGAATATACGCATAAAAACTCTTACTGTCATGTTTTATATTACTAGCTAATTTTTTTCATAGCTTCTCTTTGAATTTCTAATTTCAGCTGTAGCTTGATTAAGTGCTTCTTTATAAATGTTGTAGTCTTCATCATTTCCAGTACATCTATATGACTTCCACATCATTTGTTTATACTTAATTTTTCTAATGGCTTCTTTCGATAAGTGTTTCTTTTTAGACCGTTTCCCTTGTTTTTTGAAAGGTACAAATTTATCGACTATGCACTTAATTTCACTATTTAAGATATTCCAGCATTCGGTTGCTGTCTTATTCTTCAGTGTGTTATTCCAGTCTATCTTTGCTAAATATTTCCTCATGTCCTTATACCTTCCTTTGTGGAAATTTCTCCTATACTGCTTTTTACTATTCCTTTCTGATTTTACTTTGATGGTAAAATGTATCTGGTTGTGATCACTACTCCCCAGTGGCTCACATATCTTGACATTGTCAACTAATTCTTTCTGTGAGGACAAAACTAAGTCTAACACATTCTCTCCCCTGGTTGGTTCTAGCACATGTTGAGAAAGGAAACTATCTTGTACTAAAACTAAAACTTGTGGTCCTCACTCCCCATACTCTGTAGAGATGTCCATTTTATATGCCCATGGTTAAAGTCCCCCATAATAATACAGTTCCGTTTGCTTACTTCCCTTATAGCGTTTTGTATTTTTTCATTCTCTTCTATGCTTATGTTTGGACTTCGATAAACTAACCCAACTGTTAACGTTGAGTTTCCTGTAACTATGTTACACCAAACAGCTTCTTCGCAATCTGCTTCTCTTTCTAATTTTATTTCATAAGCCTGGATAGATTCTTTAATATATAAAATAACTCCACCTCCCTTTCTTCCTATTCTATCTTTCCTAAACATTACATATCCTGTTAGTCCCAATTCGGCATCTGATATATCAGTGGTGGCCCACGATTCGGTTATTACCCTATATAAGGGTAACAGAGTGCTGTATGTTAAGTCAAGCAGCGCGCTGAAAAAACTCGCACATTTTCAATGCTGCTGTTGTATTGTATGCTAATAAGAGCTACGTTCAAATATCGTTATCGAACCAAAACAGATATAAAAGTTCTGGGGCCAGTTGCATGAAGCGTACTTAAAGTTACGAAATTAGGCCCCTACTTAGAGTCATGTGTTTGCGTAAACTCCTATGTTCGCTTTTATTAACAAAATCACGTCATTTACTAAAACTACCATCTTAGCGTTAAGAACGTTCTTAGCCGCTTCATTAAACCGGCCGCAGATCCCTCGCTATTCGCTATAACGTCACGTAGATCCACATACGACTGACGGTTGTGAAATGTTAATTGTTCCGTTTCGAACGGCAAAAACGGAAGGTGTTTTTTGGTATTCACATTGTCGTCTCAGATACGAAAATTCGTGACTTTAGCCGGTTACTCCCGTACATGTAAACGTCGGACAATTCGTGTGACATTGGTCGGATCGGAAGATGCGTGTTGATGTCAACCGAATCTAGTCCCGCAGCGTAGTGCATGAAATAGCCGATCTTGATTGGTTGTCTCGTTGACGTCCGTGTTTCTCCTGAAACTGAACTAGACACTGAGCGAGCAAACATTCATGACCGTAATAAGTAGGCCTAAACATTACCTGAAGCAACCTATTATTGTCTCGTCCACTACAATCATTACTGTCGGCGGTCTGGAAACTTCCCAGAGGTCTCCCGACTCCCATGCTCATCACAAAACTAAAATACAAAATAAAGAAAAAACGAACCTTATTATCAGCGCATCGATGTAGGTTCAGCGGTGTTGTCGTTGTTGTCTCGTCGCTGTTTTCTCAACGATGACCGCGTACGAATACGGCCAGTCAGCAACAGCGATTCCACCTGGCTAGCCGGACGGACACGTGAGGCACCGGAAATGGAAAGATAAGTGATAATTAGTTAAATTGAAACGTTTCTTTAGTAGGCAAAGCATTCTCGTTAGTAGGCGGTGCTATATCCGTGCCTCGTTGATATTGTTGCAGAATATAACCAGCACGTAGTAGTCCAAGAATTTTAGGGTCAAACTTTAAAGTCGAAAACAAAAAGCTGATTTTTACACCACAGATCCCTGAATGTGTCCTAAATAACATACTAAAAGTCCCCAAGAATCCTCCTTGACCTAACCGCAGAATTCAAGATGGCGACCCAAAACTAATTAAATTCAATAAAACGGCTGTATCTGCCAAACAATTAGAGATAGAAGGCATACAAAGAATCTAGTGGGGGTTTCCAACTATGATCTGTCCAATGGACATATTTAAAATATAATTGAATCAACAGAACATGTTTTTTTAACCAATATTTCACATTGTTCAAGGTCAAATGGGCCATTACAGGTGCAAATATCAACAGCTTAATTATGACACTAGATAGTATAGGCAACATCAGCGTGATATACATTCACATACACTGATATAAACAAACTTGAAAGCAACTGCACCAACCATAGACCGTCTATGTGTGCGTCTATGCTTCGACCTGCATGAAGATGTTAGAGCATGACTGCATCCTCGCGCACAAATTATGTCAGTGCCAGCCAGCAGTACCCCCTGGCTGATCGCTTTGCGAAACTCTGTATTTAAGCTCAGCCTATGAAATCGCTCACTAGATCAGTAGATGTAGGCAGGTCAGGTGGTCATAACAAAACTAATTTAAACCAACCGTGGCTCGTGTTACATGCAATGTTTAGGAAGTAGAAGATATTATTCGAATACGCAATACCGCTCAGTTGCTCGTGCTAATGGGCGAACGGGTCATTATATATTGGGATTCCCAGACGTTTATCCATCTTCAAACTGGGGCGGGTATTTGCACTGTTCTCACTTGTGATGCTGTCGCGACTGGTGAAGTCAATTACTAGTTTGACTCGGCTAACTTCCTCACTTCGTGTAGGGGATCAGCCAGGGCTAGTTTTGCATGGCAAACAGCCCTGGCTTGCGATGATGCATGACTGGCCATTGCAGGATGCACACATAGGAGTGCAGTAGAGTCCCACCTTCCGACAGCCGCAGGCCTTTCCACACTGGCCTTTACATCCGCACGATACCATGCGGAGGAGCTTGCTTGGGGCTGCGGCTTTCTCGCTTGTTAGAGGGCACAGTCCGTCATCTTGCAATGACCAGCCCTGAAGAACCATCCAGGACAAACCTATGTAACCGAATATATTATTTGGCGTCCCAATTTGAACCCAAATTAAAATGTGTATATCAACATATAGGATTAGAACTGATAAAATTACCCAGTCAGTGGGAGGCAGGGTGTTTCCACGCCACTGCTGCACTGTGTGGTACGTGCGGAATGAATGCTGCCGGGCTGCGGCAGTTGTCGGCGACAGCGTCTCTAGTCGGAACACCGAGGAAAATTTATACTTCCGGATGGTTTTCTCGCAGAGCTATCAACACATCTACAAACGTGCGTACACACACGTTGCAATGGGTACCATGTTGATGTGAAGAACGGACATATGAACTTACCTGTCCATAATAAATATTCATACAGTTATGATAAGGATTTACCTTATATCTCAGGGCATCCAGTGTGATATGTTGGTCACCTCCATACAGGGTTTTCAAAAACTGGTCACCAGCATATGCGATTTTTTCTTGTGTTCTGTTAGTGTGATTGAACACCTCCGGGTAGCCTACGTTCTGTATGTTATCCATCACCTTATTTAGCACCCTTGCCGAAGAGCGCAGACACGCTGTCACGCCAGAAACAGCATGGACGAAGAGCCGGTGGGTCTTAGCAGTTCCGATATTTTCCTGTATATCCGGAACATTGACACAGGAAGACATACATCGTTCTATGTTCACACCACGTGTGCCACTCACCTGGTTCACTAGCATTACTAGGATGTCAGTGTCGGTGGCAACAACAAGGACTGGGGTGGAAATCTCCAGGGCTGTTGAAACAATAAGCCTGTCCGCGTCTCCTTCGGCCTGCTTACAGTGGACACACTCGTTTGCAAAACATTGCATAATGATAGCAATAGGGCGCGACTTGTTGGTTGCATTCCTGAGAAATTGCATATAAAAATGTCATCTTCATAGTCACTGTCTACACATTCAAATTCCACATACATTACTACTGACCTTTGTTTGATAAAATATTTCCATCAACCTTATTAAAATTGTGCAGAAATATGACACAAATGTATTGGGATGGAAATAGGAATATAATACACAAACACAAGTCAATGTTTGGATATCTTTCTAAATGATAAAACATGTTCGTATTCCCATAAAATGCTGAATAAACAAAGTTTGTTTCTTCCCCATATCACTATATATAAGAAAAACTAGGGGAGAGTTTCTTGATTATGATAGTATCATGATTTGGCCCAATCATCCTAAGATTTTATTATTTTGAGAATTAACGTGAGTGAGGATTGCATTTATGCACATATTCAGATATAATACAGTTTATTGAGTTTGAAATACAAGATCATTCTGAGAAATGTTTAGAAATAGAGCATCTCACAGAAATGGCTGATTCAGAACATAACTAGTTTGAGAAAAAAAATGGAATTAGAAAGGTTAGAAGCAATCATAAACAATAGTATTAATGTAACATATTTGATTCTTGTCAGGGATACCTCGTGTTAAGGATGATTACGTCGAGAATCATCAGGCTGAGTTAATAACTGTTCCGTTAGATATCTCTAACGAAACTTATTCCATTTGTTCAAAGACTTCAATAAATGGCGCCGACGTAACCGAGGCTGAAATGTATGATTTCTTTAAATAGGGTGTGAAAGGAATATGTCATGACAATTATTTTTCTTTCTTGAGAAAGTGGTTCGTTCTTGTTCTTAGACATCTAAAGGGGTGGTTGTGAACCAGCACACGCCGGTTGATGACGTACCTCCAGGATTCCGTCCAATTTGGAATCAGTCATTGGAGATGTCTACTCCGTACACCGTTTTAATTAGTGTACATATATATTTACTTGTAATTCTTTATAGCGCATCAGTAAAGGTGGTGGCGCCTCTGCTTCGTCATCTGAATGTATCAGATCTATCACTTGGATACGCTGTTGTCTTATGGAATTAAGGTACCGAATTCAATCCCAAATCTGTCCATGGGTCATAAAACGAATGCTTTGTATTTGGGCGATCTTCTCGTTGGTTGTTAAGCATTTGCTCAACCATGGTGGCGATTGACGTGTGTTTTGCATTGATTACAGAGTAGTTTAGTGTTCGAGTGTTTATAAATAAACTGTTTGCAAAACACTAAAAGTCGTTTGTTGTGATCAATGTAATATCAATAGAAAAGAACACAACACATGTAGTAATTCACATATATAATGTAGCGTAACATGCTACCGTAATAAACATAATTATCGATAATATAGAATCACTTGACGAGAACACGTCGTTACGGATGATAACGATAAATGCTCCTCTATTGTCATTTCCGGTACATCTGTCCTTGTAGACGTCGGCGCCACAGAACCTCCCCCCAGAGCTTGAGTACGGGTTCAAGGTCGATATCGAACTGGTAACCGTACAACTCGGCCACCTCTAGTAGTAGGTAGCTGTGGTGGAAGAGCTCCTATAATGTCAGTGTCTAGGAACGCCGGTTTCAGTCTGTCAATGGATACAGTTTCATGTCGGCCGTTGCAATCCAAGACGAAGAACTTCTCGTTCCGTTGAAGAATGAGAAACGGGCCATCGTACGGTCGCTGCAGAGGGGTGCGATGTGCATCATGTCTAACGAATACGTGTGTCGCTGATGTCAACGCAGTGGGAACAGCAGTTCTGTGTGAACCATGATGTTCCGGAATGGTAGGTCGCAAATCTCGCATAGCAGTGCGCAGACGTGGGAGGAACGCGGCTGGATCGTCTACGTGTCCAGCGGGTAGTTGTTCGAAGAACTGTCCAGGTAAACGCAGTGGCATACCAAACACTAGTTCGGCCGAGGAACATCCTAGATCTTCCTTCACAGCAGCACGTATCCCGAGTAGAACTGTCGGAAGCACAAAGATCCAACAGTTAGCAGCTGCTTCGAGACGACTTTTCAGTGATGACTTGAGTTGACGATGGAATCTCTCGACCATGCCGTTGGCTTGCGGGTGATAAGATGTCGTTCGAACACGAGTGCATGCCATGATTTTCATTAGCTCCGTCCAGAGATTGGACTCAAACTGTCGTCCTCTATCCGAAATGATTGTCGACGGAACCCCGAATCGTGAGATCCATTGGTCGAGAAGAGCGCGAGCACAACATTCAGCAGTTGCATTGACCATTGGTATAGCTTCGGGCCAACGGGTGAAGCGATCCACCACTGTGAACAGGTAATTATATCCCTGCGAAGGAGGAAGTGGGCCTACAATGTCAACATGAATGGCATCAAAACGGCGATCGGGAATGTCAATCTTGTGAACAGGAGAAGCGATGTGTCGCTGAATCTTCGACTGTTGACATGAACAGCAGTTCCGCGCCCATTGCGTAACCTCTCGATTGAGACCGTGCCACACGAATCTGGCAGAAACCAGGCGTTTGGTTGCTTTGCCACCAGGATGAGAAAGATTGTGCAACTGATCGAAAATGTCTCGACGTAAGACACGTGGCACAACAGGTCGAGCATATCCTTGCGAGATATCACACAACAGCGTATCAGTTGAATCGAGAAGTGGCAGATCTACGAGTTGCAACCCAGTGATAGCCGTACGATAAGCCGGCATTTCATCGTCTTCTCGTTGTAACTGTGCCATTCTTTCGTAGTCGACTGCAGACGATGTAATGGCATTATTCTGATCACACAGTTCAGCTCTTGAGAGTGTATCAGCAACCACGTTGTCTTCTCCTTTGAGATATCTGAGATCGGTAGTGAATTCAGCAATGTACGATAGGTGGCGCGTCTGTCGAGGCGAATGTTTGTCAGAGGGGTTGCTGATGGCGTAAGTCAACGGTTTATGATCTGTGTTGACATGAAACTCTCGCCCTTCTACAAAGTATCTGAAGTGGCGAAGAGATAGATACACGGCCAACAGTTCACGGTCGAATGTACTGTAGCGAGTCTCTGGTGGTTTGAGCTTTCTTGAGAAGAAGGAAATGGGTCGCCATTGTCCACGAACCAGTTGAGAAAGCACCGCTCCCACAGCAACGTCAGATGCATCAGAAGTAATGCTGGTTGGTGCATCATGATGGGGATGAGTGAGCATCGTTGCATCGGCCAACGCTCGTTTGCTTGACTCAAAAGCAGTCTCACATTCCTCTGTCCATGTGATGTCCTTCTTTGTAGCAGTTGACCTCTTTTCATCTGTAGCGTCTGCTGACAACAGTCGATGAAGAGGATGCAAGATCTGCGCGCATCGTGGTATAAAGCGGTGGTAGAAGTTGACGAGACCGAGAAATTCTCGAAGTGAACGCGTGTTGGTCGGTCTAGGGAATTCTCTCACCGTCAGAACTCTATCTGGCAGGGGGAAAGCACCTGACGAGTCAATGTTATGTCCCAGAAATTCCAGACTTGTCGCACCAAATTCACACTTAGCCGGATTCAGAACCACGTTATGCTCGGCTAACGTTTCAAAGAGGCGACGTAGATGTTCTCTGTGTTCAACCTCTGATCTGCTGGCTATCAGGATATCGTCTAAATACACGAAGACGAAGTCTAATTCACGACATACATCATCCATGAATCTTTGGAATGTCTGTGCAGCATTCCGCAGACCATATGGCATTCGTACGTATTCGAACAACCCGAATGGTGTGATTATCGCTGTCTTTTGGATATCCTCAGCCGCCACTGGAATCTGATGATATGCGCGAACGAGATCAACTTTGGAGAATATTCTCGCTCCTGCCAGTTTCGCTGTAAAGTCTTGTAGATGTGGGATCGGGTAGCGGTCAGGGACTGTGATGTCGTTAAGAGCGCGATAGTCACCACATGGACGCCATTGTCCAACTCCTTTCTTGGGGACCATGTGTAGAGGAGAAGACCACGCACTGGACGATCTTCTAATCACTCCCATGTCTAACATCGTTTCGAACTCGCGTTTAGCAATCGTCAACTTTTCAGGTGCCAGGCGACGAGCCTTGGCGAAGACAGGACGACCTTTGGTTTCGATAGAGTGCGATACATGAAGCTTTGAGCGTGTTGTGGCAAAGTCTGTTCGCGTAAGAGACGGGAAATCAGTCAGAATGGTTTCATATTCTGATGGTGATTTGAGGAAATGCAATCGAAGAGGTTGTAGTGCTGTAGGTTGAAGAGACACGTGTGCAAATGATGCAGCTTCTATTATACGGTTGTTCTTCATGTCTACAACGATTCCATTGGAGCGAAGAAAATCAGCACCAATGAGCGCCATGCGTACGTCTGCAATTTGGAATTTCCAGGTGTAGTTACGTTGAAATCCAATGTCAAGGGAGATGTTTCGTTCTCCATAGACTGCAATTCTCGAACCATTGGCTGCTACCAACGGTTGACCTTGTTTACTCTCGAGTTTTTCGCGACTTGTTGCTGGAAAAACGCTGACCTCTGCACCCGTGTCGATCAAAAAACGCGTTTTGGATGCATGATCGGTGAGGTAAAGTAGGCGAGAAACATGACTGCATCCACTATTCGCCACTAGTGGGCAGCGTTGGCTTTTCCCGACCAAGAACACGGCGATCGACATTTACGAGCTTTGGTACCGAACTTAGCATGAAACCAACACAGTTGGTTGTCACTGGTATGTCGAGGTACGTTCTGTTGCTCTACTTGGTTCCGCAGTCTTGCATTTTCTCTTCTGAGTGAGTCGATTTCGAGGAGTGTTTCTGAAGACAGAGAAGACAGTGAAGGCTTTTGCGTAGAGGTATCCGCTTCAAGGGTGTTACAATTCACTCGGTTGCCCACAGCCATCATGACATCTGCTTGTGTTGCCAATTCAGTCAGTGAAACGTTGGCACGCGTGGCCAAAGCTACTTGAACGTGATCTGGGAGACGAGTGAGGAATAGACGACGAAAAACGATGTCGTTTAACGCTGCGGCTCCAGTGCCTCTCAGTCTTTGCATTTGACGAAGTAAAGATGATGGTTTTTGATCTCCCAGAGAGACGCCAGTTAACAACCGATCCATCCTTTCTTCTTCTGTAACACCCAGGCGTGTAATGAGAGCGTTTTTGAGAGCATCATATTGATTCTCAGCTGGCGGTTCGAGAATCACATCTTCTATTTCAGCTGCGATTGATGGAGCTAGCGCACCGATGATGTGACCGAACTTGGTCTCTTGTTGTGTTATGCGCATTGCCGTAAATTGTCCTTCAATTTGTGCAAACCACAATCGCGGATTTTCCGTCCAGAAGGGAGAAATTTTTATGCTCACAGCGTTAGTGAACGTCGCTTCGGCCATGATGTTTTGTAATCACGTCAGGGTCACCAATTTAGTGTTCGAGTGTTTATAAATAAATTGTTTGCAAAACACTAAAAGTCGTTTGTTGTGATCAATGTAATATCAATAGAAAAGAACACAACACATGTAGTAATTCACATATATAATGTAGCGTAACATGCTACCGTAATAAACATAATTATCGATAATATAGAATCACTTGACGAGAACACGTCGTTACGGATGATAACGATAAATGCTCCTCTATTGTCATTTCCGGTACATCTGTCCTTGTAGACGTCGGCGCCACAGTAGCAATATACATAGTCCTGCTACTCCTAACATGACTTGTATCAGTTTGGTTTTTGAGAACGTTGATGTTATATTGTCCTAGTTGATTATTAAATTCCCATGAATGCATCCACTGTTGTTGACGTAAAATAGATCCAGATGCCAAGGTCAAGATATATACTTGAATTTACTCAATAACGCAATACATTGAAACATTATACACCTTGGCGAATGCAAAGGCTCGGAAAAAACCATAAGTTGTTCTCGTAAGCTTGTCAGAAAGGGTCAATAACTAAAGATTTAATTCTTTATTTATTTGCACATAGTCGGGGAGCTTAATTTACTAACCTGATCCGGTAAAATGTTGATAAAAAGTAACGTTCGTAACCATTTGGCAAACCCACTAAGAATTAGGACGTTGAGGGATTACCGAACTTAAAATGTATTGTTGCTCAAAAGAACTTATAAAGGCCTGGAAATAATCTAAATTAGCTATTAAATGGCACACGTCCAGAAATCTACAGGAAACCTTTCTTGAAGAGTGAAAGTAACGATGTTCTTGTGTTTTCTGATTTAATAAAATGAAACCGAAACTTAAAATTAAGTTTGAAGGCGGTGGTTTGTTCGTAAAAATAGTTCCACAATGTTGGGTGTAATGGTGTCGTGTTTCTGTATGTTAATCAAATAGTTTACGTTCTCTGGACGGGCCCCCTACGTTAACGAATGCGAATTGATGACCACCGACTCATAAAAATCAAACAGATACCTGGCACGAAGTCCACCGCATCCGGACATGAAATACGTCTTTATGCACCATCGGAGCCGGCGACGGCGACGATGAAGGTGACCGAGGTAAGGAATGACAACTTGAATGTTTTCTTTTATTTGTGTTAAACTTATCAGCCGAGCTATTTCATTTGTTCAACTGTTCCACGTTTTTATACCTTTTACTGTTTAAACCCCTACCTCCTCCATCGACAGTATGACGCTCTACTGCACGAACACCACTCCGCACTAATCATTAATGATAATAATAATGGAATGACATATTTCGCGCCAATATCTCGGAAAATCTTAGCTCAGTGGTGCAACTAATCTAAAGGATCAAGCGTTCTCACTGTCATGTACAGAACAATTAAACGTCGTCAACAAATGGATGGAATTGCTAAGAAGCTAAGGAGGATCTTACTGACTTTAACACCAATAGGGAGTAAATTCCACAAAGTTTGTGCAGCAACCGAAAAGGCTCGAGTTCCAGCATTCGTTTTAACTATGGGAATAAAAAGTAGATCACAGTCTGCCGACCGAAGCTGTTTATGTTTCTTTGCTGGAGTAAGCATAGAATGTAGAGATTATGTCGCCATTGACATTAACACCATAATTATATGAGAAAGACCAAATTCATTATGTCGCAATTGACATCATGGCTGCACCACGCCAGTACAAACAGCAACAAAACAACAGGGGTCTGCGGTCTCCAAAACACGGGGTAAACTGAAAAGACGGATCGCGTTTTAGAATCTGAAAGACACCACATTCCTCCACGTGTATTTTTTAAACTTAAACTGTGAAATGTCAGTAACCGCAAAACAAGTCTAATCAACACAAGTGCTTACAATTGCTATTTTAGTTAAGGCATCAGAAATAACAAATGTCACAGGGCAGCGTTCGGCGTACACCCATAAAACTAACAGTGGTTTATAAATCCAATCGGATCGGGGTTTTGGACAAACGTGCGGACCTGCGAAGTTCAGGTGCCATCTCTCGTTCTTTTGGTGGAGGCCCTTTCGGTGAAGTACACGACGTAATCACCGTCTCACGATGGCAATTTCACTACCGGCGATGTTGCCAGTTTAACACCTTCTAGAGATGGGACAATCACGACACCTGGTGGTGGCAGTAATGTCATGCCGACATTCTCCTCCGGAATGCGGGCACGTAGACGATCCACGTGACATCTCCATATGCGTCCATCAGTCAGACTGATGATGGACGACACGGGATCCGTGCGCATCTGAAGGACTCCAGGTAGTAATTTTGGTTCATGGCCCAAACTGCATCACCTGCAAAGAATGCTCGTTCGGGTACTGCTGCATCGTGATTTTTTCGTGCAGTGGCTTGTTTGTTTTACATACGATTTCCCACCGCCAGGTAGAGGAGATCAAGTCTGAATCGTGGCCGTTTTGACATCAGCATCTCTGCAGGCGTTTGACCAGTTGTCGTTTGAGGCGTTATGCGATATCGTGACAGGAATTGATACATCCTGGTTTCGAGATCACCACCGTTGATTTTCTTTAGACCGTCTTTGATTGTTTGTACAGCCCTTTCTGCGAGCCCGTTGCTAGCTGGGTGTAATGGCGCACTGCGGATGTGTTTGATGCCATTGCTCCTGCAGAAGTTCTGAAATTATTGGCTGGTGAAAGCAGTTCCATTATCTGACACCAGAGTGCATGGCAGTCTATGCGTCGCAAATGTCTGACGAAGCCTCAATATGGTAGCCGCGGTAGTCGAGGATGTCATGACATGCGCATCAATGTATGTGATTTGAATGAGCATCCACACTGACCAGAATAAATTTTCCTTCGAACTGACCAGCGTAGTCGATATGGACGCGATACCACGCTTTGCCTGGCCACTCCCACGGGTGCAAGTTTGCATTTGCTGGCAACTTGCTGTGTTCTTGACATACACCACAACTACGCACTTTGAGTTCGATTTCCGCGTCAAGCTCCGGCCACCATATGCAGATAGCTGCGTGTCAACGCCTTCATTCTCACTATCCCAGATGGCACTGGTAAAGTTCGTCGAGTAGTTTCTCTCGTCCTGGTGCTGGGATATCCATATGATAACGCAAGATCCCCATAGCAAGCACCATTGCTCTACGGACAGTTTATCCTTCCTTCTCCTGTATGCTGCAAACTCCTCGTCAACATCAGCCTTGCATAACGACACTTTTGACAACAGTGGATCTCGAGCTATCCACTGTGCTATTTCGGTCGCAGTGATTGGTGTGTCATTGACAACGACAGAACCACTTCCTCTAGCACCGGAACAAAAGCTGTCTTCGTTAGTAACATCTGCGTTGGTGTTCTGCACACCAGGTTTGTTTAGCATGTAATACTGATAGTTCGACAATGTCAGCGCCCATCGCTGTATGCTAGCGCTCGCGAGTGATGAGATCACCTTGTCCTCCTTCAGCAGACCCAATAGCGGGCTGTGGTCTGTCTAAATGACAAAATCTCGGCTGTAAACATATTTGTGGAATTTGGTGACGCTAAATACAATAGCAAGGCCTTCTCGCTCAATCTGCGCATAATTTTTCTCGGCTGGTGCGAGTGTCCGAGATGTGAATGGGATAGGTTTGTCCGAGCCATCCGCCATTTGCTGTGATAGCACAGCTCCGATGCCATATGGCGATGCATCACAACTTATCACTAATGGTAATCGCGGATCGTAATGCACCAACACTTGCACGATTGCAGTATTGCTTTCGACTTTTCGAACGCTTGCGATTATGCTGACCCCAGTGTCATGGAGCGTCTTTTTGCAACAACTCATGCAGTGGCGCTAGAACTGAGAACTGCACTGAGGTTCTTCAGAAACTTGTGATAATAATTCACCACTCCCAAGTAGCTTCGCAGCTCTGATACTGACTTCGGTTCTGCGGCATTTTGCAGCGCGATTAGCTTCTCGTTAGTAGGGTGAATCCCTTCTGGGTCCAGTCGATGACCCTGGTAAACACAAGATTCTTGCATGAAGGAGCACTTTTCTATTCTGAGCCGCAGACCTGCTGTTTGTAGTCGACCCAAAACAGTCAGAAGATTCGCTCGAGCTTCTTCGAGTGTGCGACCAGACACTAAGATGTCATCGAAGAGACTGCCGCCATCGGTATGCTTTGAACGAGTTGTTCCGTAGCACGTTGGAATATACCGGGTGCAGACGATACACTATAGCAGAGCCTTTCAGAGTAGTGATCGTGGTTAGCTTCTGCTCACTTAGAGCCACCTCCTGGTAGGCATGACTCAAGTTTGGAATACACCACACCACCTGCAAGTTTTGAGTAGAGGTCTTCGATATTTGGAATCGGATGCTTATCAACTTTTGCAGCTGTGTTCACGGTAAGTTTGTAATCAACACAGATGCGCACTTCTCCATTCGCTTTCAAAACCGGTACGATAGGCGACGCCCAGTCTGAATGCTCCACTGGTACGATCACGCCTTGAGCGTGCAGTCGCTCAAGTTCATTGTCAACTTTGCTTCTCAACGCTAGAGGAACAGTACGTGGTTTGAAACAACGCGGCACAGCCTCGCTGTCAACGTACAGTTTTGTTTCAACATTCTTCAGTTTTCCCAGTCCATCTTTGAACACCTCTGGAAACATGACGGCATAGTCAACTTCATCCACTCGATGCACGGCTGACCAATTTAATTTCATGCTCTCTAGCCAGTCCCTACCTAGCAAATTGGGACCATTGCCAGTCACCACCAAACAAGGCAGCGTGTACGCTTGTTCCTGGTGACACACCTCCAGCTGCAAATGATGATTACCTTGCTAAATTTGCTCGAACTGCCTCGAATTGATGATGGATGTAGTTGCACCAGTGTCAATCTCCATCATCACTGGCACGCCGTTTATTGTCACTGCACACATATATGGTTTGACATGACTGTCATGGTTCACTGAAGTGTGATACATGCTATTGCTGATTCACCATACGATACATGTGGTACCCTAGGAACATTCTTTAACATTCTCTCTCTCTTCTCGTATATCGCACCACCACACCCACCGCAATTCTGGCTGTGAGTAGTGAAATTTATCGTGTGAAAATCATTGTCTCGCACTTTGCTGTTTTGACATTTCTGTATTATTTGGGAATGCACTTCCCGTTCCACATCGTGGAAATTGCAATTTCTTGCAATTTGACGCAATCTTTCATTAAATTTGTCCAATGTCTCATCTATCAGTTGCGCCGCCTGGCGAAACACGAATGTTTCGTAATCAATATTGCGTCATGGAGCAAAATATTCTGTCACCATACGCTTAGTATCGTAAAATGTCGTTCCGTCGACGATCCCTAGTGACCCAAGTCGAATACCTCCTCGCCAGCGTAGTGTAGAAACATTGCTTACTTTTGTGCATCGTCTGTGATCCGCTTTGCCAGAGTAAAGTTTACGAAACGTTTTAACCATCGCCATCGGTCCCAACGTTGAGCCGTCTCCGTCGATTCGGTTGCACACACGGGCAATCCTTCATGTTCCATGACTGTTAGGAGGTATCTGCAATCCTCGTCGCCAATTTATTATGTCTCCATTGACATTAACATCATAATTATGTGAGAAAGACCAAATTTATGATGTCGCAATTGAGATCATGGCTGCACAACGCCAATGCAAACAGCAACAAAACAACAGAGGTCTGCGGTCTCCAAAACACGTGGTAAACTGAAAAGACGGATCGCGTCTTAGGATCTGAAGGACACCAAAGTAGCCTGAGTAGGTATCCCGGTTGTTTGGATGATTCATTCAACGTTAAGGTTATTATATTTTGAATACTAATCGTTAATCGACCTACCGCACGATGCTAACGCCATCAGCCCAAAGAGTAAAGCGATCAAGGTTTTACTTTGCATTTCGTTTTATTTTGTGAGTCTTCCGTAAGAGTACATCTTCTTGTTCGCAATGCAGAGTAGTTAGAACGTGATTCAGTTTGTTGGAAAAGTATATCTGATAATATCCAATGAGCAATTAATTAAAATAAAGTTACTTTAATTAGGCTACTTAATACACTAGTTTTTTAATATGAATGACTTGTTTTAATCAACCTGGAAAGCGCCTTTGAGCAGGTTAGGCTGAGAAATGTAAATATGCATACTATTATTATGATATGAAAATAAACGATAGCAGAACTCAGAACACAGAATAAATTTATTTGACCTATAAATACGATACATATACAATGACTAACGTAAGTAATAGATAAGGTCGGGAGACTCCCATTAAGATATATAATATCGCTAGGACAAGAGCCACCCCATAAAAATAGCAATCGTATACTCTTCACACGTATATGAATCCGACACAACGACATTCTCTCAGAGTCGCTGATTGTCTCTCATCCGACCAAGACGCAACATCTTTCGCTGTCTCTCATCCTTCGTTGTCCTGTCACGTGTCCTGGCCTCTTACCTCGTCCGACAACGTTTTATTTCATTCTCTTAGTTTTGATTCGCTTAAATCTCCTGGCTTATTTACGTTTCAGTTATAAATTCCGTCTCCTTAGTGAGTCTTCTCGTCAGTTGTGTGCGATACATGGAATGACTGAATATGCGGATTTAGTTTATTATAAGTGTACGTTGCTTACGTGAAGATTGTTTCACTTTTCACAGGTCTAAATCAGAAGTTGTTGAACGAAAAGTCATTTTTTTCTGACAGGCAGGAAAGAACATTTAATATACCAGTTAACAAGAAAGTTAACTTGTGAATTGCTTAAATTTACACTGGACAATCTGTCAACAATCACTGTCATATATCTGACTTAAAAATAGTAGCTTATCAGATAAGTATAGGTGTCGTATAGCAAGAGGTGGGTGAGATGTCGGAACTGATAACTGATGGCATGTATGGGTTGGTCTGAACAAAATATGTGGAGGTGAGGGGTGACTCTGACACGTGTTATCAGGTGGGAGATTGGCCCTCAAAACAGGTGAAGGATTGATTTGATTACATGTGTATCATATATCAAATATGGCCACAAAATCTGGAATGTCAACCGCGGATGTACAATTACAGATGCTACTTTGATTTAGAAAATTGATCTTGAACCATTTGTCACTGTTTGATCAGCTTTCCGTTAAGAGAACTCTTCTACATATGTCCCAACCATGGAATCAGTTCCCCAACCTCTCTTGATCTCTCAACAGTGAGCAATAGTAAATGTGGAATTCGAAACGAGTTCATGCTCTCATTCTGTTATCCTGTATCTCACCGTCTGTCTCTCTTTCTCTGAGACAACCGATAGCATCAAATATATCACTGACATATCTAACTTGTGACGCTGTTGAACTAACCTTATACTCGTCACGGGTTTCTTACGAGAGATCGCTGCGAGTCTGCATGATTCGGTTGGTGTTTGCACATGCTTGTTCGGAAATGACCCACACCAAGCACGGAGTCTGTCATTCCGTGTCGTCTTGTCAGGCTCCCACTCATGTGCATTCACACAAGGCAGTTGTACTTAATAATGCCTGGTTATACACCCAACAGTGATGTTATTGTGAACATTACAACACCAATGAATAGATATATCGTGTGAATATCATATTGTATTGCTCACACTCGTGATAAGCAGAAATTCCAAAGAACACATTGCTTTATGTAGTCAATCACCGGCTTTGTCACGTAAACTAGTGTAACCGTTGTGAACTCGGAAATGACAACAGATAAACATAGCAAACGCTTATTAAAATATCCGGAGTGGAAATTTGTAAAATTCAAGACTGAAATTGTGAAACTGTTGCAGACGGTACCTAGACTATGTGTAGAGTGTTCACAGTTGTTAATGCTGATATCGTGTGTTTTTATGTCCTCGTGGTTCTTATTGTTCTGATTCATGTTATTGTTTTATTATATTATTATTTATACGTATTGTCTCAGTTATCAGTCATGTTACTGAGTCCACTTGACCTGGCCCCGAGTGACCGGCTTGCCTGACCACGGAAATACAATACAATACACAGTCAGTGCCTGCACACTGTTGTATTTGATGCAATAAAACGTGGTCATGATATATTACAAATCAGGGTTTTGAGACGACCACTGACCGATCGATGAGAGGGACCCGGCCATATATCAAACGTCGTCGCCTTTTCCGTTCAGTCGACATTTCCTGCCGTCAACGAACGTCGGTCGTATGGTCGACAGCTACGGACTGCAATAATTCTGCCAGCCGCAGGCAAGTCGTGTCGCTAACTAGCTGCCAAGGTTCTATTGTACAAGGTTCTAGCTGTTTTTATGTGGTATAGTTCGATTTGAACTATGCGGATTATTAGGCCTGTCTAGAGTACATTTCGAGCAGTGAACAGCTTCCAGCTGCGGAGTGCGTCGTACGGAATGACATCGAGGTGACGAATTAGCTGGTCATTCGACTTTACTACAAAGTAAGTGGAGCATTTAAACTTATTTTGAAAACAGTATATTGACTACACGCTATTTTCACAACAAAGACTGCGCTATGCGAAGAACCATAATTACTAGCACCTAAAAGTTTGCATTGCTAACTATCTTCTTAATACAAGGATTAATACAATGTTCAAATAGGACGTGTGCTGTCTAATATTCTACCGTGGTGCGTCCTCGGGGCTGCATAGTTATAAATCTCTCTAGTCCCCCTCCTGTTTGTTGTAGCGTTTAATACATATGTCTCTCGCTACAAGGACTCCCAACGTAAGAAACATCCGCTTTAGATGTCAATGGAACCATTATTCAAACAATAGTAATTGCAACAACGCTTGAAAATAATGGACCATTAAGATAACATTACTTTAGGTTTTAGTACATGCATATAAAGCACTTTGTGTCGGTGTTAGCTGCTAACGTAGCAACACTGATAGAGCGAATGTTTAACACTAGGCGCGCATGAAAAACAACACAGCGGCTCACGGAGAATAACATAAGAATAAATTTATTATTATTTGCAAATTTTTGGTTGGATTGTACATACATTCACCATACAATCCCCAAATCCACACAAGTATCATACTGTTACAAGACGACACAACATTATGTTACAATACTCATAAAACATGTACTCAATAAAATTAACACAACACTAAAGATACTGTTAAGTAAATTATACAAAATCGCCCCGTGAACGCATCTCACTCAGTATGAGACGCTTTATATTAAAACGTGTATAGTATCATTGCATTACTATCATTCATTAAAAAAATAAAATACTTTAAATACATTAAAATTAAATCATTTAGTTTAAATATAAAAATTGACTGTTAAGACATACACTAAATTCATTAAGTGTTCTGGCAGCGTACTAAACATCATGGAATGAATGAGTCTTGTAGCGATTTGTGTTCGCCATTGGGACGGGTAACTCGTTGAATGATCTTTGTGTATATGGTACATTTCGAGTATTTGGTAGTAGCGTATTCAGTTTGTGGTCGCTACGCTTCATTCTAACGAAATATGTTTTATACAATTCATTGCGTCTATCATGCAGCGTTAGTAAGTTTACCATCTCCAGAATATCTTCGTACACACAACCAGGAAATATAGTTTTGAGACACCTTTTTGTGAGGACGCTTGACGTAAATTTACGTGGACTGACATCACAATACTAATTTTGACCAATTGGCGTAGGGTAACTACTACAGCTAACAAAACTGGTTGGACTTGGGCCGAAAGTAATAATAACAAGATAACTTCTATTGGGCCTAAATCCTTGGAAACCAAGCTCAGAGGCGCATCAAGACAACATGATTGGTCAATCTAAAAATCCATAAGCAATATTCCATTTGTCAACAGGTGGGTCAAGGCGCTAGGGAGGAACACAGTCGCGGGAACGAAATTAATATTGGATGGGCAGACTCTGTAGTTAGAAGGCCGCACGGCGATACATCTAGCTTTGAGATAAGATTGGGATTGCACCAGGGCTCAGCGCTAAGTCCACTTCATCATTGTACTAGAAATGATCAACGAGACTTGCACGCAGTCGATCTGTCCCTCATTGCGGAGTCCGTGAAGAAACTGGAAGAGAAGGTGCAGAAGTGGCAGGGATCCCTAGAGAAGAAAGGGCTTAAGGTCAACACAGCAAAGACGGGAGTTCTAGGCAGTTCGAGAGGACCGACAAAAAGCAGTCAAGATAGTGGACATCCATGGACAGAAGTTAAACCAAGTCACCAAGCACCTAGGATCTGTAATACAGGAGGTCGGAGGCTGTGAAATGGCTGTCAAGGCAAGAGTCAAGGCAGCCTGGCAGAAGTTGAGGGAAACAAAAGGAGTCATTTGTGACCGCAGGTTAACACACAAGCTAAAGCTCAAGATCTACAGGACGGTGATTCAGCCAGTCCTTACGTACGGAGCGGAGACGTGGGCCCTGAAGAGAAAAGAAGAGCTCCTCCTCATGCGAACTGAGATGAGGATGATCAGATGGGCGATGAACATATCGCTCAGGGAAGAGAAAACAAATGAAGAGGTGCGACAGCTGTCGGGAGTTGAGGGCAGAGAAGAGGGGTTGAGAGATACCCGGCTTCGCTGGCATGGCCACGTCAAGAGAAGAAAGGAAGAGCACTATCTGAGAACATCAGCAGACTTGCCAGTCCCTGGGAAAAGGAAAAGAGGGAGACCAGTAAAAGGATGGAAACAGTGTGAATGAGGACATGGAGTTGAGGGGTGCTGAAAGTAGAGGTCGTGCAAGACCGGAAAAGTGGCGACGACTCCTACACTCCAGGCCGACCCCGTGAGAAATAATTGCAACGGAAGAAGAAAGGCAGAGCCGGATCATCAGCACCACTGAGCTGTCGAATCATGCTGAAGATGAGGGGGGTGAATAATTTTTGAAGCTCACCAGAAATCTCGATTTGCACCCCCCCCCCGAGACTCACCAAAATCTCCCTTGGTGCTCGCCAAAAAAACAACCTTCACTCTCTCGAAAACCTCGATTTGCACCCCCCGTGAGGCTCGCCCAAACCCCACCTTCGAGCTCAGATTTACTGGGAGAAAACCATATGTCTGCGCCCACCAAAATTTCTGATATGTGGCAGCTGCCCCCTTTGCCCCTCTATTCCCGCGCCTATTGTACAGAATATCCGGAAACTCACGATCTGTTGGCATTTTTTATCTATGTTATCTATCATAGTCCGTCTTCGGGTATAACCAAATGCTGCGTAACAGAAAACGGGGTTCGTTTTATGATTTTCCTCAATCATTCTCTGAAAAACGAATAATTTTTGACAGATATTGCCATTTTAATTAGTTATTCTGTAAAAAGGAGTTCCTGCCTGAACCCGACCCGAAAACAGGCGTGTTACACATTATATTAAAGCAATATCCGCCAAACCATCAAAACGAATGCCGAACACGTGGAGTGTATAAACATTCTATTAAATATATTTTGTTGAAATTCTGGCCTCCAAATATTTTCGTTATGACAGAAAGTGTTTAAAGTGATAACTGCATACGGGAATGTGTGATTTAGAAAATGCCATGCCACAACAGTAATCTAATTTACATAAATTATATAACCCTAAACCGTTATCAACGTTGTTGGTAAAGTCAAAGCTTGACTGCGATCTCTCGCATAATACTTGCACTGCATCTCATGGGCAGGTTATGTAAGATCCTGTATGAGTATTGTAAGATACAATGAAACGCTGAAATGACAACTTTCTATATTTAACCCATAATGAGCACAAATACACATTACTACAATAGCAAGAGAATAACTTATTTTTAACTTGCTTAGAACAAAAATATAATTTTCTAAGCAAAACATTGCATTGCCATAAAGGCTCCCTTGTTTAACTTTTATATCAGCTTCGTCACACAAAGTATCAGTTATTATATGACCAAGATACTTATAGGACTTGTTCACATTTAACAGAGTTTCCCCCAACATTATATTTGCTACCTGACCTATCTTCATAGTGACATAGTATCAAAAAACATTACTTGACATTTTTGACTGTTAAACTTAATATTATTATTGTATCCATATTAATTAAAATAGAGTGTTTTAAAACGCATTTAAACGTTGCCTCAAAACTGGCGAATTTCCAACAGTTGAGACATCCATGCATTTGCAGCGGACGTAGCACAGTCACCGTGCCGGGCCGGTCGCACTGACTGGTGGTACTCCGGGTTGTCGGCGGGATGGTTGCGCCCGTTCCTCCGCGTCTCGTCCAAGCCACCGTGACGGACAGTGGACGAAAACAGAGCACCGGAGCACCTCCGAAATGAAATATTCATCGCACGGACGCACGCAACGGTAACTCGCTGGGTCAACGGAGAAACTCCAAACGTTGTGACATGTTTAAATATTTATTAAACGCCGCCTATTTACCAGAGAATCATTCGGTGAGACTGTTGGACTAGTGTGTGGTCGGTTGGAGAGGATAACGGCACGTTTACTCAGAAACATGATCCGGACGTGAGACGGATCCAGCAGCATGGTCCGTTGGCAGCCCGGGGTCTGGTTAATGTTGCTGTCGACTCTTTCGATCGGTGTCTATGAAGCCCGCAGATATGAAGGTAGGTGGTGATCAAGCATGTTAACTCCAACCACGTGACAGTACAACTATAGGATCTACACTCAGGGTATGAAATTTTGGAACTTGCATGAAAAGCATTGGCCTACAGTTTAGTAAAGTCCTCTCTATTGTCTGATATTATTGCTAAATATTAATTGGTGTGTACATATATATATATATATATACATGTAGGTAGGGGCTTACGTCGGGGTTCAGGACTTTGTTACGGGTCTATAAGAGTGGATCGTGAAGCCACCGCTTCTGGACGGGGGGGGGGAGTGTTTGGGTGACGTTCAGATGCAGCCGGTGGAGAGGATGTTCTCCAGGTGTTTGCAAGGGCTTCCAAAAATATTCACACATAAATAATGTGTTTGTGATTTGTAAGAGTTTCAAACTATCGTCGCGATGCTTTAAGGTGGCTAGCCTCCGTTGTCCGCCTCACCCGGTCATTTAACCACGGTGTGTCATTTCTAGTACAGCTCCCTCGGATAACAAGTATTGTGCTATTGCAGTTTACCCAGAAATTCATAAATGTCGATCTGATTTCGCATGTATCTACGGTCACTGTTAATTGTATCATTTTGTGTGTGTTGTGATCTATACAGATTTGTGAATTTCTTTAATTATTAAACGTTTGCCCAATACTATCGATTTCAGAAAGTTGGTTTTGAGGCTGACCATAAAGTAATGAACTTGAATAGGCATACAACAAGAACATATGTTAATGAATGATACATTGACACATGCATAATTCTTATACAAATCGCGTCGTTGAGCGACGCCTGCAGTACTTGGTCACGCGTGGCCGCATATTGTTACCCGCGTTGTTGGACAGAACCCGTCATTGCAGTGTTTCCCGTGGGATCAGAGTCTCCCGGGAGGCGACTTCCCACCCGCGTGTCGATTACCGGTCATAATATATTAAATACAGCCATTCGATGATTCGCGTCTGGTTGATACGCTAAGACGTCGTGGTTGAAGCTTACTAAGGCGTTGTCGGTTTCTATTAATCATCAAGTGTGTTCTAGTAATTAAACACAGCGATGCCACTATATACCAAAAGAATATTATAGCAGCTCGTCAGAAAATGCATCAAAATAACAAATTGATTAGTCATGCATTTGAACAGAACACTTTACCAAGTACCCGGTAAATAAGCTTTCAACAAAATTGAAAATAACCAATATTGCCACTTACAGCAGTAGACACTATACTGTGTGCCCCACGTTGACAAGGCAGTCAATGTAACGTAGCCATCATCATAACGTGTTACAAGTATTTAAATGTAAACGTTTCCAATGGTTAATTCTCAGTGTTCTGCGATATATCGTTTTTATTCTCTCCAATTTATATTTCTCCTCCGTCTTGCACATGGTCTAGACCTGTATCCGCCAAGCTTATTTGCCACTTTTGGAGCCACACTATTGCGTTCCCATTATCTTATCATTTGACATGATTGTGTTTCCTTTGTATCTACAATCCCACACTACGCTGAATCCGTCATACCTGAAACAATGAGTGCTAGTTGTAGCCTACATAGAAGAGTAATATCATAGTCTACGTTCACCTTACAGTAGTATGACATTGTGTAGGCATATATATATATTTACAAAAATATATTTCCAAGACCTTTATGATATTTGCCTAACCCACTGATCAATATCAACTTCGTTTATAACCTTTTAACTTTTCAATAATAAAAATTATTTCAGGGCGTTTTTTATATTTTCACTTGGGGGGACAGTGACCTAAAAGGGCACTTCTAATGGGTAAAAAGGGCAGTTAATGCTTATGTACATAACCTTTAGGCATGTATGAAAACTTAATATAATGTGTTATTATCTTTGTATCCACATAGTTGTGGGGCCTACAGTGAAGAGTGACGACTGCATCTTGGTATGAAAATAAATGTTACACATATATCCTAGAAACATATTTTATTACAACCAATACATGCAGTAGTCATAGAAACATGAGACGTATCCTGCCAATCATAACGTTTGACAGTTGTCTCAATTCGACTAGACGAGTCCCGTTTCGCGGGTGAATTTCTTAACGAATTCACGCTGTCCATAGATATCCCAGTCTGGAGCCCCGCATCTTCTTGTCTTCTCCAAGAATTTGACGACAGCGGTTGAGGGTCATAGTAGGCGGTGCTCACACCATTCAGTGCCACCATGAGTCGGGCGTTTCTCGTATGCTCACTCATACTGGTGCGGTGATTATCGTCCACGAGGTTGTGGTTGCTCACGATCCTTTCGGCTCATTTGCAACTTTTTCTGGAGTGTTTCAAATAGCTCAAGAATGTCGCCCATCAGTGCGGTGATCACGCTTGTTTATGGTTCCTGGTTCTCAGCAACCCTTTGGCTTCAGCCTTCTCCTTTCTGTCGCTGGTACTTTCTGGCGCCTGCTTCTGTTCCCACACCCTAATGCAAGCTGGTAGGTTGTTCAGCACAGCATCCAACAGCTGCAGCTCGTGCATGGCAAACTTGACATCGTGGTGCCGGGGAAACTGTTTGATATTCCCGGCTTGCGCTGAAAACATCTTCATCCAACTCGGCGTCCGGAAGAATCGTACGAGTCCCAGTAGATTGGACATCCAGATTCCCAACTCAGGTACAGTGCTGACGACCGACTCAATGGCTAAGTCAGACCGGTGTGCAGCACACCAGAATGTTGCCAAACCTCTCTGCATTTGGTCAGCAAGCAGACGCCATAGTCCACCTTGTCTGCCGGAGTTTGTCGCCTCGCCGTCAGTGGTGACACCAACCAGCTTCGTGTCTTTACCTCCTGTCAGATCCAGATCAATCCGCTTCTAGTAGTCCAAGGGCACCGTTCTTCTCTGGCGAATGCATGACAACGAATACACCCGTTACGCTGCCATCACTGTTAGCCATCCGTCCATTTAAAGGAAATAAAAACAAGGCATTAGCTAAAATCCGTTTTCCATGTATACAGAAAGTTTAATATTGCATGTAACATTCGAGAAAATTAAAAAAATACTGAAAAATACATTTGTAGCATAAATTCGATTTTAAACCCGTCTGTGTAGCGATTCCCGCGGAAAATAAAAATTTAATGAGCTAGGCGATCACGTGGTATCTTAACGTCACATATGACTCACACTCGCAGCAGGCCGACCCTTTCTATGCATTTAGAGCATGTTTACATGGATAATGTTGGGGTCGAAACGAGCGTCAGAATGAGTTGTTATGCAATAATCCGATGTAATACAAACACTAGTCATCATAGAGGAACAAGCAGTTATCTTACGGTTCCACATGAATTAAATTTTATTCAAAACAATGAATGCGAATGAGCTTACAAGTCGACTAGTTTTCGCCGAGCTTGGCCCTAGGCTCGTTTTCAGAATAATTATATCGAATGCAACCAACGGGAGATAATGTACACCAATATACATACATACATAGAAACATATATCGTATCCAGTTACAGAAAGTAACGTGTAAAATCTCATAATATCACTAGAATATCGATGTATGAAGGAGGAGTTGTACAATTTATCATAACAACTGAAATCAGTCAGCGAATTTCTGTTGGCCTTGATAGCTCAGTTGGTAAACGCGTTGGTTCCTTTGCGTCTGTTTTACAATCGGGCGACGCCGGTTCAATCCTGACAGCATGCAAACTATTGATTTTCTTTACACTTTTGTTGTTGATGTTTTCACGAAGTAATATAAACCAAATCATTTAGTATACTATGATGCACTGTTTGTAAATATTTTTATTTTATTTTTGTAGTAATTATTTATTCGCCACAAAAATGAAAATATGGTCATTATATACAACGATGTTTCTAAATTGTATTTATCCAGACAGATCACAATCTGTTTTCACATATATAATTACAATATATTACTGTACAATATATTTACAATTAATAAATTAGATATCCATTACATTATATTTGTTTGGATAAATAACATTTAGAAACATCGTTATATAATGACCATATTTTCATTTTTGTGGCGAATTAATAGTTACTACAAAATAAAAATTATTTACAAACAGTGCATCATAGTATACTAAATGATTTGGTTTATATTACTTCGTGAAAACATCAACAACAAAAGGGTAAAGAAAATCAATAGTTTCCATGCTGTCAGGATTGAACCGGCGTCGCCCGATTGTAAAATGAATAACAAGTAACCAACGCGCCTACCCACTGAGCTAGCGGGACAAGCGGAAACTCTCTAACTGATTTAAGTTGTTATGGTAAATTGTACAACTCCTTCATATATCGATGTTCTAGTGATATTATGAGATAATACACGTTACTTTATGTAGCTGGATACAATATATGTTTGCTATGTATGTTTATTGGTGTATATTATCTCTCGTTGGTTGCATTCGATATAATTATTCTGAAAACGAGCCCAAGCTCGGCAAAACCTAGTCGACTTGTAGGCCCATTCGCATACGTTGTTTTGAATAAAATTCGATTCATGTGGAACCGTAAGATAACTGCTTGTTCCTCTATGATGACTAGTGTTTGTATTACGTCGGAAAATTGCACAATAACTCATTCTGACGCTCGTTTCGACCCAAAAGCTATACTTGTAAACATGCTCTGAATGAATGGAAAGGGTCGGCCTGATGCGAATTTGAGTCATAAGTGACGTCATATCTCGGCATCCCGAAAAGCGCGCCAAAAATATGCATATTCGAAAATGTCTGGATGTACAGCATAAAATGTGGAATTTCTAATTCATTGAATTTTTTGCTTTTTTTTGCTTGGTGGACGTGGGAATAGATAGCAGGATGTAATATAACATAAATTCAAGCAATAGATGATTTTATTCCCTTTAAAACTTGTGGTCCAACATTTGCCTGTCACAGCTGCCGTCGATCTGCATACTGAAGACTATACATCGGCTGAACATTTGAGACAGACGCACTTTCTCTAGTTCGTATATGACATCCAACATTTGCTTGTAGTAATTGGTCTTTTTTAGACACATTGCCCTTTGGAACGAAAGGGCTTTGTACGTTAAAACACCCTGTTTCGAGTCGAATGTAAAACTCACCACCGAACATGAAAATAGTAACCTGGCATCTAATTACAGAACAGGAAATATAACTGAATTCGCCTTTTTTGAAAATGCTCGATGCCTCTCTGAGCCACATATATCAGTAAAATGGTCATGTGTAGTCATATTGCCCTTCTGCTATTTATGTTTTTTTATTATACCCCAGTGCAAATTAAATCAAACACTAAAACGAATAAAAAGTAAGCCCTAGAAGGGGCTGGTTTGGGAAAATGGGGCACACTGAGGGAGTTGGTCTGACTGGGGGGGGGGCAATCGAAAGGACGGGGTATTGCCCCCCCCGTACGTTAAAAAACGCCTTGCATTATTTGCATGCAAAACTGTAAATAGAAAAAAGGTTAATGGTCTAAAGTTGAAGAAGAATGGAAGAATGTACTGAGTCTACTCTGGTCGCTGCCACCTGACCGACGAGACAGACGGTGATGGGAGGTTGGTGACACCGACGTGGTTTGCGGGTTACAAGAAGGCAAGCAGAGAGGGATACCTCCGTAGCAACAGATAGAAGTAGGCATAATGTTAGAGGCGAAGGACATAGGCCTACTAGGCTGGGGATACAGCGGCGCTGGCGGATGTCGTCGAACGGATATGATTTAGCAGATGTTTGGTTGAATCACCGCTAAAACCGCTGTCGATCTGTCAACCCGCCGGTTGTTTGAGCAAGAGCCGGTCTTGCAAAGGGGATTGTCTCAGAGTAACAATGGTCTTGGCAGCCGCCCGGCTAGTCCTCTATGTATTCTAACTGCATGTAACCCTTGTGTGCGCGCGCGTGTGTGTGTGTGTTTGTGCGCACGTGTGTGCGCGCGCGCCTGTGCGCGGGTGTAAATGCGATTCTGTGTACGAGTGTCCGCGTGCGTACGACGTGTGTATCATGTGTGATTTTTAATGTACGGTCAAATAGCAGTGTATGTCTTGCGTGACAGGAGTGTTGCGCTAGATTAACGCTGCGTGTGTGCGTGCGTGAGTGCGTGCGTGTGTGTGCGTGCGTGCAAAACTGTATTTTGCAGGTATATTTCTATGACGTATGATTTCAGACGTAGACTTGACTCGCATGCCCTACTACCGCGGACGGATTCTGACCGTCACTACGATACTGGTGAGTGCGGAAACTGACACACTCGGGCATGTATTTGACCAGAAAGTGTAATGTAAATATGCTAATTTTGGATGCAAAACTGAAATTGACAAAAATCAAGACATTTCTTCTAAACACAACAACCGCAAATCTGTATAAAAGGTTATGTTAACTAAACTGAAACAATCGGCAGGCGGGCGGGGCTTTCTTGGATTGTGTAAATGTAAATGATGACACTTGTATTATTAATAATTCAGTTTAATCGGTGTAACAGGTAGTATAAGATAGACATGTAACTAGGCTACGTGACAATGCCATTCCAATAATGCGTAGGGGCCTAAGACCAATTATGTTGACGTTGACAAGCGCGCGAAAGGCCAGACAAGTTGTTGCGCATGCTAATTGCTAATGACAGTATTTGCTTGATGACACTAAAATGCTCCGCTTGCTGACACTAACAGTTCGTGACCTGTCTGTCACGAACTACCGATATTGCACCCGATTGGTCTTCAATTAGACAAGCATGAAACAGTTGAGATGCGTACTCATTCACACCGACGGTTCTGTTGACAAAGCATACATTTTTTAATGTCATTCTCAGTGACACTGCGCGTAAACGCAGGAGTCAACGTGGTTATTGGCATGTCAAATACGCGTCTATAACAATTAGTGTAGTGGGCACAGTTGCTTTGCTGCGACCCAAATTCCGGTCGCGGAACCTGCTTGGCGACCAATGCCTTCCATTTTCATTGGGAAAATAAACATGTATAACGTAAATAAATGAAAATAATGAATATATTAATTTAATGTTCTAGCTGAACACGGAGCTACAAATCATCAAATCAGCCCCCTTCGTTGGCTGTCAACGAAAACAAGGACATCCATTGCAACTTGAAAGCAAAGGTTGTAGGCGGAATTGAGAAGATCATCCTATTTCGACTATGTTTCAATGATATTCAGTTAATTTACTTCATACCAGTGATAGTAAGAAAGCAAAAAATCAACTAGATGCTATGGTGTGGCTGGATACGCTGATTAAAGCGATATCTGGCCATGAAACGCCACCCAGAGGAAGGGCAATTTTGTTATTGAGGTGAATCGAAAACGACACCGATTTCCGCGCATGACGCGGCGGAATCAAACATAATATGACGTACCAAGAGAGACGATCAGTTGACAACAAATGTTACTTAAATTTTATGAAATTCATAAAACATTTTAAAATAATATAATCGTCTCACATGTATCCTGTAAGGGCAATAAAAAGTTCGGACAATCACTTGATACTGGGAACTCATGGCGACCCATTCAAAACGGGTTCGCGTTCCAATTTTGGGTCGCGACCCAGGGGTTAAGAACCGCTGATATAACCGAAATATGAAAAGTGAAGTATATGTGTATTAGGATTTCTACCCGAATACATTAATATCCCCGCCTTTTTGTGGATTCATGTGACGGCGAAGCCACGTTTATTAAGTGTCCGCGGCATCTGAAAATCTGGGCTGAAGATCGACATGAAATTGCCCCTTATAAAGGTCACGAAAATGATTTGCTGACCATTAATTACTGAGTCGGTGGAACTCACCAGGCGCTCACTATGACAAGTCACTGAGTGCAGTAGAGAACTGGACCGCCGAGACTGCATCGTTGACTCAACAGTGTTAACGTGTAGTCAGTAGTTAGCTCGGGCGTGTACGTTGGAGTAGGTGGGGTAGGATTCTTACGAATGCCACAAAAAGCGATACATTTGTAATATGTGTCAGAACATTAGCATAGCCTCTCCTTTTTGACTTCTGCAACGGGATATTAGTTTCTGTGCTTACTGCTCATGGTAAGTTGGGACGCAGACTAACGTCAGGGTCGGATATAAAGAAGGGGCTAGGCATGAAGAAGCTCTGCCGTGTTCCATCACAGGAAGAAATTGCATGGCCACTGGAAAAGAAGACCCCCGAGTCTAGCAGTTAGCAGAGAACTACCAGGAAAAACTCGGAGAGGTAGAAGAAAATGGGCTGAATTGAAAAAAAAGGGTTTTGAATAAATACTAGTAGGCTCGAAGTAGCTGGATACATTGTAAGGAAACCCCAACGGCCAAACCGACCCTACGACAGCATCGCTACATCTAATTAGTACCTTTTGTATGCAGGAAAACGAAAATGACAAAATATAAATAGCATACATCACGCATGTCTGTAGCAGGTTGCCTGTTTAAAATTAATATGTTTGTTTCCTCCATGTGACTTCTGATATTGTTGAGCCTGGGCAGGGGATACCATGCGAGTCTGATGTTAATATTATGCAACGGATTAGAAACGTACGTATACGGAAACAGAGCTAAAACACCATTATGATAGTTACATATACTGTGCTTACTATTTAAACAAAGATCATAAGTGAAGCCACTGAATAATCTCAACTCGCGGTGAATGTCGCCTTCAGTAGTGAGCTGCTTCAGACAACTCGTTCTTGTTTGTGTTGTTGCCGGTACACAGCTGGAGCCGTACACGATGCTGGCGCACCGAAACGACAGCAGCAAGCTGCGACAGAACGCTATGTACGAGGGCTACATCGTCGACCTGCTCGAACAACTCGCGTCACTCGTCAACTTCCGCTATCGCCTCGTTCCCGTGTGGGACGGCGAGTATGGCGTGTGGAAGAACCGGAAGTGGAACGGCATGATTGGAGAGGTCGTCAGGAGGGTGAGTTGTGCGCATGCAGAGACGACTCTTTCCACAGCTGCTCATATGTGTTGATCATATACGTGCATCTGCAAGCAAAACACACTCAAGTTATTGGCAAGAACACATGTTTAGAGAACTCACACACAATCTTCTTCTATGTCCATGCTTTTGTAGGTAAGTAACCAGCTCTCTTACCTCTTCATTACTTCTGGACCAGTAAAACATAAATTGTGCTCGTCTCGATCTGATCGTCTGATGTTTGGTTTTCCGTATATTTATCACTTGTTGCATCCAGCATACGTTTAGTGATCGGCCGTGATTCTGGCTCACGACTTAAGATTGTTTTAATTAGGATATGTACTTATGCAAAACACGTCATTTTCATATTAGTAACATTCGACAGGCACGACCATGCACTCAACCCCGTCTTATTGGTGAGATTAACCAATAAATCATATGATAAATTGGGCACTTTTAAAACTGCATTGCATTGTGCAGGGACTACGGAGGAAGCAATTGAAAATAGGCTGACAGTAGTTTTTTTCTAGAAACAACGGAACTGCAGGAAACTCAATGAAATAAGAATGGACCATTTTAGTGACATGTTGATGATCTTAATAATTGTGGATGCGCGCTTGTATTGGCAGTAGGCACTGTTTGAGAAAAGAAATGTCTAAAAAAAAGTGGTGTCATGAACGGAATGCATGACATGTTTTTACTAGAAACTATGACACGGTGAATATGGAACTAATCCGAGGTCACCTGATGCGGTGGTTCGCACAGGCTATGTACAGTTAGTGATGGGCAGAATGGGTTCTCAGATGGTGAACGTTCAGTGGGTAACCATGCACAGTTTCTTGCAGTTACTAATGCAGTACATATTAGTATTAAAATAGCTAATCATGTGTGATATAATATTTACGTAAACAGAGGGTTCAAAGACCCCGTCATGGCATACTGTTTGTACAGGTAGGTTGTTTTGGCACGGAATGAATTGTATAACAGACAATGTATTCTATCACACGTTATCTGCCACTTTGTTAATATGACCGTCCACGGAGTGTCGACTAGAATTGAGAATTAGTCGCATAATTGATGCAGACTGATTGTGAGTTAGAGCGCTCCCGGGGGAGTAATAGGTGCGTCACTGTTACACACGCTGTACTCTCCGAACCTCGGGCAGGATGTGTCAATAATGAATCTGTTCTCAGCAACTCACGACCTATAACCATACCTTCATTCTCGCCCCCCAAGCTAGTACCCATAACCCCTGTTGTCAACAGTCCTCAATAGATGTCATTGGCGCATTTCTGATTTCAATCAATAGTGTTTTGTAGGATCACCATGGCGAACACGCATGGCACATATCGACATATACGGTGAACTACTAATACGCTGAACACATTGGCGCTTGGTCAAATGTGTCCGTATATTCTACGTCTAATACAAAGCTATATACCTTCTTATTATCTTACACGTGTTTGTATTAATTAATTTTTATCTGCAACATCATTGAGCAGTTGCAGAAGACTATTCACACTGGCTAAGGCTTAGATTACTTGTCCAATTTTAGTACAAAGCGTAAACGACTCCTATTGGCATACACCGGTGTGTGAAATCGTAACACTATCATAAGAGATCAGTCAACCACGTAAAGTTGGTAACCAGAATTCTGCTTGTTTTTGTTAGTTTTTACAGAGACCAGTTCCCGCGTTGATCTGATCAATGGGCTTAAAATGTCAAGATAACAATCATAGGATATACCGTTAATTAATTAGTATGATTAGAAAAATGTGACCTCACAAGAAATTTGTGTTTGTTTACGAATATCTTGGCTACATCCCATCATTTCTCATGTGACACGCCCTAGCGAAACCAGTCCGCTGACGAAGGCCGTGAGATGCGACCAAAATGTTCGGATGTAAGTGCTTCATGACGTAAATTATGTCTGATAGAACAAGCCAACTTCCAATAAATAAAAAATGCAATACATTCAAGCACAAGTATTATACATGATTTGCGTTGCTACTGTATAATGTTGTTACTACTGACAGCTTGTCAACCGCCAACGGGTTACAGAGGTCAAACAAAAGTTGGATTCTCAATAAACCAAAGGCTTCCTTGTCCGGTTCACACACACATAGTCCAACGCCCCACATTATACATTTTTATTGGGACATTTCCCCCAAATAGGGCCTTTAATTCCTTATGTACTTGAAACATAGGCATGAACAGTTTTGGTTAAGGAATAGCCTTGATTAAGACATACATTTTTGTCGGCATTTTGGGGCCGTTTTGGTCACCGGCGTTCGATTGGTCTCCTCTGTATTATAATATACTTCGAACGCCCGTAACCAAAATGGCCCCAAAGACCCGACAAGAATTCTTGTCGGAGCAATTCCTTACCCATTGCTGCCCCAGTGTGTTTTTCAAGTACTGAAAGAAATACGTCCCCCTAATTGACGGGAATGTTCCGATAATTATATCCCAAGTGGGGCGTTGGACTTTACATAGAGTTCATGCTCTGGGTAGTAACCTTGTTAAGTCTTATATCGTGCGTGTTTGCCGTGCATGCAGGAGGCCGACGTCGCGGCGGGACCTCTCTACACGACAGAGCGCCGTCGGTTCGCCGTCGACTTCACGGAGCCGTTCATGACGGTCGAGGCGTCGCTGCTCGTGCGCAAGCCGAACGGCAACGGCGGCACGGTGCAGCTGGCGTCGGCCGAGGACCTCCTCAGTCAGCCAGACGTGCACTTCGGCACGCTCGACCGCGGCTTCATCCACCACGCCATGCGCGTCGCCAACGACTCGGTCGTCAGCGAGCTGTGGGCGCGCATGCAGGCGCCTGACACGTACGCCTTCACGCGGTCGAATCTCGAAGGCATCGAGCGCGTGCGCCGCGAGAACTTTGTCTTCATCCTACCGAACAAGATCGCCGAGTACGTGTCGCGGCGGCCTCCATGCGACCTAATGGCCGTCGACAACTTCCTCGTGAAGGTGGGCTTCGGGCTGGCGCTCGGCAAGGGCTCGGCGCTCACGGCCAAACTCAACCAGGCGCTCGACCTGCTCGCTCGTAACGGCGTGCTAGCCATGCTGTACGAGAAGTGGTGGATAGTGCGGGGACAGTGTCAAGGCCCGGACCAGCAGGGCCTCTCCGCCGGGTCTCGGACGGCGTCGAACGCTGGCGGAAGGACTACAGTGTTTGCTTTGTCGCTACTGGCGGCGGTGTTCGCCAGATCTCGGACGTAGCATCCAACGTGCGCATTACTGATAGACACTTCGAGAAGTATTATACGGCGCGGAACTTGGAATATACGCGCTTGTTTCCGAGCGCATACATTGTACAAAATATATACTACTCGTGATAGGATATTGTCCAATTACACTTCCGGAAGGAACACGTACTCGATCAGTTGGCACAGATCACAAAACTTAAATGTCGGTGGTTGGTTGGTCAATGTCGCACACTCGGCAACCTCTAATGGCAGAACAACTGTAATGTGTCAACAAAAGCCATGACTCATTTCACGAGTTTGTATATCAACATGTGTAAGTTTATATTCAGTGTGTGTGTGTGTGCGTATATAGGGCCTACGTATTAACTATAGGAAAATAAGTTACGAGAACATTTTGCCCAAACCGTCTACTCGGCTCACCAGCTGCCACTTTCAGACGAACTTGTCAAGTCAGGTACTGGTTTATACGTTCTCTGCTGAAGACAAAGGAGCCACAGGTTGTTATCGTCAGATGTCGTTTTAAGACGTCTACGGATTCATATATGTTTTTCCTAGTGTCCTTAGCGTATTATGATAATGTTCCCATATGCATGCAAGTACACATCGACTCGACTAACACTCGCTTGACCCTCTAATGCGAACTGCCATTCCTTTGGAATCTTGTCCATCCGACCCTCATACATTATGTTAAAGGGCGACTTAAATCTAAATCATTGATGTTAAAAAGTCAGATTTTTTAATGTTACCCTGTTATTGTCATGTAACTTTGGTGATATACACATACGAATGCGAATGTGGCGATGACATAATATATATGACGCTGATATACACATGCGAATGTGGCGATGACATAATATATATGACGCGTACCATTGATCTGTTAATGACATTTTGATGATTTCTAGTTCGCTCTAATGGGCAGAATTTCAAGGGAATGCAGTTCTAAACGTGTTATCCATTGACTGACTTTTTGAAAATATATATTGTAATCAGAACTGGGTTCAATTCACTTTATTAAGGGAGGGAGGGAGGGAGGGAGGGAGGACAAAAAACTGCTAGACAAAGAATTGCAGCCCATGTTTTGTCTGGTGACAAATCCTTTCGTGCATGTAAATACTGGTAGTTCTGCTGTTGGTTGTTTTATTTTGGTCTTTGACCAAAAAGATACATCCGAAAAATATTACAGTTTAACATATATAGTGTAGTTTTGTTTCGATCAATTCATTAAATTCATTTTTGCGGGATTCAATTCCAACTCAGTGTTTTAGTTTTGTTCAATTGCAGTTCAGTTTCATGTATTCTGTTGTTCAATTCAGAATTGAACCCAGGTCTGGTTGTAATAACAGTTTCTGTTGTTCACGCATCTTTTAAACAAGAATTAATTATGAGAAATAATGTTAGAAACCAAAACATTCGTTAGTTCGAAAATAATCATTTGAAATTAAGTGCTCAGAAGACTCCTCATTTCACACATACACACACACATACACACACACACACACACACACACACACACACACAATATATCATTTTATTTTAATGAGAAACAAGTGGACTTCCTCGCTGGCAAGTAAGAGTATTTAGTTGTCGACAGTAAAACGACTCAAGCAGCTGAGTTTGAAGCTCTCCTCGCTAGGTCATGTGCTTCGTCAAAACACCATTTCGAAAACTCGTCTCAGGCAAGCAAAAGAAGACGCAGCCACAATAATACCAGCTTTTGAGAAACGCTGCTTCGCAGTCGTGGTAGGTGAAGCTGGCCGAATAGCGTATGTTTAAGAGTGGTGGTCAAGACTGCTGCTGCGGCTGTTACTGAATACTTCAATAAAGTTTACACATTAACCATTGGAGTGATTGACTGAACGCTGTATCGTGGGAAGTGCATTCACCAACCATGTCGTCCGCAATGATTCACGTGACCCACCGTTGGTGAGCAGAGTTGTTGCGTTCATTCGAAAATGGTGCTCTTCTCTTCGTCCCTGAAGTCTTGGGTGACACCGATCCTCGATATTTCCCTTCTCCCGTCACTCACCCTGTTTCACTGCCGTGACCAATCGCTCGCTCTCCCCTCCCAATCCCGCCACGTACTCTTCGTACCGTTCTGTAATCTCACTCGTGGTCTACATTCTCTTACCCCACTCACTGGCGGCATCCGCTTTCTTCGTTAGCAGCTCCATTCGTTCCACCTGTCCAGCCCACTTTATTATGGGTTCTTGTTCCTTTTTATAGCTAGACCATCATTAGTAAATGGTTGCATAACATTATTAATTTATCCCGCAACAGTTCAAAAGGGTAATGTTTCTGCTGAAACACGATAACAGCAATAGTTGTATTCCATTCCACAATCACATTGTTCGCATTCAATATTAAACATGTGTCGCATAACAACCATTTTTTTCGTCACGGTGTCGGTTATGTCACTGATGACACACGCCAAGCTTACTTGGACATGGAGCGAAATGTCATTTATATGACGACAACGCAGACCTTGAATGATGTATATTTTCATATGGCCTCCACGCGTGTATACAATACTCCAACGAGGCCTAACTATTGTTTTGTACAGCGGTATTATTAGTTCTTTTACTTTATTAATTCAAGAATTTAATTTCCCTGTAAAGTTGCAATTCCGCACTGCTCTGAAACCTTCATATGAGCACTAATTGTTAACTCTAAGTCCTTTTCTTTTATAGTAATACTTAGTACAGTAATCCCCATTGTATATTTTCGTTCCCATGTCCTGTGTGGGGGCATTTACATTTCCCAAAATTGAACATCTGCCACTTTTTAGACCATTTGATCAATATGTCAAGATCATCTTGTAAATCCTGTCTATCTCCATCACGTTTAATCCTTCTAAAAAACTTTTGCATCATCCGCAATTTTCAACACCTTGCTCTTACATCATCATCCAAATCGTTGATATAGTTATACTAGTAATAATATAGGTCCCAGTACTGATCCCCACTCAAAACCGATTTCCAATTTGAAGCCTCCCCATCAATTGTCTTCGATCAATGAGCCTTTTTTCTAATCAGTTAATTATACCACCCCCTTGTTAATTATTACAAATGTATCACGTGAGACCGATTGTTTATTCCAAAGGTGTTTTTAGTATTATGCATTGCTGAATTTAGATTGTTTATATTCCTAAAACCAAATTTAACATTGGCAAATGTGCTTTTTCTGCAACTGCACCCAAACTTTGAAATCAACTCCCTATCAGTTTAAAATCATCTGAAACTACAGCCACCTTTCATAAAAAAAAACTCTTATTTAGTTTGAAATCGCCCAATGATTCTTGTATGTCGTGCCTCCGAGCTCAGATTCCTAGGGATATTGGCGGTATAGAAGTTTATTATTATCTGATAAAGATGTACGAGACAGCACTTAGGTAACGTCAGTGATATGAACACATTGTAATTGATTAAGTGTTGCAATTACGCAAACTAAACGGAACCTAGCCCTAACTGCCAGGTACCATTCAGTTGCGTTATAAGCAGGCATGGGGTCAATTCCATCCCAAATTTTGAATTTATTTTTTTAATTACACTAAAATGTTTTTGCTGCAATGAGCATGAGCCAATGAACTCGACTTATTCGAGTGACGTTGTATGAACAGATCATTTTTTTAACATCTGATTAAATTTGATTGTGCACGTTTTCAAGTAGTGTACAAATAAAACTTTCCTTAGGATTTTCTAAGTTGGAATTGATGTTTTGCAAGGTGAAATTGGAATTGATTTTTTGGAATTGACTAGAACTGGAATTGACCCGCTGACTATTTGTAAGTTCAAAACAGCCTATCAATAACTGTTATTATAAAACGTCAATGAGCTTCACAAATACGTCATTATGATTGTGTTTAAGACAATTTTATTACATTTTACTACCAAGATATCTACGCTGTTTTGTACAGTGCAAATATCAAGCAACACTGTTCGTCCATTCCAATCTTTCTCCCTACTGGCAGGCGAACATCACTGGGTGCGTGCGGTGAAGGTCAAAGATCACAATGGTAACCACAGTAAAGTACGTTATTTTTTGGGAATCAGATTCTGCAGATCTTGCAGCTTCTTCTTGTGTCGATTTACCTCCTCCTGAAAGCAGAGTAAACTGACATGAGACACAGACTAGACGCCAACATACCGATATGACACCACTTGTATGACATGCTAACACTGTAGACAAACATGTTTGTTATTCTGTGTTTGCTATTGTCTTTTGCACTAATGATGGAGTAACTCATGTTTCTTTTGATCATACTGGCACTACAGGTGCATACATAGAGTGAAACCCTACCATCAAGGTCTGGACAGGGCCAGTGTAGCCTGAATGGTGAGGTTACCATATTAACGAGACTCATTTCCTGTGCTGTTACAGAAATAATTTAGAACCGTCCTGGGATGACCTAATTGTGAGGTGGCCATAAAACGAAGTTTGACGGTACTTGTTAAAGAAAATGTGCAGTTACTATAACTGTACAGTCTTATGCTTTTGTTAAAAACATGAAAAAAGGAACATAACTCCGATTCTGAAGACATTACTAAAATATGAACTACTGATCTATGTTTCCGACTCTTGTAGAGCACAGACTGCCTTAAATGTTCACAATGTTTACATTACTCATTTTCATTAAAAAAAAATTGCACATAAATCATAATATGGACAGGTACTAACTGGATCTCAATGTGAGCAATACTGACATAAATCAAAAACTGCAATGTCGGTCATTTTTTATATAATGTTATGTTATGACAGCATGTATGTGGCGCAAACTTGAAAGCAAGCTCGATTGTGTGGGTGTTATATTATTATTTCTCTGTAAAACCATGCATCAACCACACTGAATACACTCAACATTGTTATGTTGCAAGCATGTCGGCAAGCTGTGATCAAGCAGATTACCAAAATCCACAAACATCAGTATTTGTGTTGAAGGTATGCCACACAATACAATGAAATATATGAATATAGTATTTGTGGGTTCCACTTGTCTAAGGGCAGCTTAGCTGCAATATGCAATAGCATAACATTGTTTGGGTGTGTGCTGGACACATTGTGCTGTTACTGTGTGCTCCTACTATTTCACCTCCACAAAGGTAAGGGGAAAGATGCAACAACCAAACTACCAGAAACAACTACCTACCAGTGCACTACTATACTACTCTAGTTTCTAATAGATCTGATACAAAAAAGTTAAAGCACAGACACAGACAGGAAGTTACATTTATACACTGGACAATGTACAATGTTTTAAAATAATTAAGAGTGCAATGACAAAAGGAATACCTTTACAGATATCTTGGAGTGGCACTCTCCAAGATGAACAAGCAATTATTTACAATAAGGCAAATAAAGTATTTACATCCAGCCAAGCGGGAAACACTAATTGTAGTCGATACATTTTCCTCATCCGATAAATTTCAAAGCTGCTTCTATTAGAAAGCACATCACCATGGCAACAACCTTAATCATCACCACAACGATTGCTTTCATCAATGACCTACACAATCGCCATGGCAACAACCTTTGTCATCACCACATCAACGACATCTACCTCTTCATCTTTTATTTGTTTCTCGAGTGAGTGAATCTCCTCATGGTGATGTTCTTTAAGTGCTTCCAACTGCTGCGCTGACTGGAGACAACACAGAAGGCAGACATGGCAAGATACAGTAGAACAATGACAACGTGCGGAAACAGAAACACACGTGTAGCCAAGGTCACGCGGACAGCCGACAGCACAACTGTGTATTAATAATGATAAACTTTATTCTGACACTCATTTCCAAAGTACAACTCTGTTCAATGGTGTTGTTCTGTCCTCAAGCGAGTCTGTTTTGAAGAATATTTTCTACAACAGCTAATCAAAAGCACTGAAACAAATAACTCCTTTATTTGTTTATGCGACAATGGTCAAATGTAAATTTTTTTCAATAAAGTACTAATTTGTTATACACTGATGACTATTGGCTGTCAACGATGATGCGAACATGTTAGTTTCAGAGGTCACCCCCAGGTGACTGAAAATGACATGCCGACAAAGGTGCAAGAAAGCAGCAAGTCAATATGCCACCTGTTGCACCACCTTAGCTACAGTGAATGCTTCCACGCTGCAATTTATTTACGTACATATTTGGAACAAACCAACACGTTAAAAACATCCACGGAAAGAGAAGCTGATTCACATCGTAGTAGGTGCTGAAACAATGTGGCATAGTGAAACTACAAGACCAGGATTGACGATACTCATGCGTCAAGGCCTACAAGACGTGGCAATGTAGAGTTGACAATCGGTTGGGGAATACCTCTTCCTCCGTGATTTGTTTCTCAAGGATCTCAATTTCTTCAGACATTTGAGCGCCGAGCTCCTTTATCTGCTCTTGTTGCTACGAATCAATCGCTCATGTTACAAGGTGCAAAATCATTTTTGAATTGCGTAAATACCACATGTTCGGTTTTTATTTGCAATGTGAAGATGTGGATGTCTGATTTCAACATATAATCTGCACGCCAAATAAACTTTGTACATGTTGGCACTACTTAGCACACAGTAGCACCATTTATGGAGGAAAACAGACTGTGCACTTAAGTAGGTTCTACAATATTGGTAAACCGTACATTACTTTGGATTGTTGTATTATACTGTTTTGTCACATAATTGTATTTAAGTTAGAGGCCTTGGAAAATAGTAATGATTACAAATATTCAAGTACAGCCCCCATAGTAGTAATAAGTTGAACAAATCACAATGTTGTTGTAATAGGAATAGTAATAGGAAGCAATGTAACAATAATTGGCATATTACTTTTCTATTACTATTGCTGTGTTGCTAAAAGGATTCAGTGTTGCTTTGAAGCCTGTTCTCATGCCCACTATCCTTTTCACACAAGTCTGTGAGCTTAGTGGCTGCCTGCACACTGCCAGCCTAAAGTAGCACGTGTGAAAAACATCTTGATGTATTTGCATTTGAAGCAATAATTAACTGTCCCCCAGGTAGCACCAGCATTAGAGCAGCATGGCTTAAGTTCAATGATTTTCCATTTCAAAAAAGGCAAATTCTGTTTCAGAAAAAGGCAAATTCCATTTCAAACGACGTATTTTCTGTTTCAGAAAAAGGTATATTCTGTTTCAAACGACATATTTTCTGTTAAAAAAAAACAATTATGTGTCAAGTCATGCATTTTCTGGCTAAAGAAGCCCATTTCTGTTCAGAAAAGAAGTATTTTACCTCAAAGTTAAATTTGAAAAATAATACATTCTGTTAGTCGGTTAACAAGAAGGAGCCTATATTTAGACACGAGGCAGTCTACATTGAGATTTTGTCTGCCATTTGGAAGGCTAGCACGTGCGTCAGTGCATATATTCTTGCTTGGCGTGCCTCCAGAATGGTGGACTAACCGCTCCATTGATGTACTATTTTTGAACACTGGAAACAGCACGTGCTGGACCCTATTGTATTTATACACGGTGTTTGGTTGACACGAGTTAGCACGGGCGCCATGTCACTTCGTAACAATTTGCCTTGCACGTTTTAAAAATCCTGTGTCATAAATCCTGTAAAATAAACGAATGTGGTTGCATAGTAATCGTGTTTGTTTCAAAATATCGCCAATAAAGCCCAGTATCATTTACGGGGTAGTTGATTCTACTCTTTCTGCATTTACAGAGTTTTCGTTCGAAAATGCAAATCCTGTTTCGAAGTGTCAATTATGTGGAATTCCATCCATTTTCCATGATCGCAGAATTTCTGTTTCAAAAGGTCAATTCCGTTTGAAAACCCGAATTCTGAGAATTCCATCTGTTTTACCCGATTGCGGAAAATCAGTGTCCCTACACTAATTAAAATCCACCTAATACCACTGATTGTATTCCCTTAATGGCATTGATAATAATCACCTTAATGCTGCGATCCAATGGGCTCCTGTTTATGGTGAACATTCCCTGAAGTTTACAGACAGCCTCACTCCACCAGTGGTAAACTGGGTCACAAAGTCGTGTTAATGCTAAACACTAGCCGACTGGAATGCATTATAACAGACTGATACATTGCGTTTATCTTTCATGCCAGTACTTGATAACTAAAATGAAAAATATATTCTACATTTAGACAATGTAGCTAACAGGTAATACTAAATTTGTAAATACTTGTGCATACTGTATATAATACTAAACAAAAATTTTATAAAATAATGTAACAGTAATTGTTTCAAATGTAACAGTAATATATTACATTGCCTTCAGCATGCAATTATAACATAAAAATAAGTAATAGTACTAGATTACATTATTTATGTAATTTACCCCAGGCCAGGTTTGATATACATTTGACTGATGAAAAATTTGTACCGGTACTTGCAAAACTGCCTGAACTTTCAGCACACTGAACCAGATTAATCACCTATTTGACATACTTCTGACAATCTATTCCATATGGATTATCTGTATTCATCATCGTCGTTTAGAGGCGGTGTTTCCAGACTCTGCTGGGTTCGCCTTTCTTCCAATTTCCCTCTTCCACTTGACACGGTCCCGTGCATCCCGATGGTCGATACCCATCAGATTCAAGTCTGCAGACACGGAGTTCTGCCAGGTCTTCCTTGGTCTGCCGACGGGAGCTGTCCCCTCCACCACTAACTTTGTACAGCCCTTCACCCAGTCCTCGTCGTCCTTTCGCTCTACATGCCCGTACCACCTCAGCCTGCTTCTTCTGATCACATCCCCAATCGCCTCCACTCCTACTCTTCTTCTAAGCTCTGCACTGGGCTGTCTGTCACTGAGTGATGCGCCACACATCCATCTCACCATCCTCATCTCAACCCTTTCCATCCTCGTGTCATGATCGGTCCCCATGGCCCACGTCTCACACCCATACAACAGGCAACTTCTGACACAAGCTGTGTACACCTGGCCCTTCATCTTCAGGGGGGCGCTTTGGAAGTCAAGAAGGGTGTTAACTCCCTGAACTTCTGCCAGGCACACCTCACTCTCGCTGTTACCGCTGCATCCACCCCACCCTTCGCACTAAGCATGTCACCCAGGTAGCAGAAGTTGTCTACTCTGTTGTATGTCTCTCCATCCACCTCCAAGCCTTCTTCCGTCGCTTCTGCAGGTGGTACCTCTCCCCGGCACCTCTTGCACACAAACGTTGCGCTCACTGCCTGCAGGCTACCCTTCACACCACTGCATCTCCTGTGGACCCACTTCGTACACGATGTACACTGAAGCGAGTTTGTGGCTACACCCTTGCTACAGACTCCACATGGCCATGTACCAGACTCTGACATCACTCCTCTGTCACCTATGCTGACCATCACCTTCGACTTCCCGGCGTTCACCTTCAGTCCTTTGGCCACCAATCTCGTGCGCCACTCCATCAGCTTCCTTCTTAGTTCTTCCCTGGTCGTTGCCATAAGGACGAGATCATCTGCATAAAGCATCTCCCAGGGCAGTCCTCCTCTCGCCTCCTTCGTCACCACGTCCATCACAATGGCAAACAGCAGTGGGCTCAATTTTCAATATTCAACACAGTATTTGAGAGGAAATATATATTCTAGGTCAAAGTATCCTGAATAAGACCTATTGTGTCAGTTAAGTTATTGACAGGTAATCTATGCATTTGTGATTCTTAACATCAAATTTAACATTTGTCGAATCGTGTGATTCTGTGGCGATGTACTGTAAAACTCTTCAACACAGCAATAGGGAAAAGTGCAGTTCCACTGGTTAAAATGTTGTAGCTTGTGTAATGGAATAATACTCTATACATGCAGTTCTGTGAACTTGAAGGATCTGCACCAAGTCTGTGAGCAAGGTCGGCTGCAGAAACCTTACTTAAGCACGTGTGATAGAACATGACATGCACAAACATGATACATTAGCGAATAACTATATCACTTAGGATCTGTCAATACAAAGCCTGCCAGTAACAGCAGCAACATTTGTATGAACACTATTATTTAATGTCCAAAATATAGTAAAGTTACGCTAACATGCATGACAAATTATTTTATTATTATGACTATCATAGAACATCTGAACACTGCACACCTATTTGGAATGTTACGGTAGTTCATGAAACATTTCATATTTGAACACTGCTCACCTAATAGGTATAATATAATTATGGTAGTGGTAGTTCGTCAATCGTGTATTTAAATACTCCTCATCTATTATACATGATACAGTAGGTTATGAAACACCTGATGTTGAACACTTTTCATCTATTTGGAATGATACGGTAGTTTGTGAACCACAATATTTAAAAATTGCTCATTTATTATGTGTGATACAGTAGTTTGTAAAGTATTTGACAGGTTGTTGGACTAACCAGTTTCCTGAAGTACTCTTCTTCCCGTGCTGCTTCGATCTTTCCAAAGGTACCTCCGGCAGACCTAACATACAAAGGAGCTATGTAAATCAAGAAAATACAATAAACCAAACAAAAGCAATGTCTACATAAGAAATATCAAACAACTGCTGTTTTTAAGCAGCCATTGGTAGTATTCTACTATTTGCATTATCAGTTTGAGTCAAATTTTAATATTTGCTGAAAAGACCCACATCATGTGGTGTCATATGTACTGGGTTACTTTCACAGTTACTGCTTGTTTCTACAGCTGATGGACAACCAAAAAGATCTGTGAGAAAATCACCAAGAGATTTAAAGAGTATGATCAAACAGTAAATAGAAACACCAGTCCACATGGTGCAAGTTACATACCTAATGGCACCGCCACTACCGCCACCCTGAAACATAATAACGTATTTTCGTAAATCATGGGGAACAATGAAAAGCCTGGGTCAATACATCTGTATTATATCAACAAAACTAGAGTTTGGGTCAAATATTTACTAAAAACTGGTACATTAATTGTTCTTGTCTTTTTTCCAGAAGTCTGTAATTGATGCTTGGTATTAGGATCTCAGATATTGGTATATACCAACCTGCTTACACCCATTTTTTTCAATTCAAAATTAAACTCACCAATAATCATGATTGGCACAAAAAACAAGGCCACCTGAGAAAACATGTCAGGCTGGACAAAATGTAATTTTTTTTATACAAAACCTGATTTACTTAAAATTCTTTAAATGCATCTGACACACTAATTTGCAATCACTTACACTTTTTTACACACACCTATCTAATTAGCTACCAATTAATGTCAATTAGTTACCATTACATATGAGAAGTGAATCTACTTTTCAGATATAAAGTAACGTTGTGTTATCACATTAAACTTTGAATGACTGTCAGTTGTATTCAAGTTGCTCTGTAATTGACAACTGATAGCTGAGCAGCAGCATTCTGCGCCATTCTTACACAAGAAGGTAGGAAGCCCATGAGGTGTACATATCAGCGTATTCTACTCAAATATCTCAATTAGTCAGGAATAGAACTGCTTCCTGAAGGTGTTAACGACTTCCCACCTTCAATCACTACAATACTTGCCTTTATCTGCTTCCATTCAAAACAACAAAGCAAAAGGGTGTTAGGTGTGAAACATTATAATATGCCTTATGAACATCATTAATTACACATTCTGTTGCTGACCTTTCAATTTGCACGTAACTGTATTTTAATAACAGCGGTACAAACTTCTGTTGGCTTCAGCCTGGCATGTTTTAGAAGTGTTGTAAGGCGTTTTAATCGAAACATTTACATTAATAACAACAACTCAACTGTAAAGAGGATAAGTGCATTAAGGGAATAGTTTACCTTTCCAGCTCCACTTCCCCATTCACCGCTGGAGCTTCCCGACGTCATGGAACGCACAGAAACCTGGCTGCAAAAGTAAGTTCAGTAGGGTCACATCTTTTACACACTCATACCATTATACAATCAAAGCAATTTAATTAAACAATACTCAACAGAAGCTATTTTTGTAGCATTACTCACACTCTAGGAAAGGCTATTTCTCCAATCATATTAAATTATCTCAAAATGTCATTCGTTTGCAGGTGGTTGGGTAGAATTTTATTGGATCTTCTGTTGCACATATATTACAAAATAAGTATTGTACTAATGTCTTTCAGGTATTTTTATTGTCACAACATATTTTGTTTATAACAACTAACAATGTATAAAAACAATATTATAAATATTCAGAAAATTTGTTTGTTAGAGAATTGAACAAATTGGCCCAGTGGAAGTCAAAGCCAGTAGAATGAATGTATAAAACATGTCTAGGACTACGTCTGGCCTCCAGAAACACTCTCTGTACCCATGGCAACTTAGGTTCTGTAGCTACGCTTTCAGGTCTAAATCACGACAATGAATACCAGACTATTCAGCCCACGGACAACTCGGCCCGGGCGGACTTGTCTCGAGACAACTTGGCCCCCTATCCCGAGACAACTCACCCCTCGCGTATATACAGTCAGCTCAATGAAAAATTATATGACAGTGGCTAGAGACAGTTGAATTCCCTTTGTCTTTGAGGAAAATTATATGATGGCAACTAGAGACAGATGAATTCGGTCCACAGCGAATTTGGCCCAAACGATTGTATATAAGTGATCAACATATGTAACTAAAAATTAGACATTTATAAAATTCAATTATTAATACAATTAACAGATGAATAAGTATGTTAAATATAAATAACTAATAACAGGCTATTGTTTGTTTTAAGCACAACGATCAAACTAAGACACTGGTGAATGGTCTTTGATCTGTTTGCAAGAGACAAAGCATTGGACTTCAATAGTATCTAACTAAACTGGTTTCACTTTGATGACAGGTACATGAATACCAATTCACTCAAGTCGATGGTTAATGAGCAGATCTTGAGTGTCACTTTTGTAGAAGCCATGTTCAAAACATTGAGTAAGATTGTGCAGTAGTAGCTAGCTATCTAGGCCTATTCAGAGGGGTACCAACAGTGGCTTAAAGATAGAACTAGCTTATTAATTATTAGCTGTTTCTGTTCAACCTAGCCCAACAATATTGTGCATACCTATTACTTGTATAATAATCTATCTAATAATATGGTGTGAATCGATACATAAATTAAAATGTTATATATGAATAACACGCTGTTTTTAAAATCCTTTTACAAAAAAATTATAAAATTATCGCATGCCAGTTTAACGCAATAAAACATGTTGTACATATCTATATATAATTATGATCTTCCATTTGTCCTCATTTATCTGAATGTCATTTTTCAAAATTATCTATGTTGGTTGGATGTTTTTAATTGTCAAAATCGCACATTTATCTATTTTCAAAGCAGTATATCTCAATTTGGGTTAAACCTAGCCCAATGATATTTGGCACACATGTTACCTGTATAATAGGGTGATTCCATGTCAAATCAATCAGTTTTGACATTTTTTTGGCCGACCCACCTCCGAATTAGCTTAAATTTCATATACTAATTGGCACATATTGTGTAAACCATCGTGCCAATTTTTAGAAAATTAGATTGTATAGTTTTCGAGTTATAGGCCCTAAAAAAATGGCAATTTGTAAAAAAAAAAGGAATATGATCGCCGTTTTGTATCACTCTCAGACCCATAACTTCAGTAATAATAGTGCTAGCCTAATAAATGTTACATTTCTGGAAAGGTCTTATTTAACCGCATCTAGTGGACATGAAATCAGATAACAAAATATTTAAAGAATTATTTTTCTAAATACATGCCATTTTGGTGACCTGTGAACCCCCCCCGTGAAAAAACCTCCAAACCGATTGGACCAAAAACTGATTCATTATATAGGACAGTATGTAACTCAAATTTCCTGAGAAAATCAGAGTGGGCACTCTTAGGGTTTTTAAGATATGATCAAAATAACACACATTAAAAAAATTGCAAAATGTGTATCATTCTGTGAACCAATATGTGCTTGCGTACTCTCACTTAATTCTTTTATGCTATCATTTTGCAATTATCCAGTCTATGAATTTACTTATACTAAATATACAAGTACCAGGTATGTATAATTCATGTTTCCTTGGGAAGTGTGACTACTGTCCCACACAGGGTCATTTGAAAGAGAGTCTACTCTTGAAGATCTAGCCATCCATGAAATTACATATAAAGCATTGGTCTCGGTTGACCGAACAAGGTTGCAAAACAAACAGACGTGTTTGTTTGATGGACAGTCTTGATTTTATCGCAAAACAGCAGTCAGCTTTCTTGAAAGACAAGAAAAGTCAGTTGGTTAAAGGAGAGGCGATAGTCACTGGTGATGTTGCAAAGAATTACTCATTTGTTGTGCAAGATGCTGCGCAGGACTGCCACTGGACGAATGACCAAGCAACCATACATCCGTTTGTTGCATACTATTGAGGAGAAGGAGTAGTCAAGCACAAAACCGTTGTTGTCATCTCCAACTCAATGACACACGCATTGCTACCAGCGTCACCCGATATCATTTCTGGGTGACAACATGCCTCTTCACCATATCATCTATTTCTCGGATGGAGCTGCGTCTCAGTACAAGAATTGAAAGAACTTCTCCAACACCATTTTCCATGGAGAAGACTTTGATGGCATTACTGCAGAGTGGGAGTTCTTCACCACGTCTCATGGCAAGGGCCCATGTGATGGTGTTGGTGGCACTGTGAAACGACTGGCTGCTAGAGCCAGCCTTCAAAAGCCATATGATGACCAGATCCAGACATCAATGGACTTGTTTGTGTGGGCCTCTGGCAACTTGCCGTCCATCAAAGTCATGTTTGTTGACACAGATGAAATCACAGATGAAGAAGTTAAGTTACGGAACAGATTTGCTGATGCTGTTGCAGTAACAGGAACACAACGACTGCATTCCTTCGTTCCCGTTCGAGGATCACGTTCTTTGATGGAAGTGCGCAGTTTCTCAGCAGACACAGAACAGGAGATCGTGAAGATTACAAATGAACGAGAACTGTTAGGAGTGGCTGACATTGACGGATCATACATTACGTGCATGTCTGATGACAACAGATGGCTAGCCTACGTGTTGAAGGTGATGTCAAGTCAAGTCACCTTCCTTCAACTTCCCAAGATGCCTTTATGAGCTGATCGTTGGTCAAGATCAGATTTTGACCACTGTCGAACCACTGACTTCAACTGGGCGAGTCTATCAACTCAATGCATCAGAAATGAAAGACACTACTCTTCTTATGAACAAGGTAATCCAAAATTATACCACTTTATAGAATAATCCTTTGTTTAGTACTGGCTGGCTATAAGCAGTGGTGAGTGGTATATATCATATATATATCATATATCCTTGCCGTGAGGCGGATACTGGCACTATATAAAATTTCATTATTATTATATTCAATGGTGTATTTAGGGGGGACTACTGGGCCATGGGGTATTGTGGGATAATTTTATAACCTGTTTCGTCCTCACATTGTAGCATGGCCAAATAATGAGTGATTCAGTCTATCCACCCCTCTAGAGAATCTAAATATGCTACAAACCCCTACAGGGCAATACTGAATCTACTTATAGCTTGATACGATGTGAATTATCTAACAAATGATATTTCTATGCCACTTACCATTACTAAATATTTGTGTTGCAGGTTGTGTGAAAGGATTGATGGGACAACAAGCTGTTACACTGTGAATGAGGAATTCTTGTACCTGCATTGCACTATGAACATTTCAGTTAGTCTGATAGTAACAGTCATGACTTTGACCAAGTGGAGGAATGGTTGAAAAATAATTAACTTGTGTTTTTTTAATAATTTGTTAAAATGTATACCAATATATAAAAGTGTACTAGTAATAAACTGCATCAATGCATGACCAGCTTGAGACGTGTTGGTGTTATAATATTGGTTCTAATTATAATGCACTGTATAAAGAGAGTTAATTATCTAGACAGGTTTTACATGAAAAGTATCTAGTTTCACTAATACATACCTGACTGACAGTGACATGTTTAGTATGCAAACATATTTGGTGTACCTAATGACTCTATAACAAGCATTAGAATTAGTGCAATTTTAATATACGGTGTGTATGTACATGCTATTTTTATTGTATCTTAGTAACCCAAAGAGTGCCCACTCTGATTTTTTCAGGATATTTGGGTTACATACTGTTCTATATAATGAATGTATTTTTGGTTCAATCACTTTGGAGGTTTTTTCACGGGGGGTCACAGGTGCATGTACTTGGATTTTTATTATTATTATTATTCAGTTATCCGATTCCATGTCCACTAGATGCAGTTAAATGAGACCTTTCCAGAAATGTAACATTTATTAGTCTAGCACTATTATTTCTGAAGTTATGGGTCGGAGAATGATACAAAACGGCGATCAAATTCCGTTTTTTAACAAATTCCCATTTTTTAGGGCCTATACTCGAAAACTATACAACCCAATTTTCTAAAATTTGGCATTACTGTTTGTGTGGCATCTTCCAATTGGCATACCAATTTTCAGCAAAATCAGAGATGGTGAGGTTTTTTAGTGATTGATCTGACATGGAATTGCCCAATAGTCTCTGTGTATATTGAATATTATGCAGATTGTTCTATAAATCCTTGCCCGAGCCTATTCCAAACAGTTACCACATACGTTATGATTATGGCTACCTCATTACATTTAGAAAAGTTCACCTTAATTGTATCTGTATGTTACGTTGACCGATCAATGTTGATCATTAAACAGTTGGTTTATTGTTGGAGGAAACAAAAAAGAGAAGAAAGAGAAAATCTACAAAAGACCAAAAGTATGAGAGAGAAGAGAAAGAAATGAAATTGTTGTTAGGTATCAGGGGACCATTTCACTAAAATTTTAAGGAAAATCCATCCTAGAACAGAATCTGACGGAAAAATTAAGGAGTATTTTCAAAATGTGTTTCACTAACGTGATCGTTAAATTAATCTTAAGGAAAGGAGCGATATTTCCATCATGATAATCGATAATCTACACAGTTGGCACAATTTGGCAAGAGATTGAACAGTTGTCAAAGTGTTTGAAAATTCTACCCAACAACAACTTGTCAACAACATATGACTTTTTGTTCACCGTGCGAAGAATTGAAACAAAATCTTGCAGAAGCCGCCGACATATGACAGTGGACACTATTTCCGCCTCACACATGGTGCAATGGTTTGAAGGGAGCGTCGTTGTTAACAATTTTCAGTTTATATGAGCATAGAGAGCGACAACAACTTAAACCGAAATTGTGCCGTCGAGAATAGTAATATGAAGGGCAGTAGTGCATTGGTCAAGTTAGATACAGTTTAAACTTTGCTCAAAATTGATTAACAAATGTCACAACCTTGACCTTCACAAAGCCGTAAACCGCTACACACACGTCAACCGGTCATGACGCTAATGTCGTATAAACAAATCATGCTTTAGCAAACTTTTAATCGCTAACATATGGAAGACTTACTTGGCTGTGAACAACTGGTTCTCTGCATGAAAGTGGACCCAAATTAACAAATTGGCAATTTTAGGACCGTTTTTATGGACTGTATCCAGGATGAACTGTTAGTGAAATGCAGTTTTTCATTTTCGCTCCTAGGTAAGGAGAAGACTCGATTTTATGGAGCAAAATCGGGCTTAAGAATGTTAGTGAAATGGTCCCCAGGTCTAGGCCAATTCAGCAACTGTAGCAGTCCCCAGAGATAAACCCCGGCCGACACAGCCCGAGTCACTCATTTACCCTACTTTGGACAAATAAATCAGAAGGAAAGCTGGGCAAGCTCCCGTTGGAAAATACACAAACTGGGAGCTTCAGCAACACGTGCTGGCAAGGAGTTCCACACAGGAAAGACCCTGGGGAAAATATTTAATTTAAGTGTGCGGGAAGCTGACGGAACTTAAGGGAATGATTGGACGTAGTTTTTGATGAGGCAGGGGAGAGGTAGGGCTGGGCCCTGGGCTGGGGGGTCGATATCAACATAGTTGTGGATGATCTTGAAATTTGAAAGGCTCTGGCTATTTCTCGAGCTGCTCGATAAATAACGCCGAATCTTATCGTTATTTGTCGAGCAGATCTGGACGTGCATGCATGAGCACTTAGAAATATTTACGTGGACATGCTAATTGTCTGAAGTAAATCCGACACTGTTGAATCATTTCATGGGTGTATTTGTCCGATCTGATAGGAAACGATGACTTCTTATTCGTCGAGCTGCTCGAGAAATAACGCCGACTTCGTTCATTATTTATCGAGCAGATCTGGATGTGCATGCATGAGCACTTAGAAATATTTACGTGGACATGCTAATTGTCTGAAGTAAATCCGACGCTGTTGAATCATTTCGTGGGTGTATTTGTCCGATCTGATAAGAAACGATGACTTTTCTTATTCGTCGAGCTGCTCGAGAAATAACGCAGACTTCGTTCGTTATTTATCGAGCATATCTGGACGTGCATGCATGAGCACTTAGAAATATTTACGTGGACATGCTAATTGTCTGAAGTAAATCCGATGCTGTTGAATCATTTTGTGGGTGTATTTGTCCGATCTGATAAGAAACGATGACTTTTCTTATTCGTCGAGCTGCTCGAGAAATAACGCCGACTTCGTTCGTTATTTATCGAGCAGATCTGGACGTGCATGCATGAGCACTTAGAAATATTTACGTGGACATGCTAATTGTCTGAAGTAAATCCGACGCTGTTGAATCATTTCGTGGGTGTATTTGTCCGATCTGATAAGAAACGATGACTTTTCTTATTCGTCGAGCTGCTCGAGAAATAACGCCGACTTCGTTCGTTATTTATCGAGCAGATCTGGACGTGCATGCATGTGCACGCAGATATATTTTCAAGTCATCTACGTGGACATACTAATTGTTTGAAGTAAATCCGACGCAGTCTAATCGTTTCGTGCCTGTATTTGTCCATTGTGATGGAAAAATGAAGACTTCTTAAACGTCGAGTTGCTCGAGAAATAACATATAGTTTATACTTTGAGTGCCGTTTTATCAGTTGTCACCATTTTTGATACAACAATGTAATATATTACAAAATGAATTACATCATAGTCAAAATATAAGCAACATACCGAATTACGCAGGCATGCACACATAGATTAAAAATGTACAAATCAAAAACATTATAAAACAGACAACTAGGCTGAAACATATGCCAGTTTATAATGAGAAAGTCCACTGAGAAAGTACTTGTAAATATTTTGGCATGTGTCCACATTTCTACATCCAATGTTATGTTTGTGTGCATACGTTTAATGACTAATCAAAACACGTATTTTCATGAGAAAGTTCAACCTGCAACTGCATCATTTGCTGTGTTCCTTTGATCACAAAATTACCGTCACATGGATATATCAATTACTTCCACTCACGTTTTATTGACGTTTGTAATCCCGGCTGAAGTAAACTGTAATTTACGCAAAGGACTTCATGGCATGCTGTTTGACTGTGTATACGTGTTAACATACACACACGTGTTAACACGTGTACACAGTCAAACAGCATGCCATGACTTCCTCTGCGTAAATTACAGTTTATATATATATATCATTCAAATCGTTTGTTTAGAAAAACACTGCTAAATTATCTCCAATCATATCTAGTTGTACATATGTCGTAATGACAAATAGTTTAATTAATAATATTATCATACAGGTGTAACCTTGCTTTTAAGTGTACTGTACACTTAATAGAATGAATCGTACGTTGTCACATACCATAACAAGGCAATATAATTTTTTTTACAAATTTATAAACATCCACAATCAAAGTGATAAAATAAAATGCATTTGTTTATATGCTATCGTTTTTTTATTATTTCCATTGTCATCAGTACAAAAAGCAATAACATACCATTACAATACATATCACACTGAACAAAAAATACTACATCTGTTCATGTCAAAATGGCATGTGATATTGGGCTTGAATTCATTGCAGGATGCTGAAGCGTTGACAGAAGGCGTATACCTACTGCCATCATGGGTCAAGCCCAAGCTACAAAATACAGAAACTACGTTTGGAGCCGGTTCGTGGATGAAAGTGGAAATTAAGGTGACTTGTGCAATTCCGACCTGTCATCCAACAAACGAGTACATAATTGGATTAACTGCGAGAATTGTATGGCCTGGTGGCACTACAGCTGTGCAAGGGTTACAAAAAAGCCACATAATTTGTACTGCAGTGAATACACAAGGCGCCTGCGAAACAAATACTGTGTACAGTTGTAGGCTTGAGGTGATGCCAAGCGATGAAACGTATGTGACTTGCAATTTATTGCAATTAAAGATATCATCTGTCGTTCAGAATAGTCTTGAATTTCTTTTTCAAATAGCCTTAAAAAGTCTTGAATTCCACATCTCCAGTAGGATACGCGGACACTGGAATAAGAAACATCTTCATTTCCCACCAGAACGGACTAATACACGCACAAAACGATTCAACAGCGTCGTATTTACTTCAAACAATTAGTATGTCCACGTAGATGCCTTGAAATGTTTCTAAGTGCACAACCATGCACATCCAGATCTGCTCGATAAATAACGAATGAAGTCGGCGTTATTTCTCGAGCAGCTCGACGAATAAGAAAAGTCATCGTTTTCATATCAGATCGGACAAATACACCCACGAAATGATTCAACAGGGTCGGATTTACTTCAGACAATTAGCATGTCCACGTAAATATTTCTAAGTGCTCATGCATGCACGTCCAGATCTGCTCGATAAATAACGAACGAAGTCGGCGTTATTTCTCGAGCAGCTCGACGAATAAGAAGTCTTCATTTCCCATGAGAACGGCCAAATACACGCACGAAATGATCAGACTGCATCGGATTTACTTCAAACAATTAATATGTCTACGTAGATGCCTTGAAAATATATCTAAGTGCACATGCATGCACGTCCAGATCTGCTCGATAAATAACGATCAAAATCGACGTTATTTGTCGAGCTGCTCGACAAATAACGGACCGAGTTCGCGTTATTTCTCGAGCTGCTCGAGAAATAACGATCAGATTCGGCGTTATTTCTCGAGCAGCTCGAGAAATAGCCAGGGCGAATTTGAAAAGCATGGTCAGTTGTGTCTTGTACTTCGTTACAAGTAAAAGTACTTCTAAAAGATATACGTTGTTACTCAAAAAAGTACATTTTCTACTTAAGTAAAGTTTACATTCCGACTCTGACCCGGCCAGAGACAGAGTCACAGCAACAGTTTTTTTACGTTTTGAACTTGAAGGTCACTTTTCCGTGACATGTTGCATAAACGCCGAAAGACTGTCAGCATCGACAATACAGTTTGCAAAATGCACATGCTACATGGAATATATCACTATGTAAATGTTCAAATTAATTTGCAATCCTTACCAAATTGCCCGCAAAGGGTTAGAAATGCGTATTAAACGAAGAGCCATTTCAGTTACCCAACTACGCAATTTCTGTGTTATAATAGGTCAGAGTTTAAGGCCTTTGGTTGATTTTCTTGTTATTCGTTAGGTGGCGCCCTCGTGCTAGCTCGTTTTGGTGGCGCCCTCGTTTGGTGTGTTACCCGTTTAGAGGGCCCCATTTTAGAGAAATGTTAAATTTTGTCTTAAGATAGTATTCGATTACAGAGGAACGTAACAAAAATAGTGCATCTTTTATCAGTAGGCTTATGTAGGTAATCGTACGATACAGAATAATAGATCTTACAGTTATCCGCCAGATGGCGCTTTCCGGAAGTTAAACGCTGCAGCACGACTTGCAAAAAGGGTGCTTTGTTTTCACGCGTTAATCTTGTCCATAAATTTCAAATTCAACTGTCTGAGCTAGGTTTGTATAACATGTTTACGGCATTTCGATCTGTTGACTTTATGCTTAAAGAATAATCGTTTAGCATGACTGACACCGTTGCTATTTACACGATTGCATCGAATCGTGTTGTTCCAAAATTCGTGCGTCCCCTTATTCACGTGAAAGTTCGCCATCGTCAGATACCATAAAAAAAGTCCACGATTAAAGAACGCCTAAGGCTACATAATAAAATAAAAAGTTAGGTAGCAGATCGTGGTAATCTGACTAAAACACTACTTTCGGCCGTCGAACGTTTTATAAGATGTAACACCGTCTACCCAAACCATGTCCATAATGATAATGATAAATAATCTAATGTTCGAAATTAAGCCTTTATAGTTTATAAGTTTATTAGTTTAAGGCCTTTGAATCGGCCGCCGATTCAAAATCCATCCCGCCGATTCAACACGCCAAAATGTTCAAATTATCGGCCCAACAACGCTGGTTCACAAATGCCACTGGTTTATCTTGGCGGACAAGGCTAGGCTGCATCCGATGCATGGTTCGTTATAATCCTTAGACCCAACTCAGTTATAGGAGATGGTAAATGCAACTTTGTCTTTGGTAATAATTCAACAATAGTTCATCAGAACTGAACTTTTATCATGTGAACAGTTGCATTCAATAGCAAAGCCAAGCAACGCTAAGTCTAAACATTGGTGGCATTGCCACCGGCAGTGCAGTTTTCCAAGAATCAGACTGGTCGCCATTTTTCATAGTTTTGCTACATCCTTTGGACTAAATTTTACAGTGTTTAGAAGTTGTCTCGGTTGTAGGTCAGAGTTAGGCACGCTTTTTGTTCTTTATCTACAAATATATATGGCGTAAATCCAAATTTATGTATTTTGTAACGTGACCAATATCGGCACGGTGAAGGCAACATAGTTTGGTGATGTCACCTAGCGAATAAACCTGGAAACACCTAAAAAGAAGTGGCAAATGTACTGTATACATGCATCTGAGTGCAACACTAATACAGTTAAATACAAGTACTAGCTTTGGGCAGAGTTTGAACAATCAGAACATACATTTGGAACAATATTTATTATTATAGGCAAGTTTGGTAATTACAAATATTATTTTATAATTTTAACTTTATTATTATAGTGTGATTACATATAGGTAAGAACACGGTACTGGTACACACTTGTGGTGCCTTAATTATAAGTGAAATAAATATTGTACAATAAAAGAAAATGTTATCTTTGACTAATTAAATATTTACTATACATCCCATAGAGATAACATCCACAAAAAATATCCCATTACTCGACCCAGTTTTATGTATGAACGATGTCCACCCGAAATCGACCTGATTTTTTATGTCATATTTGGTACACGGGGAAAACCAGTGTATATTGAAGCCGGCTCTGTGGCTCTGGTTTTGATTATAAAATATTCACCTTAATTGGAAAATAACCCCAAAACACATGTGTTTTAAACTACGTAATTATAATTTTAATACCCCAAGTTGTTAATAAACAGCAACCAAAATGTCAGGTGGTGGAGGTGCGTAATATTTCATGTCTTTCTACGTGATGTACACCTTCGGAACACTACAACCATGAAATTAAAATGTAGGACATATCAGACATGTCGTGAAACGATCGCTCATTGGCACTAATTTATTTGGGAAGTTATTTTTCTTGAAGCATAAATAACAAGTTTTTGATGCAGACCTAATGAAAGTTACCTCCTGTCATGTCTTTTTACCAGTTACCTACATCCAAGGAATTTGTTCCAATAAAATAAAAATCTTCAACATTATACAACATCATGAATACCAGGATGTAACACGAACTCATTTACGACAAAGGAATCCATCTACGACAACATGGACGCCAGAAATTCTGCAGGCATGTTTTTAATTTTCGTTGTCCGATTTTTTGAAAATGTTACACGCTCGACTAAATGGTCTCATTACGTACGCAGTCAAAAAGTTTAAAACATTGTTCACTGTGTTTAGATAACATCTAGTCATTATTTCTTTGTAAAATATCTAAATTTGTGGACTTAATTCGGCCCGGACGATCTGTGTTGCTTAACTGCTGGATAGCACGCAACTGACATTTTCGTTATTCTGCCATTCCTGTTTTTTCAGGAATAATTCTAAATTACCAATTAGAAATTATCCACGCCTTGTAGGTGATATTTTACCTAAATGATATATAATTTGAACACCATTCCGTTTCCTTTTGCCGACGACATCGGTACGTTGCCTACCGATGACGATGTCGGGCGCTGGTGATGTACGTCAGTCATCACTGTCACTGGACCGCCCGAACTCTCTTTACTCTTGGTCTTCGTTACCTCCAACCATGTAGCGATATTCCTCAGCTGTGATGACACATTTCCTAGTTGTTATCCCACTTTCTCATGCAGTATTTGTTTGGAGTTTGTTTACTTTCTTATTTAAGACTAATTACACTATATTATATTTATTTAAGACTATTTAATTACACTAGTCATTCTACTACTGTTTGTTTTGTGTAGGCGTCTACTGCTTGTTACATTATTGTTAACTTAACATATATTAGTTAGTGTTAATTTACTAATCATTGATAATCACAATGGTATTCCCAATAAGCTAATGCACAATCCTGCCTTCATTTTAACATATACCTTAATTTTGGCAGCATCCTACAGGCCTGGGGTTGATTACATTGTAATGTAATATATTACTATTACTTAGTTTCCTTCCTATTACTATTACATTTGAAGCAATTACAATTACATTGTATTTTGGTTCAACCTATTACTTCAATATTTGTAATTGTTAGTATTACATATTACTATTATTTCAGGCCTGATCGTTACAAGTTTACTTTTACAAATACTTACTAATAGTATAGTACGTGCCACTGTCACATACATCCACCTATGCAAAGCAACAATGCAAGACAAGTGTAGATTGAAAAACTTAATGACATTTCAGTTTTATTCATTTATATATATCATATAGACGACAACATAAATACATCAATACATATTCACAGCAAGCCGGCCCCAATGGTATTGTTAACCAATACCTACAAGTCCTAGACATATTATAGTATTTTAATACTGAAGTAACTTGTTTCAGATCGTGCATACAGAACTGCGGTACTTTGAAGTGGGATCGCAAGGTCTTTTCCGGGCCACCAAATACACTCATGCAATTCTTGGAGAAGACGACATCGCCCTGCAACTGGGGGAGCCTATTTGTAGGCCTACAAATCAAATCGTCACTATAAAGCCCTAGGCTGTGTTTTGTTGATTCCTGTATGCAGCCGAATGATCTAGGACCTCTGTACCTTACAATAAACATTACATTTTTTCATAAAGATAAGTGTCGAGTTCTTTCTTCCTTTACTAAATTTAGGTTTGCATTTCAAGATCTCCACCTACCTGTGTCTGTGTTGCTGGGATAATGTATCAACTGGTGAAGTTTTTTTCATCAATTGGTGAAGTTTTTTCTGTTGCCAACTTCAGTTGGTTCCAGCACAGTAGAAAGTCTGTTTTGATCTTTTTGTCAAAACTGGAGGTATTAAAAAAATTCTTACAAAAATGTCCACGTTACGTACTGCCTTTTTATACACTAAGCCTATTCTGTATGGTGCAGCAGGATATAACCTTGCCAGAAATTTAGTTAAGCTATAAGGCTCTTGGGTTACATTAGCTTCTAGCTGGTTTCCATCTACCTCTGGTAGTGACGACACACCAATCTGAAATGTTTGTCCATGTTACCTACTGCCCTCGACCAGCATGATAAATCTAGTATCAATACTTAGGAGAACACCAAACTTTTACGGAATAGAACACATTTCCTGCATATCTAATAAATGAATCTTGCTGGTTCTCTAGTTAAGTCTAATCAGGATGGCATGGTCATATTGACCTTAATTTGTGTCCATGTTACATACTACCTTTGAGATGAACTAGTGTTGCCATCTCTTGACTGTGAGGAAAGTTATCCCAGCCTCGATAGCAGTTATGCACAGTTACCTCCTCCTTCAGAATGTTAGCATTTTGAATCAAAATTATGCATTTGAATTTTCAAGTCTAATGTCCATTTCTGTATACCAGTACCGTGTTCTTGCCCATATATGTTTGTACATTTTTCAAGGCCTAATTTTATTTATTTATGCATATATATAAATATACAGCTGTATTATGCAAAAATAAATAATTAAAATTAAGCCTTGAAAAATGTACAAACATATATGCAATGCAAAATTATATTATGTAACTTAACTCTATTATGTTAGTTTACGACCGCAGTGGCACAGACTAGCGCAAATTGGGTGGCTATTTGGGCTTCAAAATTGTGTTAAGACAATATTTTTGTAATTATAAATATGCCTGGGATGATGTTGAATGATGGAACTAACGCACTGAGGTCACAAAGTTAGGCAAAACTCATGGAGTTATAACGGAGAAATCGAGATGGATCCAGATTCGACACAAGTGTCGTTGTCAGATAGAATTAATTCCCCCATAGAATATGTACCCCAGGGTATGTATTTTATAAAAGAATATCTAACTCCCTATATAATATATATCACCGGGTAATATTTATATAATAATACTTGCATTTATTATATGTTTGTCTTACTACAATATCATTTCAGGTCATTTGTCTTTATAATAATATGTGTATAATTTAATTAAAACTGAATGTAACCATTTTAATTAATTAATAGACTGATATATTTTGCAGTTATTGTAGAGTTTAAGTAGCAAGTGAATGCTGATGAGCTTGTTAATCAATATGTATCTACATACCTATCATTTGTGTAGATAGAACAATTAATTAAACTAGGTTAATTGTTAATTAATATAACAATATGAAATCAAGTTATGATGTATACTGTATGGTATATCAATTAAAAGCTTGGGAGCTTTAAAATCAATGTATATTTAGTAGTTATATCTACCATTTGTGTAGGCAGAATAAGAAATTAATTAATTCATTAACTAAAATTAAATGGCAAAACAAGATGAAAGTTCTGATGTTTTGTGATCATAGTGTGTAATATATCAAATGAAATCTGCAGAGCACTGTAATTAATAATTTATATATAATATCTACCATTTGTGTAGACAGAACACTTAATTAATATATACTAATTAATTAACAGAATAATCTGAAATCAAGTTAAGTGATCATAACATACGTGTAATATATCAATAGAAAGCTGAGGAGCTTTGACATGATTTTATATCTGCCATTTGTATAGACATCACAGGTAATTAATTAATTAACTTAAGTTATGGGTTAATTAATTGATTGATTTCTTCTGTGTCTACATAAATGATAAATACATAAATTGATTGCCAAACTCCTGAGTTTTTATTTGATACATTACACTGATAATTGAAAAATATAAAATCTTGTTTAATAATTTTTTTTAATGATTTAATCTTGTTTAATTAATTAATTTCCTCTTTTGTTTACCTCTTCGGTTTACACTAATGGTAGAAATATATTGATAACAAAACTCTTCAGCTTTCATTTGATGTAGTACACACCAGTGATCACTGACCATAACATTTAATGCTGTTCCAATAATTAATTAATTTTGGCTAATCAATTAATTAATTTCTCATTCTGTGTATACATAAATAGTAGATACATATCTTGATTGCCAAGCTTGTGAGCTTTCAGTGGATATATTACACATTGTGACCACTGAACAATGTTTCATCTTGTCCTATTAGTTAATGACTTAATTATGCTTAATAATAATACATTTTATTTTTATACCGCCATGTTTCCGGATTTAAAAATCTGTTCAAATGTACTTGAAATACAACATTGTTAAAACATAGTTGTTATAATACAATAATTATGTTAACTAATTAGCTTAACTAATTAGTTAATTTATTCTATCAAGCTCTTCAGGTTTTCAGTTGTTTTAACAAGATTGCCACCCAGAGAATTAACTCTGGATGGCAGGTGGACAAGAAAGCCCTTTGGCTTATCGAGAGTCCAACCCTTTTATCTATGTGTATCCCACCCTTCTGTTATGTTGCATACTGTCATTACTGGATACTATTTCATCTTCAATTAATTAACTGTGTAATATTAATTAAGTTTAAACTAAAATATACACATATAGGGACATGCATCCTGGAGTAATGTTATAATAAAAACAGACACGTTAATTATTAGTAAAGTAAGTAAAGGGGGGGTACATATTCTATAGCTCAGTTTATTTATAGAATACATACCCCAGGGTACATATTCTATATAGAATTCATACCCCGGGGTATATATTCCATGGAGTCAGTATTCTATATGACACAGGTATACTTGATAATAACTGCACAGAAATATAAAAAATTATGGCATTTATATTATGAATAACATCACATGACACCATTCACACGTTGATTACAGTACTGTAATATTGCCCAGTATTAGACAATAAATTATTTGGAACATATTTGTTTCTTGATAGTGGTATGTTTCCTAGTTGACATCACTCCTAGTTGAAACTTGTTTTCAATGGTTGACAACATCCTTTTACTGGTTAGTCTGTATATTGTGGTTAGGATTTGATGGTCTTACCAGGTCTCATTCAGCTAGTCCTGTGACACATTAATGTGATCTCTGAGTCACAAAGCATACACAGTCCCCAACATTGAGAGCCATGATTTTACACCCAATACATCATGCTCAGGTCTTGAACTAAGAACTCTGGCATTACACTACCGCACTCTCTCTATGTCATATTTATGTTGTGAGGTTACTTTAGGTTATTATTTGTTATGAGTTTTAACTCTTCAAAATATATATATATAAAACAGCTATATAGTAAATTGTGAGATAAATATATTATATATTTATATTATTTTTTCTCACAATTTACTATATAGTTGTTTTATATATATATATACTTATTTTTTACAACTGATGATAATACATAATATAATTTACATTTGATTTAGTTTCTCTAGTTCAGTTTTGTATAACAAAGCCTTAGCTCTATGTATTTATATGTTTTACTTGTCTGACAACTATTGCAACACTACAGAACAGAGTTCTACTTCGGATTTTAGTGTATAAATAAAGTTATTATATTATTATAAAATAGAGATGCAAAAGTAGAAGGCTAGGTTTAGACAGACAGAAAATATACCCATAAATACTGTGACATTCAAGTATGCCTAACAAATAAATTATATTATTTGTAAAACATAGTTTACAGCAAAGTATAGACAAGCAGAGCTGGGGTCAATTACACACTCGTGATTACGATTACACTGCCTTGGGAAAAGTCAATTACGATTATACACTTGGAAAAAAATTGATTACGATTACAGTTCTCCGATTATGATTACAGTTTTTTTGCCAGGCATATCAAATCTTCTGACAAACTGCAGTTGACCACCTTACGCATTTCACAATTGTATTTCAAAGGATAGGCTACAGGCATGACTGAATACAACCAACAGATTTAATCCTTTAGAAGGACTTGTATGATTCTGTGCAAACACTAGCAGTGACTGGCCAGTGAGCAGTGAGATACCAATAAAAGTAAATTGCAATGCATTGTGCAATGTGCCAGGATTACTGACCAGTGCACCAGAGTTTCTGTGATTATTGACTTACAAATTGTTTCTATTCATGAATGGTTGCAGGCATGTATGTATGTATATATATATATCTGTATGTACATATGTATATATATATATCTGTATGTACATATGTATGTATATATATCTGTATGTACATATGTATATATATATATCTGTATGTACATATGTATGTATATATATCTGTATGTACATATGTATGTATATATATCTGTATGTACATATGTATATATATATATATCTGTATGTACATATGTATGTATATATATCTGTATGTACATATGTATATATATATATCTGTATGTACATATGTATGTATATATATCTGTATGTACATATGTATATATATATATCTGTATGTACATATGTATGTATATATATCTGTATGTACATATGTATGTATATATATCTGTATGTACATATGTATGTATATATATCTGTATGTACATATGTATGTATATATATCTGTATGTACATATGTATGTATATATATCTGTATGTACATATGTATGTATATATATCTGTATGTACATATGTATGTATATATATCTGTATGTACATATGTATGTATATATATCTGTATGTACATATGTATGTATATATATCTGTATGTACATATGTATGTATATATATCTGTATGTACATATGTATGTATATATATCTGTATGTACATATGTATGTATATATATCTGTATGTACATATGTATGTATATATATCTGTATGTACATATGTATGTATATATATCTGTATGTACATATGTATGTATATATATCTGTATGTACATATGTATGTATATATATCTGTATGTACATATGTATGTATATATATCTGTATGTACATATGTATGTATATATATCTGTATGTACATATGTATGTATATATATCTGTATGTACATATGTATATATATCAAAAATCAAAAGTATTATGACATGTTTAATCGCTGTTTGAAAAAAAATATTAGGTGTAATCATGTGTAATCGAGTCTAATTATACGACTACAGGACACGATTACGAATACACTGCCTTAGAAAAAGTTGATTACGACTACACCTGTGAGTGTAATCGATTACAATCGAGCCCTATAGACAAGAGTAAATTAAAACAGTTATCATGTGAACTATTTTCCTAGCAGCATAGTTCAACATACAGTATATTACAACAATTTCAAATCTGTTGTGATCATTTAAATGCTTCCATATGGTTCATGATCCTACACAGACATAACTAAGTGTGGGTTCAGCAAAATCACAGTGTAGCTGTGCCCCTAGTCGATATTAATGTTCTAACTTGACTACACTTTTGTGCTGTTTTTCTGTTTCTTTTTGTAGAGAGCTGTTTATGCCATAATATCTATAATCATTATTACAAAAGTAAAGTAAGTCTAATCACTCTGCTAGTATGGTTCATTTATTGGATTCAGGCATGATCTGTTTATCTACACTGCCTTGTGTTTTTGCAGTAAGCTGTCGGTCAAAATGTCGACTGACAGACCAAAAAGACATGCACAGAAACGCCCAGATCCAGACTTTGTCAGCGACTTTGCCAGTCCTTTCAGGTGGGTCACAATGAGACAACATTTTTGAAAAGAGTTAGCAGAATCCTGTTGTCTTTGCAGCTGATAAAATTTATTTTTTGTAAGATAGGTAATTAACTTCAAAGTGTGCTTTACAGGGACTATTACAAGTTTTTTTTTATTTCTTCAGAATAAAACAAGTTGTTACTTTAAATCTTAAAGCTGTTATTTAAGCTACTCACAATGTTTGTACGTCTAAAATAACTGCCCGGTTCATTATAAAAAATAAAAAGTTTTCCATGTGACAGTTATCTGTGTTGGGATAGAAAATATTGATGTGCATTCTTTTCAATCTTAATGCAGAGCCAAGTCACCGCCACACAGACTGAAGGACGTCCCTGAGATAGCAACCTGTGAACCTGTTACCACAACTCCTGTTGTTACCCCTAACCCTCCCACTCCTACCCCAGTGATTACCCCAACACACCCTGTGAAGAAAACACCTGTGGCTAAGTCCAACCCGCCTACTGAACTACCAAAGAGGGTATCGAATGGGGCAACACGAGGAAGCAAGCGGAGAACAACAAGCACGGAGAGCGATGCCAAACGAACATGTAACAAGGCGTTGAAGCGTTGCGACAGGTCGTCGTGTGTCGCAGTTATCCCGATGTGCTTTATTGGAGCCACTGACAGGTAGGAATAAATAGGGATTCTTCAGACATGAACATTACATTTTATCAATATGTGAGGCAGCCTAGGAAAACCAGTCACATTGTCAAAAAACGTAATGTATTTTTATGGCAAAAATGGAATGCAACACCATTCTCAGTTCCAAAACAGTCTTCTGTATTAAAATATTCACACTACAACCAAAGCTACAAGAATTTTAAGAGGGCCCCCGTCAAAATTAGTTATGGAGAAAAGTCCATTTTAAAGTCGATAGTCATTATTCACATGAAAACAAAACTTCAACATGGTATAACAAAATATTCATTGCTATTAACATATGTCTGTTAGGTTTGGCATACAAAAACAATTAGTCAATTCTGATGGTTACTTTTAAAGTTACAAGAACTTAAAGAGGGAACCCGTGAATGTAGCTCGATTGTCATCAACAACTTCACTGTCACCGACACCAGTGACAGATCTACACCCTTCCATCTAGCACCGGGTCCCCGTCGTCCATGCTCAACTCGGACAAGTTCAAATCATCATCACTATTGCTGATCAGGTCATTCTGGTGTGCCACATAATTCACTGAGAATAATTGCATTGTGATATTATGTATGTTTATTAACGTCATTGCGCTGAGACATCGAGCGACAATGTTCAAATTCGATCCAGGCATGGGCTCCGCCATTTTTGATTTAAAACAAATCATAAACACAAAATAAAAATTGTCCCGTAGTTTATATTTCCAATTAAATCCTCTTCAACAATAGGTTAAACAGTTCAATAATCTATCCGGATATATACTATAGCAGTATGAAACTAAACTATTAACTGATCGTTCTACATAAAAACTCCAATCCATCTTTAAAACTTCCAAACAAGTTAACTTTTGTTGCGCACTCAATTTTCGTTCAGTTCATTCAGCAGATCTGTGTGTTTAAAATAGCTTTCGAACAGTATGCCATACGTAGGCATGGCGGCAAGTCCGGGCGTAAGTTGTAAGCATTCACAAAATAGTGTGCATTTCATTTTTAAAATTAGCAATTTAGAGTGAACTGCACGGTTACAAAAACAAAAAAAAGTACAACTTTCACTTGGATAAAGAGGAAACCGTTTAGGGAAGTTATACATAAGTATGTTACCTGAAGCATCGTAGCAAAATCTAAAAATAGACCGAATAAATCAAATTCACGATTACAATGCGTTTGCAGGCAATTAGGCCTAGCGACTTCTGACTGGTTTTCCTAGCCCGCCATACATATGGCAAACTGCTATTAGTAAGAAAGCCATGGATTGACAACTCAAATTTGGTGATGTCCACAACCATTTGTTGCAGTGCCCAGGCAACTGTCCTTCAGCCCCAGAAATTAAACATTGTTCCACAGACAAATTGATTATGCCTCATAAGAGTGCTCAAGTAACAAAATATCAAGTTGTCTCTGGTAATCGTTTGCCAAATTCGAGGCCCAATGAATTGTTAACCTTCCAATTGTTAAAACTATTACAAAAATGATAAGCTGATAACTTGTTACCCAGAAAATGCATTCATAGTCTTGTTGTCACACTGCTTTCTTGTTGAAACAAATGCAATCTACCATGTGCCAACCGTGTCTCTTTCTTGTTAATGATTGCTCCTGTTGTGTCCTACTCTCCCCCCCGTAGGTGCGCTGGTCGCGGCTACACCTCTCGCTGGTACCATGTCTCACCTGGTGAGCACTTCTGTAACGATTGCTTCGACTTCTTCTACCGAAGGCAAGTGTCGATTGTGCTCACTGTTGTCAATCTGGATTATTTTTGTGCATTGTATGTTTTCTAGCAGTTGATAGTTTAATTATTTTAAGTATCTGAATACAAATCAAATTTATTTAGACACCACACATCTGTACAAATAGATTCAGGGGTGCTTACAAACTTGTAATTGTAATATTAGTTTACATCAGGGTTGTGATTGTATCCTCACGCACTTAGTCCAGTTTTCTTTCAAACACTAACTGCTTTAAGCCAGCACACAAAAATAAATTTCAGCAGCATAAATTATTTTTTGTACTATATAAATGGAAACCATATAACTTGCATTATCCGAGAGACCTTGATTCTTCACAAAATGCAGTTTAAAAAAACAAGTGAAAATATTTCTTGATGTTATTATCATTGAGTGCCAAATGGACACTATAAGGCTCTAAGCAAGGCCCGAGCAACCTTTTTTGACCGAGGGCCACATTAGTACTTTGGCTGCATGTCGGGCGGGGGGGGGGGGGCTGCACCAAATTGATTCACCAATATTCTTACTATGATATAGCTATTATTGTATGTTGGTCCTGCAATATATAATTATTAATACCAGGCCCATTTAATTTATATGCCTATGATGCACGATATGACCAACATTTGCATGGGCGATAAATACAAATAAAATATATTTGTATGCAAACTGCTCATGGCTCTGTAGCTTTCGGTTCAGCTCCGACAAGTGTTGCGTGATGTCCACCATAAAGGCCAGGTTGTCGATCCACTTGACATCTCGCAGAAGTTCCGTATCCCTGCCCTTACCGTCCATGAATACGGTGATTTGTGGTAAAAGAGACCAGAACCTCATTTGTACGATGCTATTAAAAAGTACAGATTTTGTTTTTTAGATTTATCTTGGCGGGCCGCATGAATAAGGCTGGTGGACCACAGGTTGCATGGGCCTGCTCCAAGCTTTGCTAGGAGACATCTTTTGGATGTTTTCTTGGACTTGTTTTGTGATGCTCATATCTCAAATCTACGGCCGAGTATTGAAGACGTTCACATTTATAATCCAAACTTTCATAGCTGCTACTTATATATGTTTGCAAAATATTATAGTTTCCTACCCAGTGACACAGTAGGTAGAGTGTACGACGTTGTTGTGCAGCCACAAAGACGGCTATGTGGCATTCTCCAAGTGGAAGCGTGTGTGGGCAACAAACGGCAAGACGGAGGCCAACATCAGGACGTACATGGTCGACCAAATGCTGCCGTTCTGGCTGTGCTGCTCGCGCTGTGGCAAATGGCGTCAGCTATCTCGCAAGGCAGAAATCACTCCAGAGTTCATTGCTCGCTTCCAGTGTGGAATGACCACGAAGGGTATCAAGGTGGGTTCAGTTGAAGGTCATTCTTTGTTTGCCCTTATGAAAGCACCTTAGTAATCATCATCAGTGGCTGAGCCGTTCCATTCGGACTCTCTCTTCTTCGCCCAGTTCTTCGATACCAAGCAGGCCTTTTTGCAGGATGAAAATGTCCTTGTAGATACGCATGTCTGTGTATGTACACACACAACCCAGTCCAAGTGCCCATATACATATAAATACATATATAAATTCATATGCATACACAAATGTGACACATTTTAAAAGCTGATATTTCTTTTTGCTGTTGTTTTTAGAAAGAAGGTCACGCCGAGTGTGGCTCAGCTGAGGATACTGTAAGTACATTATTTTATCACTTCTGGAAAAATTGCATTGCCATGTTGTGATGAAATATCTGATGAAATTAAACCAAATTGATGTCTTTTATACAAAAGCTTTCAAATGATGTGCTGATTGGTTCATAAGACACAGTAATGAAAGTGTTAGATAGTATGACGTGGAGTTTTTACTACTGTACATTTGCTACCGTTACGTTTTGATATATCAGAATTTAAGGTCAATCGTATATATATATGTTTGTTGAATATAATGCTTTGTCGTATTTAGGTTTGAGCAAGGTTTTCATATGCTAATTGTGCCATAGTTGGATTCTAGAAGATATGTCAATAAAAAGTTGTACTTTCTATCCCAGTATGCAGTGCATTGCTACAATGTCCGCCCAACACGCTGGACTTGCTTCAGCATTGATTATTTTGGAAAAAGACCCGTCAACTTTGGAGTGTTTTACTGATATATATATCCGTGTCGTTGATTCACTTGAATTGTGTAAATCTCAACTTAAGACACATCTTTTAACATAGCATTTGAAGATTATTATTTATTTAACCTTTTACAATAATTTACCTATTGTCACTAACATGGTTATCTTTTATTGCATTATATATACATTTTATTATTACTTGATTGATTTTTAAAGCAGAACTTTATTAATGCTTTCGTTAGTTAGTATTAAACCGATACTTTATTTTGCATCAGTTATTTCCTTTCTAGTGTATATTTAAATTGTGTGTTATATCCTTTTTAACTTTTTTATTTGGTGTAGTTATTACATATTACAAATGTTGTATTTAAACACCTCTGCATTGGTTTTATATCCAGGTATACAAGTAAAAAGTATTTTATTAAATTGGATCGTGTGTGTTTGCAGCGAGTGCAGGAGGCACTCTCTCCGCGCTGGCTGTCAGGGGGAATCCCCTCCCCCTACCTCAGGCACTCTCCTGCTGCTCCCTTCCTTGTCAATTACTTCCCCGACGGCGTGGGGATGAGTGCTTCAGAGAACCCCCGGGCTGTGACCAGTAGGAGGGCGGTGGGAAAGAAGGAGAAGGGGCGATATTCAGGTAGGAAACTATTGGCAGGAGATGTGGGAAAAGATGATATCAGTATCAGTCAATCTTGTCTGATACCAACTTTGGAGCATTGTAAGTCCACTTGCCTCTTTCTAACTTTGGAGCATTGTAAGTCCACTTGCCTCTTTCTAACTTTGGAGCATTGTAAGTCCACTTGCCTCTTTCTAACTTTGGAGCATTGTAAGTCCACTTGCCTCTTTCTAACTTTGGAGCATTGTAAGTCCACTTGCCTCTTTCTAACTTTGGAGCATTGTAAGTCCACTTGCCTATTTCTAACTTTGGAGCATTGTAAGTCCACTTGCCTTTTTCTAACTTTGGAGCATTGTAAGTCCACTTGCCTCTTTCTAACTTTGGAGCATTGTAAGTCCACTTGCCTCTTTCTAACTTTGGAGCATTGTAAGTCCACTTGCCTCTTTCTAACTTTGGAGCATTGTAAGTCCACTGGCCTCTTTCTAACTTTGGAGCATTGTCCGCCCAACACGCTGGACATGCCAAAGTCAACTTTTCTCTTTCTAAGTTCAGATTTGTCTTATTTTGATGTGTATGTATAGTAATGAGTTAAAATAAATTTTATTTTATCTACCAATTAGCAGTGTATTTCAGAATAAGCAATGCAAGTTATTTAGAATTATTTACATGCATGTTTTTGACAGGTCTTTGTCCTACCTGAGATATTTTCCTGCAGAGGGCGCCACTGTGGGAGCATGTTTAACAAAATCAAGACTGTAAATTTTCAGTAACCATGATAATTACTGCCCTTTGTTTGTCATTCCACGGGAGGGTTTAGTTGATATAAAAACATAAGCAAATTAGATATGTCACTCTCTATGTGGGCCTCTCTCCTTTGTGTTTCAGGGTCTGAGAGTAACCCGAGCTCTGACAGTGAGGATGAGTTGATACCCCCCACAGAGTTTGTCAGTTCTGTGCAGGTGCCAGGTGAGTTTGTGTTGATACTAAATGTGTTCTCATGTGACAAAGTGGTAACTGTCAGGTTAAACAACATGCACGAGAAGTGACCTGATTCAATTTAGCATAATGCTAACTTAACATTGCTAATATCAGGCATTGTATGGTGTGACAAACAGACCTGGGTTCAATTCTTAATTGAATTGAATCAAATTTATCAACAAAATGCATGAATTGGAATTGAATAAAACCAACAGATTTAATTTGAATTAAATTGGAATTGAATCCCGCAAAGTATGATGAATTGAATGATGAAACGGAAAATAAATTTATGCCGTTTTTCTATATAAATTGAGACGTATGAACTGCAAAGTAAATTGCATTGTTTTCGCATGTATCTTTTTGGCCAAAGACCAAGATAAAACAACCAACAGCAGAATTACCAGTATTTACAGGCACAAAAGGATTTGTCACCAGACAAAACATGGGCTGCAATTCTTTGTCTAGCAGTTCTCTGCTCTCACAGTCCCTATGTACCCCAGTTTTACTAGCAGTACAGAACAGAGCTGCTAAGTGCTAATTGGAATCACTGCTAACTGACCAGCTGAGACCAAAATTACTGTTTGCAGAGGGGGTGAATTAATATTTGCCAATGTTCAGAGTTGAGCATCCTCTTTGTTCTTTAGCCAGGCTACAAGGTGGTACCATACTATACTACTGCAGGTTGTCTGACTTGAACATAACCCTTGAGAACAGTCAGTTTGCAGTACTTGACACAATGTCTGCTTAGCACTGTCTCTTCTGAGAACAAAGCAGGCATTTTATGATGGACTTCCTGGCTTATAATGGGACAGCCTGGGATATGGTTGTCAACAAAGGCCAATGGTGTAAACTAAGTTTACTAACCCACTAACCTGTAAGTGTAAGTGCTTAATAAACCAAATAAAGGGGTATTATTTGCTTCAGTGGATTTTCACTGGGGCTTCATTGCCAATCAATGTGCAGAAACTCATAACAAAACAGCTATTGTTGCTGATTTGAATTTAATAAAATGAATTTAATTGAATTGAAATTGATCCTTTTTTGTGAGTATATTGAATTGGAATTGATCCTGGATAAATACACATGAATTCAAATTTAATTGGAATTGACAAAAGTGAATCGAACCCAGGTCTGGTAACAAATATACAAAGAGTACGGTGTGTGAGAAATATAGAACTTACAGTGACAAATAATCAAGCAGTGACAAGTGTGACACATACAAGGAGAAGCATATGTGACATCAAAATAGTAACTTGTGACAAATATACAGAGTGACGTTTGACAAATACACAGAGTGACATGTGTGACAAATACACAAAGAGTGACATGTGTGACAAATACACAAAGAATGACATGTGTGACATATACACAAAGAATGACATGTGTGACATATACACAGAGTGACATGTGTGACAAATACACAAAGAGTGACATGTGTGACAAATACACAAATAGTGACGTGTGTGACAAATACACAGAGTGACATGTGTGACAAATACACAGAGTGACATGTGTGACAAATACAAAGAGTGACGTGTGACAAATACACAGATTGACATATGTGACAGGTAAAAAACTGCGTTGTTAACTGTGATGATCCCCAGAGTTGTCTACTGTTGACTGTGGTGACCCCCAGAGTTGTCTGCTGTTGACTGTGGTGACCCCCAGAGTTGTCTGCTGTTGACTGTGGTGACCCCCAGAGTTGTCTGTTATTGATTGTGGTGATCCCCAGAGTTGTCTGCTGTTGACTGTGGTGACCCCCAGAGTTGTCTGTTATTGATTGTGATGACCCTCAGAGTTGTCTACTGTTGACTGTTGACCCCCAGAGTTGTCTGCTGTTGACTGTGGTGATCCCCAGAGTTGTCTGCTGTTGACTGTGGTGACCTCCAGAGTTGTCTGCTGTTGACTGTGTTGATCCACAGAGTTGTCTACTGTTGACTGTGATGATCCCCAGAGTTGTCTACTGTTGACTGTGATGACCCCCAGAGTTGTCTACTGTTGACTGTGATGATCCCCAGAGTTGTCAACTGTTGACTGTGATGACCCCCAGAGTTGTCTACTGTTGACTGTAATGATCCCCAGAGGTGTCTACTGTTGACTGTGATGACCCCCAGAGTTGTCTACTGTTGACTGTGATGATCCCCAGAGTTGTCTGCTGTTGACTGTGATGATCCCCAGAGTTGTCTACTGTTGACTGTGATGATGATCTCCAGAGTTGTCTGCTGTTGACTGTGTTGATCCACAGAGTTGTCTACTGTTGACTGTGATGATACCCAGAGTTGTCTACTGTTGACTGTGATGACCCCCAGAGTTGTCTACTGTTGACTGTGATGATCCCCAGAGTTGTCTACTGTTGACTGTGATGATCCCCAGAGTTGTCTGCTGTTGACTGTGATGACCCCCAGAGTTGTCTGCTGTTGACTGTGATGATCCCCAGAGTTGTCTACTGTTGACTGTGGTGACCCCAGAGTTGTCTGCTGTTGACTGTGTTGATCCACAGAGTTGTCTACTGTTGACTGTGATGACCCCCAGAGTTGTCTGCTGTTGACTGTGATGATCCCCAGAGTTGTCTACTGTTGACTGTGATGACCCCCAGAGTTGTCTACTGTTGACTGTGGTGATCCCCAGAGTTGTCTACTGTTGACTGTGATGACCCCCAGAGTTGTCTGCTGTTGACTGTGGTGACCCCAGAGTTGTCTACTGTTGACTGTGATGACCCCCAGAGTTGTCTACTTTTGACTGTGATGACCCCAGAGTTGTTTACTGTTGTCTGTGGGGACCCCAGAGTTGTCTGCTGTTGACTGTGGTGATCCCCAGAGTTGTCTGCTGTTGACTGTGGTGACCTCCAGAGTTGTCTGCTGTTGACTGTGTTGATCCACAGAGTTGTCTACTGTTGACTGTGATGATCCCCAGAGTTGTCTACTGTTGACTGTGATGACCCCCAGAGTTGTCTACTGTTGACTGTGATGATCCCCAGAGTTGTCAACTGTTGACTGTGATGACCCCCAGAGTTGTCTACTGTTGACTGTAATGATCCCCAGAGGTGTCTACTGTTGACTGTGATGACCCCCAGAGTTGTCTACTGTTGACTGTGATGATCCCCAGAGTTGTCTGCTGTTGACTGTGATGATCCCCAGAGTTGTCTACTGTTGACTGTGATGATGATCTCCAGAGTTGTCTGCTGTTGACTGTGTTGATCCACAGAGTTGTCTACTGTTGACTGTGATGATACCCAGAGTTGTCTACTGTTGACTGTGATGACCCCCAGAGTTGTCTACTGTTGACTGTGATGATCCCCAGAGTTGTCTACTGTTGACTGTGATGATCCCCAGAGTTGTCTGCTGTTGACTGTGATGACCCCCAGAGTTGTCTGCTGTTGACTGTGATGATCCCCAGAGTTGTCTACTGTTGACTGTGGTGACCCCAGAGTTGTCTGCTGTTGACTGTGTTGATCCACAGAGTTGTCTACTGTTGACTGTGATGACCCCCAGAGTTGTCTGCTGTTGACTGTGATGATCCCCAGAGTTGTCTACTGTTGACTGTGATGACCCCCAGAGTTGTCTACTGTTGACTGTGGTGATCCCCAGAGTTGTCTACTGTTGACTGTGATGACCCCCAGAGTTGTCTGCTGTTGACTGTGGTGACCCCAGAGTTGTCTACTGTTGACTGTGATGACCCCCAGAGTTGTCTACTTTTGACTGTGATGACCCCAGAGTTGTTTACTGTTGTCTGTGGGGACCCCAGAGTTGTCTGCTGTTGACTGTGATGACACCAGAGTTGTCTACTGTTGACTGTGATGACACCAGAGTTGTCTACTGTTGACTGTGGTGACCCCCAGAGTTGTCTACTGTTGACTGTGGTGACCCCCAGAGTTGTCTACTGTTGACTGTGGTGACCCCACAGTTGTCTACTGTTGACTGTGGTGACCACAGATTTGTCTACTGTTGACTGTGGTGACCTCAGAGTTGTCTACTGTTGACTGTGATGACCCCCATAGTTATCTACTTTTGACTGTGATGACCCCAGAGTTGTTTACTGTTGACTGTGGTGACGTCAGAGTTGTCTGCTGTTGACTGTGGTGACCCCCAGAGTTGTCTACTGTTGACTGTGGTGACCCCCAGAGTTGTTTACTGTTGACTGTGGTGACCCCAGAGTTGTCTGCTGTTGACTGTGGTGACCCCCAGAGTTGTCTGCTGTTGACTGTGATGACCCCAGAGTTGTCTACTTTTGACTGTGATGACCCCAGTGTTTTTTACTGTTGACTGTGGTGACCCCAGAGTTGTCTGCCGTTAACTGTGATGAACCCAGAGTTGTTTACTGTTGTCTGTGGGGACCCCAGAGTTGTCTACTGTTGACTGTGGTGACCCCCAGAGTTGTCTGCTGTTGACTGTGGTGACCCCAGAGTTGTCTATTGTTGACTGTGGTTACCCCAGAGTTGTCTGCTGTTGACTGTGGTGACCCCAGAGTTGTCTACTGTTGACTGTGGTGACCTCAGAGTTGTCTACTGTTGACTGTGATGACCCCCAGAGTTGTCTGCTGTTGACTGTGATGACCCCAGAGTTGTCTGCTGTTGACTGTGATGACCCCCAGAGTTGTCTGCTGTTGACTGTGATGACCCCCAGTGTTGTCTACTGTTGACTGTGATGACCCCCAGAGTTGTCTGCTGTTGACTGTGATGACCCCCAGTGTTGTCTACTGTTGACTGTGATGACCCCCAGAGTTGTCTGCTGTTGACTGTGATGACCCCAGAGTTGTCTGCTGTTGACTGTGATGACCCCAGAGTTGTCTGCTGTTGACTGTGATGACCCCCAGAGTTGTCTACTGTTGACTGTGATGACCCCCAGAGTTGTCTGCTGTTGACTGTGATGACCCCATAGTTGTCTGCTGTTGACTGTGATGTCCCACAGAGTTGTCTACTGTTGACTGTGATGACCCCCAGAGTTGTCTACTGTTGACTGTGATGACCCCAGAGTTGTCTGCTGTTGACTGTGATGACCCCAGAGTTGTCTGCTGTTGACTGTGATGACCCCCAGAGTTGTCTACTGTTGACTGTGATGACCCCCAGAGTTGTCTGCTGTTGACTGTGATGACCCCAGAGTTGTCTGCTGTTGACTGTGATGTCCCACAGAGTTGTCTGCTGTTGACTGTGATGTCCCACAGAGTTGTCTACTGTTGACTGTGATGACCCCCAGAGTTGTCTGCTGTTGACTGATGACCCCCAGTGTTGTCTGCTGTTGACTGTGATGACCCCCAGAGTTGTCTACTGTTGACTGTGATGACCCCAGAATTGTCTGCTGTTGACTGTGATGACCCCAGAGTTGTCTGCTGTTGACTGTGATGACCCCCAGAGTTGTCTGCTGTTGACTGTGATGACCCCCAGAGTTGTCTGCTGTTGACTGTGATGACCCCCAGTGTTGTCTGCTGTTGACTGTGATGACCCCCAGTGTTGTCTACTGTTGACTGTGATGACCCCAGAATTGTCTGCTGTTGACTGTGATGACCCCAGAGTTGTCTGCTGTTGACTGTGATGACCCCCAGAGTTGTCTGCTGTTGACTGTGATGACCCCCAGTGTTGTCTGCTGTTGACTGTGATGACCCCCAGTGTTGTCTACTGTTGACTGTGATGACCCCCCAACTGTTGCATGCTTCAGGTGTCCCTGACTTCCTCGAGCCCTTCGGTCAGGTGGATGACTTGGAGAAGGCATTCTGTTTCCGTCCTGATGCCATGGAAGACGATGAACTGGCGGCATTCCCTGAGTTTGGCAGGTTGGTGGCACTGAATTACAAACAATAACATTTAGTTCACATGTTCATGTCCGATAATAGTCAACTTTTCCGAACACTTATTTTGGGTACCTTTTAGTCTCTGTAGAACTACAGACCTGGGTTCAATTCACTTTTATAAATTTCAATTCCAGTTTATGTGTATTTACCAAGGATCAATTCCAGTTCAATTCAATGTACTCACAAAAAGATCAATTCAATTCATTTTTATTCCAATTAAATTCTAATTCAATTTTGTTGTGACTTATTAAGTTTCTGCACATTAATGTGCATTGAAGCCCCAGTGAAAACCCACTGAAGCAAACAACAGCCCTTTAATTTCCTTAATTAAGCACTTACACTTACAGGTTAATGGGTTAGTTTAGACCTTTGTTGGCACCCATATCCCAGGCTCTCCCAGCATAAGCCAGGAAGTCCATCATAAAATGCCTGCTTTGTTCTCAGAGACAGTGCTAAGCAGGTATTGTGCCAAGTACTGCAAACTGAATGTTCTGAAGGGTTATGTTGACCAAAGTCTGGCAACCTGCAGCAGTATCTAGTATGGTACCACCTTGCAGCCAGGCTAAAGAACAAAGGGGATGCTGAACTCTCGACATTGGCAAATGCTAATATCCCCTCCTCTGCAAAAAGTAATTTTGGTCTCTGGTGGTCAATTAGCAAAATTAAAACACTTATAATATAGCATTAAATAGAGTTTAATTGTACACGTAAATATGAACTCAATTGCCGAAATGAAATTATGTCATGTGACGGTATCAGTCATATTGGAATTGGAGGACAGCATCTTGACCTAAGGGGTGGGAGATTGAGGTGGTGTCAGGGGTCTCAGCATCCACACTAACCATGCACCCAACATTTTGTATGGCCTTGTAGTCTTACCTACAGCTCTAGCATTCTCTCGGCAAGTTAATATTTGCCTCTGAAGTGAAGGGAACTCTTATAAAATACACTGGCTAACTACCTATGGAGACTATTATTTTGTGTTGTGGTACTATAAAACAACATAGAAATTGAGATATTATTATACAGTTCATTTGGAGTGGTGTGCTCTAACTGAAGTGACTGCCCTGGCTGTTTCAGGGAGCAGCAGATCTATCTGGGTCTACGAAACATTGTCCTGGCTTTGTGGGCTCTCAACTGTCAGGTAAGTTATTCAGGGCTGGATGAAGTAATCACAATATATATGATAAACTAACTTTGATATTATAGTCTCTTATGTTTTTTTTTAATACAATTTGAGAATTAATAAAGTAACTTTGATAGCCAAAGATTGTAAGTACTTTACGACATATTGGTAGGGGAGTGCAGGAGGATTGTGTACTATTGGTAGGGGAGTGCAGGAGGATTGTGCACTATTGGTAGGGGAGTGCAGGAGGATTGTGGACTATTGGTAGGGGAGTGCAGGAAGATTGTGCACTATTGGTAGTGGAGTGCAGGAGGACTGTGTACTATTGGTAGGGGAGTGCAGGAGGACTGTGTACTATTGGTAGGGGAGTGCAGGAGGATTGTGTACTATTGGTAGGGGAGTGCAGGAGGATTGTGTACTATTGGTAGGGGAGTGCAGGAGGATTGTGTACTATTGGTAGGGGAGTGCAGGAGGATTGTGTACTATTGGTAGGGGAGTGCAGGAGGATTGTGCACTATTGGTAGGGGAGTGCAGGAGGACTGTGTACTATTGGTAGGGGAGTGCAGGAGGATTGTGTACTATTGGTAGGGGAGTGCAGGAAGATTGTGCACTATTGGTAGGGGAGTGCAGGAGGATTGTGTACTATTGGTAGGGGAGTGCAGGAGGACTGTGTACTATTGGTAGGGGAGTGCAGGAGGATTGTGTACTATTGGTAGGGGAGTGCAGGAGGATTGTGTACTATTGGTAGGGGAGTGCAGGAGGATTGTGTACTATTGGTAGGGGAGTGCAGGAAGATTGTGCACTATTGGTAGGGGAGTGCAGGAAGATTGTGCACTATTGGTAGGGGAGTGCAGGAGGACTGTGTACTATTGGTAGGGGAGTGCAGGAGGATTGTGTACTATTGGTAGGGGAGTGCAGGAGGATTGTGTACTATTGGTAGGGGAGTGCTGGAGGATTGTGTACTATTACAAAAGAGGACTGCAACTGACACAACAGGCCACTTTTCACCAGACCACACTGGCAGTGTGTCCACTACATCAGCTGCGCTATATTGGAAGCCGGCGTGACATCATAATCATGTCAACTTGAAAACTGTCGTTTACATCGGACCGACACCAAATAACCCCAACTACAATCGACAGTTTTGGTTTATTGCAGCAAACTGCTATAAGTGGAAAGCTACACTTACCCTGCCTCGGTGGAAAAGATCATTTTCAGTTTTGCCTTAACGTCATCTTTCAGGAGTTCCTCAGTGTTGAGTCGTGTGTCCGCCATGTCATCTGTCGAGGCCTGGTTCGTGTCAGGTGTGTCGAGGAGCTTGCGCGAATCTGGGAGTTCTTTACCGTGCGAGCCTACATCAACACAGGAATACTACACAATGTGCCTCGTGAGGGCCTACTGCCTCATTGCTACAACCAGGTGAGTTGAAAATACACAAAATATAATACAACACAAATTTATTGTCCAGTAATAATAAAATACATTGGATAATTTTCTTATGCTAGCTGAGCATAAAGAGAATGCAGTGTTAGTAAACATGGTTAACGTGGTTAATAAAAGTACTGCATACAAGAAATAGTTAATAAAGGTAATTAAAACATGAAAGTAGTCCTTAAATTTAGTGCATTTTAAGGCATGCGATGATAGACGTTATTAAATTGCTGTCACTTGGGCAGTAAAACATAAATTCTAAAGTTATTCAACTAAATAGTCACACATGTCCACAAACACATAATATTGTTTAACAATCGGCTTGTGGTGACGACTAAACTCAAAGTTTGTTTAGACGACTTCATTGCACAACTTAAATTATTTGTTAGAATATATAAAACAGAAGGAAATATACGAATTAATTTTTCCTTGGGATGTTCCACAAAACCACACCTTCAGATTTTTCTTAGATTATCTGGTTCCCATCATGCTAGTTGATTAATATGTGACCTTGCTTTCTTGTATATGTAATATGGTCGAGGTTTTATTAAGATATGAGTATTTTTTAAGATATGACTTAATTAAAATTTGGCATTTCACAAGGAGCTTAGTATGTCATATGTGACATTGCTTTCTCGTACATGTAATACAGTCAACATTTTATCAAGATATGATGACTCCTTTCTAAAGTATAACAGTGAATTAAAATTTGACATTTCACCAAGGACCTTTGTCTTTGAGGTCACCCTAGGATAATCCCAAATTATTTCCTTAGTAATAAATTATAGGAAATGTGTCCTACTTACACGATCATCTCGCTATAGTCAGGTCACTTTGACCGAGTCCAAACCAGAAACATGCATCTTTTTGAGTGTGTTTGCTAATAAGTGCTTCTTTGATGCATTAAGAAAGGCCTGAACAGTTTACTAACATGTATGTTTGGTGTTGATACTGATTATGTGACTGTTAATACCCATCCTATGCTTCCAGTGCAGTGTTCTGATCGTCGGTGCTGGTCCCGCAGGCTTGGCCGCAGCTAGGCAACTCAGCAACTTTGGGTCAAAGGTCAGCATTCACTGAAGAGTTTTAATTTTTAATTTTTCTTGCATCTTAAATCGTATCTGAGTCTGTTATTGTTTTAAAAAACATGCTAGAAGTGACAGGCATTAACTATCGGTTTTACAATTTATTACCAATGTTTAACAATCATCTTTCTGATGTATGCAGATTCTAAAACTACATTACCATCTGGATCTGATGTAATTATGTTGGCATGTTTAATTTAGTTTAAGATGTGTTAATATGTTGAAGATGACATAAAGAAATATGCATGTCACTTTGAATAAATGAGTTGTAATTATTACTCTCTTTCTCCAGGTTTACTGATTCTGTCTGTCTATCTTAGCGTTAAATTACAAGTGTGTCTGAATGTTCTAAAAAAACCTTTCTCTCAGAACTACCCCTTATTGTATGCACCACTGTGTTGTAGGTGACGGTGCTGGAGGCGCAGGGTAGACTTGGGGGTCGAGTATGGGACGACTACACCACGGGGGTGTGTGTGGCCCGGGGGGCACAGATCGTCAATGGAACCACCAACAACCCCATCTCCCTGCTGTGTCATCAGGTATTACAGTCGTCTCTCAAACTCTCTGTTAGTTGGTGGTAGTTGTTATACTGTTGTTTTATGAACAACTAGCCGAGTTACCCTGCATAGGGAAAAAACACCTGTTAATGTTTTCTGGTTAAGGAGAAATATGGCAGCTAGAAAGGATATTTTTTAAAAGCATAATTAATGCAATGTGTCGTGCCCAAGTTGTAGAGTATGTTTTATTGAATAAAATGTAGTGATTTTTTTGCCAGACCCCCCGTTTCCATGGCAACAATCCAAGATGGCTGCCTGATAAGGAAAATATTGCAAAATTTGGAAACATTGTAGCTCCTCCAATAATGCAGTAATCAGTGTAATTCTTTCTATTTCTTATTTACAACACCTCACTATGCAATGATGAAGAGATATTTTATGCATTGTCATTATTTAATATTTAAAAAATATGTTTAAATTTTGTTGGTAAAATCTATATTTTTTATTTCGATCATTATGTTCACCACATAACTAAAAAGAAAAGAAAAAATATCTCTTCGACATTGCATAGAGAATATAGCAAGGATCACATCAGTTAAAAGTTCATTAATGTGGCATCATTACTTCTAGAGATATGATGTTTCCAACTTGGAAAAACACTGGTTTTACAAACAGGTGTAATTAGCTGTCAAAGATTCGGTAATGGAATTATTACATGACAGAAGCACACTTTATCCATGAATATAAGTTACTTAGAAGTATATTAATGTTATAAAAGAGATCTTTATTAATAGTAAACATAAAATGCTATCAGAATACAGAATAATCACATTTTGAGAATTTTTGTCAAACAATTTCAATTTAGCTCCAGTGTCTCCTTAAAAACACCTCTAGTTAAGAGAGGTTATACAATGCCTATGAATAACTCCAATCAGGCCTTTAGCCGGAGACCTGTTGTCTCTTTATTGAAACAGGTTTGGAAAATCACAACAGGTTTTTCTTTTTCCAATAATGTTTTTTTAGTCCTTTGGCCGAAGGTTCAAGGGACTATTGCCATCACTCTGCGTCCGCCGTTAGCTGCCGTATCTCAGAAACCGTTCAGCAACTTTTTCTCTAATTTTGCATACACATCTTAGGGCACTGCCACTATGCACGAGAAATCTGTATTTGATTGAATCATTTTAAAGGCTCCCTGGGGCCTCCAAGGACCCCAAAACTGGTAAAAATGTAACATTTTGCCTTTTTTTTTCAAAAACTCTTCAGCAACTTTTTTTTCTAATTTTGCATAGATAGGGTGCTGCCACTATATACAAGAAATCTGTATTTGATTGAATCATTCTAAGGGCACATAAGGGGCCCGCCCCCAAAGTGCAAAAGTTTTACATTATCTAGTGATGTGGTTTTGAGAAGGGCCCTTGAGACCACCCCCAACAGTAGATTTTGTTTAATGTGCCACAAAGCCAGCAGCATGACTAAAGTCTGCAGCCTAGTGCTACTGTTCCACTGAGACCTTGACTAATCTTTAATTGGTCACAGTGCCCAGGCAGAGTAGACACACTTGACCCCTGTTAGACTGAACAGTTCCCTAACACTTTTAAACTGTATCTTCAAAACTATTGATTTTCTATAATTGCAAGTTGTGTTTATTTTGATGTTCATTTAATTATTATAAAATGGTGTGACTGTGGTGTCTATTGGTTAAAGATGTATTGTCTGTATAAACCTGTAGGTGACAAACATAGAAAATTAATATTCTGTCACCTGTAGGTGACAAACATAGAAAATTAATATTCTGGACAACTATAGAGTGAAATATCCTACACTTTATTTATATCAAATGCATTCTACTGTTCTGTTTACGCTTGTCATGCCTTGTGTAGATATGGTACTGTGTAAATCAATTGTATCAATATAGACTAATAATTACAGATTCACAATATAGTTGACACCTGAAACAACCAAATGTCAACCATTAGAAGAGTTGACATAGTTCCGCTATACACAAGCAAGAAATCTGTATTTGATTGAATCATTCTAGTGTCATCAGCATATAGTAGAACATACATTTTCTACATCATCATCACTAAGGTTGTTGTAAATTTAACCAGCTGCCATGTCAAGTCCGTTATAATTGTGACTAACAGTGTTCAAAATGATTCAGGTAAATAGCAAATAACAAAGGACACAAGTTTTCTTCTTGCCATACCTATACATCACGAGAAGAAGGCTGACACAGCCTGGCCCTGATTTATACATGATTTAGCATTTTTGTACATGTTGTATACAACTTTCAACACAATACCATTAATACCGCATGAAATTATCTTAGACCACTGGGAAGACCGGTCTACTAAATCAAATGCTTTCTTATAATCGATGAAGACACAATAAAGCCTTCTGAGTCGAGACAAATACAATTCAACCAATACCCCTATCTGAACACTGCCTATTAAATTCGCTTTGTTTAGGTATGTGGTCAGTCTGGTGTTCTGAACAATCACTAAGGATTAATGAACACTTGTGCAGAATGTCACCCACTTGGCAGGTTTAATTGGTCTATTCAGCAATGAGGACACTGCTTAGGCCTCACTCTGGACACTGTCACTCACAGTGTTGTGTATTGTCTTAGTTGGTGCATTGAGCTAATCTACTTGACCATGAATCAGTGGTGGCTCTGGTTGTGTATTCTGGCTGTGGAGCTAAGATTCTCTGCCTGCTATTGTTTGATGGAAGCTGTGACTAATCTGTAATTGGTCACTGGCAGTAGCTTGTGTCAACAGACAGCATTAAGCCACTAGACCCCTGTTAAACTGGACAGTTGCCTGTAGGTTTTAAACTGTGTCAAACAGTGAGTCTACCTTTTGCTCTCAGATAATCTGTCCTCTTAGTTTTACACATGAAGACATAATCTGGCATAACTTGATAAGTCTTTGTAGCAGCACATTTGTACTTCCAGTGTATCATTGCAACATAACATACATATTACATACTGTGTGCCACATTTGAATGTTTTGCATGTAATATTTCCATGCAATCCATTTGCATATATAATGTAAAACTTCAACAGCCGTTTTCTTCATTTTCACTTTTTGATCCCTACCATGTTCAATGCTCCATAACTTTGCCAATTTTTGTAGCAGTCATATTTTTTGAAACCGTGTAAAGCACCCTACCAAACCTTTACAAGGATGTAAGAAAACAATGTTACAATTTTTCCGACTTAACACTCATTTGGTCAGCCGGGGTCACATATAGACATATTAGTCCAAAAGACTTCAGGGCCACTTGGCCCATTTTTTGGTCTTTAGGTTACAGGATTTGTATTTTTCAGATACTGTGATCATGTGTTGGTCCAAAACTTGGTTTTATAGTCCCACTAACAAGGTCAAAACAGTTTGTGTTGTCATAAACCGAGCCTTCTACTAGGTGTGAAAGCTAGTGCAGGAGTGTAGTTTGAAGTTTGAATATTTTGTCAGCCTCGAGGGGAGAGTGCAGTTGGAGGTGGTTTCATAAGCATAATGGGTAAATAAAAAATGAGAACGGGTTAATTGCACAATTTCACTTTGGACTGTGTTCCTTGGAGTCATGCTGGACAGAAAAATCTCGAAAAAGTTGAAAGAGTCCTGAGAGTTTCTGTTACGCCGGCATGCCTATATGGTCTGGAGACAGTGGCGCTGACAGAAAAACAACAACAGAAGCTGCAAGTTTGTGAGAACAATTGGTTAGAAGAATAACATGAACAAAGAGGGTAGACAGAAGAAGGACGAATACACGGAATCACAGTTTGACTTATATGGGCATATAGGTCGGGTCACGCAATTGGCGTAACAGATCAAATGAAGTAAAATAAAACCTAATCCACTGTTGGATTGCTACAGCGCATATGCCTTCGATGCTCATTTTAAACATATTTTTTAGTAAGCGTCCGATACGTGTATCTAAATATTAAAAAATGCTACCTCCAGATATCCTGTGCTATTAGCGATCATTTCCACCACTCACAACGAACCAGGTTGACTTTGACTTGATTTGAACTTTGAAACTGTGATTGCGTGTAACACCTGAGAAAAGAGGTTGGAATGCAGTGTAACAGGATAATTATTGAGAAGCCAGATGAGATGGGCTGGCCACTTGGCAAGGATGGATGCCGGAAAAATAGCGAAGAGAGCAGAGGCCGAACAACACAAAGGACAGAGGGAAAGGCCAGAGCTGGGATCGGACAAACCAACGGGCTAACAAACCAATGAAATGTCAGTTGCACACATGTAAACTGACACTGACAGAGATATACTTGGACTTATAGAACAACAGCTACTGGTTATAATCCATTTCCTTCTCAAGGCGGCTCCAGAATATTTTACTAGAAAGGTTTTTAGCACAAATAACAAAAACAAGGGATTTACTTGATATATCAGATGAAATTATACAGTTTGCAGTATGCAAATATATATTAGGTACACATATTGTATATACTTCAACTATAATTAAACTTAACCCATAATAATGAATACTGTACAAAGATAGTACAACAAAAACAGTAGAAGAGCATCAGTGACTCCTATTAAAACCAATATGTTGCTGTCCTAGGAGCTACCGTGCGGTTTCACCAGCTCCATCTAATAAATTCCGACACGTTTTTGCAGCTCAACATTTCGATGCGGCAAATCACAGACAAATGTGGGCTGATCCATGAGTCGGGCATGGTGACGGATAGCAACGTGGACAGACGCATCGATTTCCACTTCAATGCCATGTTGGACATCGTTGCGGACTGGCGTAAGAATCACAGTGACAACAGTGATACTGACTTACTGGGTAAGTGTTAGCTTACAATGTGGATTGCAGTGGCTAGGGCATCGGATTTTCAGTCGAGAGAACCCGGGTTCAAATCCTGTGCTGCAGTGTCGAACCTTGGGCATGTTTATTCACTCTACGTTGCTCCAGTTCACTCAGCTGTATGGATGAATACCTGGCTATAGACAGTGGTGGATATTTGTATATGAATAGTCTTCATGCATTAATTGCTGGTGTTCGATTAAACAGGTCTGCTAGGGAGTAAAATGTAAAGCGTTTTGAGCAGTCTTAAGGACTATATGGATACTGCGCTATATAAAACTTACTTTTTAAACTCAATATATAATGTTAATTTTGACTTTCCCTGCAGTAAGAGTTAGCTTTTTCAAATCTAGCAGAGCATTATTGGATAAATAGGCATGTCACTATCAAAAAACTAAGCACCACGTGTGATTGTGCTGATACACTGTGTATTGTGCATAATTGTAATGGCATTGATTTAAGATGTGGAGAAATATTGCAGTAAAATAATGGTGAAACATTAAGAAAGTCATACATGGATTAAATTAGTTTTCCTGTTACCTGAACAGCATTATTCAAAATAAAATGAGACCTCACAATTTGACGTTGTCATGAAAATATTAAAACAACATTTACCCTTTGAAATGTTGGAGAAGTATTATTATTTTAGTTGTGAAGTGAGAGGCACGTAAGGTGGGTGGGTGGTTTTTATTAGTCCTTTGGCCGAAGGTCCAAGGGACTATTGCCATCACTCTGCGCCCGCCGTCCGCCGTTAGCTGCCGTATCTCAGAAACTGTTCAGCAACTTTTTCTTTAATTTTGCATAGACATATCTTAGGGCACTGCCACTATACACGAGAAATCTGTATTTGATTGAATTATTTTAAGGGCTCCCTAGGGCCTCCAAGGACCTCAAAACTGGTAAAAAATGTAACATTTGGCCTATTTTTTCAAAAACTGTTCAGCAACTTTTTTTCTAATTTTGCGTAGACATTCCTTAGGTTAGTGTCACTGTACACAAGAAATCTGTATTTGATTGAATCATTATAAGGGCACCTAATGACTCCCAAAAAAGACCCCAAAACTGGTAAATTTTCACATTTTGCCTATTTTTTCAAAAACTCTTCATTAACTTTTTCTCTAATTTTGCATAGACATTTCATGTAGCAGTGCAACTGTACACAAGAACTCTGTATTTGATTGAATCATTCTAAGGGCACCAAAGGTCCCCTAAAATGCTAAATTTGCTAACTAAACTGTCTGCTGCAGCAGATGATCTATCATGCTAACAGTCCTTTTGTTCAGCTAATCCCTTTCCCAGAAAATCTGTCACATGTCACTGTGGCTGCCTGGCTGGTGTGACTAATCTGTAATTGGACACTGGCAGAGCCTTGCCTCAACTGACAGAGCCCACTAGAGTAGTAGATTTGTGTAATGTGCCAGAAACTGCCTGGCCCACTGTCCACTCTGCTTTGTATCATTGAGGCCTTGACTAATATTTAATTGGTCACACACAGCCAGAGCAGACAAGCTTGTGTCAACAGACAGCATTAAGCCACTAGACCCCTGTTAAGCTGGATATTTCCCTGTAGGTTTTAAACTGTGTCAAACAGTGAGTCTACCTTTTGCTCTCAAATAATCTGTCCTCTTAGTTTTACACATAAAGACATAATCTGGCATAACTTGATAAATTTTTGTAGCAGCACATTCATACTTCCAGTGTATTGTTGCAACATAACATACATACTGTGTGCCACATTTGAATGTCATGCATGTAATATTTCCATGCAATCCATTTGCATATATAATATAAAACTTCAACAGCCGTTTTCTTCATTTTCACTTTTTGACCCCTACCATGTTCAATGCTCCATAACTTCGCCAATTTTTGTAGCAGTCATAATTTTTGAAACCATGTAAAAGCACCACACCCAACCTTTACAAGAATGTAAGAAAACAGTGTTACAATTTTTGAAACTTATCACTCATTTGGTCAGCTGGGGTCACATATAGACGTATTAGTCCAAAGGACTTCAGGGCCACTTGGCCCATTTTTTGTTTCTCTGCCAAATGATTGTGCCCTATGATTGTATTAGACATTTTGATGAACACCTTGGTTTTCCTTGAATGTTACAGAGAAGATTCGACAGATGCACCAACAGTTTGTTGACGAATCTCATCTTACTTTCTCAAAGGTAAGACCATTGGAAATTGGTGAGCTTTGTGCATTGCCAAACTCTGGTTTACATCAAACTGCATTGTTTGTATCATTCATTTCAAGCATGTTACGTGATAACAAAGCCCACAGTAACATCAACTGATGCAAACTGTAGTGCTATTTGGACTTCAAACGTACCATAAAGTGCAACATTGTGTAACACTATATGCCCAAAACGATGTGGAATGATCGCTCTATGAAGGACCCTGTCCCAGTGTAACTACATGCAAGGTGGGTAGAAATATATCTATCTAAAAATATGCTTTGAGGATAAATATACAACTTTGAAAGTACAAATAACATAAAGGAGATTAGTATGAGTTTTTGGTAATGTAATTAAAATGTTACCGTTAGTGGTGCTATTTTCCTGACAATACTTTGAACTTTTATCAACTATTATGGACAACAGGCCTGTATTCCTGAAAATTATAAAAGTATAAAGACAAAGTTGAATTACTAACAGGACATTTTGGGTTAGGCCTGTCCGTCTGATAAGGAAGCTGTAGAAATGTTATTATTATCACTGTGCTATGCGAGATTCAGTAGAGTGAGTTGAGCTTGATGTGCCGCAGGAAGAAGAGAAGTTGCTGGAGTTCCACATCAGTAACCTTGAGTACGCGTGCGGCTGTAGCACGGACCGTCTCTCCGCGTACAACTGGGACCAGAACGAGGCTTTCCCGCAGTTCTCTGGCAACCACTGCTTCATGTCTGGTGGCTACTTGCCCGTCTTGGCCCGACTTGCCGCAGACGTTGATGTCCGACTCAACAAATACGTAAGATGCTTACTATAATCGAGCCAGGGTGTGTGGGTGCTATGTTATGCATCTTTGGCACCAGAACTTTCAGGGAATAATCTGCAATAGTTCTGAAGAAAAGTAACACCTTCATTTTAGTCCTTTGGGCCAAAGGTCAACAGACTATTGCCATCACTCTTCGTCTGCTGTTAGCTGCCGTATCTCAGAAACCGTTCAGTAACTTTTTCTCTAATTTTGCATAGAAGTATCTTAGGCTATTGCCACTATGCACGCGAAATCTGTATTTCACTGAATCATTCTAAGGGCCCCCAGGGCCAAAAAAACTGGTAATTTTTTACATTTTGCCTGTTTTTTTCAAAAACTCTTCAGTAACTTTTTCTCTAATTTTACATAGACATTTCATGTGGTAGTGCCACTATACACAAGAAATCTGTATTTGATTGAATCATTCTAAGGGCACCAAAGGTCCCCTAAAATGCTAAATTGTTTACTGCAGGATAACAGCCCAGCAGCTCTATTTATAACTGGCTGGCTACACCCTGTCACACAACTAATCCCTTTTCCTACAATATCTGTCACATGCAGAGTCTGTGTCTTGCATGGATCAGAGGTTGTCTTTTCTGTTATTTAAAAACTGTTCCATAACTTTTTCTCAAATTTTGCATAGACATCTCTTAGGGAAGTGTCACTGTACACAAGAAATGTGTATTTGATTGAATCATTCTAAGGGCACCTTAGGGCCTCCAAGGACTCCAAAACTGGTGAAACTGTAACATTTTGCCTATTTTTTTTCAAAAACTGTTCAGCAACTTTTTTTCTAATTTTGCACAGATGTATCTTAGGTTGCTGCCACTATATACAAGAAATCTGTATTTGATTGAATCATTCTAAGGGCATCTAAGGGGCCCCCAAAGTGCAAAAGTTTTATATTATCTAGTGATGTGGTTTTGAGAAGAGCCCTTGAGACCACCCCCAACAGTAGATGTTGTGTATTGTGCCACAAAGTCAACAGCTGTGACTAATCTCTACAGCCTAGTCCATTGAGACCTTGACTAATCTTTCATTGGTCACAGCACCCAGGCAGAGTAGACACACTTGATCCCTGTTAGACTGAACAGTTGCCTAACACTTTTAAACTGTATCTTCAAAACTATTGATTTTCTATAATTGCAAGTTGTGTTTATTTTGATGTTCATTTAATTATTATAAAATGGTGTGACTGTGGTGTCTTGTCTCCTGTTAGACTGAACAGTTGCCTAACACTTTTAAACTGTATCTTCAAAACTATTGATTTTCTATAATTGCAAGTTGTGTTTATTTTTTATTTTCTTTAGACTACCTTTTACTCTCAGATAATCTGTCCTCTTAGTTTTATACATAAAGACATAATCTGGCATAACGTTATACATTTTTGTAGCAGCACATTTGTATTTCAAGTGTATCATATTTATCACTTGTTGTGTATTACACCCAGCTGTGGAGCTAAGATTCTCTGCCTGCTATTGTTTGATGGAAACTGTGACTAATCTGTAATTGGTCACTGGCAGTAGCTTGTTTCAACAGACAGCATTAAGCCACTAGACCCCTGTTAAACTGGACAGTTGCCTGTGGGTTTTAAACTGTGTCAAACAGTGAGTCTACCTTTTGCTCTCAAATAATCTGTCCTCTTAGTTTTACACATAAAGACATAATCTGGCATAACTTGATAAGTCTTTGTAGCAGCACATTTGTACTTCCAGTGTATCATTGCAACATAACATACATATTACATACTGTGTGCCACATTTGAATGTTGTGCATGTCATATTTCTATGCAATCCATTTGCATATATAATTTCAACAGCCGTTTTCTTCATTTTCACTTTTTGACCATGTTCAGAGCTCCATAACTTCGCCAATTTTTGTAGCAGTCATATAATTTTAGAAACCATGTAAAGCACCCTACCAAACCTTTACAAGGATGTAAGAAAACAATGTTACAATTTTTCTGACTTATCACTCATTTGGTCAGCCGGGGTCACATATAGACGTATTAGTCCAAAGGACTTCAGGACCACTTGGCCCATTTTTTGTTTTTTAATTCACTGCTGGTTAAGGATTATCACCGTTTACGAATACTCTGGGAAGCCATCTGCATATGTGTGTATGTAGTGGGTATTTTGTCCAAGACAGAGGGGTCTGGCGAGATCTTGTGCAAGCCTTATGTGCCACATGAGAGTATAAGTAAGTAGGCAAGTGGGTATTTTGGTTGGGTGATTAACCTACATTTGGTCCTCAACTGTAGATTAAACAAAATTTTATAATAAAAGTGTGAACATTTTAATACTTGTGTGATTTCATTAATTGTGATTGGTCAAAATTCCAGCCAATGAACAAGTTACCTATATAAAGTAGACCACTGCTAGCATATGACTTTTGTGTGCCTGTGTCTACAAGTAGCCCCAAGTTACTGGTATAATACTGGATTAGAAATAAATTTCCATGTGCAAAACATCTTAATTAGGGTTATACATAGTTGTATTTTGTTTTTCCTTGATTTTGTTTAACAATTTACAGTTAGACTCAGATGCAGTAGAACTATAACACAGTTCAACATTAAAGCTTCATCTTTTGCACAGGTTAAGGAGATCAACTATTTCGGTGATCATGTCACAGTGCTGACATCTGGTGGTGAGACATTTCGTGCAGACCGAGTCATTGTGACTGTGCCGTTATCATTACTGAAGGCTGGTGCGATCATTTTTCGGCCAGCTCTCCCGGAGCGGAAAGTTGATGCCATACAGAGTCTGGGGGCAGGCATCATAGAGAAGGTGGGTCCACACTCATACTCAGTGTAGAAAATAACTATTTATACTCTGAAATCGAAAGTGAAACTCTGAGTGTTTACTGTTGACTGAAATGAAATATAAATATTAAAAATAAAGATTAAATATGGCTAAGTTGTGATAGAACTAAACTAACTAAACCACACATATAACACAAAATATAAAGTACCATTAAAATAAACATATATTTATGTGTATATATATATAATATGTTTTTGTATTCATTGATATTTTATATATAATATTGTCTCACAAAAATTATTGTCGTTCTATGGGAAACTGTAAGCAAATGCCTTGTCATGTGTACGTTTTGAATAGTAATTTTTCAAGCAGCTATGAGACACCAAACATTCAATACACATCTTCTGTGGTCAGGTTAACAGATTTTCCTACTAAGCTGTGACATTTCTGCTACCTGTCAGCTGTGTGTTCTAGGTGGCCTTGCAGTTTCCACATCGGTTCTGGGACACAAAGGTGGAAGGGGCTGATTTCTTTGGACACGTTCCCGAGAATGCAAATGAGCGAGGGATGTTTGCAGTCTTCTACGATATGGCCTTGAAGGTAACAGAACTCTGTCATTTCTTTCAAAGTTGATAATGTACTTCCATACATTCTCTCTATAAATAAATGAAACTTTTATTTTGCTTCCTTTTGGAAGGGTTTGTAGGGAGCATTGAAGTTATCTGAACATCTTTTATAAGTCTTCTTGTCTAAACGTGACAACTTCTAAATGTAAGTCTGCTGCATGTTTTTAGGGTTCAGATGACAGAAAAGACGATTCATCGGGTGAACTTGTAACACGTGGTTCTCAGCACACCCCACATACAGACACCAAAGACACCACAGTTCATGACATCCCAAATGGCAACGTGGATCTGTCGATTATTGAGAAATGGAAAGATTTGAACACTGCTGACTCTGTGAATCACTCTACCGCCACCCCTGTCAAAACTAGTGAGAATAAGATGTCAAACGATATCCTACCAAATGAATCGCATGATTCTGACACCAAAGTGTTACAAGAGCCAGACAAACAGAAGACCGAGTGTAAAGGGTTACCTAAGGAATCAGATGATTCAAATGCTAAGAAGACAGAGACCAAACGGATATCAATGGAATCGGACAATTCAGACATTAAGAAGACAGATACTAAAGTGTTACCAATGGAATCGGGTGAATCAAATTCTGCAAAAACAGAAACTAAAGTGTTTTCACAGGAATCTGTCAGTTCATACACTGAGAACACTAAACAGTTACCATTGAAATCACGTGATAACAGTGATATAGCTCCGACCGACACAGAGTGTGTCAAACCAGACCAGTGTCAAAGTAACATGTCACCATCAGAGAAACTAGTGAAGGACACAGACAGTGACAGTAAAACATGTGACACTAGTTGCGATAAACCTGGGTTATGTTCTGGTGACACAGACACCACCAATGACAATAAATCAAAGCAGATGTCACATTGTCAAACCGACGCAATATGTAACACGTCGACATCATCTCCAACAGACGCGTCATGTGTCAAGTCAGACTCAAACTCTAACTGTAGCAAGTCAAGTCCTGACGCGAGCAAATACACTACCTCTGACACTAAGGCAGTCTTGATGACGTGCATCACTGGTGATGCCGTGTCAATGGTGTCAAAGCTCACCGACGCGGAAGTGGTGGCGAAGTGCGTCGATGTCCTGAAGAAACTCTTCCCTGATGAGGTGGGTTCTTTGTTCATGTTGTAGTCTTCTCCATCTTCGCAAATCAGGAGTGGTCATTACGTACACTACCCCTGGCAGATCTCATACAGAATATACGGTAGTTAACTGAATCAGCCATATAATTGACTTCGTCAGTAGCGTCTACAAACTGTGAGAATAGTGCCGACACTTGCCCCTCACATATCATAATTCATAGAAGAAGAAGCCCTCGACTTCCGGGAATCCTAACATTTAATTATATTTAATTATAATTTAATTCAGCCATTCTCACGAGCGGCTGAGCGGTATTGTGTATTCAAATAATTACTTCTACTTCCCAAACATTACATGTATCATGAGCAAATGTTGGCTGAAACGAAAACGAGTCGAACAGTCCTGCTAACTATATTATTGACAGGGCTTAACTTCGGCCAAAGTGACGCAGTCTGCCAGCAGTGCCCCCTAGTGCGCGAGGATGGTTTTCTCTAACACTTCTATAGAATTTGTGTACCCCACTCTACAGAATGTGCATCCACTTGAACATGTGATATTGAAAGTAGGGCGCATGCCATCTGTCCACCCTTGATGTATCATCGTTGCACTTGTTACAGTCTGTGTCTGCCCCAGTGTCATCCTTTGTGACGCATTGGCAAGAGGATCCCCTAGCCCTGATGGCCTCCAGCTTATGTTCTGTGTTTGTCACAGTCTGTGTCTGCCCCAGTGTCATTCTTTGTGACGCATTGGCAAGAGGACCCTCTAGCCCTGATGGCCTCCAGCTTATGTTCTGTGTTTGTCACAGTCTGTGTCTGCCCCAGTGTCATTCTTTGTGACGCATTGGCAAGAGGACCCTCTAGCCCTGATGGCCTACAGCTTATGTCCTGTGTTTGTTACAGTCTGTGTCTGCCCCAGTGTCATTCTTTGTGACGCATTGGCAAGAGGACCCTCTAGCCCTGATGGCCTACAGCTTATGTCCTGTGTTTGTTACAGTCTGTGTCTGCCCCAGTGTCATTCTTTGTGACGCGGTGGCAAGAGGACCTCCTAGCCCTGATGGCCTACAGCTCATGTCCTGTTTTTGTTACAGTCTGTGTCTGCCCCAGTGTCATTCTTTGTGACGCGGTGGCAAGAGGACCCCTTAGCCCTGATGGCCTACAGCTATGTTCCTGTCGGTTGTACGGGCGAAGCTTACAATGTCCTGGCCGAGACTGTGGATGACAAGGTTCACTTCGCAGGCGAGGTAAGTAGTGCCCCCTGGTGGGTACACCCAGCAGCCTTCTTTTCAGTAAAGCAATTTGTAATTACCCATTTGTGCTGCAAAAGAATGTATGCATCTGGTAAAAGTTGGACCTCGTTCAGACAGTCATGGTGTGAGTGTTTACACAAGTCCGCAGCCTGTTTTCACAGGGAATGACTGGATATTTAAACATTGCTAACCTTGGATGACTAAACACAGCTTCTTTGGACACATTGATTGAGAACATGTGATAAGAGTTGTAGTTGAGCAGTTTGTTTTAAAGAAACTGAGCAAATCTTAATGACTGGCAACTTCTTTCTTATATTTTAATTCCTCAAACTTGTGTCACTTGGTAAATATCTTTCTAAGTAGCATGTTCAAATTGTGATTATGCATGCACTTGTGGCGTATTTTCTAATACCGTAGAAACTATCCATAATGGATATCATCACTGCGAAATATGTCCATTATGGCCAGACTATTTCTATAGACAGGTAGTGACAATACAAGCTGGTCACTCGGCTCTTTAAAATGGGCTCATTGTAGACAGGTTTTCATTGTAGACAGGTGTCCGCTAAGCAGATTTCACTGTAATTGTCGTACAAAAAGATACAAAACGATAGCTATCAGTGTATGAGTATTATTTCTCTATTCTGGTTGTGCAGCTCAAGGAAGTGTTTGTTTATTGCTTGCAGGCAACCAACCGTCAGTTTCCTCAAACTGTCACCGGGGCGTATCTAAGCGGCATCCGTGAGGCCAGCAAGATTGTCACTGCATCAGCAGAGACTTACAGAGAAAGAGAATTGACAGACAGTAAAGAAGACATGTCAGTAGATGACACATTGAGATGTCGATCCGTGTCACTCCTCAAATAGTGTCCATTAGTTTTGTAGAAACTCTCGTAACGAACTCAATACTTCCATCGTAAATACCAATATATGCCAAATTGCATCAGAATGTGGAGTAGATATATATATATATATATCTACTCCACATATATATATATAGATATGCAATTAAAGCCGAGTTTCATATTTGAAATCATGTCCAAGTAAGAAGCAACGAATGTAAGAAGATAGTGTTCATTTGATTCCTGTCTGTCACATTTTACAAAGAAAAGGTGCTTCATTTAATGTCTTGTTATCATAATAGAAACAGGAAGGCCGCACAAGCAGTTTTATTTTTAATATCTTATATGACTGCAGTCTATAAATTAAGTGATCATTCATTCTAATGAAACATTTTCTCAGTGTACTTATAATTGGGTTTACACTTTGCAGACATTGTTGTGTCTTGTATCACATTTAAATACAAATAAATTTATTTAAGCATAAATAAATTTACAGTGAACAGGCAATTGATTATATTACACAGTTATTGTAGCTGTATACTTGCTTATGGGTGTGTATATATCAACTAAATTATTATAGTTGTAGTCAATGCATTAATAATATACGAGGATGCATTTGAATATTCAACTAAATGTGGACTTTTGTGAATCTAAAACGAAAAGATCCTTCCTATACCGGGGTCAGTAAAATGTGTGCTTTGAAAATGTTTAGGTTTCTGAGTAAAATGTTAGACTAAGAGAATGTGTGGTTTATTAATTAGCAGATGTATTTTTGTATAATCGTTAGTGATATATTCACTTCTTTAAAAATATATTTCTTATATAGATTGCACTGCGGCACCATTTTTCACATTCTGTCATGTGATTTATGTAAGTACATTTATTCGAGCTGATATTTTGTGGGTGCGTATCTATAAAACAAGGCAACTAGTGTTAGCACTAGCATTTAGTGCTGCCGTGTGATATGGCACTTGTCTCAATGCAACTTATAGTCTGTCGTCTAGCAGCATGTACTAGCGATTAGCATGATATTACAACACAGATATATACACGTATAAATATTTACAGGTAACTGGTTTGTGAAATGTTAATGTTTGCAGACACTTCTGTAAATAGTACAGGCCTAATGTGATTTGTGGAGTGCAGGGGTCTTTTGAATATAAGGGTTATGTGTTGACATTCCTAGTGTAGTTAAGCTATCTTCTAGCAGGATAATGGCGTTAGTCTATTCAGTTGCTCCTGTTGTATAGGGCTGCAACGTTTTCTTTGTATCCTGTGCCTGTCAATTGCCCATCTGTTGTGATTGGCTTCCCGTGATCTCCTTCCTTCCATGGCCTACCGTAATGTGAAAATTATCCTAGCCTGCTAAGCCATAAATAAAATGATACGGATCAAGACAGCTGCACGTGATGACACCTTTACTAAACTTAAAAGTTGGTTGTGTTCCATTATGAGGGCGGTAATCATTAACAGGCAGTTTCATGATTTGGTTGTCTTGAATGCGGTAACATTGCGACTTGACAGAACGCGATAGAGTGTTGTGGTAAAACCAGCCAACATTCAGTATATTGCTAATAGACTTGACAGAACGCGATAGAGTGTTGTGGTAAAACTAGCCAACATTCAGTATATTGCTAATAGACTTGACAGAACGCGATAGAGTGTTGTGGTAAAACCAGCCAACATTCAGTATATTGTTAATAGACTTGACAGAACACGATGGAGTGTTGTGGTAAAACTAGCCAACATTCAGTATATTGCTAATAGACTTGACAGAACGCGATAGAGTGTTGTGGTAAAACCAGCCAACATTCAGTATATTGTTAATAGACTTGACAGAACACGATGGAGTGTTGTGGTAAAACCAGCCAACATTCAGTATATTGCTAATAGACTTGGTTATAATCTTAATGTTTTAAATTTTGCCATACAAAATGCAAATTGTGAACATTGTTTTGGGTTTAATAATCGCAATTTGGTGGGCAATGTACCATATTTATTACACTAGTAAAACATTACATTGGAACAAGGAACAGATAATCTCCCTTTAAATGATGTAGAGCTTCACGTAATGTGCAGTGATAGAAATTCTTGTATGAAACATTGATCTATCCACAGCTATGCGAATGTACTGCCAGGACAAATTAATAGCGATGCATTTTGTATAAAACGTATGCATTTAGTATGAATATTAGCCTAAATGTGACTTGTGTGACACTTTGCTACTCATTTTGTAGAAACTTGTGTTTATATGATCTATAAAAATGTTGGACTTATACGTGTGATCGACTTTTATTTGTTTGTGACTCTGGTTGTTTAAACCTGGGTAAGTCACACTGTTAGCCGTGTCAAAAATTTTCTCATTAGCATTTGTTGCCAACTCAAAGAAACAGTAAAAATCACGACCGACTGTCCTGGCATGGCCAGCCGGGAAATGTATAACTCCCACGGATCTCTACTATTGCAAGCGGCAGCGTCGTCTTCATCGGACAGGTCATGTGATGCGCCATGATGAAGTAGTCGGCAAAGTTACCATGGAAGCTCTGATAGCAGATGCCTTTGTCATTAACATTCTTATCAAGTGAAGTTGATTTTAAAGAGCGAAATCAGACTTAAGAACTCATAAGAGTATTAGTGAATACGAGTATTAGTGACATACGCCCCTGCTGTCAGAGGTTTCTCTCCACAACAGTGATCTTGTATAAAAACAACTAAACGTTAGGATACACCACTGGGACACTTTCACTGGTGTGTCACTGAAATAGCGTCCTCGCAGATATAGCAGCAATTTTTGCATTTAAAAAATGGGGATGACAGTGAAGGACACTATACAGTGATGCTACGAGTGCCCAGGTCAGCCAAACAACTGTGAGAGATGACAGTGAAGGACACCATATACAGGGATGCAACGAGTGCCCAGGTCAGCCAAACAACTGTGAGAGATGACAGAGAAGGACGCCATATACAGTGATGCTACGAGTGCCCAGGTCAGCCAAACAACTGTGAGAGATGACAGAGAAGGACGCCACATACAGTGATGCAACGGGTGCCCAGGTCAGCCAAACAACTGTGAGAGATGACAGAGAAGGACGCCATATATAGTGATGCTACGAGTGCCCAGGTCAGCCAAACAACTGTGAGAGATGACAGTGAAGGACGCCACATACAATGATGCTACGAGTGCCCAGGTCAGCCAAACAACTGTGAGAGATGACAGAGAAGGACGCCATATACAGTGATGCTACGAGTGCCCAGGTCCGCCTAACAACTGTGAGAGATGACAGAGAAGGATGCCATATACCGTGATTGTACGAGTGCCCAGGTCAGACAAACAACTGAGAGAGATGACAGAGAAGGACGCCATATACAGTGATGCTACGAGTGCCCAGGTCAGCCAAACAACTGTGAGAGATGACAGAGAAGGACGCCATATACAGTGATGCTACGAATGCCTATGTCAACAAAACAACTGTGAGAGATGACAGAGAAGGACGCCATATACAGTGATGCTACGAGTGCCCAGGTCAGCCAAACAACTGTGAGAGATGACAGAGAAGGACGCCATATACAGTGATGCTACGAGTGCCCAGGTCAGCCAAACAACTGTGAGAGATGACAGAGAAGGACGCCATATACAGTGATGCTACGAGTGCCTAGGTCAGTCAAACAACTGTGAGAAAAGACAGAGAAGGACGCCATATACAGTGTTGCTACGAGTCCCTAGATCAGCCAAACAACTGTGAGACATGACAGAGAAGGACGCCGTATACAGTGATGCTACGAGTGCCCAGGTCAGCCAAACAACTGAGAGATGACAGAGAAGGACGCCATATATAGTGATGCTACGAATGTCTAGGTCAGCCATACAACTGTGAGAGATGACAGAGAAGGACGCCATATACAGTGATTTTACGAGTGCCCAGGTCAGCCAAACAACTGAGAGATGACAGAGAAGGAAGCCATATACAGTGATGCTACGAGTGCCCAGGTCAGCCAAACAAATGAGAGATGACAGAGAAGGACGCCATATACAGTGATGTTACGAGTGCCCAGGTCAGCCAAACAAACTAGAGATGACAGAGAAGGACGCCAAATACAGTGATGCCACGAGTGCCCAGGTCAGCCAAACAACTGAGAGATAACAGAGAAGGACGCCATATACAGTGATGCTACGAGTGCCCAGGTCAGCCAAACAACTGTGAGAGATGACAGTGAAGGACGCCAAATAAAGTGATGCTACGAGTGCCTAGGTCAGCAAAACAACTGTGAGAGATGATAGAGAAGGACGCCATATACAGTGATGCAACGAGTCCCTAGATCAGCCAAACAACTGTGAGAGATGACAGAGAAGGACGCCATATACAGTGATGCTACGAGTGCCCAGGTCAGCCAAACAACTGTGAGAGATCACAGTGAAGGACGCAATATACAGTGATGTTACGAGTGCCTAGGTCAGCCAAACAACTGTGAGAGATGACAGAGAAGGACGTCATATACAGTGATGCTACGAGTGCCCAGGTCAGCCAAACAACTGTGAGAGATGACAGTGAAGGACGCCATATACAGTGATGCTACGAGTGCATAGGTCAGCCAAACAACTGTGAGAGATGACAGAGAAGAACGCCACATACAGTGATGCTACGAGTGCCCAGTTCAACCAAACAACCGTGAGAGATGACAGTGAAGGACGCCATATACAGTGATGCTACGAGTGCCTAGGTCAGCCAAAAAACTGTGAGAGATGACAGAGAAGGACGCCACATACAGTGATGCTACGAGTCCCCAGGTCAGCCAAACAACTGTGAGAGATGACAGAGAAGGACACCACATACAGTGATGCTACGAGTGCCCAGGTCAGCCAAACAACTGTGAGAGATGATAGAGAAGGACGCCATATACAGTGATGCTACGAGTTCCTAGACCAGCCAAACAATTGTGAGAGATGACAGAGAAGGACGCCATATACAGTGATGCTACGAGTGCCTAGGTCAGCCAAACAACTGTGAGAGATGACAGAGAAGGACGCCATATGCAGTGATGCTACGAGTGCCCAGGTCAGCCAAACAACCGTGAGAGATGACAGAGAAGGAAGCGATATACAGTGATGCTACGAGTGCCCAGGTCAGCCAAACAACTGTGAGAGATGACAGTGAAGGACACCATATACAGGGATGCAACGAGTGCCCAGGTCAGCCAAACAACTGTGAGAGATGACAGAGAAGGACGCCATATACAGTGATGCTACGAGTGCCCAGGTCAGCCAAACAACTGTGAGAGATGACAGAGAAGGACGCCACATACAGTGATGCAACGGGTGCCCAGGTCAGCCAAACAACTGTGAGAGATGACAGAGAAGGACGCCATATATAGTGATGCTACGAGTGCCCAGGTCAGCCAAACAACTGTGAGAGATGACAGTGAAGGACGCCACATACAATGATGCTACGAGTGCCCAGGTCAGCCAAACAACTGTGAGAGATGACAGAGAAGGACGCCATATACAGTGATGCTACGAGTGCCCAGGTCCGCCAAACAACTGTGAGAGATGACAGAGAAGGACGCCATATACAGTGATGGTACGAGTGCCCAGGTCAGACAAACAACTGAGAGAGATGACAGAGAAGGACGCCATATACAGTGATGCTACGAGTGCCCAGGTCAGCCAAACAACTGTGAGAGATGACAGAGAAGGACGCCATATACAGTGATGCTACGAGTCCCTAGATCAGCCAAACAACTGTGAGAGATGACAGAGAAGGACGCCATATACAGTGATGCTACGAATCCCTAGATCAGCCAAACAACTGTGAGAGATGACACAGAAGGACGCCATATACAGTAATGCTACGAGTACTCAGGTCAGCCAAACAACTGTGAGAGATGACAGAGAAGGACGCCATATACAGTGTTGCTACTAGTCCCTAGATCACCCAAACAACTGTGAGAGATGACAGAGAAGGACGCCATATACAGTGATGCTACGAGTCCCTAGATCAGCCAAACAACTGTGAGAGATGACAGAGAAGGACGCCATATACAGTGATGCTACGAGTGCCCAGGTCAGCCAAACAACCGAGAGATGACAGACAAGAATGCCATATACAGTGATGCTACAAGTGCCCAGGTCAGCCA